>CM051456.1:64465306-64577089 GCA_028274465.1 Plantago ovata
AGTAACTTCCTCTTCTTCATTGATTTTGTGGTGATCAGCCACCACGGGTACAAAAGAACCCTTGAGCATCACAGCTTGTTCAGCTGGAGAGGCACTCTTGAATTTATCTTTCATATTCTCTCTGATTAGAGCAATCAGACTGGAGCTCATTAGCTGAGAATACGTCAAATCTTCTGGAAGTATGGAATGTACAAACGTCTCGAGTCTCAGCAAAGAAAGTCTCTTTTTCTCGTTGGACAGATGAAGGTGAAGGTCAGAGAAATCCATCCTTCTGTACCTTTACCAGTTGCTGACAGATTTAGCAACTCTTGTCAAGGTAGTTCTCTTGAAGTTCGAGTAAAGTTCTTCTGAACTTATTTCCAAATCTTCAGTGATGTGAACTACTTCAGTGGTCTCCTTTTGAGCCTGAAAAAGAATAAAATTAAATTCAGGAAGGTTTTGGAAAATAGTTTTAGAATCTAAAACTGGAACATGATTTACCTGCTGAAGTTCAGCAAGCTCATGTTGCACACTTTGTTGTGCTGGTACTATTTCCATTGCTTCAGGAGCTTGAGAAGCATCCTTGAATTGTTTATCCTGAAATAATTTTAAGTTGGATACAAGTACTAAGTTGTCAAACTTAGTTGAATTACCAAAAACTTCATCTACCTGCTGAACAGGAGTTGTGGATTCTGGTGCAGAAGTTTCAACAATCTTCTGACTTGTATCTTGAGAAGTCTGTAAGGAAACAATAATATCAGCAAAAGATATAGTTTCAGATATTGAAGTTTTGCTTATGTCTGAGTTAACTACCTGCTGAAGAAGGGCAGGTGGTGACTCAGTCCTTTCAGCAATGACAACATCTTCATTATCTGGGACTTGTTCTTCAGTAGACTTCTTTTCTTGCTCTATTTTAGAAGGCTGTGCAGATTCAACAATCTCCCTTGTCTCTGAATTGATAAGTTGAGCAGAGACATCTTGACCTTTAAGTTCACTACTAGTCATGAACACATCTATTGATTTGTTGGAGTTGTCATCAATCTCCAAATCCATGTGCTGGCTTAGTTCTGTCAGCACCAGCTGAACTTTGTCAATGGATATTTTTGGTGAACTAGGTTCAATATTCTAAGCATCACGAGATGCGTCGTCGAATAGTGTCTCTTGTGGTGTTTCAGCAACCTCTGGGACTTGAGCCATTGCAGTCTCAGCAACTGGTTCTTTAGCAATTGCAGCTTCAGTAACTGCAGTTTCAGCAACTTGATGAGTTGCTTGTTCAACAACCATCTTTTCAGCAGCATTATCAACAAGTGCTGCTCTTCTCAAATCAGCAGCAATATCACTTGCTTGTTCCAGAGTGTGATCATCGAGATTATCTACAATGTAGATATCTGGGACTGGGGCAGGAATTTCGTTTCCACTGCCTTGTTGTCTTATTTCAGCAGATGTATCAACGTTGAGTTGATTGTTGAAGGCTTCTGCAAACACTTCAACATTGCTGAAGGCTTCTACAAACACTTCAACAACATCTACTGGAGTGGCTTGTGTTTCAGCAACTCCTGGAGCATCATCCGAAAGATCATGGACAATTGGAATGGTCTTACGAGCCATTGTTTTCTTTCTTGGGTAAGTCTTTGTCCGTTTCTTCTTAGAAATAGGGTCAGCTGATGACGCTGCAGTTTGAGTGTCATCATCAGCTTTCCTATTTTTCTTCTTAGATTTTTCCAGTTTCGCTCCAACAGAAACATCTGCAGCTGTTGCATTTTCAGCAACGGCTGTTGTACACTTACCTTGTTGATCACCATCTGTAGCAGTTGCATTCATGGATTGATTTTCAGTCTCAGCAACATTTGCAATTGTTGGATACCTGTGTTGCTGACTAACACTGACAACATTTGCAGCAGTTGTCTTCTTTTACTTCTTGTCAGCAAGCTTAGGTCCATTCTGCTTGTAGAAGGCTCTTCCCACATTGCATACTGATTTCTTAATCGGCAATGGGTTTCTCAGCTGAATCCTGAAGTGTTCAAGGATATAGCATATTTTCAGTCCATACATTACTGGGAAGGTAGGTGAGACTGTGTTGTCTTCAACCTTTACCTTGAATTTAGTAACACAATCAACAAGTCTGCCAGACCAAGTGAATGACAGAGATGCTTCCTTTTTACGTGCTTTGTCCAAGTCACAGGAACAATCTCTCCTTTCTTCATTCTTTCATTTCTGACATCATTGTAGAAGGCTTCTATTTCTTCGTCATTGGCAGTGATGTCATCTTCAGTTCCAGTAGTTGGAATCTGAAAGATGTTGGCTAAATCGATCCATTTCAGGATGATTTGTACACCTTGAACTGTGGTAGAAATCACTTTTTCAGTGACTCCTTGTCCATCAGTGAGAGTTTGGATTTCGGCATTATTGTAGAATTCCATAGCAAACATACTCACTTTCTTAGGGCGAGCAGTTATGAAGAAAAGAAGGCCTTGTTGATTTATCAAGTTTAGCGCCTCTTCATTTTCTTCATCTAAATCTTGTTCATAAAAGTATCTTATATACTTTTCCTTGGCAAATCCGCCCCATTGCATCATCTGTTCACACTTTGCAGTGTCAAGATATACAGTCGGCATGGGTCTCTCCGTTATTCGGTCGTTTTTCAACATAATTTTCACTGTGTTGGTTGCCGGAGTTTCAACCGGAGTAGTGCTTTTCCCAGCACTGTCAGCTTTCGATGACTTTGAGGTCTTGGAGGACTGTCTCTTAGGAGCCATTTCTTATATAGCAAGAGAAATGTACGAAAAAGATTATCTTGCTTTTTGACCGGAGGTACAGTGAATTCAGGGCACATGCTATAAAATTTGCAGAGAAAGGAAATGTGAGTTAAAGAATTTTGTCTTTCTCTAACTCTTTGTTTATATAGTATCTCTGTTGTGCAAGAAGCTCAACGGTTTTGGGTTCTCAACAAGGGTAAAACAGAGATTCAACTGCGTTAGTGGAGCCTTTGCATTAAATGCATAGTGGTCCACTAACAAAAATCGTCAGAGCACACTTTCTCTTTGTAATATTAACCGTTAGATCAAAAACTACTTTAAATCAATGGCCACGATTGTATTTCATGTCATGATTAACAACGAGTTTATCTGTGTCACGATTAACGTCACAAATTGATTTTACTTTGATTCACGGGATTTGATCCTTTTTACCACAGAGCTAATTGCTTGCTGAAGTAAATAAGAATCTTTTCAGCGATTTTGGACAAATTGACTTTGGCACTTACCTTTTAGGTAACAAGCCTTGTATTTGTTGAAAATTCCCCCTTATCAAATATCTCATACTTCTTTAAGTTAAAAGACATTTCTGAGTTCCCGTCTCAGTAAATTCTTTTTATATTGAGATATCCTTTGGTAAAATCAGAGAAGTGTTCTTGCTCTTTGCTGAGTTCCCGTCTCAGGTTTTTCCTTTGATACTTGAATACCTGTTTCAGTATCTTTGATTGTCTGAATGCCCGTTTCAACAATCCTTAAGGTTTTTCTCTTACTGAGTGCCCGTCTCAGCAAGTGATCAAGTTTCCTAACAAATACCCGTTTTGAAGGAATTAGTTGCTGAATGCCTGTTTCAGCAATCATGTAGTGAACTATCATTTCTTTTAGAGGAAATTAGTGGAAGGAGCTTTATACATGTAAGCATACTTTGGCTTGCTGAATGCTCATTTCAACAATCTGCCAAATGTATCCCTTACTATTCAGGTAGTTCAATCAATCCAAGGTTATACCTTAGCATTGCGAATCTATTATCTGGTAGGGGCTTGGTAAGATGTCAGCAAGTTGATCATCGGTACCTACTTTCACAACCTCAGTGTCTCCTTTTTCCACATGATCTCTAATGAAATGATGTCTAATATCAATGTGCTTTGTCCTTGAGTGGAACTTAGGATTTTGCATGATAGCAATGGCACTTGTATTATCACAAAAGATTGGTGTTTTCTTTGCAGAAATACCATAATCTCTTAATTGTTGTTGAATCCATAGGATTTGAGCTGTGCAACAACCAGCCGCAATGTACTCAGATTCAGTAGATGAATTGGAAACACAGGTTTGCTTCTTGCTGAACCATGATATTAATCTAGTACCTAGAAACTGACAAGTTCCAGAAGTACTTTTTCTATCAAGAGTTGATCCTCCATGATCAGCATCAGAATAACCAACCAATTCAAGTCCAGAATCTTTAGGATACCATAATCCAACATTGACTGTACCTTTGACATATTTCAGTATCTTAAGTGCCTTTTTGTAGTGTGATTCTCTTGGATCAGATTGGAATCTTGCACACACACAAACAGCATATTGAATGTCAGGTCTACTTGCTGTTAAATACAACAAGGAACCAATGAGCTTCCTATACTTGTGTTTTTCTACACATTTATCTTCTTTAGTATAGCCCAACTTGGTACCAACACTCAAAGGGATCTTTTTAGGTTTTTCTTCCTCTCTGATCCTAAACTTTATGAGCATTTCCTTCGCATACTTTGCTTGATTAATGAATATTCCATCTTTGAGTTGCTTGACTTGCAATCCTAGGAAATAATTCAATTTACCCATCATACTCATTTCAAACTTGTTTGTCATGAGTTTGGCAAAATCATCACAAAGTTGTTTGTCCTTAGATCCAAATATTATGTCATCCACATAAATCTGAACTAAGAGTATTTTACCATCATGGTTCATGGTAAATAAAGTTTTGTCAACTTCACCTTTTTTGAAACCATTATCCTGCAAGAACTTAGCTAAGGTATCATACCAAGCTCTTGGTGCTTGCTTTAGACCATATACAACTTTCTGAAGCTTGTATACCATCTTGGTTTCTGAGGGAAGTTCTAAGCCAGGGGGTTGTTCCAAGTAGACTTCTTCAGCAAGTTCACCATTTAAGAATGCACTTTTAACATCCATTTGATAAACAATGAAGTCATTGTGAGCAGCAAAGGCCAAGAAAAGTCTAATTGCATCCAATCTTGCAATTGGTGCATAATACTCATCATAGTCCAATCCTTCAGTTTGGCAGTAACCTTGAGCAACTAAACGTGCTTTGTTCCTTGTTACTTCACCAAACTCACTCAGCTTGTTTCTGAACACCCACTTTGTACCAATTGCTTTCTTGCCTTCAGCAAGGGGTACAAGTTTTCAGACTTTGTTCCTTTCAAATTGATCTAGTTCTTCTTGCATTGCCTTGATCCATTCAGAATGCTTTAAAGCTTCTTCTATGGTTTTGGGTTCAATTTCTGAAACAAAGCAAGAAAACAAAGCTTCTACTTCTACGACATTTGCTTCTTCAGCAAGTCCATGAGTAGCAGATACTTTGGATCTAGTCACTTGGCATTTGTCAATATCACCAATCACATCCGTAGAGGGATGATCTCTAATCCATTTATTAACAGGTTTTCTGCTCTTTGGATCCGGATAAGTTTGCTCATCAGCATGTGACTCTTCAGTATGTACTTGCTCAGTACTACTGGTATTTTGTTGTGTCTCTGCTGAGATTGGATCATCAGCAACTTCTTGTTCATCATTGCTAGATTGTGGTAACTCATCAACAGGCACATGAAGCTGCATAGTTTCAGCAACATCCGGAGCAACTGCGTCTTTTGCTGGAAATTCTTTGTCATGAACTATATTTATCTTGTCATGACTCGGGGGAGGGGAGTCATTGTCAGAATCATCCTTTAGTTCAATTGACATGACTTGCCTAGCATCAGATTCAGTTCTCTGCTCGTGTATGAGTAACTTCTTCATACAATCTGATATTTCTTCTTCAGCAGGCACTCCTTGTGACTTTTCGTAGAATACAACATGCACTGATTCATCGATCTTTTGTGCCTTTTTGTTGTAAACTCTATAAGCTTTACTATGCAAGGAGTAAACAAGAAATATCGCTTCTTCTGCCTTTGGTTGAAATGTTCTTAGGTATTCTCTACCATTATTAAGAACAAAACACTTACAACCAAATACTCTTAGATGGGTGATGTTAGGAGGTCTTCCAACAAATAACTCATAGGGAGTTTTGTTGTATTCCTTAGTAATCAGACATCTGTTTTGAGTATAACAGGCTATATTAATCGCTTCAACCCAGTAAGATTCACTTATTTCAGTGTCAGCAAGCATTGTTCTTGCAGCTTCTTTTAGGGTGCGATTCTTCCTTTCAGCAACACCGTTTTGTTGTGGTGTCCTTACTGAGGATTACTGATGTTGTATGTCTTTTGAAGTGCAATACTCAGTTATGTACTGGTTCACAAACTCAGTACCATGGTCTGTCCTTATGACTTTTACCTTGTCATTTTTCATGACTTCAAGCTTATTCAGCAAGTTAGGTATTTCAGTCCTTGTTTCAGACTTGTGCTTGATAAATACTACCCAAGTGAATCTTGAATAGTCATCTACCAACACCAGACCATACTTCTTACCAGCATAGCTTGTTGAAGAAGATTCAAACAAGTCCATGTGCAAGAGTTGTAAAGGTTTTGTAGTTGACGGTACTGCCTTGTTCTTAAAAGAAGATTTGGTTTGCTTTCCTTGCTGACATGCATTGCAAACACCATCCTTCTTAAAGGTGACCTTAGGTAATCCAACTACAAGTGCCTTTTAGACGGCTTATTCAGCGTCTTGAAGTTTAGGTGACTTGTTCGTTTATGCCATAACCATGCTTTTTCAGCAAGGCAATCGTGATCTGAGACAAGACATTTTTCAATGATTGCTGAAGACCAATCTACAGTGTACAAACCTCCTGATCTTCTAGCAACCATAATAACCTTATTTGTGTCAAAGTCTATAAGTTTACATTCATCACTTTTGATTTTGATGAAATATCCTTTATCAGCGAATTGACTCATGCTGAAAAGATTAAACTTAAGATTTTTGACATAAAGAACTCCCGAAATGGTAATGCATCCTAACTTCACGTCACCATAACCTTTTGTAGAACCAAAGCCTCCACCAGCAAACCTTATTGTTGGACCTTTAGACCACCGTCTATAGTTTATAAGGTTATTCTTGTTGCCCGTCATGTGCTTTCCACAACCACTGTCAAAGTGCCAGATTGCATTGTTTGTCTCCGTGGCTGAAGTCTGCACAATCAAGAGCAAACAAGTTAATTTTCCAATATTGGATGTCCATTAACATGTTCAAGAATGCGTCCAGTGGAAACCCAAGTCTTAAGTTTTTCAACTGTGACTTGTTTTCTACTTGCTGAGGAACTAGGAGGTTTTGAGCCGAAAGACTTTCGATTCGTGCTGATCAAATCCACTTTCTGATGTAGTGTCTTGCTCGGTTGACCTTTATGCTGAACATACTTTTCAGTAAGTTCTTTTCTAGCAAGGTTCCTTCTAGCCCTAGCGTTTTGAGTTTTGTCAGAACTCTTAGGATTGGTTTTATTCATGTCTTTGAAGTATCTTTGCTGACTTTGCTTATACTCATGAAATAGTTGACTTTGCTTGCTTTTGAAACCGAGTCCACTTTTTGGAGAATGCTGAGCTTTTGTCTCAGCAACCTTACTTGATTCAGAGGTCAGCAAAGTTCTTCTGATTACTTTTAGTAATCTTGCCTTTTGACTTAACAAATTGCTTTTCAGCAACTTGTTTGGCGGAATGCTTTACAGCATCCTTTTTCTTTACAGTTTGCTTTTCAGCAACCTGTTTTCCTTTTAAAGTCTTGTTACTTTGAGTAGCAACAGCTGGCTTTACGGTCGTAGGTACTTGATTGCATTTTTCAGCAACCTTAGATTGACCAATCTGATAGAGTTCTGGTTGACCACTATCAGTTGCGCGTACAAAGGTAATTGGTGATTTATCTTTACTCAAGATTATTACGTAATCACCTTCATACGTTGAACCTAAACCTTCTTTCTGAGATGGATCTCTCAGATAAGAGTTTAGTTCAGTTAGCGTATTACTTGCATCAGCATAAGATTTGAAATTGATTTTCATCTTTTTCATTTCTTGTATTTCAGCAAGTAACTTTAGAATTGAGGACTGATACTCTTCCAATTCTATTGCTATTTGATAATTCTTCTCTATAGCTTCAGCAATCAACTTCGTGAGATGCAATATTTCAGCATCTTTCTTTTCTAACTCTTCTTTCAGCAATACGTACTTTTCAGTAGTTTGCTTGGTCAGAGTTTCATCATTCTGTAGTTTCTCTTGCTGTTTGCTCAGAGTTTTCTCAAATCTTTCGATTTATCCTTGAATTCTATCAAGGTCAATATCATCTTCACTTTCTGAGTCAGAGTCTGAGGTAAGACTGTTTACCTGACCGACCATGAGGCAGAATTCGTAGTTTGACACATCTGGATAAGCTTCCATAGCGATTCCACAAACTTCCTTGCCGATCTCTACGTCAAGAGTGGCTTCTTCTTCTTCAGTGTCTGAGCTTTCTACCTCACTATCTTCGGAGCTAGTATCAATGCACAACGCATCGATTTCTTCTTGAAGCTTCTTCTTTTCTTCTACCAATAAAAGCCCTTTTGAACTTCTTCTTCTTTTCAGAAGATTTACCTTTCAGCAAAGGACAATTTGCTTTGAAGTGTCCAGGCTTTTTGCAGTAAAAGTAGAGATCATTTCCAACTGCTGGTTCTTTAGAGGAATTTGCTTGCTGAGCCTGCTTGTTCAGCGAGCTAGCCTTATTCTTGTATTTATGGTAGATGTTACCAAGATGCTTTTTCAGCTTCTCTTTAGCTTTTCGCCTTTCAAGTTCCTTACTAATGAATTTCTTCATTTTTTTAACAACTAAAGCATTTTCATCAGCGGACTCTTTATCATTCTTCTTTTCAGAAGATGACGGCTTTGCAGCAAGAGCAATGTCTTGCGATTTTTCAGCAAACACATTTTCTCTTTGCTTTGTCTTGTAGTTGACAGTAGCAAGATGAGAGAACAACTATGTAGGTGTGATGTTTGGCATTCCTTGATTATAGTAGAAATTCTGAGTATGGATCCATTCTTGGTTTAGACTTCTGATAATGGTTTTCACCTTCTCAGAATCTGAGTAAAGATTTCCAACTCCTAAGGCAGCCATCTCACTTAATAGAGTTGTGAATCTGAAGTCCAAGTCTTCCAGTGACTCATTTGTACCTTGTTTAAAGTTCTGGAACTTTAACTTCAGCAATTCGAGTTTGTTTTTCTTGGTTTTATCAGATCCAGCGCAAAGATCTTGAACCATTTTCCAAGCTTCCTTAGCAGTTTTGGCACCCCACAGTTTGCACTGTATAGTATCCGGAGTTGATCGAATGATAATGTTTCTTGCTTGGCCATCAAGACGAAATCTTTTGGCTTCGTCTGAAGTCCATTCCTCTCTTGGTTTTGGAACGGCGGTGTCAACCGGTTCTCCTAAGATAGTTGTAAGAAAATACGGTCAGAGTTACCCCTAGGGTACGCAGCGGAATTTCAAAAATTTTCTTAACATGCAGGTTAATTGATTATATATATGTCGTATATATGTAACACGTCAATTAGAAGACTAACCTTACTTCCAAAGCAGCTTCCAAGTCTTCGTAATAATCCGGTGTATCTTCTCCTTCGTCGAAGTCGAAGATATCTGCAATACTCTGATTATCTGCAAGACAATAAGAGTTAGTTTCCAGCTCCTAGAACCTCAACCTTGGTATCCACGGATGAACAACCTATTGGAAGAATGCTAGGATATTCTCTGTGTGACCAAGAAGACGGGGCAGCGATTTTCCTCCGACAAGAGGGTGGCGCGCGTGTGGCTTATAGAGGAGGGGGAGAGCTTTTATTTTCTCTAAGAAAACTGGGTATTCAACTGTGTGAATGTCTATTGAATCAACCATGGTAAAATCTCTCTAATAGTCTACAATATATAGTAGTCAATAGAAGCCTAAAGCATAAGTAATTAGACTTCTTAAAGGAATAAGAATCTAATTCTTATCGCAATAGGAAACCAATTTCAAGTCTAGATTCATTCCTTATTAAATTAAAACTCAATCAGGAAAATCTAACTTATCCCTTAGACTTCTAATAGAGGAGGGAGTCGAACTCCTTCCCCTACTCCATCTCGCGCGCGCGCGCGTCCTAAGGGTGATAGGTGGGTCCCGATTTTGAGACCCACTTGTAGTTCTAAGGCAATTCAAACTCCAAGTAGATTTTGCCCATGTGCATATGTTAATTCTAAATTAACATATCCTTTCAAATCAAACCTCTATTATATTTCTAAAATATAATCTTTAATTGTATTTACATAAAATACAATTAATTAGCGAATTCAATTAATAATTCCAAATCATTAATTGAGCCACAAAATATTATAATTAATTCCAAATTAATTATAATCCATCAATGAAAATGAATTCCAAATTAATTGCGATTCCATCTTCAAGGACATTCGGATAAGCTGAATCACCACATAGTGTGACCCATAGGGCCTCATTGTATTAAGCAAGTCCTAGACTAGGCAAAGTGGAATTCCTAGACGGTTCCATTTGTAATATTAATACATGAGGACGTTTGAGAGGTTTCTCAAAGCAAACCCTTTCGTTGCGAAGTCTGTTGCGCTCAACGCGGCGATGGTAATGTCCCTTCATCTGACTGACTCGAATGCATCTAGGATCGATGAAGTGTCTATCCCAATAATACATCCACGGGCGTCTTCAGTGAGTTGCATGGTGAATCCAATATCTATTATGACCATCATAATAATATTGATACGCTGGCCAGCGGTTTTACCAATCAGAACTATGAACGACTATCAGCAGTACTCTCCTGTGCTACACATGAGAGATGAATCCTTCACAGAAACACTTATCATCCCCATTTGTATGTAGCCATAATCCTGGATCGTGTCTTAGGTCAACTGCTTATTCAGAGCTGACATCGACGGGTCCACCAAGGATATGGGGCAACAAATGTGATGATAAAGTCCTATAAGTCCAAAGGACGACTGGCATCACTTCGACAACTTACCGGTTCCCATAGACACTTCGGTGTAGAGTATACATCGATGGGAGTGTCCGGTGGGTACTTCCATTGTTCGGTAATCATCCTTCGAACAACTATGCGGAGTTATGGGAACGTTTCTTGATTGTCCAACAATCTGTTCCGTGGCCGTGGGATCGGCTCACACTTGCTCCAACAAGTATAACCTCCACGCATACTAGTCTCATCTATCCGAGGGGACATGTTTAATATCAATACAGACAGAAGTAGAGATATGACATGCTGCATGCCTGGTGTAATATAAATATTAAAGCGATACTCAATAGTCAAACATCAAACATATATTATATTACGTTGACCTGTGTAATATTACATATATGCCCTCTATAAGGGCTGCATGCCCTTAATAAGGACTGTCTCTAGGACATATACACTATCAATCTCCCACTTGGACTAGAGCCAATCACCTTTATGCTTAATGCCCAGATTAGCATAATGTCTTAAGTGGACTTCCACTGATAAGACCTTGGTGAAAGGATCTGCCACGTTATCCGTGGTACAGACACGTTCTATACTAACTTCTCCTCTATCAATAATCTCACGTATAACGTGATACTTTCTAAGTACATGTTTGTTCTTGTTTGTAGATCTAGGCTCCTTAGCTTGAGCGACGGCGCCCGTATTGTCACAATAAATCGTTATTGGACTAGGAGCAGGAACAACCCTCAATTCCTTCAAGAACTCTGACATCCAGACAGCTTCTTTCGATGCTTCTGATGCAGCAATGTACTCGGCTTCTGTGGATGAGTCAGCAATCGTGGCTTGCTTAGAACTCTTCCAACAGATAGCTCCTCCGTTCAATTTGAGTACATATCCTGTATGTGACTTAAAGTCATCAGGATCTGATTCAAATCCAGCGTCGACATAACCAGACATCTTTAATTCTGGTTCTCCACCAAACACCAAGAACATCTCCTTAGTCCGTCGAAGGTACTTAAGAATGTTCTTTACAGCAGTCCAGTGAGGTACTCCTGGATTCTGTTGGTGTCGACAAGTGACACTAAGCGCATATGCCACATCGGGCCTTGTGCAATTCATTGCATACATTATAGACCCTACTGCCGAAGCATAGGGCACACGACTCATTGCATTTCTTTCTTCATCAGTTTTAGGGCCATCCTTAACTGACAAGACAATCCCATGCCTAGCTGGGAGAAAGCCTCTCTTTGAGTCGTCCATCTTATAACACTTCAGTATTTTGTCGATGTAGGTGGACTGTGTCAATCCTAACATCCTCTTGGATTTATCTCTATAGATCTTGATCCTTAGGATGTAGTTCGCTTCACCCAAGTCCTTCATCGAGAAGGTACTTGATAACCAAACTTTAGTCTCTTCTAGCATAGAGAGACATTGTTTCCCATGATCAAAATGTCATCAACATAGATGATCATGAAAACGACTCCCTTGTCGCTGTGCCTAGTGTAGACACAGGGATCTTCCTTACTTCTGATGAAGTCAAACGATTTGACAGCTTCATCAAAGCGGATATTCCAGCTCCTAGACGCTTGCTTTAGCCCATAGATGGATCTTTGTAATTTGCATACAATAGTCGGCCTGGTTTTACTAATAAAACCTTCCAGCTGTACCATATAGACCTTTTCCTCAAGGTTGCCATTGAGGAAGGCAGTCTTTACATCCATCTGCCAGATATCATAATCATAGTAGGCAGCTTTCGCAAGTAGAATTCGAATGGACTTCAATTTTGCTACCGGTAAAAGGTTTCATCGTAATCGATGTCATACCTTTGCGTGTAGCCTTTCGCCACAAGTCTAGCCTTGTGCGTTTGTACCTTGCCATCGGCATCTGTCTTTCCTTTAAAGACCCATTTGCATCCAATAGGTCTAACCCCTTGGGGCAAGTCTATCAAGTTCCAAACTTGGTTCAGGTACATGGAGTCCATTTCCAATTCCATGGCCTCTTGCCATTTGTCTGAGTCAATATCAATTATTGCCTCTTTGTAGGTCTGAGGATCTTCCCGATCTGATAAGCCCACATCAAGTTCACTGATATCTTCTATCATAAGGCTTTGCTTCTAAGGTCCTTTTAGGATCCTCTTCGACCTACGGAGCTCGACTGGTTCTGGTGCTTTTCTTTTCTGGCTTCGTGTAACACGAACATTATCAGTGGACACTGATGCAGCTGGTCGCGCCACGCGACCCTGTTCCCTAGCGGGAGGCTGCTCTTGTGCAACTCGTTGCACAGTTTGATTGACAACGGGTTCTGTTGGTGTGGTTTCTGATGAATGTGTATTTTACACTTTCATTTGAGTCTTTTTCACCTATTTTAGCTATCCTCTATGTTAATTTAGCTATATTTTAGTGCATTTTATTAGAATAGTGTCACGTTTCCCTTTAGTTTTTATTTTACAGGTTTTGGTTGAAACACGAGGATTTCCGGGCAATTATATTGAAGTTGACAATGAATTGGTGTTCCAGAAGCCTATTTGGAGTATCTGAAGGTTTCCGGATAGGATTTGGAGTCTAGTGGTCGAATCTGGAGGTTAGAAGGCCACTAGAAGTCAGAAACCGAGTCCGAAAAGGGGAAGAAATCCAAAAACGCGTCGAAAAAGCGGAATTTCCCGAATTTTACTCCCGGCGAATCGCCCGGGACGTGGGGCGAATTGCCCCACACCAGGCGAATCGCCCGGTGTGTGGGGCCCTTCGCCCCACACAAATTCGAAGCCTATATATAGTTGCTCAGTTTTTCTCCGAAATTCATACTTTTCCAGACCTATTCTCTCACCTTTCTCTGTAGTTTTAGGTAGGAACTTCCCAGAGCCTGTTCTGGGTGTTCGTAGCTTAGGAGATACTTTTTCATAGCAGTTTGGAGCTTATAAGATCGCAATTCTTCGGAGACTGACAACCTTCGGTAACATTGTATCTTACATTTTTTCTACTTATTTTTATATATCTTTCAATATGTTTTCTTCTATGATATCTGTTGATTGCATGACAATTATGAGTAGCTAAACTTATCGTTGGTGATAGTATGTGAATTCTTAGCGAAGGGTTGATAATTATGCTAATGGCTATATCGCGCATTATACTCCGTGTTATTGCTTTATTTCTTTGATCTAGCGGAATCTATATCTTCGTATGTTGATTAATTATTATGCACAATTGGAGAATTCATTAGACTAGCATATCTATATCTTCGTAGTGTTGAATAATTACGGAACACTATTGGACAATTTAATAGTCTTTTGACCTATCTATTTATCTTCGTAGTGTTTGATAATTACAACAGGACTACTATTTGATCAAAGATCTCCATGCAAAACCGAGGAATTTACGCATGATTATTAACCCGTTATGCTTTGAAGGACCATACTATCACCAATCTCCATTATCTGTTAGAAAAACCTTTGCTATATCGTCTGCTGTTTTTATATTCTAAATTAGATTTGATAAAGCTAGTTATAGTCCTTAGAGATCGACACTCGAGGTTATTCTACTGCTACACTACTGTTTTCGTTGTAGTAGTGATTTGCCTTTGGCTAAATAACAAATTTATTTGCTTGATCCGGAACTGACAATCCCGTGATCATCAAATTGGCACCGTTGCCGGGGACTATACTCCTTTTTTCTGTTTAATTTGTTTATATTTTCAGCATTCAATTCCTAATTCTTGTAGTTTTAGTTTTCCTTTTTAATCTCTCTCTGATACTGCTTTCCTAGTCTGTTACAGATAGTGTATGCCACATACACGATCTAGGGGAACACCGCTTGCTGATTCAATTACTGAGATCGACAGAGTCTACCACCAAAGAAGGCGACTACTTCAAAGGCGTGAACTAGAGGAAATAGAGGATACCGATTTCTCTGAATCTCTACACAGTCTTTTCCTGGAAATCGACACAATGGCAGAAGCTAGACCACTGAAAGCATGGGTTCAACCCTCCAAGGATCGTATGAGGGGACCGGCGATTGTTCTTTCGTCTGCAACTCGAGATCTGGAAATCAAGAACCACGCATTCCAACAACTTCCGAGGTTCTATGGCTTATCAAGGGAAGATGTGATGGGGTACTTGCACGATATCGATGATTTCGTCAACCAACTCCCACGACCCGGAGCTGAAATAACGACGGATGAGTTGCGGATGAAGGTTTTTGCTATGGGGCTTTGCAACAGAGCCAAGTCATGGTTGAGTTCTCTACCAGGAGGCTCGCTGGACACTTGGGAGAAGGTTTTTTCAGCTTTCATGGAAAAATACTTCCCTCACACCTTGACTACCGCGCTAAAGGCGCAAATCACTGGATTCAAGCAGGACTATGATGAGACCATCTACACCGCGTTTGAGAGATTCCAAGATCTCACGAACAAGTGCCCTCACCATGGTTTTGAGCTTTCTGACCTAGTCCAACACTTCTACAATGGACTAACCTTCGAGAACCAACAAGTGGTGGATTTCCAATGCCGAGGCAATATTTGGGAGGAAACCGCAGAAGCCGTCTGGGCAGTTTTCGAAAGGCTTGCTAAGCGTTCGCAGTTCAAGGACCCAAGAGCGATGGTTAGGAGACGTGGACCTGAAGCTCCACCGACTCAAGAAGCCCCTATGTACAGGGGGAATGGGGATCAATTCGAGTGCTTTACCAACGAATTGAAGCAAGTCCTCCAGAGCGCTACTGGAACAACTGTTTAGAATGAAGTATGCCGAATATGCAAGAACTATGGACATGGGGCTCATATGTGTAGATTGGAGCTTGCGTATGATGATGGCAACTGGGCTCAAAGAGGCGAAGAGGAAGCCTTTGCTACGGATTTTGGTACTCAAGAAGCTAGCTACGGACAAGATGGGAGGAATCCTCGAGGTGGATTTTGGAGAAGAGGGTTCCGAAACAATCAAGGATATGCACCGGCTAGCCAAACTTATGGCCCTAACCAAGACCGTAGTAGGCTATACTATGGTAATGACCACTGCGAAAACCCCGTTCCGAAAGAGCCACCGAAGTCGAAATCGGCTCAACTGATGGAGAACTTGCAAAAGATGGTTGATCACACCCAAAGTTTTCTCAAACGCTATGAAGAAGATTCTGAGAAGACTAGGGCAAGGCTTGATAGGTTGGAAGAGAGCACTAGGCTTGCCCATCAAAAGATGCAAGAGTTGATCGACCGAGGAGCAAGTAGGGAGCAAGGCAAGCTGCCTAGCAACATTGAGAAGTCGAATTCCATTACCTTGGCGGGTGATCTACCTGTTGAAATCACCATCTAGAAGGTTACTAAGTGCGAGTGTTGCAAGTGGGAAGTACTCCCACTGGCTAAGGAAGAAGAGAAGGACCTTGGTTCTGACGAGAGTGAAGAGGAGCAAGAGGATCCCGAGCCACTCCCTAAAAGTTTCGATGTTAAGGTCGGGATTGGTGAGCTTGAAGATGTCCGTGCCACACTAGACACGGGATCCTACTCTAATGTGCTCCATTTGAATGTGTTTGAGAAGAGTAGCCTTGGAAAACTATCTGAGCATAGGGATATTGTGCAACTGGCGGATGGATCCTTTGTGAGACCCGAAGGCGTTGTGAAAAATGTGTTGGTCAAGATTGGTGAAGCTTCTGTATATATCAATTTTGTAGTTATGCCGGCGTCTGCACCTGGGGCGGGGGGTGTCATTCTCTTGGGGAGAACGTTCTTAACTAAGCTACGCTCCGTGATGGACATCTACCAAAGAACTTGCACTATTGAAGTGGATGGCAAGCAACATGTGTTGCAACCATATCTGATCCACCTGATCCGCCAGATACTTCTCACACTACTTACTACTGTGGTCTTGCAGCCTATGTTCTTTCTTATTCACAGGTTCGTGGCATGAGGAGGAGATCCATGAAGGGGAAGTCTAGTACCCGCAGAAAGAAGCGCTAGGCGCAGGCAGGAGTCGAGTCAAAGACTTTAAACAATGACGCTATCCGGGAGGCAACCCAGAATTTTTATCGCTTTCTTTACCGCTTTATTGCATGCATTCATTCTTGAACAATTTGCTTCTCATATGTGAATTTGTTCATCTCTGTGTCGTTTGTGCTTATGCTATGTTCGAGTGAGATTTTTCGAGTGATTTTATGAGAAAAATGGTTTCGGGCATTAAAAACCGCATTTTTTGTCGAAGATTTCGTCTCCCCGCATCGGGGAGTGGGGGGCGAATCGCCCCGTATGGGGCGACTCGCCCCACGACTTCTGATGATTAAAAACGCGGATTTCCTTTCTTTAGCTCATTTTCTTCATTATCTTCACCTCTTTCTCTTCAAAAAACCGAATTTCACAAAATTGCCTTCAAATCTTCATAACTTCTTCATTTCTCCACCAAATTTAGTGTTCTTTAGCTTCAATCGAAGCCTATTACATGATCTATCTTTTCATCAGAACAGATTTCACCCTAGTGCATTAGTTTTTCAGATCTGAGGTATCTTCTTATGAACCCTAATTTATGAAATTTGGGGGTTTTCTAATTTGAGATTCAATTATGCTTATATGATGCATGGGTAGGTTGTTTGTGTGATTAGAAGCATTATTTAGTATCAATTTCATGCTTAATTATGCTTGGATTGTTGATTTGGGAATTTTGCTACTAGATGATATATCTTGTTATGCAATATATCTTTATCTTTGATTTCTTGCATATGATTGTGTTTATTGATGTAATGATGATGAATTTGATGATAGAATGCTTAACTGTTATCTAGGTTATTGGTTGTCTAGCAAGAGCATAATGTGATGTATTGCATGTAGTAGTTACATAGGTATGTTGCATGTTGAAGAAGCTAGGCTAGACATAAAGGATTTGGGGAGCTCGATTGTTGATTTTATCACTTGTGTGTTTCGTTCTTACACTAGCATATGCATGAGTCAGTTTTGTGTCATACGAGGTACTAACTGTTGTTTGTAGGAACCATGCCAAGGGAGAGGAGCATTCCCGTATGATTACTATGAAGTATTGGAGGGGGATCGATTACAACCATGTCAAGGAGAGTGATCTCGTTGGAGGTGCGTTCGAGCCACGGGCTCTTGTGATGAATGTGTATTTTACACTTTCATTCGAGTCTTTTTCACCTAATTTAGCTATCCTCTATGTTAATTTAGCTGTATTTTAGTACATTATATTAGAATAGTGTCACGTTTCCCTTTAGATTTTATTTTACAGGTTTTGGTTGAAATTCGGAGATTTACGGGCAATTATATTAAAGTCTACAAGGAATTGGTGTTCCAGAAGCATATTTGAAGTATCTGAAGGTTTTCGGATAGGATTTGGAGTCTAGGGGTCGAATCTGGAGGTTAGAAGGCCATTAGAAGTCATAAACCGAGTCCGAAAAGGTGAAGAAATCCAAAACCGCGTCGAAAACGCGAAGATTTCGCGTTTACACTGTGGGGCGAACCGCCCCGTGCCTCGGGCGAACCGCCGCGGGCAAATTCCGGGCCTATATATAGTTGCGAGTTTTCTCTCCGAAAATCATATCTTCCAAGCCTACTTTCTCACCTCTCTCTATAGTTTTAGGTAGGAACTTCCCGGGGCCTGTCCTGGGAGTTCCATAGCTTAGGGGATACTTTTTCATAGCAGATTGGAGCGCGTAGGATCGCAATCATCCGGAGATTGACAACCTTCGGTAACTTTGTATCTTACAACTTTTATCTACTTATTTTATATATTCTTTCAATATGTTTTCTTCGATGATTGCTATTGATTGCATGCACATTATGAGTAGCTAAATTTATCGTTGGTGGTAGTATGTGAATTCTTAGCGAGGGAAGATAATCATGCTAATGGCTATATCACGCATTATAATCCGTGTCATTGCTTTATTTCGTTGATGAGTTGAACACCAAAATTCTCGTATGTTGTATTGATCATTATGCACACTAGGACACTTGTCGGCCAATCAGACTAAATTATCTTCGTAGTGTTGAATGATTACGGAACACAATAGGACGTTAGATGTTGACAGGTCAGACCCATATTATCTTCGTAGTGCACAATACTTTCAACAGGACCCAAGATTCAATCAAAGATCTCTATGCAAGACCGAGGAATTTATGCATGATTATCGACCCATTATGTTAAGAAGGACCATACTATCACCAACCTCCATTATCTGCTTGAAAACCCCCTATTGCTTTTTATTTGCTGTTTTATATTTTCTTGATTAAATAGATAAAGCCAGTTATAGTCCTGAGAGAACGACACTCGAGTCATTCTACTGCTACACTACGGTTTTCGTTGTAGTTGTGGATTGCCTTTGGCTAATTACAAATTTATTTGACTGAACCCTGACAACGTTCATCAAATTGGCGCCGCTGCCGGGGACTATACTCCTTTTTTCTATTTAATTTGTTTTTATTTACAGCTTTAGATTCCTAATTCTTTTAGTTTTAGTTTTCCTTTTTAATTTCTCTCTCTACTTTCCTATTTGTTTCTAATTACTTTACCTAGTCTGTCACAGATTGTGTATGCCGCATACACGTTCTGTAGGAATACCGCTTGCTGATTCAATTGCTGAGATCGATAGAGTCTACCACCAAAGAAGGCGACTCCTTTTCAAGGAAATCGACGGAATGACAGAAGCTAGACCACTGAAGGCATGGGTACAACCCACCAAAGATCGTATGAGGGGACCGACGATTGTTCTTTCGCCTGCAACCCGAGATCTGGAGATCAAGAACCACGCATTCCAACAACTTCCGAGGTTCTATGGCTTATCAAGGGAAGATGTGATGGGGTATTTGAACGATATCGATGATTTCGTCAATCAACTCCCACGACCCGGAGCTGACATAACAACGGATGAGTTGAGGATGAAGGTTTTTGCAATGGGACTTGACGACAGAGCCAAGTCATGGCTGAGTTCTCTTCCAGCCTGCTCGCTGGACACTTGGGAAAAGGTTTTTTCAGCTTTCATGGAGAAATACTTCCCACACACTCTGACTACTGCGCTCAAGGCGCAAATCACTGGATTCAAGCAAGACTATGATGAGAGATTCCAAGATCTCACGAACAAGTGCCCTCACCATGGTTTTGAACTCTCCGACCTAGTCCAACACTTCTACAATGGACTAACCTTCGAGAACCAACAAGTGGTGGATTTCCAATGCCGAGGCAATATTTGGGAGGAAACCGCAGAAGCCGTCTGGGCAGTTTTCGAAAGGCTTGCTAAGGGTTCGCAGTTCAAGGACCCAAGAGCAATGGTTAGGAGACGTAGACCTGAAGCTCCACCGACTCAAGAAGCCCCTATGTACAGGGGGAATGGGGATCAATTCGAGTGCTTTACCAACGAACTGAAGCAAGTCCTCAAGAGCGCCACCGGAACAACTGTTTCGAACGAAGTATGCCGAATATGCAAGAACTATGGGCATGGAGCTCATATGTGTAGATCGGAGCTGGCATACGAAGATGGCAACTGGGCTCGAGGAGGAGAAGAAGAAGCCTTCGCTACGGAGTTTGGTACTCAAGAAGTTAGCTACGGACAAGACGGTAGGAATCCTCGAGGTGGATTCTGGAGAAGAGGATACCGTAAATATCAAGGATATGCACCGGCTAACCAAACTTATGGACCTAACCAAGACCGTAGCAGGCTAAACTATGGTAACGATCACTGCGAAAACCCCGCTCCGAAAGAGCCACCGAAGTCGAAGACGGCTCTACTGATGGAGAACTTGCAGAAGATGGTTGATCACACACAAAGTTTTCTCAAACGGTATGAAGAGGATTCCGAGAAGACTAGCGCAAGGCTCGATAGGTTGGAAGAGAGCACTAGGCTTGCCCATCAAAAGATGCAAGAGTTGATCGACCGAAGAGCAAGTAAAGAACAAGGCAACACTGAGAAGGTCGTTAGGTGCGAGTGTTGCATGAAGGAAGAACTTCTACAGGCTGAGGAAGAAGAGGAGGACCTTGGTTCTGACGCAAGTGATGAGGAGCAAGAGGATCCCGAACCACTCCCTAAAAGTTTCGATGTTAAGGTAGGGATTGGTGAGCTTGAAGATGTCCGTGCCACACTAGACACGGGTTCCTACTCAAACATAATTCCTATGAATGTGTTTCAAAAGAGTAACCTTGGAAAACTATCTGAGGAAAGGGCTATTGTGCGACTGGCGGATGGATCATTCATGAGACCCGAAGGCGTTGTGAAAAATGTGTTGGTCAAGATTGGTGAAGCATCAATAAACACCAATTTCGTAGTTATGCCGGCATCTGCACCTAGGACGGGGGATGTCATACTCTTAGGGCAAACATTCTTGACCAAGCTACGCTCCGTAATGGACATCTACCAAAGAACTTGCACCATCGAGTTGGATGGCAAACAACACGTATTGCAAGCCATACCTGATCCACCAGAGCCGCCAGATATAATTACTCACTATTGTGGTCTTGCAGCCTATATTCTTTCTTATTCACAGGTTCGTGGCATGGAAAGGAGATCAATGAAGGGGAAGCCTAGTACCCGCAAAAAGAAGAGATAGGCACAGACAGGAGTCGAGTCAAAGACTTTAAACAATGACGCTATCCGGGAGGCAACCCGGAATTTTTTATCGCTTTCTTTACCGCTTTAGATTTTATCTCACGAGTTTGATTGAGTATTATAGGTCACTTATACAAGAATTAGCTCTCACCTTGGATCCACTTTCGACGTTCGGGACGAGCGACGACGTTCAGGTTTGGGGAGGAGGTTATCGCTGGTTATCTCTATACTTATCTTGCTTATGATAAACTCGTGAAATGTTTTGCATTTGCACGTTTACTGCTTTCCTAGGATAGTCTTGCATGTTTTATATGGAGTTTATTGCCGAATTTTTTGAACTTTTTTATTGGGTAGATCAACCAACTATGCCATTAATCGTATGCTTCATCTCTATGAATTTGTTTGAGGTTTTTCTCGCTTGGCTCGTCACATTTATGTATTGCACTTAGTTAAACATGGTAGTCTCGACATCACTTAGTGGTGTTTTCTCTACTGCGGTTCACGAAGGCCTTTATAATAGGATGATGCATGTTAGGGTCTTATGGTTGTTTTCCCGAGTAATTATGTACCTAAGGGGCAACAAGTCTTCACCATGCTTTGAGATTGCTAAATGCCTAGGAAGGAGGTAGTGTGAGGTTGTGTGATCCGTTGTTTATAACCTATTCTTCCGAATAGGTTTGGGGAGGGGGTTACACCATCATTAGACTTATTTCTGTTTTTCATTTTCGTATCGTGAGTTTATTTTTCCTTTTCTGTAAATTTTGTACTCCAACCTATTCTTTCGAATAGGTTTGTGGAAGTCGTGTGAGTCATTTTGTTTCTCTTTTTGTTATGCTACTGTTGGCTAAAAAAAAAAATTTGAAAAAAAATTCCAGAAAAAGAAAAAGAAAAAATGAATCTGGAAAGAAAAAAAAAAAGAAAAAAGAGAAGACCCCAAAAAAAGCAAAGAAGGGTCCAAAAAAGAAAGCCAAATAGCAGTTTAGCAAAGTTTGAGTCTTTTCCATTTTTCGTATTGTTCGTAATCGTGTTGTAATTTTCTATTTTTTATCTTTTTTGTCTTAAGTGTCATCTGTTCTAGACCACCCTGGTCCTGCCATTCAGGAAGTGGTGAATAGCTTAAGACTTTACTTGAGAGATGGGTAGAATAGGTGAGAGTTATCTTTTATAGGGAACCCTCCTTCGTTTGATGAGAGCCAGTACTCGTTCGACCTCTTTTGAGGGAAAGTCTTAACATGGTGGAACAGCAGTAAGTCCTCAGTTTCATAGGCATGGGGCAACCATTCGTATCTTAGCATGCGTCATTACGTCGTCACTGACTAGGTCCAGGTAGAGAATGTTACGAGAGACTATCTTGACTTGACATAAGTGTTTATGTGGATGTGTATAAGTCAATCGAGGTATTTTTCAACCTATATTAATGCTTTGATTTATATGGTTTTTGTTCATATGTTATTTGCTAGATTCAGTAATTTAGTTCATTTTTATTTGGCATGAAACTCCATTTTTTGAGTCTTGCATGTTTTTTGTATTAGAGTCTAGCTTAGTTGCGTGAGGACAAGCAAAGGTTCGGTTTGGGGAGTTTGATGAATGTGTATTTTACACTTTCATTCGAGTCTTTTTCACCTAATTTAGCTATCCTCTATGTTAATTTAGCTATATTTTAGTACATTTTATTAGAATAATGTCAAGTTTCCCTTTAGATTTTATTTTACAGGTTTTGGTTGAAATTCGGAGATTTACGGGCAATTATATTAAAGTCTACAAGGAATTGGTGTTCCAGAAGCATATTTGGAGTATCTGAAGGTTTTCGGATAGGATTTGGAGTCTAGGGGTCGAATCTGGAGGTTAGAAGGCCATCAGAAGTCATAAACCGAGTCCGAAAAAGTGAAGAAATCCAAAACCGCGTCGAAAACGCGAAGATTTCGCGTTTACACTGTGGGGCGAACCGCCCCGTGCCTCGGGCGAACCGCCGCGGGCAAATTCTGGGCCTATATAGTTGCGAGTTTTCTCTCCGAAAATCATATCTTTCCAAGCCTACTTTCTCACCTCTCTCTATAGTTTTAGGTAGGAACTTCCCGGGGCCTGTCCTGGGAGTTCCATAGCTTAGGGGATACTTTTTCATAGCATATTGGAGCGCGTAGGATCGCAATCATCCGGAGATTGACAACCTTCGGTAACTTTGTATCTTACAAATTTTATCTACTTATTTTATATATTCTTTCAATATGTTTTCTTCTATGATTGCTATTGATTGCATGCACATTATGAGTAGCTAAATTTATCGTTGGTGGTAGTATGTGAATTCTTAGGGAGGGAAGATAATCATGCTAATGGCTATATCGCGCATTATACTCCGTGTCATTGCTTTATTTCGTTGATGAGTTGAACACCAAAATTCTCGTATGTTGTATTGATCATTATGCACACTAGGACACTTGTCGGCCAATCAGACTAAATTATCTTCGTAGTGTTGAATGATTACGGAACACAATAGGACGTTAGATGTTGACAGGTCAGACCCATATTATCTTCGTAGTGCACAATACTTTCAACAGGATCCAAGATTCAATCAAAGATCTCTATGCAAGACCGAGGAATTTATGCATGATTATCAACCCATTATGTTAAGAAGGACCATACTATCACCAACCTCCATTATCTGCTTGAAAACCCCCTATTGCTTTTTATTTGCTGTTTTATATTTTCTTGATTAAATAGATAAAGCCAGTTATAGTTCTGAGAGAACAACACTCGAGTCATTCTACTGCTACACTACGGTTTTCGTTGTAGTTGTGGATTGCCTTTGGCTAATTACAAATTTATTTGACTGAACCCTGACAACGTTCATCATCTTGCAACAACGTCGTGGATTATCCAAGAGGAGGAGCTAGAGTACACCTGGAGTAAGGACTCCTATGCCTATTCATGCACCACCGAAGGGACATAAACCATTATTACGTCAGCAATCCATCACAAGGACTGCAAAGTTCGAGTGAACTGGAAGGCACCGGGACGATCTTGCCGCGACGGATTCAATCTTGAGTTCGCAGTTGCTAGAAGGTTCCGAAGCGCTAGATTGGTTCCAAAACATAATGACATGGGTGCCTGGCCTCTCTTAGGGGTGCCCCTTGCCTGCCTCTTAAGGGAGCATCATATAGACATCGGTCGCATCAACCGTAGAGAATGTGGTCGACATTGGTAAAAATGGTAGAAGAGTTTTGAGTATCCGAGCAGCTTACTGTAACCTCCTCGGGGTGTAAAACGCTGGAGGGGAAGGTTCTGATACCACTGCTCTTTCCCCTTCAATAGTTCACAACCTATTGGAGGGCTACAGGATGGAGGATTCCATAACAACGGCGGCTAATCTTGAGGATTCTACTCGACACTGCAACTCTACTGGTGAGGATGTACGTGATAGTAGTGACAATGAGGCCATACGGGCAATGATGATACTAATGGAGGAGTTGTTCCTATCCAGCCTATAAATGGAACTACCGCACCTACCAGAAGACCTGATGACCACCTATAAGGCTCCCAAAGCAGTCCCAATAACTCACAAGCAGCATACTCAGCCAACCGAGGCCAAACCATGCTGTAACATCTAGTATCACATCTTATTTCCTCATTTTCTTACTGCTAGGGACTAGCGTTAATTTCATGAGGGGGGATGGGATTTAAGTGATCTAGTGTTGTTAGTTTGGAGCTTGCGATTGATGGTTTAGAGCTTGGTATTGGTAGGATGAGTATAGTACCTTGCATGTTTTATCCGTCTGCATTTGCATTTGCACGTTTACTGCTTTCTTAGTTTTTTTGGTTGCATTCACTACATTCATCCTAGGATAGTCTTGCATGTTTTATATGGAGTTTATTGCCGAATTTTTTGAACTTTTTTATTGGGTAAATTAACTAACTATGCCATTAATCATATGCTTCATCTCTATGAATTTGTTTGAGGTTTTTCTCGCTTGGCTTGTCACATTTATGTATTGCACTTAGTTGAGCTTGGTAGTCTCGACATCACTTAAGTGGTGTTTTCTCTACTGCGGTTCACGAAGGCATTTATAATAGGATGATGCATGTTAGGGTCTTATGGTTGTTTTCCCGAGTAATTATGTACCTTAGAGGCAACAAGTCTTCACCATGCTTTGAGATTGCTAAATGCCTAGGAAAGAGGTAGTGTGAGGTTGTGTGATCTTTTGTTCATAACCTATTATTTCGAATAGGTTCGGGGAGGGGGTTACACCATCATTAGACTTGTTTTTCGTTTTTCATTTCCGTATTGTGAGTTTATTTTTCCTTTCTCGTAAATTTTGTACTCCAACCTATTCTTTCGAATAGGTTTCGGGAAGTCGTTGTGAGTCATTTTGTTTCTCTTTTTGTTATGCTACTGCTGGTAAAAAAAAATCGAAAAAAAAAGAAAAGAAATTCCAGAAAAAAAAAAGAAAAAAAGAAACTGGAAAGAAAAAAAGAAAAAAAAGGAGAAAAGACCCCAAAAAAGCAAAGAAGGGTCCAAAAAAGAAAGCCAAATAGCAGTTTAACAAAGTGTTGTGTCTCATTTTCCAATTTTTGTTATGTTCGTAATCGTGTTGTAATTTTCTATTTTTTGTCTTTTGTTTTTGAGTGTCATCTGTTCTAGACCAACCTCGTCCTGCCATTCAGGAAGCGGTGAATAGCTTAAGACTTTACTTAAGAGATGAGTAGAATAGGGGAGTGTTATCTTTTATAGGGAACCCTCATTCGTTTGATGAGAGCCAGTACTGGTTCGACCTCTTTGAGGGAAACTCTTAAACTTGGTGAACAATAGTAAGTCCTCAGTTTCATCGGCACGAGACAACCATTCGTATCTTAGCATGCTTCATTACGTCGTCACTGACTAGGTCCAAGTAGAGAATGTTACGAGAGACTATCTTGTCTCGACATAAGTGCTTATGTGGATGTGTATGAGTCAATCGAGGTATTCTTCAACCTATATTCATGCTTTGATTTATATGGTTCTTGTTCATATGTTTTTTGATAGATTCAGTAGATTAGTTTATTCTATTTGGCATGAGACTCCATTTTGTGTCTTGCATTGTTTTTTGCATTAGAATCTAGCTTAGTTGCTTGAGGACAAGCAAAGGTTCGATTTGGGGAGTTTGATGAATGTGTATTTTACACTTTCGTTTGAGTCTTTTTCACCTATTTTAGCTATCCTCTATGTTAATTTAGCTATATTTTAGTGCATTTTATTAGAATAGTGTCACGTTTCCCTTAAGTTTTTTTTTACAGGTTTTGGTTGAAAAATGAGGATTTCCGGCAAATTATATTGAAGTTGACAAGGAATTGGTATTCCAGAAGCCTATTTGGAGTATCTGAAGGTTTCCGGATAGGATTGGAGTCTAGGGGTCGAATCTGGAGGTTAGAAGGCCACTAGAAGTCAAAAACCGAGTCCGAAAAGGGGAAGAAATCCAAAAATGCGTCGAAAACGCGGAATTTCCCGAATTTTACTCCCGGGCGAATCGCCCGGGACGTGTGGCGAATCGCCCCACACCAGGAGAATCGCCCGGTGTGTGGGCCCTTCGCCCCACACAAATTCGAAGCCTATATATAGTTGCTCAGTTTTTCTCCGAAATTCATAATTTTCCAAACCTATTCTCTCACCTTTCTCTGTAGTTTTAGGTAGGAACTTCCCAGAGCCTGTTCTGGGGGTTCGTAGCTTAGGAGATACTTTTCCATAGCAGTTTGGAGCTTGTAAGATCGCAATTCTTCGGAGACTGACAACCTTCGGTAACATTGTATCTTACAGTTTTTCTACTTATTTTTATATATCTTTCAATATGTTTTCTTCTATGATTTTTGTTGATTGCATGACAATTATGAGTAGCTAAACTTATCGTTGGTGATTGTATGTGAATTCTTAGCAAAGGGTTGATAATTATGCTAATGGCTATATCGCGCATTATACTCCGTGTTATTGCTTTATTTCTTTGATCTAGCAGAATCTATATCTTCGTATTTTGATTAATTATTATGCACAATTGGACAATTCATTAGACTAGCATATCTATATCTTCGTAGTGTTGAATAATTACGGAACACAATTGGACAATTTAATAGTCTTTTGACCTATCTATTTAGGTTCGTAGTGTTTGATAATTACAACAGGACTACTATTTGATCAAAGATCTCCATGCAAAACCGAGGAATTAACGCATGATTATTAACCCGTTATGCTTTGAAGGACCATGATGAACGGAGATTTGTCAGGTCTCGATTCAGCAAATAAATTTGTTATTTAGCCAAAGGCAATCCACAACTACAACTAAAACCGTAGTGTAGCAGGAGAATGACTCGAGTGTCGTTCTCTCAGGACTATAACTAGTTTTATCTATTTAATAAGAAAATATAAAACAACAAATAGAAAGCAATAGGGGGTTTTCAAGCAGATAATGGAGGTTGGTGATAGTATGGTCCTTCTTAACATAATGGGTCGATAATCATGCATAAATTCCTCGGTCTTGCATAGAGATCTTTGAATGAATCTTGGGTCCTGTTGTAAGTATTGTGCACTACGAAGATAGTATGGGTCTGACCTATCAACAACTAACGTCCTATTGTGTTCCGTAATCATTCAACACTACGAAGATAATTAAGTCTGTTTTGGCCGACAAGTGTCCTAGTGTGCATAATGATCAATACAACATACGAGAATTTTGGTGTTCAACTCATCAACGAAATAAAGCAATGACACGGAGTATAATGCGCGATATAGCCATTAGCATGATTATCTTCCCTCGCTAAGAATTCACATACTACCACCAACGATAAATTTAGCTACTCATAATGTGCATGCAATCAATAGCAATCATAGAAGAAAACATATTGAAAGAATATATAAAATAAGTAGATAAAAGTTGTAAGATACAAAGTTACCGAAGGTTGTCAATCTCCGGATGATTGTGATCCCACGCGCTCCAATCTGCTATGAAAAAGTATCCCCTAAGCTACGGAACTCCCAGGACAGGCCCCGGGAAGTTCCTACCTAAAACTATAGAGAGAGGTGAGAAAGAAGGCTTGGAAAGATATGATTTTCGGAGAGAAAACTCGCAACTATATATAGGCCCGGAATTCCTCCGGGGCGGTTTGTCCGAGAGCTGGGGCGGCTTGCCCCCCAGTGTAAACGCGAGATTTTCGCGTTTTCGATGCGGTTTTGGATTTCTTCACCTTTTCGGACTCGGTTTATGACTTCTAGTAGCCTTCTAACCTCCAGATTCGGCCCCTAGACTCCAAATCCTATCCGGAAACCTTTAGATACTCCAAATATGCTTCTGGAACACCAATTCCTTGTAGACTTCAATATAATTGCTCGTAAATCTCCGAATTTCAACCAAAACCTGTAAAATAAAATCTAAAGGGAAACGTGACACTATTCTAATAAATGTACTAAAATATAGCTAAATTAACATAGAGGATAGCTAAAATAGGTGAAAAAGACTCGAATGAAAGTGTAAAATACACATTCATCAAACTCCCCAAACCGAACCTTTGCTTGTCCTCAAGCAACTAAGCTAGACTCTAATACAAAAAACATGCAAGAGTCAAAAATGGAGTTTCATGCCAAATAAAATGAACTAAATTACTGAATCTACCACATAACATATGAACAAAAACCATATGAATCAAAGCATGAATATAGGTTGAAGAATACCTCGATTGACTTATACACATCCACATAAGCACTTATGTCAAGACAAGATAGTCTCTCGTAACATTCTCTACCTGGACCTAGTCAGTGACGACGTAATGATGCATGCTAAGATACGAATGGTTGCCCCGTGCCTATGAAACTGAGGACTTACTGCTGTTCCACCATGTTAAGACTTTTCCTCAAAAGAGGTCGAACCAGTACTGGCTCTCATCAAACGAAGGAGGGTTCCCTATAAAGATAACACTCCCCTATTCTATCCATCTCTCAAGTAAAGTCTTAAGCTATTCACCACTTCCTGATTGGCAGGACGAGGGTGGTCTAGAACAGATGACACTTAAGACAAAAAAGATAAAAAATAGAAAAACACAATTACGAACAATACGAAAAATGGAAAAGACTCAAACTTTGCTAAACTGCTATTTGGCTTTATTTTTTGGACCCTTCTTTGCTTTTTTGGGGTCTTCTCTTTTTTTCTTTTTTTCTTTCCAGATTCTTTTTTTCTTTTTCACTCTTTTTTTTCTTCTGGAATTTTTCTTTCTTCTTTTTTTCTAGCCAGCAGTAGCATAACAAAAAGAGAAATAAAATGACTCACACGACTTCCCCAAACCTATTCGAAAGAATAGGTTGGAGCACAAAAATTCACGGAAAAGAAAAGAAAAAATAAACTCACGGTACGAAAAATGAAAAACAGAAACAAGTCTATGATGGTGTAACCCCCTCCCCAAACCTATTCGGAAGAATAGGTTATAAACAAAGGATCACACAAACTCACACTACCTCCTTCCTAGGCATTTAGCAATCTTAAAGCATGGTGAAGACTTGTTGCCTCTTAGGTACATAATTACTCGGGAAAACAACCATAAGACCCTAACATGCATCATCCTATTATAAAGGCCTTCGTGAACCGCAGTAGAGAAAACACCACTAAGTGATGTCGAGACTACCTAGCTCAACTAAGTGCAATACATAAATGTGACAAGCCAAGCGAGAAAAACCTCAAACAAATTCATAGAGATGAAGCATATGATTAATGGCATAGCTAGTTGATTTACCCAATAAAAAAGTTCAAAAAATTCGGCAATAAACTCCATATAAAACATGCAAAACTATCCTAGGATGAATGTAGTGAATGCAACCTAAAAAATCTAAGAAAGCAGTAAACGTGCAAATGCAAATGCAGACAAATAAAGCATGCGAGGTACTATACTCATCCTACCAAATCCAAGCTCCAAACTATCAACATCAGATCACTTAAATCCCATCCCCCCTCATGAAATTAACGCTAGTCCCTAGCAGTAAGAAAATGAGGAAATAAGATGCGATACTAGATGTTACCCCATGGTTTGGCCTCGGTCGGCTGAGTATGCTGCTCTTGAGTTATTGGGCCTCTTTTGGGAGCTTCATACATGATCATCGGGACTTGTCGTAGTGGCAGTAGTTCCATCAAAAGATGGGACAGGACCGACTCAACCATCTATATCATCATCGTCCCTCTTGTCTTCATTGTCACTATGTTCACGCACATCGTCACTAGTAGAGTTGTAGTGGCAGGTTGAATTCTCAAGATTAACCGCCGCTGTTATGGAATTCTCCATCCTGTAGTCCTCCAATAGGATGTGAACTATTGAAGGGGAAAGGGTAGTGGTATCAGGACCTCCCCCTCCAATGGTTCACTCCACGAGAAGGTTTCAGTTAGCTGTTCGGATACTCAGAAGTCTTCTACCTTTTTCTCCAATTTTGTCCACATTCTCTACAGTTGATGCTCCCAATATCAATGTTATGCTCCTTTTAGAGGCAGGCAAGGGGCACCCCAACAAGGTGCTGGGTACCCATGTCATTACGTTTTGGAACCAAGCTAGCCCTTCGGAACCTTCGAGCAAGTTCGGACTCAAGATCGAAACCGTCGTGGCAAGACTGTCCCGGTGCCTTCCTATTCACTTGAACTCTGCAGTCCTCGTGATGGAGTGCTAACATAATAGTGGTTTCTGACCCTTCGGTGGTGCATGAATAGGCATAGGAGTCCTTACTCCATGTGTACTCTAGCTCCTCCTCTCGGATAATCCACGACGTTGTTGCCAAACCCCTTGGCTTGAACGCACATCTAGCGAGATCACCTTCCTTGACATGATTCTTCACAGCAACCATACGGGAATACTCCCTACCCTTAGTATGGTACCTACAAACAGCGATTAGCACCTCGTACGACTCAAAACAGACTCAAATATATGCTAGTGTAAAAGCGAGACACACAAGTGATAAATTCATCAATCGAACTCCCCTAACCGCAATGTCTAGCCTAGCTACTTCATCATGCGACATATCAACGCAACTACTACATGCAATACATCACTTCATGCTCTTACTAGAAAACCAATAACCTTGATAACAAGGTTTCAATTCATACCATAGCAGCGCAAAAAATTCAACAGCATAAATCCTCATTCTTAACTAATAAGCATTCTATCGTCAAATCCACCAACATTACAACAATAAACATATCCATATGCTATAAATCAAAGATAAAGTCATAATGCATAACAAGATATATCATCTAATAGCAAAATACCCAAATCAACAATTTAAGCAAAATTGAGCATGCAATTGATAGTAAATAACATGTCTAAACACATAAACCACATACCCATGCATTAAACAAGCATAATTGAAGCTCAAATTAGAAAATCCCCAAATTCGAAAATTAGGGTTCTTAAAGATGATACCTCAGATCTGCAAATCTAACGAATTAGGATGAAATATGATCGGTTAGGGTGATAGATCATGTAATAGGCTTCGAAATAAGCTAAAGAACACTCAATTTGGTCAACAAACAAAGAAGTTATGAAGATTTAGAAGCAAAATCGCACTTTTCGGGTTTTTTGGGAGTATGGATGAAGAAGAATGAAGAAAATATGGTTTTGGGGTTGAAATCCGCGTTAAGATCTGGGACTGTGGGGCGGTTCGCCCCACCACGGGGCGGTTCGCCCCCAAGTGGGGCGGTTCGCCCCGTGCTCCCCAATGCGGGGAGACGGGTCCCGATATCAGAAAATGCGGTTTTAATCCCGAAACTAATTTTTTTCAAAAAAGCACTCGAAAAATCTCACTCAAACAAAAGCATATACGACACACACATGAACAAATTCGCATATGAGAAGCAAATAGTTCAAGAATGAAATGCATGCAGAAAAGTAGTAAAGAAAGCGATAAAAAATTCCGGGTTGCCTCCCGGATAGCGTCATTGTTTTAAGTCTTTGACTCGACTCCTGTCTGCGCCTATCTCTTCTTTTTGCGGGTACTAGTCTTCCCCTTCATTGATCTCCTTTCCATGCCACGAACCTGTGAATAAGAAAGAATATAGGCTGCAAGACCACAATAGTGAGTAATAATATCTGGCGGCTTTGGTGGATCAGGTATGGCTTGCAATACGTGTTGTTTGCCATCCACCTCGATGGTGCAAGTTCTTTGGTAGATGTCCATTACGGAGCGTAGCTTGGTCAAGAATGTTTGCCCTAAGAGTATGACATCCCCCGTCCCAGGTGCAGATGCCGGCATTACTACGAAATTGGTGTTTATTGATGCTCCACCAATCTTGACCAACACATTTTTCACAACGCCCTCGGGTCTCATGAATGATCCATCCGCCAGTCGCACAATAGCCTTTCCTCAGATAGTTTTCCAAGGTTACTCTTTTCAAACACATTCAACGAAATTATGTTTGAGTAGGATCCCGTGTCTAGTGTGGCACGGACATCTTCAAGCTCACTAATCCCTACCTTAACATCGAAACTTTTAGGGAGTGGTTCGGGATCCTCTTGTTCCTCATCACTTGTGTCAGAACCAAGGTCCTCCTCTTCTTCCTCAGCCTGTAGTAGTTCTTCCTTCATGCAACACTCGCACCTAACGACCTTCTCAGTGTTGCCTTGTTCTTTACTTGCTCTTCGGTCGATCAACTCTTGCATCTTTTGATGGGCAAGCCTAGTGATCTCTTCTAACCTATCGAGCCTTGCCCTAGTTTTCTCGAAATCCTCCTCATACCGTTTGAGAAAACTTTGTGTGTGATCAACCATCTTCTGTAAGTTCTCCATCAGTAGAGCCATCTTCGACTTCGGTGGCTCTTTCGGAGCGGGGTTTTCGCAGTGATCATTACCATAGTTAAGCCTACTACGGTCTTGGTTAGGTCCATAGGTTTGGTTAGCCAGTGCATATCCTTGATTGTTGCGGTATCCTCTTCTCCAGAATCTACCTCGAGGATTCCTACCGTCTTGTCCGTAGCTAACTTCTTGAGTACCAAACTCCGTAGCAAAGGCTTCTTCTTCGCCTCCTCGAGCCCAGTTGCCATCATCGCATGCCAACTCCGATCTACACATATGAGCTCCATGCCCATAGTTCTTGCATATTCGACATACTTCATTCGAAACAGTTGTCCCGGTGGCGCTCTTGAGGACTTGCTTCAATTCGTTGGTAAAGCACTCGAATTGATCCCCATTCCCCCTGTACATAGGGGTTTCTTGAATCGGTGGAGCTTCAGGTCCACGTCTCCTAACCATTGCTCTTGGGTCCTTGAACTGCGAACCCTTGGCAAGCCTTTCGAAAACAGCCCAGACGGCTTCCGCGGTTTCCTCCCAAATATTGCCTCGGCATTGGAAATCCACCACTTGTTGGTTCTCGAAGGTTAGTCCATTGTAGAAGTGTTGGACTAGGTCGAAGAGTTCGAAACCATGGTGAGGGCACTTGTTCGTGAGATCTTGGAACCTCTCGAACGCGGTGTAGATGGTCTCATCATAGTCCTGCTTGAATCCAGTGATTTGCGCCTTAAGCGCGGTAGTCAGAGTGTGTGGGAAGTATTTTTCCATGAAAGCTGAAAAAACCTTTTCCCAAGTGTCCAGCGAGCCGGCTAGTAGAGAACTCAGCCATGACTTGGCTCTGTCGCCAAGTCCCATTGCAAAAACCTTCATCCTTAACTCATTCGTTGTTATGTCAGCTCCGGGTTGTGGGAGTTGGTTGACGAAATCATCGATATCGTTCAAATACCCCATCACATCCTCCCTTGATAAGCCATAGAACCTCGGAAGTTGTTGGAATGCGTGGTTCTTGATTTTCAGATCTCGGGTTGCAGGCGAAAGAACAATCGTCGGTCCCCTCATACGATCCTTGGTGGGTTGTACCCATGCCTTCAGTGGTCTAGCTTCCGCCATTCCGTCGATTTCCTTGAAAAGGAGTCGCCTTCTTTGGTGGTAGACTCTATCGATCTCAGCAATTGAATCAGCAAGCGGTATTCCTGCAGAACGTGTATGCGGCATACACAATCTGTGACAGACTAGAAGAGGTGATTAGAAACAAATAGGAAAATAGAGACAAAAATTAAAAAGGAAAACTAAAACTAAAAGAAATAGGAATCTAAAGCTGTAAATAAAAACAAATTAAATAGAAAAAAGGAGTATAGTCCCCGGCAACGACGCCAATTTGATGAACGGAGATTTGTCAGGTCTCGATTCAGCAAATAAATTTGTTATTTAGCCAAAGGCAATCCACAACTACAACTAAAACCGTAGTGTAGCAGCAGAATGACTCGAGTGTCGTTCTCTCAGGACTATAACTAGCTTTATCTATTTAATAAGAAAATATAAAACAACAAATAGAAAGCAATAGGGGGTTTTCAAGCAGATAATGGAGGTTGGTGATAGTATGGTCCTTCTTAACATAATGGGTCGATAATCATGCATAAATTCCTCGGTCTTGCATAGAGATCTTTGAATGAATCTTGGGTCCTGTTGTAAGTATTGTGCACTACGAAGATAGTATGGGTCTGACCTATCAACAACTAACGTCCTATTGTGTTCCGTAATCATTCAACACTACGAAGATAATTAAGTCTGTTTTGGCCGACAAGTGTCCTAGTGTGCATAACGATCAATACAACATACGAGAATTTTGGTGTTCAACTCATCAACGAAATAAAGCAATGACACGGAGTATAATGCGCGATATAGCCATTAGCATGATTATCTTCCCTCGCTAAGAATTCACGTACTACCACCAACGATAAATTTAGCTACTCATAATGTGCATGCAATCAATAGCAATCATAGAAGAAAACATATTGAAAGAATATATAAAATAAGTAGATAAAAGTTGTAAGATACAAAGTTACCGAAGGTTGTCAATCTCCGGATGATTGTGATCCTACGCGCTCCAATCTGCTATGAAAAAGTATCCCCTAAGCTACGGAACTCCCAGGACAGGCCCCGGGAAGTTCCTACCTAAAACTATAGAGAGAGGTGAGAAAGAAGGCTTGGAAAGATATGATTTTCGGAGAGAAAACTCGCAACTATATATAGGCCCGGAATTCCTCCGGGGCGGTTCGCCCGAGAGCTGGGGCGGTTCGCCCCCCAGTGTAAACGCGAGATTTTCGCGTTTTCGACGCGGTTTGGATTTCTTCACCTTTTCGGACTCGGTTTATGACTTCTAGTAGCATTCTAATTACCTCCAGATTCGGCCCCTAGACACCAAATCCTATCCGGAAACCTTCAGATACTCCAAATATGCTTCTGGAACACCAATTCCTTGTAGACTTCAATATAATTGCTCGTAAATCTCCGAATTTCAACCAAAACCTGTAAAATAAAATCTAAAGGGAAACGTGACACTATTCTAATAAAATGTACTAAAATATAGCTAAATTAACATAGAGGATAGCTAAAATAGGTGAAAAAGACTCGAATGAAAGTGTAAAATACACATTCATCAGACCATACTATCACCAATCTCCATTATCTGTTAGAAAAACCTTTCCTATATCGTCTGCTGTTTTTATATTCTAAATTAGATTTGATAAAGCTAGTTATAGTCCTTAGAGATCGACACTCGAGGTTATTCTACTACTACACTACGGTTTTCGTTGTAGTTGTGAATTGCCTTTGGCTAAATAACAAATTTATTTGCTTGATCCGGAACTGACACACCGGGCGATTCGCCCAGGAGTAAAATTCGGGAAATTCCGCGTTTTCGACGCATTTTTGGATTTCTTCCCCTTTTCGGACTCAGTTTCTGACTTCTAGTGGCCTTCTAACCTCCAGATTCGACCCCTAGACTCCAAATCCTATCCGGAAACCTTCAGATACTCCAAATAGGCTTCTGGAACACCAATTCCTTGTCAACTTCAATATAATTGCCCGGAAATCCTCGTTTTTCAACCAAAACCTGTAAAATAAAAACTAAAGAGAAACGTGACACTATTCTAATAAAATGCACTAAAATATAGCTAAATTAACATAGAGGATAGCTAAAATAGGTGAAAAAGACTCAAATAAAAGTGTAAAATACACATTCATCAGTTTCAACTGTTGATCTAATCACAGGACTCCCACTGACGATGACATGCCTAGCAAGTGTCATATCATTACCCTTGTCTGCTTCGAAAGATCCCACTGAACTTGAGTCCAAATCAGAAGATTTAGAGAACTCATGTTCGCGCGTGTCAAAGTCTTGAATTTCTTCAAGTTCTATCATGTCATCTTACCTCTCTTCTTCGAGGTATTCTGCTTCTAAAAACTTGACGTTTCTAGATACTATCACCTTGTGATCTTCAGCATGATAGAATTCATAGCCTCTCGTCTAACGAGGATAGCCTATGTAATATACATTGACACCCTTGACATCTAACTTATCAGTAAGCATCAGTTTGACTATCGCAAGACAACCCCAAGGTCTAAGATAGTTGATGAACGTGTCAAGGTCAATCAAATAAATTTGTTATTTAGCCAAAGGCAATCCACAACTACAACGAAAACCGTAGTGTAGTAGTAGAATGACTCGAGTGTCGTTCTCTCAGGACTATAACTTGCTTTATCTATTTAACAAGAGAATATAAAACAACAGACAGATAGCAATAGGGGGTTTCTAGCAGATAATGGAGATTGGTGATAGTATGGTTCTTCTTAGCATAATGGGTCGATAATCATGCATAAATTCCTCGGTCTTGCATAGAGATCTTTGAATCAATCTAGTGTCCTGTTGCAAGTTTTAAGCACTACGAAGATAATCTGGTCTGACTAGTCAATCACGGTTGTCCTAATGTGTTCCGTAATTATTCAACACTACGAAGATAATTGGTCTGATGGTCGACTAGTGTCCAATTGTGCATAATAATCAATACAACATACGAGAATTTGGTTACAACTGATCAACGAAATAAAGCATTGACACGGAGTATAATGCGCGATATAGCCATTAGCATGATTATCTTCCCTCGCTAAGAATTCACATACTACCACCAATGATAAGTTTAGCTACTCATATTATGCATGCAATCAACAGAAATCATAGAAGAAAACATATTGAAAGATAAATAAAATAAGTAGAATAAAACTGTAAGATACAAAGTTACCGAAGGTTGTCAATCTCCGGATGATTGCGATCCTACGAGCTCCAAACTTCTATGAAAAAGTATCCCCTAAGCTATGGAACTCCCAGGACAGGCCCCGGGAAGTTCCTACCTAAAACTATAGAGAGAGGTGAGAAAGTAGGTCTGGAAAGATATGATTTTCGGAGAGAAAACTGAGCACTATATATAGGCCCCGAATAAACTCTGGGGCGATTCGCCGCAGGATGGGGCGGTTCGCCCCCATTCTTTTTCGCGGAATTCCGCGTTTTTCGACGCGGATTTGGATTTCTTCACCTTTTCGGACTCGGTTTCTGACTTCCAGTGACCTTCTAACCTCCAGATTCGACCCCTAGACTCCAAATCCTATCCGGAAACCTTCAGATACTCCAAATAGGCTTCTGGAACACCAATTCCTTGTCAACTTCAATATAATTGCCCAGAAATCCCCGAATTTCAACCAAAACCTGTAAAATAAAATCTAAAGGGAAACGTGACACTATTCTAATAAAATGTATTAAAATATAGCTAAATTAACTTAGAGGATAGCTAAAATAGGTGAAAAAGACTCGAATGAAAGTGTAAAATACACATTCATCAATAGCCCAGTGAGGGCTTCTTTCCCTTCCATAACTCATAAGGAGTTTTCTCCACTGATTTAGATGGTACACGGTTCAGAATGTAGATTGCAGTTTGTAGTGCATATCCCCATAGATATTTTGGAAGAGTCGAGAATCCAATCATTGATCTCACCATGTCTAACAGGGTCTATTCCTTCTCTCAGACACACCATTTAACTGTGGTGTTCCAGGAGGAGTCCGTTGCTATTGAATTCCATTTTCCTTCAAGTAGTCGATAAATTCTTCACTAAGGTATTCACCTCCTCGATCTGATCGAAGAGTGACTATCTTTAGGCTCAATTCATTCTCGACCTCATTCCTAAACTCCTTGAATTTCCCAAAGGTCTCGGATTTATTCTTCATATGGTAAATATATCCATACCTTGAGAAATCGTCAGTAAAGGTAACGAAGTAAGGATAACCTCCACGTGCTTGGACTTTAGAAGGTCCACATACATCGGTGTGTATGAGCTCTAAGCAGCGAGTGGCACGAACACTTGTCCAACAAAAGGTTTGTTCGTCATCTTACCCTTAACACATGATTCGCATGTACCATATGATTAAAAAACAAATGGTTGTAAGTAGTCCAACTTCCTTAGTCTTTGAATCCGTGTTTCATTGATATGGCCTAGCCGACTATGCCATAGATAAGATGGATTATTCTTCCCACTTGAAGACGGTTGTTTGTTATGTATTTGAAATAAAGGTAGACTACTTTGCAAAATATATAAACCATTCACTTAAGCGAGCTTTTCCATAATACTGGTCATTTAACGAAAAATGACAAGTATTATTAGCAAATCGAAAGGAAAAACACAAATTGTCCAACAATGGAATAAAAATAATATTTCTAACAATGGATGGAACAAAATAAACGTTATCAAGTTCCAAACATTGTCCTGATGGTAAATCTATCTTGCAGCGTCCAACGCGTTTGGCTTCAACTGGATTGTTGTTCCCAACATGCAAGTTGATTTCACCTTGCTTGACTAGCCTGTGTTCAATGAGCCCCTGCACATTATTACAGATGTGCGAGCCACAGGCTGTATCTAATACCCAACCATTGGAGTCAAAAGTAGTCATGTTTATTTCAATAACAAACATACCTGAGCTAGAAGTCGGTGGCTTCTTAGCTTGATCTGCCTTCAGCTTAGGACAATCTTTCTTCCAATGTCCTTTCTGTTTACAGAAAAGACATTCATCTGTGCGTACCGTTCCGCTCCTCTTGAACTTCCTTTTCTGGTTCAGACGCTTAGGCTTATCACTCGAAGTGTTAGCCTTGGCTCCCGACTTTCCCTTACCCTTAGCACCTTTGTTTCTCGGGTTTAGGTTAGACGGTTGCCCAACATACATGATCGACTTTTCCTTCTTAGGAAGAGTTTGATCATATGTCATCAGCAGATTATGGAGTTCGGGCAGTGTTACGTCCTTCGCATTCATGGTGGTTAACGATGAACTGCGAATACGAACTCGGCAATGATTGAAGGACAGAGATCACCATGATCTTATTCTCATCTTAAGAACATGTTCAGACATGTTCCCTCCTTCATTGAGCTTGCATCCGTGTATCTCTTTGATCAAATCAAATTCAACACTTCTGGTTGTCGTCTTAAAGAGCGACTCAAGATGTTTCAGCATCTCATACGACAACATGCTATCATGTTGTCTCTGCAGCTCATTGCCGCCAGCATAATACACTGCGCGGATCTAGCATCCTCATGATGCTTATCAGACTTTGCCTTGTTGGCTTGATTCCAAATCAGCAACTTGATCAGCAGTCTGATTCTCGGGACACACGGGATTAGCCTTGTCCAAGACGTACTCAATCCTTTCGTACCTCAGCACCAAACATATATTCCTTATCCAATCTAGGAAGTTTGGTCCGTTCAAAATTTGCTTCTCTAAGACAGCACGGAGCGAGATACTCGCCATTTCGGTTTTCCAGGAGAAATAGTATAGAACGAAATTAATAAATCAACTATTGAAATACTATTTCTAAATACACAGTCAACATAACTAAACAACAAGGTCCTTTAGCTGTTTAGCTCCCACTATTTTCACATATGCTTGCCCCCAAAACAAACATACGGGTAATGTCCAACAAGTTACCGTAGTGGCCAAGATCCAAATCCATACTATGCTATACTCCAACGGGGGCTGGTCGCATAGCATAATATGACCGGTAGGACTATCCAATTGCGTCACACAACTCTTGGTTGTTAAATCTAATTTAACCCGATGCTCTACATATTGTACCTATCGAGGTCGCTAGATACAATATGCAGTAAGTTATGACCATAGGCTTACTCTAATCTGACGATCACTGCGAGTCTCTAAGACGAGGTCGCCAATACAGGAAAACGCAATGAAAGTTCAGAATTAAAGCACCCTATGGAAAGCATCTCAGAAATACATACATATATATATTTCTGCACTTATATTGGTTAGGGCTTGTAGCTTGTGGGTTGTTATCAGTCATCTACAAACAAATAAGGGCGTCGCCTACCCATCATGCATGAGCGGTCTCCACGTAATGGATGTCGCCTATCCATTCTAGTTCTAAACGCGGTCAAGCACATAATGGGCGCCGCCTACCCATACATAACATATGCGGTCCGACAAATAAGAGGGCGCCGCCTACCCTCGCATGCATAGCGCTCGAACGGAAAGTAAAATACATGGTATTTAAACATGCATTGTCAAACAATAGCATATCGAGCAAACAAACAAGTAGTAGCCTATGTGGATGCCAAATGACTTCATAACTTCATTATGAAAATTATAATCCCATACTTATAATCTCTATGAAAAAATTGAAAATTTGGACTAGATTGAAAAATCGAAAATTCTATTGACCAGGTAGAAATTTTCGAAAACCCGAAGGACTTAATTGTAATTTTCGAAACCTTGGAGGTGTTAAATCTAAAATTCAAAAGTAGAAGGACTAATTTGCAATAAACAATAAATTGATAAATTACAAATAAGACCTTTAACTTTATACTAATTAAATTTAACCCCTCTAGTTTAAAACAATTACAATTAAATCATATTTATATTCCAAATATAAAATTCAATCCTCAAAATTTTCAAAAATTCGATTTTGGGTCCAACCCGGAAATATATATATATTAAAATAAGGTACGGGACTCGGTCCCGTCCCCTACCGCGCCGGCGACCGCGGGCGCCTGGGCCTGCGTCTCCAGGCCCGGGCGCCTGCGTCCCGCAGGCGCCGAGTGCCTGCGCCCATAGGTGCTTTCTGTAAATCACTCTCACTTGATCAGTTTGGTAGTCTTTTGCTGACAGGGTATCTTTAGGAGACGCTCCCTTGCTGAAGCTGGAAATCTATGAAAAATGGCGAAACAACATGATGTTACATCTTGAGGCCATTAGTGATGAAATGGTCATTGTCATTAATGATGGACCTATCAAGATCACTAAACTTGAGAGAAGTTTTCCTCACAAAACCACGGATCCTACTGGTAAGGAAACTATCTTAGGAGAACCAGTTGACATCGCCGTTCCAAAACCAAGAGAGGAATGGACTTCCGACGAAGCTAAGAGATTCCGTCTTGGTGGCCAAGCAAGAAACATCATCATTCGATCAACTCCGGATACTATACAGTGCAAACTGTGGGGTGCCAAAACTGCTAAGGAAACTTGGAAAATGGTTAAAGATCTTTGTGTTGGATCTGATAAAACCAAGGAAAACAAACTCGAAGTATTGAAGTTAAAGTTCCTGAACTTTAAACAAGGTACAAATGAGTCACTGGAAGACTTGGACTTCAGATTCACAACTCTAGTAAGTGAGATGGCTGCATTAGGAGTTGGAAATATTTACTCAGATTCTGAGAAGGTGAAAACCATTATCAGAAGTCTGAACCAAGAATGGATCCATACTCAGAATTTCTACTATAATCATGGAACGCCAAACATCACACCTACAGAGTTGTTCTCTCATCTTACTACTGTCAACTACGAGATAAAGCAAAGAGAAAATGTATTTCCTGGAAAATCGCAAAACATTGCTCTTGCTGCAAAGCCGTCATCTTCTGAAAAGAAGAATGATAAAGAGCCCGCTGATGAAAATGCTTTAGTTGTTAGAAACATGAAGAAATTCATTAGTAAGGAACTTGAAAGGCGAAAAGCAAAAGAGAAGCTGAAAAAGCATCTTGGTAACAACTACCATAAATACAAGAATGAGGCTAGCTCGCTGAACAAGCAAGCTCAGCAAGCAAATTCCTCCGAAGAACCAGCAGTTGGAAATGATCTCTGCTTTTACTGCAAAAAGCCTGGAAACTTCAAAGCAAATTGTCCTTTACTGAAAGGTAAATCTGCTGAAAAGAAGAAGAAGTTCAAAAGGGCTTTTATTGCTGAAGAAAAGACGAAGCTTCAAGCAAAAATCGATGCGGTGTGCATTGATAACAGCTCCGAAGACAGTGAGGTAGAAAGCTCAGACACTAAAGAAGAAGAAGCCACTCTTGACGTAGAGATCGGCAAGGAAGTTTGTGGAATAACTATGGAAGCTTATCCAGATGTGTCAAACTACGAATTCTGCCTCATGGCCGGTCAGGTAAACAGTCCTACCTCTGACTCTGAATCAGAAAGTGAAGATGATATTGACCTTGATAGAATTCAAGGAGAAATCGAAATATTTGAGAAAACTCTGAGCAAACAGCAAGAGAAACTACAGAATGCTGAAACTCTGACCAAGCAAACTACTGAAAAGTACGTATTGCTGAAAGAAGAGTCTGAAAAGAAAGATGCTGAAATATTGCATCTTAAAAAGTTTATTGCTGAAGCTACAGAAGAATTCTCAAATGGCAATAGAACTGGAAGAATATCAGTCCTCAATTCTAAAGTTACTTGCTGAAATACAAGAAATGAAGAAGATGAAAATCAATTTCAAATCTTATGCTGATGCAAGTAATACGCTGACTGAACTAAACTCTTATCTGAGAGATCCATCTCAGAAAGAAGGTTTAGGTGCAATGTATGAAGGTGATGACGTAATAATCTTGAGTAAAGACAAATCACCAATTACCTTTGTACGCGCAACTGATAGTGGTCAACCAAAACTCTATCAGATTGGTCAATCTAAGGTTGCTAAAAAATGCAATCAAGTACCTACGACCGTAAAGCCCGCTATTGCTACTCAAAGTAACAAGACTTTAAAAGGAAAACAGGTTGCTGAAAAGAAAACTGAAAAGAAAATGGATGATGTAAAGCATACCGTCAAACGAGTTGCTGAAAAGCAATTTGTTAAGTCAAAAGGCAAGATTACTAAAAGTAATCAGAAGACCTTTTGCTGAAAGACCTGAATCAAGTAAGGTTGCTGAGACAAAAGCTAAGCATTCTCCAAAAAGTGGACTGGGTTTCAAAACCAAGCAAAGTCAACTTTTTCATGAGTATAAGCAAAGTCAGCAAAGATACTTCAAAGAGATGAATAAAACCAAGCCTAAGAGTTCTGACAAAACTCAAAACGCTAGGGCTAGAAGGAACCTTGCTAGAAAAGAACTTACTGAAAAGTATGTTCAGCAAAAAGGTCAACCGAGCAAGACACCACATCAGAAAGTGGATTTTATTAGCATGAATCAAAAGTCGTTCGGCTCAAAACTCCTAGTTCCTCAGCAAGTAGAAAACAAGTCAAAGTTGAAAAACTTAAGACTTGGGTTTCCACTGGACGCATTCTTGAACATGTTAATGGACATCCAATACTGGATAATTAACTTGTTTGCTCTTGACTGTGCAGACTTCAGCCACAGAGACAAACGATGCAATCTGGCACTTTGACAGTGGTTGTGGAAAGCACATGACGGGAAACAAGAATAACCTTATAAACTATAGACGGTGGTCTAAAGGTCCAACAATAAGTTTTGCTGGTGGAGGCTTTGGTTCTACAAAAGGTTATGGTGACGTGAAGTTAGGATGCATTACCATTTCGGGAGTTCTTTATGTCAAAAATCTTATGTTTAACCTTTTCAGCATGAGTCAATTCGGTGATAAAGGATACTTCATCAAAATCAAAAGTGATGAATGTAAACTTATAGACTTTGAGACAAAGAAGGTTATTATGGTTGCTAGAAGATCAGGAGGTTTGTACACTGTAGATTGGTCTTCAGCAATCGTTGAAAAATGCCTTGTCTCAGATCACAATTGCCTTGCTGAAAAAGCATGGTTATGGCATAAATGAACAAGTCACCTAAACTTCAAGACGCTGAATAAGCTGTCTAAAAAGGCACTTGTAGTTGGATTACCTAAGGTTACTTTCAAGAAGGATGGTGTTTGCAATGCATGTCAGCAAGGAAAGCAAACCAAATCTTCTTTTAAGAACAATGCAGTACCGTCATCTACAAAACATTTACAACTCTTGCACATGGACTTGTTTGAATCTTCTTCAACAAGCTATGCTGGTAAGAAGTATGGTCTGGTGGTGGTAGATGACTATTCAAGATTCACTTGGGTAGTATTTATCAAGCACAAGTCTGAAACAAGGACTGAAATACCTAACTTGCTGAATAAGCTTGATGTCATGAAAAATGACAAGGTAAAAGTCATAAGAACAGACCATGGTACTGAGTTTGTGAACCAGTACATAACTGAGTATTTCACTTCAAAAGGCATACAACATCAATTATCCTCAGTAAGGACACCACAACAAAACAGTGTTGCTGAAAGGAAAAATCGCACCCTAAAAGAAGCTGCAAGAACAATGCTTGCTGACACTGAAATAAGTGAAGTTTAGTGGGTTGAAGCGATTAATACCGCCTGTTATACTCAAAACAGATGTATGATTACTAAGGAATACAACATAACTCCCTATGAGTTATTTGTTGGAAGACCTCCTAACATCACCCATCTAAGAGTATGTGGTTGTAAGTGTTTTGTTCTTAACAATGGTAGAGAATACCTAGGAACATTTCAACCAAAGGCAGACGAAGTGATATTACTTGGTTACTCCTTGCATAGTAAAACTTATAGATTTCACAACAAAAAGGCACAAAAGATCAAAGAATCAGTGCATGTTCTATTATACGAAATGTCACAAGGAGTGCCTGCTGAAGAAGAAATATCAGATTGTATGAAGAAGCTACTCATACACGAGCAAAGAACTGAATCTGATGCTAGGCAAATCAATTCAATTGAACTAAATGATGATTCTGACAATGACTCTCCTCCCCCAAGTCATGAAAAGATAAATATAGTTCATGACAAAGAATTTCCAGCAAATGACGCAGTTTCTCCGGATGTTGTTGAGACTATGCAACTTCCTGTGCCTGCTGATGAGTTACCACAATCTAGCAATGCTGAACAAGCAGTTACTGATGAACCAATCTCAGCAGAGACACAACAAAATACCAGTAGTACTGAGCAAGTACATGCTGAAGAGTCACTTGCTGATGAGCAAACATATCCAGATGCAAAGAACAGAAAACCTGTTAATAAATGGATTAGAGATCATCCCTCTACGGATATGATTGGTGATATTGACAAACGCCAAGTGACTAGATCCAAAGTTTCTGCTACTCATGGACTTGCTGAAGAAGCAAATGTCGTAGAAGTAGAAGTTCTGTTCTCTTGCTTTGTTTCAGAAATTGAACCCAAGACCATAGAAGAAGCTTTAAAGCATTCTGAATGGATCAAGGCAATGCAAGAAGAACTGGATCAATTTGAAAGGAACAAAGTCTGGAAACTTGTACCCCTTGCTGAAGGCAAGAAAGCAATTGATACAAAGTGGGTGTTCAGAAACAAGCTGAGTGACTCTGGTGAAGTAACAAGGAACAAAGCACGTTTAGTTGCTCAAGGTTACTGTTAGACTGAAGGATTGGACTATGATGAGTCTTATGCACCACTTGCAAGATTGGATGCAATTAGACTTTTCTTGACCTTTGCTGCTCACAATGACTTCATTGTTTAGCAAATGGATGTTAAAAGTGCATTCCTAAATGGTGAACTTGCTGAAGAAGTCTACTTGGAACAACCCCCTGGCTTTGAACTTCCCTCAGAATCCAAGATGGTATACAAGCTTCAGAAAGTTGTATATGGTCTAAAACAAGCACCAAGAGCTTGGTATGATACCTTAGCTAAGTTCTTGATGGATAATGGTTTCAAGAAAGGTGAAGTTGACAAAACTTTATTTACCATGAACCATGATGGTAAAATACTCTTAGTTCAGATTTATGTGGATGACATAATATTTGGATATAAGGACAAGCAACTTTGTGATGATTTTGCCAAACTCATGACAAACAAGTTTGAAATGAGTATGATGGGTAAATTGAATTATTTCCTAGGATTGCAAGTCAAGCAACTTAAGGATGGAATATTCATAAATCAAGCAAAGTATGCGAAAGAAATGCTCATAAATTTTAGGATCAAAGAAGAAGAAAAACCTGAAAAAATCCCTATGAGTGTTGTGATGAATGTGCATTTTACAATTTCATTCGAGTCTTTTTCACCTATTTTAGCTATCCTCTATGTTAATTTACCTATATTTTAATGCATTTTATTAGAATAGTGTCACGTTTCCCTTTAGATTTTATTTTGCAGGTTTTGGTTGAAATTCGAAGATTTCCGGGCAATTATATTGAAGTTGACAAGGAATTGGTGTTCCAGAAGCCTATTTGGAGTATCTGAAGGTTTCCGGATAGGATTTGAAGTCTAGGGGCCAAATCTGGAGGTTAGAAGACTACTAGAAGTCAGAAACCGAGTCCGAAAAGGTGAAGAAATCCAAAAACGCGTCGAAAACGCGGAATTCCGCGAGAAATACTCGGGGGCGAACCGCCCCGTGTTATTTCGGGGCCTATATATAGTTGCTCAGTTTTTCTCCGAAAATCATATCTTTCCAGACCTACTTTCTCACCTCTCTCTATAGTTTTAGGTAGGAACTTCCCGGGGCCTGTCCTGGGAGTTCCGTAGCTTAGGGGATACTTTTTCATAGCAGTTTGGAGCTCGTAGGATCGCAATCATCCGGAGACTGACAACCTTCGATAACTTTGTATCTTACAGTTTTATTCTACTTATTTTATTATATTCATTCAACATGTTTTCTTCTATGATTTCTGTTGATTGCATGCCTATTATGAGTAGCTAAACTTATCGTTGGTGGTAGTATGTGAATTCTTAGCGAAGGGAAGATAATCATGCTAATGGCTATATCGCGCATTATACTCCGTGTCATTGCTTTATTTCGTTGATCAGGCACAGCCTAAATTCTCGTATGTTGTATTAATTATTATGCATGTTTGGACACTTGTCGACCATCAGACCAATTATCTTCGTAGTGTTGAATAATTACGGAACACATTAGGACAATAGTGATTGACTTGTCAGACCAATTATCTTCGTAGTGCTTAATATTTGCAACAGGACACTAGATTGATTCAAAGATCTCTATGCAAGACCGAGGAATTTATGCATGATTATCGACCCGTTATGTTAAGAAGGACCATACTATCACCAATCTCCATTATCTGCTAGAAAACCCCTTTTGCTATCTGTTTGCTGTTTTATATTCTCTTGTTAAATAGATAAAGCTAGTTATAGTCATGAGAGAACGACACTCGAGTCATTCTACTGCTACACTACGGTTTTCGTTGTAGTTGTGGATTGCCTTTGGCTAATTACAAATTTATTTGCTGAATCGGGACTCGACAAATCCTCGTTCATCAAATTGGCGCCGCTGCCGGGGACTATACTCCTTTTTTCTATTTAATTTGTTTATATTTACAGCTTTAGATTTCTAATTCTACTAGTTGTAGTTTTCCTTTTAATCTCTCTCTGATACTGCTTTCCTAGTCTGTTTCTAATCACCTTTCCTAGTCTGTTACAGATAGTGTATGCCGCATACACGTTCTGCAGGAACACCGCTTGCTGATTCAATTGCTAAGATCGATAGAGTCTACCACCAAAGAAGGCGACTACTTGAAAGGCGCGCACTAGAGGAAATAGAGGATACCGATTTCGCTGAATCTCTACTCAGTCTTTTCAAGGAAATCGACGGAATGGCAGAAGCTAGACCACTGAAGGCATGGGTTCAACCCACCAAGGATCGTATGAGGGGACCGACGATTGTTCTTTCGTCTGCAACCCGAGATCTGGAGATCAAGAACCATGCATTCCAACAACTTTCGAGGTTCTATGGCTTATCAAGGGAAGATGTGATGGGGTACTTGCACGATATCGATGATTTCGTCAACCAACTTCCACGACCCGGAGCAGACATAACAACGGATGAGTTGAGGATGAAGGTTTTTGCTATGGGACTTGGCGACAGAGCTAAGTCATGGCTGAGTTCTCTACCAACCGGCTCGCTCGACACTTGGGAAAAGGTTTTTTCAGCTTTCATGGAGAAATACTTCCCTCACACCTTGACTACCGCGCTAAAGGCGCAAATCACTGGATTCAAGCAGGACTATGATGAGACCATCTACACCGCGTTCGAGACGTTTCAAGATCTCACGAACAAGTGCCCTCACCATGGTTTTGAACTTTCCGACCTAGTCCAACACTTCTACAATGGACTAACCTTTGAGAACCAACAAGTGGTGGATTTCCAATGCCGAGGCAATATTTGGGAGGAAACCGCAGAAGCCGTCTGGGCAGTTTTCGAAAGGCTTGCTAAGGGTTCGAAGTTCAAGGCCCCAAGAGCAATGGTTAGGAGACGTGGACCTGAAGCTCCACCAACTCAAGAAGCCCCTATGTACATGGGGAATGGGGATCAATTCGAGTGCTTTACCAACGAATTGAAGCAAGTCCTCAAGAGCGCCACCGGAATAACTGTTTCGAACGAAGTATGCCGAATATGCAAGAACTATGGGCATGGGGCTCATATGTGTAGATCGGAGCTGGCATACGATGATGGCAACTGGGATCGAGGAGGCGAAGAAGAAGCCTTTGCTACGGAGTTTGGGACTCAAGAAGTTAGCTACGGACAAGACGGTAGGAATCCTCGAGGTGGATTTTGGAGAAGGGAATACCATAACAATCAAGGATATACATCGGCTAACCAAACTTATGGACCTAACCAAGACCGTAGTAGGCTAAACTATGGTAATGACCACTGCGAAAACCCCGCTCCGAAAGAGCCACCGAAGTCGAAGTCGGCTCAACTGATGGAGAACTTGCAAAAGACGGTTGATCACAAACAAAGTTTTCTCAAACGTTATGAAGAAGATTCCGAGAAGACTATGGCAAGGCTTGATAGGTTGGAAGAGAGCACTAGGCTTGCCCATCAAAAGATGCAAGAGTAGATCGACCGAGGAGCAAGTAGGGAACAAGGCAAACTGCCTAGCAGCACTGTGAAGTCGAATGCCATTACATTGGCTGGTGATGTACCTGACGAAATCACCATCAGGAAGGTTGTTAGGTACGAGTGTTGCATGAAGGAAGAACTTCCACAAGCTGAGGAAGAAGAGAAGGACCTTGGTTCTGACACAAGTGATGAGGAGCAAGAGGATCCCGAACCACTCCCTAAAAGTTTCGATGTTAAGGTAGGGATTGGTGAGCTTGAAGATGTCCGTGCCACACTAGATACGGGATCCTACTCAAACATAATTCCTTTGAGGTGTTTGAAAAGAGCAACCTTTGAAAACTATCTGAGCAAAGGGCTATTGTGCAACTGGCGGATGGATCCTTTGTGAGACCCGAGGGCGTTGTGAAAAATGTGTTGGTCAAGATCGGTGAAGCATCTATATACACCAATTTCGTAGTTATGCCGACATCTGCACCTGGGACGGGGGATGTCATACTCTTAGGGCAAACATTCTTGACCAAGCTACGCTCCGTGATGGACATCTACCAAAGAACTTGCACCATCGAAGTGGATGGCAAGCGACACGTATTGCAAGCCATACCGGATCCACCGGAACCGCCTGATATTACTAGTCACTACTGTGGTCTTGCAGCCTATATTCTTTCTTATTCACAGGTTTGTGGCATGGAGAGGAGATCAATGAAGGGAAAGCCTAGTACCCGCAAAAAGAAGAGATAGGCGCAGACAAGAGTCGAGTCAAAGACTTTAAACAATGACGCTATCCGGGAGGCAACCCGGAATTTTTATCGCTTTCTTTACTGCTTTTCTGCATGCATTCATTCTGGAACTATTTGCTTCTCATATGCGAAATTGTTCTTGTCTGTGTCATATGTGCTTTTGTTTGATTGAGATTTTTCGAGTGATTTTTCGGAAAAATTGATTTCGGGGATTGAAACCGCATTTTCTGACATCCGGAACCGTCTCCCCGCACTGGGGAGCACGGGGAGAACCGCCTCACACGTAGGGCGAACCGCCCCACGGCTCCAGATCTTCAAAAATGCGGATTTCTTCCCCAAAACCTCATTTTCTTCATTCATCTTCATTCCTCCTCCCAAAAAACCCGAATTTCGCGATTTCAACTTCAAATCTTCATAACTTCTTCAATTCTTGACCGAATTTAGTGTTCTTTAGCTTAAATCGAAGCCTATTACATGATCTTTCATCCCATCCGAACAGATTTCATCCTTATGCATTAGATTTTCAGATCTGAGGTATCATCCTTAGAACCCTAATTTTCGAATTTGGGGGTTTTCTTATTTGAGCTTCAATATGCTTATTTGATGTATGGGTATGTTGTTTGTATGATTAGACATGTTATTTACTATCAATTGCATGCTCAATTTTACTTAGATTGTTGATTTGGGTATTTTGTTGCTAGATGATATATCTTGTTATGCAATATGTCTTTATATTTGATTTCTTGCATATAATTGTGCTTATTGATGTAATGATGGTGGATTTGACGATAGAATGCTTAATTGTTGAGTATGAGGATTTATGCTGGTAGAATTTTTCGCTGCTATGGTATGAATTGAGCCTTGTTATCAAGGCTATTGGTTGTCTAGTAAGAGCATAATGTGAAGTATTGCATGTAGTAGTTACATTAGTATGTTGCATGATGAAGTAGCTAGGCTAGACATTACGGTTTGGGGAGCTCGATTGTTGATTTTATCACTTGTGTGTTTCGCTTTTACACTAGCATATATTTGAGTCAGTTTTGTGTCATACGAGGTACTAACTGCTGTTTGTAGGAACCATACCAAGGGAAAGGAGCATTCCCGTATGATTGCTGTGAAGAACCATGTCAAGGAAGGTGATCTCGTTAGAAGTGCGTTCAAGCCAAGGAGTTTTGCAACAACGTCGTGGATTATCCAAGAGGAGGAGCTAGAGTACACCTGGAGTAAGGAATCCTATGCCTATTCATGCACCACCAAAGGGACAGAAACCATTATTACGTCAGCACTCCATCACGAGGACTGCAAAGTTCATGTGAACTGGAAGGCACCGGGACATTCTCGCCGCGACGGATTCAATCTTGAGTTCGCAGTTGCTAGAAGGTTCCAAAGCGCTAGCTTGGTTCCAAAACATAATGACATGGGTACACAGTCCCTCGTTGGGGCGCCCCTTGCCTGCCTCTAAAGTGAGCATCATATAGACATCGGTCGGATCCACCGTAGAGAATGTGGTCGAAATTGGAGAAAAAGGTAGAAGACTTCTGAGTATCCGAGCAGCTTACTGAAACCTTCTCGTGGTGTAAAACGTTGGAGGGGTAGGTCCTGTTACCACTGCCCTTTCCCCTTCAACAGTTCACATCCTATTGGAGGGCTACAGAATGGAGGATTCCATAACAGCGGCGGCTACTCTTGAGAATTCTACCTGCCACTACAACTCTACTAGTGAGGATGTGCGTGACAGTAGTGACAATGAAGGCCATACGGGCAATGATGATTCCGATAGAGGAGTTGTTCCTGTCCAGCCTATAAATGGAACTACCGCACCTACCTGAAGACCTGATGACAACCTATAAAGCTCCCAGAGGAGGCCCAATAAATCACAAGCAGCATACTCAGCCGACCGAGGCCAAACCATGGGGTAACATCTAGTATCACATCTTATTTCCTCATTTTCTTACTGCTAGGGACTAGCGTTAATTTCATGAGGGGGGGATGGGATTTAAGTGATCTGATGTTGTTAGTTTGGACCTCGCATGCTTTATCCGTCTGCATTTGCATTTGCACGTTTACTGCTTTCTTAGATTTTTTAGGTTGCATTCACTACATTCATCCTACGATAGTTTTGCATGTTTTATATGGAGTTTATTGCCGAATTTTTTGAACTTTTTTATTGGGTAGATCCACTAACTATGCCATTAATCGTATGCTTCATCTCTATGAATTTGTTTGAGGTTTTTCTCGCTTGGCTTGTCACATTTATGTATTGCACTTATTTGAGCTTGCTAGTCTCGACATCACTTAGTGGTGTTTTCTCTACTGCGGTTCACGAAGGCCTTTATAATAGGATGATGCATGTTTGGGTCTTATGGTTGTTTTCCCGAGTAATTATGAACCTAAGAGGCAACAAGTCTTCACCATGCTTTGAGATTGCTAAATGCCTAGGAAGGAGGTAGTGTGAGGTTGTGTGATCCTTTGTTTATGACCTATTCTTCCGAATAGGTTCGGGGAGGGGGTTACACCATCGTTAGACTTGTTTCTGTTTTTCATTTTCGTATCGTGAGTTTATTTTTCCTTTTCCGTAAATTTTGTGCTCCAACCTATTCTTTCGAATAGGTTTGGGGAAGTCGTGTGAGTCATTTTCTTTCTCTCTTTGTTATGCTACTGTTGGCTAAAAAAAAATCGAAAAAAAAGAAAAGAAAAAAATTCCGGAAAAAAAGAAAAGAAAAAAAGAATCTGGAAAGAAAAAAAGAAAAAAGAGAAGACCCCAAAAAAGCAAAGAAGGGTCCAAAAAATAAAGCCAAATAGCAGTTTAGCAAAGTGTTGAGTCTTATTTTCCATTTTTTTTTGTAATGTTCGTAATCGTGTTGTAATTTTCTATTTTTTATCCTTTTTGTCTTGAGTGTCATCGGTTCTAGACCACCCTCGTCCTGCCATTCAGGAAGTGGTGAATAGCTTAAGACTTTACTTGAGAGATGGGTAGAATAGGGGAGAGTTATCTTTTATAGGGAACCCTCCTTCGTTTGATGAGAGCCAGTACTGGTTCGACCTCTTTTGAGGAAAAGTCTTAACATGGTGGAACAGCAGTAAGCCCTCAGTTTCATAGGCACGGGACAACCATTCGTATCTTAGCATGCTTCATTACGTCGTCACTGACTAGGTCCAGGTAGAGAATGTTACGAGAGACTATCTTGTCTTAACATAAGTGCCTATGTGGATGTGTATAATTCAATCGAGGTATTCTTCAACCTACATTCATGCTTTGATTTATATGGTTTTTGTTCATACGTTTTTTGGTAGATTCAGTAGATTAGTTCATTTTATCTGGCATGAAACTCCATTTTGTGTCTTGCATGTTTTTTGTATTAGAGTCTAGCTTAGTTGCTTGAGGACAAGCAAAGGTTCGGTTTGGGGAGTTTGATGAATGTGCATTTTACAGTTTCATTCGAGTCTTTTTCACCTATTTTAGCTATCCTCTATATTAATTTAGCTATATTTTAATGTATTTTATTAGAATAGTGTCACGTTTCCCTTTAGATTTTATTTTACAGGTTTTGGTTGAAATTCAAAGATTTCCGGAAAATTATATTGAAGTTGACAAGGAATTGGTGTTCCAAAAGCCTATTTGGAGTATCTGAAGGTTTCCGGATAGGATTTGAAGTCTAGGGGCCGAATCTGGAGGTTAGAAGGCTACTAGAAGTCAGAAACCGAGTCCGAAAGGTGAAGAAATCCAAAAACGCGGAATTCCGCGAGAAATACTCGGGGGTGAACCGCCGCATGGCTGGGGCGAACCGCCCCGTGTTATTTCGGGGCCGATATATAGTTGCTCAGTTTTTCTCCGAAAATCATATCTTTCCAGACCTACTTTCTCACCTCTCTCTATAGTTTTAGGTAGGAACTTCCCGGGGCCTGTCCTGGGAGTTCCGTAACTTAGGGGATACTTTTTCATAGCAGTTTGGAGCTCGTAGGATCGCAATCATCCGGAGACTGACAACCTTCGGTAACTTTGTATCATACAGTTTTATTCTACTTATTTTATTATATTCTTTCAACATGTTTTCTTCTATGATTTCTGTTGATTGCATGCCTATTACGAGTAGCTAAACTTATCGTTGGTGGTAGTATGTGAATTCTTAGCGAAGGGAAGATAATCATGCTAATGGCTATATCGCGCATTATACTCCATGTCATTGCTTTATTTCGTTGATCAGGCACAACCTAAATTCTCGTATGTTGTATTAATTATTATTCATGTTTGGACACTTGTCGACCATCAGACCAATTATCTTCGTAGTGTTGAATAATTAAGGAACACATTAGGACAATAGTGATTGACTTGTCAGACCAATTATCTTCGTAGTGCTTAATATTTGCAACATGACACTAGATTGATTCAAAGATCTCTATGCAAGACCGAGGAATTTATGCATGATTATCGACCCGTTATGTTAACAAGGACCATACTATCACCAATCTCCATTATCTGCTAGAAAACCCCTTTTGCTATCTGTCTGCTGTTTTATATTCTCTTGTTAAATAGATAAAGCTAGTTATAGTCCTGAGAGAACGACACTCGAGCCATTCTACTGCTACACTACGGTTTTCGTTGTAGTTGTGGATTGCCTTTGGCTAATTACAAATTTATTTGCTGAATCGGGACCCGAAAAATCCTCGTTCATCATGTTGGTACCAAATTGGGCTATACTAAAGAAGATAAATGTGTTGAAGAACACAAGTATAGGAAGCTCATTGGTTCCTTGTTGTATTTAACAGCAAGTAGAGCTGACATTCAGTATGCTGTTTGTGTATGTGCAAGATTCCAATCCTATCCAAGAGAATCACACTAAAAAAAGGCACTTAAGATGCTGAAATATGTCAAAGGTACAATCAATGTTGGATTATGGTATCCTAAAGATTCTGGACATGAATTGGTTGGTTATTCTGATGCTGATCATGGAGGATCAACTCTTGATAGAAAAAGAACTTCTGGAACTTGTCAGTTTCTAGGTACTAGATTAATATCATGGTTCAGCAAGAAGCAAACCTGTGTTGCCAATTCATCTACTGAATCTGAGTACATTGCGGCTGGTTGTTGCACAGCTCAAATCCTATGGATTCAACAACAATTAAGAGATTATGGTATTCCTGCAAAGAAAAAACACCAATCTTTTGTGATAATACAAGTGCTATTGCTATCACGCAAAATCCTAAGTTCCATTCAAGGACAAAGCACATTGATATTAGACATCATTTCATTAGAGATCATGTGGAAAAAGGAGACATTGAGGTTGTGAAAGTAGGTACCGATGATCAACTTGTTGACATCTTTACCAAGCCCCTACCAGATAATAGATTTGCAATGCTAAGGTATAATCTTGGATTGATAGAATTACCTCAATAGTAAGGGATACAATTGGCAGATTGCTGAAACAGGCATTCAGCAAGCCAAAGTATGCTTACTTGTATGAAGCTCCTTCCACTGATTTCTACTAAAAGAAATGATAGTTCACTACATGATTGCTGAAACAGGCATTCAACAAGTAATTCCTTCAAAATGGGTATTTGTTAGGAAACTTGATCACTTGCTGAGACGGGCACTCAGTAAGAGAAAAACCTTAAGGATTGCTGAAACGGGCATTCAGACAATCAAAGATACTGAAACAGGTATTCAAGTATCAAAGGAAAAACCTGAGACGGGAACTCAGTAAAGAGCATATGATTGTGTTTACCGATGTAATGATGATGGATATGATGGTAGAATGCATAATTTTTGGGTATGAGGATTTATGATGCTAGAATTTTTCGTTACTATGGTATGAATTAAGCCTTATTATTTAGGATATTGGTTGTCTAGCACGAGCGTAATGCGATATCGAAATTATTTTGGTGTGTTGCATGTTAGTAGCTAGATTAGACATGAAGTATTTGCGGAGTTTGATTGTTGATTTTATCACTCGTGTGTTTCGCTCTTACATTAGCATATGCATGAGTCAGTTTTATGTCATACGAGGTACTAACTGTTGTTTGTAGGAACTATGTCACAAAGGGAGAGAAGCACTCCCGTTTGGCTACTATGAAGTATTGGAGGGGGATCGATTACAACCATGTCAAGGAGAGTGATCTCGTTAGAGGTGCGTTCGAGCCACAGGCTCTTGCAACAACGTTGCGGTTTATCCAAGAGGAGGAGCGAGAATCCACCTGGATTAAGGACTCCTATGCCTATTCATGCACCACCGAAGGGATAGAAACAATTATTACGTCAGCAATCTATCACAAGGACTGCAAGGTTCGAGTGAATAGGAAGGCACCGGGACGACCTCACCACAACGAATTCAGTCTTGAGTCGACAGTGGTGAGAAAGTTTCGAATCGCGAGTTTGGTTCCAAAACATAATGACATGGGCACTCAGCCCCTCTTAGGGGTGCCCCTTGACTGCCTCTAAAGGGAGCACCATATAGACATCGGGGGCATCAACCGTAGAGAATGTGGTCGACATTTGAAAAAATGGAAGAATACCTCTGAGTATCCGAGCAACTTACTGTAACTTCCTCGGGGTGTAAAATGTTGGAGATAGAGGCTCTGATACCACTGCTCTTTCCCCTTCAACAGTTCACAACCTATTGGAGAGATACCGGATGGAAGATTCCATAACTGTGGTGGGTAATCTTGAGGATTCTCTTCGACAATGCCACTCTACTAGTGATGATGTTGGTGACAGTAGTGACAATGAAGACAATAGGGACAATGATGATACAGATGGATGAGTTGGTCCTATCCGATCAATTAATGGAACTACCGCCACTACCACAAGCCCCGATGATCACCTATAAGGCCCCTCGAGCAGTCTCAATACCTTACACCCAGCATACTCAGCCGATCGAGGCCAAACCATGCGGTAACATCTAGTATCACATTTTATTTCCTCATTTTCTTACTCCTAGGGACTAGCTTTAAATTCATGAGGGGGGATGGGATTTAAGTGAACTAGTGTTGTTAGTTTGGAGCTTGCCATTGATGGTTTAGAGCTTGACATTGGTAGGATGAGTATAGTACCTTGCATGTTTACCCGTCTGCATTTGCATTTGCACGTTAACTGCTTTCTTAGTTTTTAGGTTGCATACAATACATTCATCCTAGGATAGTCTTGCATGTTTTATGTGGAGTTAATTGTCAAATTTTTTGAACTTTTTTATTGGGTAGATTAACTAGCTATGACCCTAATCGTATGCTTCATCTCTATAAATTTGTTTGAGGTTTTTATCGCTTGGCTTGTCACATTTATGTATTGCACTTAGTTAAGCTTGGTAGTCTTGACATCACTTAGTGGTGTTTTCTCTACTGCGGTTCACGAAGGCCTTTATAATAGGATGATGCATGTTAGGGTCTTATGTTTGTTTTCCCGAGTAATTATGTACCTAAGAGGCAACAAGTCTTCACCTTGCTTTAAGATTGCTAAATTCCTAGGAAGGAGGTAGTGTGAGATTGTGTGATCCTTTGTTTGCAACCTATTTTTGCGAAATAGGTTTGGGGAGGGGGTTACGCTATCATTAGACTTGTTTTTCGTTTTTCAATTTTGTGTTGTGAGTTTATTTTTCCCTTTTCGTAAATTTTGTACTCCAACCTATTCTTTCGAATAGGTTTGGGGAAGTCGTTGCTGTGACATTTCTACTTTCTTTTTCGTTGTGCTACTGCTGGCTAAAAAATCAAAAAAAAAAAAAAAGAGAGAAAGAAAAATTCCAGAAAAAAAAAGAAGAAGAAAAAAAAACTGGAAAAGAAAAAAAAAGAAAAAAAGAAAAGGCCCCAAAAAAGCAAAGAAGGGTCCAAAAAAAAAGAGCCAAAAATCAGTTTAGCAAAGTGTTGTCTCTCATTTTCCAATTCTTGTAATGTTCGTAATCGTGTTGTAATTTTTTGTCTTTTGTTTTTGAGTGTCATCTGTTCTAGACCACCCTCGTCCTGCCATTCAGGAAGTGGTGAATAGCTTAAGGCTTTGCTTGAGAGATGGGTAGAATAGGGAAGTGTTATCTTTTTTAGGGAACCCTCCTTCGTTTGATGAGAGCCAGTATTGGTTCGACCTCTTTGAGGAAAAGTCTTAACTTGGTGAACAGTAGTAAGTCCTCAGTTTCATAGGCACGGGACAACCATTCGTATTCTAACATGTTTCATTACGTCGTCACTGACTAGGTCCAGGTAGAGAATGTTACGAGAGACTATCGTGTCTTGACGTACATGCTTATGTGAATGTGTATGAGTCAATCGAGGCATTCTTCAACCTATATTCATGTTATGATTTGTATGGTTTTTGTTCATATGTTTTTTGATAGATTCAATAGATTAGTTCATTTCATTTGGCATGAGACTCCATTTTTTGTGTTGCATTGTTTTTGCATTAGAGTCTAGCTTAGTTGCTTGAGGACAAGCAAATGTTCGGTTTGGGGAGTTTGATGAACGTGTATTTTACACTTTCATTTGAGTCTTTTTCACCTATTGTAGCTATCCTCTATGTTAATTTAGCTATATTTTAGTGCATTTTATTAGAATAGTGTCACATTTCCCTTTAGTTTGTATTTTACAGATTTAGGGTGAAAAACTAGGTTTTCCGGGCAATTATATTGAAGTAGACAAGGAATTGGTATTCCGAAGGCCTATTTGGAGTGTCCAGAGATTCCGGATAGGATTTGAAGTCTAGGGGTCGAGTCTGAAGGCTAAAAGGTCACTAGAAGGCAAAACCCTTGTCCGAAAAGGAGAAGAAATCCAAAAACGCGTCGAAAACGCGTAAAGGGCCGAAACAACCTCCCGGGCGAGTCGCCCGGGACGTGGGGCGAATCTCCTCACACCAGGCGAATCGCCCGGTGTGTGGGGCCCTTCGCCACACACCTGCCGAATGCCTATATATAGTTGCTCAGTTTTCTCCGTTTTTCATACTTTTTCAGACCTTTTCTCTCACCTTTCTCATTAGTTTTAGGTAGGAATTCTCCAGAGCCTGTTCTAGGGATTCTTAGCTTAGGAGATACTTTTTCCTAGCGTTTTGGAGCTTGTAAGATCGCGATTCTTCGAAGATTGACAACCTTCGGTAACATTGTATCTTACTGTTTTTCTATTTATATTTATATATCTTCCAACATGTTTTCATTCATTCATGCTATGATTTCTGTTGATTGCATGACATCTATGAGTAGCTAAACTTCTCGTTGGTGATAGTATGTGATTTCTTAGCGAAGGGTTAATAATTATGCTAATGGCTATATCGCGCATTATACTTTGAGTTATTGCTTTATTTCTTTGATCTATCTAAAACCTCTATCTTCGTAGTGTTGAATAATTACAGAACACAATTGGACAATTCATTGATGAAAGATCTCTATGCAAAACCGGGGACTTCATGCATGATTATTAACCTGCTATGCTTTGAATGACCATACTATCACCAATCTCCATTATCTGTTAAGAAAAACCTTTGCTAAGTTGTCTGTTGATTTTATATTCTTAAGTTAGATTAGATAAAGCTAGTTGTAGTCCTTAGAGATCGACACTTGAGGTTATTCTACTGCTACACTACGGTTTTCGTTGTAGTTGTGAATTGCCTTTGGCTAAATACAAATTTATTTGATTAACTAGAATCTGACAAATTCAACCGTTCATCACTACACTGCTCTCGAGAGGTACAAGGACCTCATGAACAAGTGCCCACACCATGGGATGGAACTCTCCGATCTTGTCCAGCACTTCTACAATGGGCTCACATACGAGAGCCAACAAGTTGTGGATTTCCAATGCCGAGGAAATATCTGGGAGGAGACCGTCGAAGATGTGTGGGCGTGTTTTGAAAGGCTTGCAAAAAGATCTCAGTTCAACGATCCTTTTTTCTGTTTAATTCGTTTATATTTTCAGCATTCGGTTCCCTACAGAAGAACAGGCTCTGGGGGTTTGCTCTCAGGAAATCTCACTTTCTTACCCTATTTCTTCCCCCCTTTCTTTTTCAGAAAATTCATCTAATCTGATCTCGGTTACCTTACGTGCTTGCGCTCTCGTAGTTCTCGGTTACATTGTGTTTGTTTGCACTCTTTGTGCTTTTCTTTGCAAGTTTTTGTTTTTCTTTTGTGGATTCATCTCCTTGGTTTCTTGTTTCCTCCTGTGCAGAAACTAGTTATATGAAGGATGAGTCAACCACCGTTGCCCCGGTATGTGATGCCTCGAGGGCCTTGCATAACATTGGATGACGATTGCAGGAATTATGACTTTGATCCTGCGTACTACTCCATTCTCTCCACGTTTTCAATGGGTGATGATCCAAGAGGGTTCTTAGACACATACGAGGAAGGTGTGTTGAGGATACCTCGTGAGAATGAGGAGGGGGTTATTTTATCACATGAGCAACTCTGTATGAGAGGATTTATGGGAGCCTTGGAAGGGTACGCTCGAAGATGGCTCAGAATCCCGCCGGAAAAATCGTTGCGCACTTCGGGTGAAGTAACCAGCAAGTTTCTGGAACATTGGGATAGGGACTCACCTCCCGGGTCAAGGGCATCGACGTCTTGCTTCAGTAGTCAGCCACCAGACATTGCCGATGAAGAGGAATGTGAAGAAGAATCCATTGATGAAGTCTCCTCAGTGCTTAGCTTGGATTCCACGTCATTACTTGTGGATGTCGAGGTTGTTGGTCAAAAGGAAGTCGTGGAGGAAGTGATAACTGAATCCATTGCTTCACTTGAGTCAGAAGGTGATGGCGTGAGTTGTGTTGAGGTCGAGGAGCCAATCTCTGAAGATTTTGGTGCCTTTGAATCAATTGCGGCAGATACTCTTGATCATGACTCCTACGTCCTGGTCCATGCACCCACCTATGAGTCCCAAAGGAGTTTTGATCCTCTTTACTTTTTTTATTTTCCATCTGATTCCCTTGGTTACTTTTTAGATTTTGTTTTTCTTGGTTTTGTTAATTTTAGTTTTCAGGGAATCATGGACTTGCTTGAGCAGATATGGAGAAGAGCCAAGGATGGTTCCCAAGATGCGAGGAGTAGTTGAACGGATGCACAAGATTCGTTTCCATTTGATAATGGATAACATTAGTGGTAATGATCTCGTTTCTGACATGTGGAGGGACTATTATGGGGATTTCAATCCCGATAATTAGTCTTTTCACATGTCCGCTCTCAGCCTACCGAGGCCAAACCGTTCGGTAACATCTAGTATCACTTTTTATTTACTCATTCTCTTTTGCTAGGGACTAGCTTAAGTTTCATGAGGTGGATGGGATGTGAACCATAATGTTAAGTATTGTTTGGCTTGGTGATGGTTAGTATGGTATCTTGTTCTTTGTTTGCATTTGCATTTGCACGTTTACTGCTTTCTTAGTTTTTTAGGTTGCATTCACTGCATTCATCCTAGGATAGTCTTGCATGTTTTATATGGAGTTTATTGCCGAATTTTTTGAACTTTTTTATTGGGTAGATCAACTAACTATGCCATTAATCGTATGCTTCATCTCTATGAATTTGTTTGCGGTTTTTCTCGCTTGGCTTGTCACATTTATGTATTGCACTTAGTTAAAGCTTGGTAGTCTCGACATCACTTAGTGGTGTTTTCTCTACTGCGGTTCACGAAGGCCTTTATAATAGGATGATGCATGTTAGGGTCTTATGGTTGTTTTCCCCGAGTAATTATGTACCTAAGAGGCAACAAGTCTTCACCATGCTTTGAGATTGCTAAATGCCTAGGAAGGAGGTAGTGTGATCCTTTGTTTATAACCTATTCTTCCGAATAGGTTTGGGGAGGGGGTTGCACTATCATTAGACTTGTTTTTCGTGTTTTATTTCCGTATTGTGAGTTTATTTTTCCTTTCTCGTAAATTTTGTACTCCTCGAATAGGTTGGGGGAAGTCGTTTGTGAGTCATTTTGTTTCTTTTTCGTTATGCTACTGCTGGCTAAAAAGATCGAAAAAAAAGAAAGAAAATTTCCAGGAAAAAATAAAAAAAAGAAAGCCAAATAGCAGTTTAGCAAAGTTTGTGTCTCATTTTCCAATTCTTGTAATGTTCGTGATCGTGTTGTAATTTTCTATTTTTTGTCTTTTGTTTTTGAGTGTCATCTGTTCTAGACCACCATCGTCCTTCCATTCAGGAAGTGGTTAATAGCTTAAGACTTTGCTTGAGAGATGGGTAGAATAGGGGAGTGTTATCTTTTATAGGGAACCCTCCTTCGTTTGATGAGAGCCAGTACTGGTTCGACCTCTTTGAGGGAAAGTCTTAAACTTGGTGAACAGCAGTAAGTCCTCAGTTTCATAGGCACAGGACAACCATTCGTATCTTAACATGTTTCATTACGTCGTCACTGACTAGGTCCAGGTAGAGAATGTTACGAGAGACTATCTTGTTTTAACATAAGTGCTTATGTGGATGTGTATCAGTCAATCGAGGCATTCTTCAACCTATATTCATGTTTTGATTTATATGGTTTTTGTTCATATGTTATTTGATAGATTCAGTAGATTAGTTCATTTTATTTGGCATGAGACTCCAATTTTATGTGTTTCATTGTTTTTTGCATTAGAGTCTAGCTTAGTTGCTTGAGGACAAGCAAAGGTTCGGTTTGGGGAGTTTGATGAATGTGTATTTTACACTTTCATTTTAGTCTTTTTCACCTATTTTAGCTATCCTCTATGTTAACTTAGCTATATTTTAGTGCATTTTATTAGAATAGTGTCACGTTTCCCTTTAGTTTTTATTTTACAGGTTTTGGTTTAAAAATGAGGATTTCCGGGCAATGAAATTGAAGTTGACAAGGAATTGGTGTTCCAAATGCCTAATTGGAGTATCTGAAGGTTTCCGGATAGGATTTGAAGTCTAGGGGTCGAATCTGGAGGTTAGAAGGCCACTAGAAGTCAGAAACCGAATCCGAAAAGGGGAATAAATCCAAAAATGCGTCGAAAACGCGCAAAATCTAGAAATTTACTCCCGGGCGAATCGCCCGGGATGTGGGGCGAATCGCCCCATACCAGGCGACTCGCCCGGTGTGTGGGGCCCTTCGCCCCACACTATTTCGAATACTATATATAGTTGCTCAGTTTTTCTCCAATTTTCATACTTTTCCAGACCTATTCTCTCACCTTTCTCTGTAGTTTTAGGTAGGAACTTCCCAGAGCCTGTTCTGGGGGTTCATAGCTTAGGAGATACTTTTTCATAGCAGTTTGGAGCTTGTATGATCGCGATTCTTCGGAGAATGACAACCTTCGGTAACATTGTATCATACAGTTTTTCTACTTATTTTTATATATCTTTAAACATGTTTTCTTCTATGATTTCTGTTGATTGCATGACAACTATGAATAGCTAAACTTCTCGTTGGTGATAGTATGTGAATTCTTAGCAAAGGGTTGATAATTATGCTAATGGCTATATCGCGCATTATACTCCGTGTTATTGCTTTATTTCTTCGATCGATCTAAATCTCTATCTTCGTATTGTTGATTAATTATTGCACACAATTGGACAATTTAATAGTCTTTGGCCTATCTAAAACCTCTATCTTCGTAGTGTTGAATAATTACGGAACACAATTGGACAATTTATTGGTCTTCGACCTATCGAAATCTATATCTTCGTAGTGTTTGATAGTTACAACAGGACAATTCATTGATCAAAGATCTCCATGCAAAACCGAGGAATTTACGCATGATTATTAACCCGTTATGCTTTGAAGGACCATACTATCACCAATCTCCATTATCTGTTAAGAAAAACCTTTGCTCTATCGTCTGCTGTTTTTATATTCTAAATTAGATTTGATAAAGCTAGTTATAGTCCTTAGAGATCGACACTCGAGGTTATTCTACTGCTACACTACGGTTTTCGTTGTAGTTGTGAATTGCCTTTGGCTAAATAACAAATTTATTTGATTCGCGTTGGAACACGACATCCAGCGCGTTCATCACACCACAAGAGACACTATTCGACGACGCATCTCGTGATGCTGAGAATATTGGACCTAGTTCACCAAAAACATCCATTGACAAAGTTCAGCTGGTGCTAACAGAACAAAGCTAGCAAATGGATTTGGAGATTGATGACAACTCCAATAAGTCAATAGATGTGTTCATGACTAGCAGTGAACTTAAAGTTCAAGATGTCTCTGCTCAACTTGTCATTTCAGAGACAAGGGAGATTGTTGAATCAGCACAGCTTTCTCAAATAGAGCAAGAAAAGAAGTCTGCTGAAGAACAAGTCCCAAATAATGAAGATACTGTCATTGCTGAAAGGACTGAGTCACCACCTGCCCTTCTTCAGCAGGTAGTTAACTCAGACATAAGCAAAACTTCACTATCTGAAACTCTATCTTTTGCTGATATAATTATTTCCTTACAGACTTCTCAAGATACAAGTCAGAAGATTGCTGAAACTTCTGCACCAGAATCCACAACTCATGTTCAGCAGGTAGATGAAGTTTTTGGTAATTCAATTAATTTTGAAAACTTAGTACTTGTATCTAACTTAAAATTATTTCAGGATGAAAAATTCAAGGATGCTTCTCAAGCACCTGAAGCAATGGAAATAGTGCCAGCACAACAAAGTGTGCAACATGAGCTTGCTGAACTTCAGTAGGTAAATCATGTTCCAGTTTTAGACTCTAAAACTATCTTCCAAAACCTTCCTGAACTTAATTTTATTCTTTTTCAGGCTCGAAAGGAGACCACTAAAGTGGTTCACATCACTGAAGATTTGGAATTAAGTTCAGAGGAACTTTACTGAAATTTCAAGAGAACTACCTTGACCAGAGTTGCTAAATCCACCAGCAACTGGCAAAGGTACAGAAGGATGGATTTTTTCGATCTTCACCTTCATCTGTCCAATGAGAAAAAGAGACTTTCTTTGCTGAGACTCGAGACGTTTGTGCATTCTATATTCTCAGCTCATGAGCTCAAGTCTGATTGCTCTAATCAGAGAGAATATGAAAGCTAAATTCAAGAGTGCCTCTCCAGCTGAACAAGCTGTGATGATCAAGGGTTCCTTTGTACCCGTGGTGGCTGATCCCCATAAAATCAATGAGGAAGGGGAAGTTACTAGTGCAGCAATGTACAAACATCTTGAGTTAGTCATACTGACGGACGATGATGAAGAAGAAGAGGATGAAAATATCCCAAAAGATCCAAGTGATGATGAAGGAAAAGATTCCAAGGACAAAAAGGATGATGATGATGATAATCAAGGTCCTAGTCCTGATGCTGGTGGAATTAAACTGACAGTTGCTGAGACCGAACATCAAGATACTGAGAATCAGCAAACTGATCACACTACCAGTCAGCATCAAGAATCCACTCCTGCTCCTGCTTTGACAAGTACTCAAGCAACTGAACAAGTTGTTGAATCTGAAGAAGAGTACGCCAGAAAGCGTGCTGAAATGAAATTAGGCAAAAACAAGCTTTCTAATGCCGAGTTAACTTTACTCGATGCCAAGGTCACTGAATCAAACCTTGATGATGAAGAAATGGATGAAGATTATCAAAGAGCACTTCAAAACAGTCTACAGATTCATGCTAGGCATACGCAAAATCTAGACATTGCTCAATCTTCAGGAGTGAAGAACACGGAAGTCCCCTCCCTTCCACTTATTGTTGGTGAAACTCCAGTCGTTGAGTCTAAAGTGTTGCCCTCAGCAACCACTCAACCAAAAGTGATTGAAGCTACAGATTTAGGAACCAAGGTTGCTAGCCTTGATGAATCTGATGACGAAGAAGATCTCTTCAATTTCTCAACAAACGAAGAAGAACTGACAAAGAAAGTTGAACCCACAGTGGTTACAATTCCTCCTCCATCTCTTGTTCGTGATGAAGGAGATGCTGAAAGAAGTTGTTTGCTGATAAATGATGATCAATTCGCTACTGAGATCAAAGTTCACTCACTTACTCCCTCTTTAGTGACGTTCCCTAGTGTTGAGGATTTTACTCCCAGAATTAAGGCACTCATGGCTGTTCACAAAGCCTGCAAAGAAGAGGATGATGCACTGCTTGCTGAGAGTCCGCTTGACATTGGCAAGATACTGGCTACTGTGCTGAAACGCACTACTTCTCTTACAATAGCTCAGAAAGACATAAGTCTACATCATAAAAGCTATGAAGAAGATGTCAGTCAAGCACTCAAACTGGCTAAAACTGCATTGAAAAAGGCTCAGACTTTCATTGATGAAAAAGTCGACAATGAGCGCAGACATGAAGAGAAGTTGGTGAGTATTAAAGAAGATCTGTCCAAGTTGACTACTGATCAGCAAGGAATAATTCTTAAGTACAATAGCCTAAACAAACTTGCTGAAAATTGCAATGAATTTTTCTCTCTGCACATTCACCCAATGATGCAATCCATGTCTAAGAGGTAAGATAAACAAAGAAAATCTTCAAGAAAGAAAACCCCTGCTGAAGCGCCATTGATTCTGCCTAGTCCACCTCCCTGAGAACCTCTTGCTGAAAGAGACCAAAGTTCAAAGAGACGAGCTAAAACAGATTCTGAGAGAAATTTAGCAAATCCGAAAATGAGAAGAACATCTGCTGAAACTCAAGAATACTGTCATACTGAAAGTCATCAAGATCTGAATGAAGATGATGATAATGATGATGACCAAACAATAGCTCAAGCAATAAGAGCTAGACCAATCACAATCCTAACTCCTTCTAGCAACTCAAAACATTTCTCTTCTGACTCAAGATCTTCAGCAAGAGATCAAGAAAATGCAAAGTCAAGAAGAAAAAGGCAAAGACAGGAAGATAATAGGCTAGCCAGCATTGCCATTGGCTCCGGCATTGAATACACAAAGACCAGCAATGAACAAACAACTCAAAATGTGATCAGAAACCTTCATGGTTGTTGGGTCTTAAAGATGGAAGATTTGTTGGTCAATGATTTCTTTCCAACTGCTATACTGAATCAAATGTACACTTGGATTGAATTAAAAGTGCAAAGAAAAGAAAGGGATCCTCCTCCCTACCCAAGAAACATTGATGCAAAATGGTTGAATCTGGAAGTCTTAGTAAGAAGAACATCTATTGGCAAGCTAATGAAGCAAGAGCCTGATTTAATCAAACCAATTGATGTTGCTTACTACAGTGATCCTTTAACCAAGAAGTCAAAGAAGAAATATGGCTTGATTCCTTATGAGTATTTTCATCTCACTGCCAAGGATCAAGAAGAAGATCTTCTCTGGTTAAGAAAGATTCATGCTAACAAGGGAATTTCAGATACACAACTTCTCCATGCCAGCAATTGGGGCATGCACTTGTGGGTACTTCACTACAAAGAAATGAATGGTGAAAACCATCATTATACTGCCTGCAAGAATGCAAGGATCATTCAGCTTGAAGTCCGTAAGCTACTTGAAGATTACGAAAAGGAATGTGTTGAATTTTTTGCGCTTGCTGAGAAGAGTGTAAGGGAGATTCTGATGAAATCTTCTACTGGAATAGCTTAAGTCCCTTGTAAAAGCTCTGTTTATTTTTGTTTGTTGATTTGTGTAGTTATCTCTGAACTTTCTTGTAAGCTTACTGAAAGATAACTATCAGCAATAAGCTTTTGACTCTTATTGGTTTTTGATTATGCAATCTAATTATGCTTACTGTTTTATTATTCAAGTATGTTTGCATTATTCAACTGATTTATTCAACATCAGAAACCTCTAAAAGCGTAACAATTAATTTAGCCATGGATTGCTAACATCAAAAAGGGGGAAATTTGTTAGGAAACTTGTAATTTTGATGAGCAATTAACCATGCTAAATTAAGGAAAGTCCAGTAACTAGTACTCTTAAGGTCCATACGAATTTAGAATTTTAAGGACATTGTAAAAGAGGAACGTTTGCTGAAGACTTAGTATAGGTACTAGTTAGGTACTTTAGTTTTGCTGATGATGTACTTTGTTTACACAAACGAACTATTGAAGCACTAGAACCGTTCAGAAACTTGAAGAATTCGAAGACTGAAGACTAAAGAAGATTTTTGAAGATGGTATCTACAAAGGCACATGTTGCTCAGAAAGTGGAAACTTCAGCAACAACTTGCATAAGTGAAAATCTGAATGACAGAGTAGGTTGTGCTTGGTGAAACTGAGACTGACCGCTTGCTGAAAAACATATGTGACCTTCTTGCTGAAAGTACTTGCATTTGCGTTCCAACGTTCATATTTGAATTTCATTCAAATGAACATTAAATGCAAAAGTAAGCATGCGAAGAACATGAAGACTAGAAGACAAATAAAGGACGCTGCTGAAAGTACAAAAGCAAGATAGTGACATCTTAAGGAACAAAGCCTTAGAATTTGAAATTCAAACGGCTCCCTTGATTCACTATAAATACAGGACATCCGGCAAAGAGTAGAAGTGTGTCAACAACGTGATCAAACTCTCACTTGTGCTTAAACACTCAATCCTTCTATACTCTTTACTGCCTATTGCTCCGTTCCAAGACTTGAAGCTTGAAAACGCTACTTGTGAAGAAGTAGAACATTCACGGATAAGAAATTAGTTAAGTGTTCTTTCTGTTGAACAAGAACAAGTCTTGACACCAGAAACAACTTAACTTGTTTACTGCAAAGTATTCAAAGTTTTGTTTCTTAGATTACTTGTTGTAGCTGAATAAGTTATACTCAAGTCATCTCATCCCAAAAAGGCGTGAAATTCAGGGGGAATTTAATCAAGCATAGTGTTGCTGATTATAAGTCCCAAGTTTGGTGGAGAACAAGGTTTCTTTCTCTAGTTAGGTTGGAAATGAAGCAAGTATGCTTTGGTTTCTGTAGAATCGCTCTAGATAGGTGTTGTAAGGAACCTCAATCTTATCTTAGTGGATTCAGTCCTAGAAAGGACAAAGTGGATTAGTTGAGAGATTACGCCACTCTCAGATACCACTATAAAAGTGTTTGTGTGATTTACTTTACTGCATTTAGTTTTCAGCAAGCTTATCTATCTATACACTGTCACATTGCTCACTTGCTGAAATATTCAGTTACTGAAAATCACTTATTGTATAAAGACTTCCGCACTCTATTTTTAAATATCAGCAAACTCGTTACTGAAAAGTAACTAGTACTTGCTGAGAAAGTTAAGTATCAGCAAACTCATTACTAAAAAGTAATAAGCCCTTGTTGAGAAAGTTTTTTAAACGACGAAAGTTTGAAAAGACTATTCACCCACCCCCCTCTAGTCTTTTCTTGTTGTTTAAAGGGACCAACAAATAGGCAGTAAAGAGTAAGAAAGATGAGTGTTTAAGCACAAGTGAGAGTTTGATCACGTTGTTGACACACCTCTACTCTTTGCCAGATGACCTCTATGTATAGTGTCTCAAGGGAGCCGTTTGAATTTCAAATTCTAAGGCTTTGCACCTTAAGATGTCACAATCTTGCTTTTGTGCTTTCAGCAGCATCCTTCATTTGTCTTCTTGTCTTCATGTTCTTCGCGTGGCTACTTTGCATTTAATGTTCATTTGAATAAAATTCAAATGTGAACGTTGGAGCGCAAATGCAAGTACTTTCAGCAAGAAGGTCGCATATGTTTTTCAGCAAGCGGTCAGTCTCAGTTTCAGCAAGCACAACCTACTCCGTCATATAGATTTTCACTTATGCAAGGTGTTGCTGAAGTTTCCACTTTCTGAGCAACATGTGCCTTTGTAGATACCATCTTCAGAAATCTTCTTTAGTCTTCAGTCCTCGAATTCTTCGAGTTTCTGAACTGTTCTAGTGCTTCAATAGTTCGTTTGTATATACAAAGTACATCATCAGCAAAACTAAAGCACCTAACTAGTACCTACACTAAGTCTTCAGCAAACGTTCCTCTTTTACAATGTCCTTAAAATTCTAAATTCCTATGGACCTTAAGAGTACTAGTTACTGGACTTTCCTTAATTTCGCATGGTTAATTGCTCATCAAAATTACAAGTTTCCTAACAAATATTATGTGTCATTTTCTAGTGTAAGTCTTTAAACTGATTAATGTTCTTTCTTTGGTATAGATCATGCTCGATTAGAGGATGAGGAAAGTCCAGAGTTCGATGGCGGCTTAAACTAAGGTGGAATAGGCAGGTGATCCATGTGGCTTTGTGTTGATTATTAGCTCTTTGGTGTTAGACTTTTGTCAATTGTCAGGTCTCAAGGCCTCTTCTATTCATCTTGGACAATTAACTAGGGTAGATTTTGCGTAATGTTGATATATTCGGGCATATGTTATCCCGATAACAAGGTCACACTAGAATGTAATGCCCGTATCTTGAACAAAAGTTATATATTATTAATCGAGCATTGGTCATCATTTGTTTATTGTATATTATTTTCATTACGGCTATATTTTATTTATGGAGCCAGAAAAACATCAATCGTGATAAATTACAAAACCATTTGTGATGAACATGACATCTCAGGATGTCATTAATAGTGATGAAGTAATGATCATTTGGGATGAAATATACATGGCAATAAAGTGTTTTTTGTGATGGTATAATGGCCATTTGTGATGAACATGACATCTCAGGATGCCATTAATAGTGATGAAGTAATGATCATTTGGGGTGAACTAGACATGGCAATAAAGTGTTTTTTGTGATGGTATAATGGTCATTTGTGATGAACATGACATCCCAGGATGCCATTAATAGTGATGAAGTAATGATCATTTGGGATAAAATATACATGGCAATAAAGTATTTTTTGTGATGATATAATGAAAATTTGTGATGAAAATGACATCTCAGGATGCTATTAATTGTGATGAAGTAATGATCATTTCTGATGAAATAAATATGGCAATAAAGTGTTATTTGTGATAATATAATGACCATTTGTGATGAACATGACATCACACGATGCCATTAATTGTGATGAAATAATGATCATTTGTGATGAAATATACATGGCAATAAAGTGTTATTTGTGATGAGATAATGACCATTTGTGATGAACATGGCATCTCAAGATGCCATTAATTGTGATGAAGTAAATGATCATTTGTGATGAAATATACATGGCAACAAAGTGTTTTTATGATGATATAAATATAATTTGTGATGAAATTACATGGCCTGAAAGTAGAATTTGTGATGAATTGCTCGACCAATTGTGACAACATGACAGTCGCCGGAGTTTGGCTTTGGTGATGAAAATTGAACGCATTTGTGAGGAAAGTTATCTTGCCGGAAAGTTCGTTTGGTGATGCAATAGTGGACCAATTGTGACAACATGTTCGACGTCGATGTTTGGTATTAGTGATGAAAATGGATAGCATTGGTGAGGAATGTCAATTGGCCAGAAAGTTGGGTTTGTGATGAATTAGGTGACCAATTGTGACGATAGGTCCGGCGCTGGAGCTTGGCATTAGTGATGAAAATGGATAGCATTTGTGAGAAAGTTAAATGGCCGGAAAGTTGTTTTTGTGATGAAATAGTAGACCAATTGTGACGACACGTCCGGCGTCGGAGTTTGGCTTTAGTGATGACAATTGATATCATTTGTGAGGACAGTTAAATGGCCAGAACGTTGCTTTTGTGAGGAAATAATATACCTATTGTGACGAGACGTTCGGCGCCGGAGTTTGCCTTTAGTGAGTGCATTATGCGTCTATTATGACGACTAAAAAGCTGCCCGAGATTGTATTTGGTGACAAATACCGTAGGCATTTGTGACAAATGTGAAGCTGCACGGGATTCACATTAGTGAGGGAAAAACTTGTCTTTTGTGACGAACTATTACGGGCAGGGCATATGTGTTTTGTGAGTAAATTTTACGGATAGGTGAAAACATATGTTTGTCAGTAAAGAGCAACTATTTGTGTCGAACGACAATTTCGTCGCAATGTTACATAAACGTCGAGGATGTTGCAACGACAATGTGACGCACTTTTTTCGTCACTTTTTCATAAAAGTGATGAAGTGACGAAAATCTAGGATTAGGTGACAAAAAATTTCCTCACAAATACTGCAATTTTTTGTAGTGTCTGTTTTTGCTCTTATTCTGCTTTGTTGTTTTTTGATCATTATGTTTTATTTTATGTTCTTAATATTAAGAATGGATGTTGTTGTTCTGATTCATGTTACTTGAGGTTATGAATCTTCATCTAATTTGTTTCTTTGAACTTTGAAAGATTAGTTTTTCCATAAATGAATTTGTGATTTTGTGCATCAATTTTCTATTCAAATGTTTTGTGTTTTGGCTTAATTAATGATTTGTTTGGAATCCAACTATATCTTCACATGAATCATACTGTTTTTGCTTTTCTTCTTATTTTTATTTATGATGATGATTTTGCGATGTTTTCACAAGTAATTCTTCTATTCCATATCTTCTCTTCACCAGGTAATTTCATACTCGATAAAAGTATTTGTAGAATTCAGAAGATAAATTTTTAGAAATAAGTTTATACATACAGATATTACATCATATCTATAACCATCTCAATCAAAGGAGAACATTGAGAATTATTGGGGTCTAGGCTTATGGTCATGATTCAGTTTGTATGATCATAAGTGAATTGAAAGCCACCAGCTTCAACGGAGTTTCCTCTCCCATTTAGTGCACCACGTGACATAGCAACGCAAAATCAACCAGATTCAATCCCAATGGTGTTATATATGAAAATGTACTGTACCACCAATTGATTCAATGTGATTTTTCATAATTCCAGTAGCATATCTAGAACCAGTAGAGGATAGTATGTCTTAGTGTTGAAATATGTCCAGTCCGCATGTACGAACTGGAGCGGTCTAAGAGCGCGACAAAGCTTCATAGGCCGTCCCTCAAGGGGCGCGACCACACCCAAGTATGTCACTAAGGTGTGGTTCGACCAACATAGGGTCGGACCATCACTAAGAGGCCAACCCTCAAAATAAGCTCATCACAAGGACAAGCAGCTATTGAGCTCGAGGAGCATCTCTAGGGCTCGAGGAGGCCTTATGATGAATGTGTATTTTACACTTTCATTCGAGTCTTTTTCACCTATTTTAGCTATCCTCTATGATAATTTAGCTATATTTTAGTACATTTTATTAGAATAGTGTCACGTTTCCCTTTAGAATTTATTTTACAGGTTTTGGCTGAAATTCGGAGATTTCGGGGCAATTATATTGAAGTCTACAAGGAATTGGTGTTCCAGAAGCCTATTTGGAGTATCTGAAGGTTTCCAGATACGATTTGGAGTCTAGGGGCCGAATCTGGAGGTTAGAAGGCTACTATAAGTCATAAACCGAGTCCGAAAAGGTGAAGAAATCCAAATCCGCGTCGAAAAACGTTGAAATTCCGCGAAATACTGGGGGGCGAACCACCGGAGCCATGGGGCGAACCGCCCCGTGATATTTCGGGGCCTATATATAGTGCTCAGTTTTCTCTCCGAAAATCATATCTTTCCAAGCCTACTTTCTCACCTCTCTCTATAGTTTTAGGTAGGAACTTCCCGGGGCCTGTCCTGGGAGTTCCCTAGCTTAGGGGATACTTTTTCATAGCAGATTGGAGGGCGTAGGATCGCAATCATCCGGAGATTGACAACCTTCGGTAACTTTGTATCTTACAGTTTTTATCTACTTATTTTATTCTTCTTTCAATATGTTTTCTTCTATGATTGCTATTGATTGCATGCCTATTATGAGTAGCTAAACTTATCATTGGTGGTAGTATGTGAATTCTTAGCGAGGGAAGATAATCATGCTAATGGCTATATCGCGCATTATACTCCGTGTCATTGCTTTATTTCGTTGATCAGTTGCAACCAAAATTCTCGTATGTTGTATTATTATGCACGCATGGACACTAGTCGACCATCAGACCAATTATCTTCGTAGTGTTGAATAATTACGGAACACATTAGGACAATCGTTGTTGACTAGTCAGACCAAATTATCTTCGTAGTGCTTAATACTTGCAACAGGACACAAGATTGATTCAAAGATCTCTATGCAAGACCGAGGAATTTATGCATGATTATCGACCCATTATGTTAAGAAGGACCATACTATCACCAATCTCCATTATCTGCTTGAAAACCCCTATTGCTTTCTATTTGCTGTTTTATATTCTTAATTAGATTTGATAAAGCTAGTATAGTCCTGAGAGAACGACACTCGAGTCATTCTACTGCTACACTACGGTTTTCGTTGTAGTTGTGGATTGCCTTTGGCTAAATAACAAATATTATTTGCTGAATCGAGGTAACTGATGATCACGGGATTGTCAGTTCCGGATCAAGCAAATAAATTTGTTATTTAGCCAAAGGCAATTCACAACTACAACGAAAACCATAGTGTAGCAGTATAATAACCTCGAGTGTCGATCTCTAAGGACTATAACTAGCTTTATCAAATCTAATTTAGAATATAAAAACAGCAGACCATATAGCAAAGGTTTTTCTAACAGATAATGGAGATTGGTGATAGTTTGGTCCTTCAAAGCATAACGGGTTAATAGTCATGCGTAAATTCCTCGGTTTTGCATGGAGATCTTTGATCAAATAGTAGTCCTGTTGTAATTATCAAATACTACGAAGATAAATAGATAGGTCAAAAGACTATTAAATTGTCCAATTGTGTTCCGTAATTATTCAACACTACGAAGATATAGATATGCTAGTCTAATGAATTGTCCAATTGTGCATAATAATTAATCAACATATGAAGATATAGATTCCGCTAGATCAAAGAAATAAAGCAATAACACGGAGTATAATGCGCGATATAGCCATTAGCATAATTATCAACCCTTCGCTAAGAATTCACATACTATCACCAACGATAAGTTTAGCTACTCATAATTGTCATGCAATCAACAGAAATCATAGAAGAAAACATATTGAAAGATATATAAAAATAAGTAGAAAAACTGTAAGATACAATGTTACCGAAGGTTGTCAGTCTCCGAAGAATTGCGATATTACAAGCTCCAAACTGCTATGAAAAAGTATCTCCTAAGCTATGAACCCCAGAACAGGCTCTGGGAAGTTCCTACCTAAAACTATAGAGAAAGGTGAGAGAATAGGTCTGGAAAAGTATGAATTTTGGAGAAAAACTGAGCAACTATATATAGTGTTCGAATTTGTATGGGGCGAAGGGCCCCACACACCGGGCGATTTGCCTGGTGTGGGGCGATTCGCCCCACATCCCGGGCGATTCGCCCGGGAGTATTTTTTCGGAATTTCCGCATTTTCGACGCGTTTTTGGATTTCTTCCCCTTTTCGGACTCGGTTTCTAACTTCTAGTGGCCTTCTAACCTCCAGATTTGACCCCTAGACTCCAAATCTTATCCGAAAACCTTCAGATACTCCAAATAGGCTTCTGGAACACCAATTACTTGTCAATCTTCAATATAATTGCCCTGAAATCCTCGTTTTTCAACCAAAACATGTAAAATAAAATTAAAGGGAAACGTGACACTATTCTAATAAAATGCACTAAAATATAGCTAAATTAACATAGAGGATAGCTAAAATAGGTGAAAAAGACTCAAATGAAAGTGTAAAATACACATTCATCACACTCCCGAAACCGAACCTTTGCTTGTCCTCAAGCAACTAAGCTAGACTCTAATGCAAAAAACAATGCAAGACACAAAATGGAGTCTCATGCCAAATAAAATGAACTAATCTACTGAATCTATCAAAAAACATATGAACAAGAACCATATAAATCAAAGCATGAATATAGGTTGAAGAATACCTCGATTGACTCATACACATCCACATAAGCACTTATGTCGAGACAAGATAGTCTTTCGTAATATTCTCTACCTGGACCTAGTCAGTGACGACGTAATGAAGCATGCTAAGATACGAATGGTTGTCCAGTGCCTATGAAACTGAGGACTTACTGTTGTTCACCATGTTAAGACTTTTCCTCAAAGAGGTCGAACCAGTACTGGCTCTCACCAAACGAAGGAGGGTTCCCTATAAAAGATAACACTCCCCTATTCTACCCGTCTTTCAAGCAAAGTCTTAAGCTATTCACCACTTCCTGAATGGCAGGACGAGGGTGGTCTAGAATAGATGACACTCAAAATCAAAAGATAAAATATAGAAAATTACAAGAATTGGAAAATGAGACACAACACTTTGTTAAACTGCTATTTGGCTTTCTTTTTTGGACCCTTCTTTGTTTTTTGGGGTCTCTTTTTTTCTTTTTTTTCTTTTCCAGTTTCTTTTTTTTTCTTTTTTTTTCTTTTTTCCTGGAATTTTTCTTTCTATTTTTTCGATTTTTTTAGCCAACAGTAGCATAACAAAAAGATAAACAAAATGACTCACAAAGACTTCTCCAAACCTATTCGAAAGAATAGGTTGGAGTACAAAATTTACGGAAAAGGAAAAATAAACTCACAATACGGAAATGAAAAACGAAAAACAAGTCGAATGATGGTGTAACCCCCTCCCCAAACCTATTCGGAAGAATAGGTTATGAACAAAGGATTACACAACCTCACACTACCTCCTTCCCAGGCATTTAGCAATCTCAAAGCATGGTGAAGACTTGTTGCCTCTTAGGTATATAATTACTCGGGAAAACAACCATAAGACCCTAACATGCATCATCCTATTATAAAGGCCTTCGTGAACCGCAGTAGAGAAAACACCACTAAGTGATGTCGAGACTACCAAGCTTTAACTAAGTGCAATACATAAATGTGACAAGTCAAGCGAGAAAAACCTCAAACAAATTCATTGAGATGAAGCATATGATTAATGGCATAGTTAGATAATCTACCCAATAAAAAAGTTCAAAAAATTCGGCAATAAACTCCATATAAAACATGCAAGACTATCCTAGGATGAATGTAGTGAATGCAACCTAAAAAACTAAGAAAGCAGTAAACGTGCAAATGCAAATGCAGACGGATAAAACATGCAAGGTACTATACTCATCCTACCAATACCAAGCTCCAAACTAACAATTCTAGTTCACTTAAATCCCATCCCCCCTCATGATTTTAACGCTAGTCCCTAGCAGTAAGAAAATGAGGAAATAAGATGTGATACTAGATGTTACCGCATGGTTTGGCCTCGGTCGGCTGAGTATGCTGCTTGTGAGTTATTGCGCTGCTCTGGGAGCCTTATAGGTGGTCATCAGGTCTTCTGGTAGGTGCGGTAGTTCCATTTATAGGCCGGATAGGAACAACTCCTCCATTAGTATCATCATTGCCCGTATGGCCTTCATTGTCACTACTGTCACGCACATCCTCACCAGTAGAGTTGCAGTGTCGAGTAGAATCCTCAAGATTAGCCGCCGCTGTTATGGAATCCTCCATCTTGTAGCCCTCCAATAGGTTGTGAACTGTTGAAGGGGAAAGAGCAGTGGTATCAGGACCTCCCCCTCCAGCGTTTTACACCCCGAGGAGGTTACAGTAAGCTGCTCGGATACTCAGAAGTCTTATACCATTTTTTCCAATGTCGACCACATTCTCTACGGTTGATGCGACCGATGTCTATATGATGCTCCCTTTAGAGACAGGCAAGGGGCACCCCAACGAGGGGCTGGGCACCCATGTCATTATGTTTTAGAACCAAGCTAGCGCTTCGGAACATTCTAGCAACTGCGAACTCAAGATTGAATCCGTCGCGGCAAGATCGTCCCGGTGCCTTCCAGTTCACTCGAACTTTGCAGTCTTTGTGATGGATTGCTGACGTAATAATGGTTTCTGTCCCTTCGGTGGTGCATGAATAGGCATAGGAGTCCTTACTCCAGGTGTACTCTAGCTCCTCCTCTTGGATAATCCGCGACGTTGTTGCAAGAGCCCGTGGCTCGAACGCACATCTAACGAGGTCACTCTTCTTGACATGGTTGTAATCGATCCCCCTCCAATACTTCATAGTAATCATACGGGAGTGCTCCTCTCCCTTGGCATGATTCCTACAAACAACAGTTAGTACCTCGCATGACACAAAACTGACTCGTGCATATGCTAGTGTAAGAACGAAAAACACAAGTGATAAAATCAACAATCGAGCTCCCCAAATCCTTAATGTCTAGCCTAGCTTCTTCAACATGCAACATACCAATGTAACTACTACATGCGAAACATCACATTATTCTCTTGCTAGACAACCAATAACCTAAATAGCTAGGCTCAATTCATACCATAGTAGCGAAAAGTTCTAGCATCATAAATCCTCATACTCAACAACTAAACATTCTATCATCAAATCCATCATCATTACATCAATAAACACAATCATATGCAAGAAATCAAAGATAACGATATATTGCATAACAAGATATATCATCTAGTAGCAAAATTCCCAAATCAACAATCCAAGCATAATTGAGCATGCAATTGATAGTAAATAACGCTTCTAATCACATAAACAACCTACCCATGCATCATATAAGCATAATTGAAGCTCAAATTAGAAAACCCCCAAATTTGAAAAATTAGGGTTCATAAGAAGATACCTCAGATCTGAAAATCGTATGCACTAGAGTGAAATCTGTTCGGATGAAAAGATAGATCACGTAATGGGCTTCGATTGAAGCTATAGAACACTAAATTTGGTGAAGAAATGAAGAAGTTATGAGGTTTTGAAGGTAAAATCGCGATTTTCGGTTTTGGGGAGGAAGAAGGATGAAGATATGAAGAAATGAGGAGAAGGGGAAAGAATTCCCGTTTTCTAACCTACTGGGACCGGTGCGGGGCGAGTCGCCCCACACGGGGCGATTCTGCCCCCATGGGGGGCGATTCGCCCCCCGCTCCCCGATGTGGGGAGACGGTCATTTCGACAAAAACGCGGTTTTTTGATCCCCGAAACCATTTTTTCTCATAAAACCACTCGAAAAAATCTCACTCAATCATAACATAAGCACATACGACACAGAGATGAACAAATTCACATATGAAAAGCAAATTGTTCACGTATGAATGCATGCAAAAAGCGGTAAAGAAAGCGATAAAAACTCCGGGTTGCCTCCCGGATAGCGCCATTGTTTAAAGTCTTTGACTCAACTCCTGTCTGCGCCTAGCTCTTCTTTCTGCGGGTACTAGACTTCCACTTCATGGATCTCCTCCTCATGCCACAAACCTGTGAATAAGAAAGAACATAGGCTGCAAGACCACAATAGTAAGTAGTATGAGAAGTATCAGGCGGATCAGGTGGATCAGATATGGCTTGCAACACATGTTGCTTGCCATCCACTTCAATAGTGCAAGTTGTTTGGTAGATGTCCATCACGGACCGTAGCTTAGTTAAGAACGTTCGCCCCAAGAGAATGACATCCCCCGTCCCAGGTGTAGACGCCGGCATAACTACAAAATTGGTGTATACAGAAGCTTCACCAATCTTGACCAACACATTTTTCACAACGCCTTCGGGTCTCACAAAGGATCCATCCGCCAGTTGCACAATAGCCCTATGCTCAGATAGTTTTCCAAGGCTACTCTTCTCAAACACATTCAAAGGGAGCACGTTAGAGTAGGATCCCTTGTCTAGTGTGGCACAGACATCTTCAAGCTCACCAATCCCGACCTTAACATCGAAACTTTTAGGGAGTGGCTCGGGATCCTCTTGCTCCTCTTCACTCTCGTCAGAACCAAGGTCCTCCTCTTCTTCCTTAGCCTGTGGGAGTACTTCCCCCTTGCAACACTCGCACTTAGTAACCTTCTTGATGGTGATTTCAACGGGTAGATCACCCGCCAAGGTAATGGAATTTGACTTCTCAGTGTTGCTTGGCAGCTTGCCTTGCTCCCTACTTGCTCCTCGGTCGATCAACTCTTGCATTTTTTGATGGGCAAGCCTAGTGCTCTCTTCCAATCTATCAAGTCTCGCTCTAGTCTTCTCAGAATCTTCTTCATAACGTTTGAGAAAACTTTGGGTGTGATCAACCATCTTTTGCAAGTTCTCCATCAGTTGAGCCGACTTCGACTTCGGTGGCGCTTTCGGAGCGGGGTTTTCGCAGTGGTCATTACCATAGTTAAGCCTACTACGGTCTTGGTTAGGGCCATAAGTTTGGCTAGTCGGTGCATATCCTTGATTGTTTCGGAATCCTCTTCTCCAAAATCCACCTCGAGGATTCCTACCATCTTGTCCGTAGCAAGCTTCTTGAGTACCAAACTCTGTAGCAAAGGCTTCCTCTTTGCCTCCTCGAGCCCAGTTGCCATCATCGTATGCAAGCTCTGATCTACACATATGAGCTCCATGTCCATAGTTCTTGCATATTCGGCAAACTTCGTTCGAAACAGTTGTTCCAGTGGCGCTCTTGAGGACTTGTTTCAATTCGTTGGTAAAGCACTCGAATTGATCCCCATTCCCCCTATACATAGGGGCTTCTTGAGTTGGTGGAGCTTCAGGTCCACGTCTCCTAACAATTTCCCTTGGGTCCTTGAACTGCAAACCCTTAGCTAGCCTTTCGAAAACGGCCCAGACGAGCCTCCCAAATATTGCCTCGGCATTGGAAATCCACCACTTGTTGGTTCTTGAAGGTTAGTCCATTGTAGAAGTGTTGGACTAGGTCAGAAAGCTCAAAACCATGGTGAGGGCACTTGTTCGTGAGATCTTGGAATCTCTCAAACGCGGTGTAGATGGTCTCATCATAGTCCTGCTTGAATCCAATGATTTGCGCCTTTAGCGCGGTAGTCAAGGTGTGAGGGAAGTATTTTTCCATGAAAGCTGAAAAAACCTTCTCCCAAGTGTCCAGCGAGCCTGCTGGTAGAGAACTCAACCATGACTTGGCTCTGTCGCCAAGCCCCATAGCAAAAACCTTCATCCGCAACTCATCCGTTGTTATTTCAGGTCCGGGTCGTGGGAGTTGGTTGACGAAATCATCGATATCGTGCAAGTACCCCATCACATCTTCCCTTGCTAAGCCATAAAACCTGGGAAGTTGTTGGAATGCGTGGTTCTTGATTTCCAGATCTCGAGTTGCAGACGAAAGAACAATCGCCGGTCCCCTCATACGATCCTTGGAGGGTTGAACCCATGCTTTCAGTGGTCTAGCTTCTGCCATTCCGTCGATTTCCTTGAAAAGACTGTGTAGAGATTCAGAGAAATCGGTATCCTCTATTTCCTCTAGCTCACGCCTTTGAAGTAGTCGCCTTCTTTGGTGGTAGACTCTGTCGATCTCAGCAATTGAATCAGCAAGCGGTGTTCCACTAGATCATGTATGTGGCATACACTATCTGAAACAGACTAGGAAAGCAGTATTAGAGAGAGATTAAAAAGGAAAACTAAAACTAATAGAACTAGGAATTGAATGCTGAAAATATAAACAAATTAAACAGAAAAAAGGAGTATAGTCCCCGGCAGCAGCGCCAATTTGATGATCACGGGATTGTCAGTTCCGGATCAAGCAAATAAATTTGTTATTTAGCCAAAGGCAATTCACAACTACAACGAAAACCGTAGTGTAGCAGTAGAAAAACCTCGAGTGTCGATCTCTAAGGACTATAACAAGCTTTATCAAATCTAATTTAGAATATAAAAACAGCAGACGATATAGCAAAGGTTTTTCTAACAGATAATGGAGATTGGTGATAGCATGGTCCTTCAAAGCATAACGGGTTAATAATCATGAATAAATTCCTCGGTTTTGCATGGAGATCTTTGATCAAATAGTAGTCCTATTGTAATTATCAAACACTACGAAGATAAATAGATCGGTCAAAGACTATTAAATTGTCCAATTGTGTTCCGTAATTATTCAACACTACGAAGATATAGATATGCTAGTCTAATGAATTGTCCAATTGTTCATAATAATTAAGCAACATACGATGATATAGATTCCGCTAGATCAAAGAAATAAAGAAATAACACGGAGTATAATGCGCGATATAGCCATTAGCATAATTACAACCCTTCGCTAAGAATTCACATACTATCACAAACGATAAGTTTAGCTACTCATAATTGTCATGCAATCAACAGAAATTATAGAAGAAAACATATTGAAAGATATATAAAAATAAGTAGAAAAACTGTAAGATACAATGTTACCGAAGGTTGTCAGTCTCCGAAGAATTGCGATCTTACAATCTCCAAACTGCTATGAAAAAGTATCTCCTAAGCTACGAACCCCCAGAACAGGCTCTGGGAAGTTCCTACCTAAAACTATAGAGAAAGGTGAGGGAATAGGTCAGGAAAAGTATGAATTTTGGAGAAAAACTGAGCAACTATATATAGTGTTCGAATTTGTGTGGGGCGAAGGGCCGCACACACCGGGCGAGTCGCCTGGTGTGGGGCGATTCGCCCCATATCCTGGGCGATTCGCCCGGGAGTATTTTTCCGGAATTTCCACGTTTTCGACGCGTTTTTGGATTTCTTCCCCTTTTCGGACTCGGTTTCTGACATCTAGTGGCCTTCCAACCTCCAGATTCGACCCCTAGACTCCAAATCTTATCCGGAAACCTTCAGATACTCCAAATAGGCTTCTGGAACACCAATTCCTTGTCAATCTTCAATATAATTGCCGTGAAATCCTCGTTTTTCAACCAAAACCTGTAAAATAAAAACTAAAGGGAAACGTGACACTATTCTAATAAAATGCACTAAAATATAGCTAAATTAACATAGAGGATAGCTAAAATAGGTGAAAAAGACTCAAATGAAAGTGTAAAATACACATTCATCAGTAACACTCTCTAAGAGAAACTAGGCAGAGCACTACTTGGACCACCAACGTGAGAGGAAGGCACGAGGACACCAGGGTGACCACCCATGGTCGCTCCTAGTAGGGCCCGCCTTCCAGATTGCTACGTGGGACCCGAAATGTCCATGTTGCCCTCTCAACCCTAGCCAAGATGTTTGGGCCAAGGCCCATGGACCTCCTTAATGGGCTTGGGCCTAAGGAGGCTTCAATCCCGTCCGGACACTTGTCACGATCCTACAAGGGATGACATTAAAATACTACGAGTATATAAAAGACTCATTCATTACCCAGCGGGTAAGCATTAACACCTCTCACCTACCACCTACCCACCACATTTACTACTCGTACTAGGGAAGCCTCACAACTCCCTACACATAAAGTCGTCACTCCGGTCAGATATCTTACAGACCGGGCAAGAGACACTAACCCCCCCTCCAGTATATTTCAGGTACGAGGAAGCTACAAGAATGTTCCTTACCAATTCAAGAGGAACACTACATGAAGAAGAACTAGAATAGCATAGCGTGACGATCCACTGCGAACTTAGGAAGAAGTACGAATTACCCTTCAACATTTGGCGCCGTGTGTGGGAAGCGACACAAAAGGTCATTCCTAGCCCTACTGGTCGAGCCACTTAACCTCCTCGTGACACTTCACGAATATGCCTCCCAGAAGAAGCAACCGTCTTGCTAATGCACCACCCAGGAATCCTCCTCGACCTAGGGGCCGTCCCCCTAGTAACGGTCGAGGAGGAGGAACGGCTGTTGCTCCAAGGGCACCGAGAAATAACAATGTTGCAAGGAACCAAGATTACACGGAGGGGGCATTCACTAATGTCACCAACTCCCAAGATGAATGATCGGGGGAAAGCAACCCGCAAGGAGTTCCAGTAGGAAGTTTCTATGGAGCGTTGAGAGTCACAAACAACGCCGAGCCTATAGGGCAGCCTCCTCAAGTAGCATTCAATCAACCTCCCGTAGCAGTGAACACTCCTCAACCGGCTGCATTGAACTTCACCCTTCCTGATGGACGCGTAGTCCGACCATCAGATTTCGGGATGGGCGAAGCTCAATACGGCTTGTTCCTTCTCACAATACAAGGATATGTGGGGAGCAATGAGGCTGCTAGAGTTAACGCTGAACTACAAGCTCGAGGAGTACAACAAGCACCAGTACAAGAGCAACCTCGTGACACTTTGGTCGCTCCTCGTCAATCCAAAGGAAGAGCACCAGTTGTACAACATGAGGCACATTCAAGAGCCAACACAAGGCCAATCCAATCTCGACTTGGACCATAGAGACTTCAATCGAGATTAGGACCTCAAGGTGCCCCGGATGATTTGAGAGACTTGATCGATAGGAGGATACGGGCATCATTGCAAATTGTGGCTCAACAAGAAAATAGAGCTCAGGTGGTCGCTACACCATCCGCTCTCCCCAATCAGGTCACCCCCAACCAAGTAACTCAGAACCAACAAGAAGCGGTGGCGGAGAATCAAGCCTTGAGAACAGTAGCTAAGGTAACCCCCTTGATCGACCCGATCACGGGGAGGAGGCTCACTCTGGAGGAACTCAACGCAAGGAAGTCCGCACTTGATGCTCAGATAGAGTCTCTACGAGGAACTGTCCAAGACAAAGAGCAAGACCAAGACCCGAGCCCCCTGTGCGACGAGATAAGGAGCCACCAAGCCAAAATCGAAAGAGGGTTCCCCACCTTCGAAAGTTTGATGGAACAAGTTGCCCGAAGGATTACTTGGTAAGATTTGGCACTAAGATGGATGCTTATGGTCATGATTCGAGGACTAAAGCACTCCTCTTCCCGGCTAACCTATCCGGAGAAGCCATGAAATGGTGGTCGCGCCTCCCTCATAGATCCATCAAGTCATATAGAGATCTCTGCAAGGAGTTCTCTAAGCGTTTCGAGAAGGTCATGAATGCCAAGAGAAGAGTAAGGTACTTGGCCGAAATTGTTCAGAAAAACAATGAGGACTTGAGGGACTTCATCAATCGCTTTCATGAAGCAGCCCTCCAAGTTGAAGATCACTCGATCAATGAGAGAAAAGAATACTTGTATGGTAACACTACCAACATCAAGTTCCAAGACGTACTCTCAGCATCGTGTGTGGAGAATGAAGCACAACTGGTGAAGGTTTGCAAGGATTTCCTCGAGGCCGAGGAATTCCGAAAAACCATCACAGTAAGAACCAACCCTCCCAAGGAAAAAGGGAAGGAAAAAGAAAAGGAGAATGAGTATCCTCCCCGCCCGCAAAATCCCGGTAAGCAAAGGAAAGACCAAAAGCATGGGTTGATCAAAGAGGGTCACTCAAGAAATGATTTCCGAGACAAGAGGTCTCCTCCTAGGCGCTCACCTCCAAGGCGATATAGCAACTACACAGACTTAAATAGGCCAAGATCCGACATCTTGAACTATATAGTCTCGAGGAAGCTAGACGTCTCCTGGCCACCCCCGATTCGAGAAAACCAAAGGAACAAGAGTTCAGAGAAATTTTGCAAGTTCCACAAGGGGAAAGGACACACCTCTGACGAGTGCGTCGAGCTCAAGAACGAGATTGAGAGGATGATACGTAATGGTCAGTTGGTCAGCTACATCCGGAAGGAAGAACCTCTGGTGATCTTGCCTCTGCCACCTCAAAGTGGGAGCGACCACCATTACCAAGCAAACCCTCATGATGATGATATTCATAATTACAACAATTATGAGAACCGCCCCGTGAACGGAAGCATCCACACTCTTACAATTGCGGGAGGACCTACGGGAGGCGACACTCGTAATGAGAGGGAGATTACAACGGATAATCTTAGAGTCTGAGATGTGAAGTATGCTCAAGCCGCCCGACCGGGAACCAATGTTATCCCTTTCGATGATAGCAAGATACCTTTGAGGCATGCCGGAGGAGGAAACATATATGATCCTTGTATTCCACTAGTAGTTTCTATGGATGTTCAATCATACAAGTTAGGAAGGATCCTCATCGACACCGGATGTTCGGCTAACTTGATTTTCACGGGAACCTTGAAGAGGATGCAAATGAATCCAAGAGAAGGGCTTAAGGAACTGAGGATCGCATTAGTAGGGTTTGGAGGACAACCTATCATGCCGCTCGGAATGACCAATCTCACGGTGTCAATGGGTAGCGCTCCTCGACGAGTGACTCAACATGTTCCTTTCGTGGTCGTCGTATTCCCTTCGATTATTTTGCAGTCCTAGGCCGACCTGGTCTCTCTCAATTCCGAGCCGTAGTGTTTACAGTCCACAACAAGCTAAAGTTCCCCACTCCTTTGGGAATTGGACAAGAAGTAGGAGACATAAGAGAAGCATGGGAATGCTATACCATGTCGGCCAAGTTCACTTCTAGGGTTGCCATTGGAGAACCCAACCCGGGCCAATCATCCGATGAGCAACCCCTTGTTCACAATGCGCCTTATCGTTTCTACATGGTTCGACGAGTGAAGAAAAAGTCAAAAAAGCCAAGTCCGTCACTTAGGCGAAGGAAAGCAATCGTGAAGAAAGATAAGGATACCCTGGTAGGAGCTGTTAAAGAGCTCGAGGAGTACCCAGTAATCCCACCAATTCCACCATCTTCCAAAAAGAAGAAGTTCTTTGAGGAAAACTAAATTGAAGCAAGAGAAACCCTTGAAGAAATCCAAATTGTCGAAGGAAGTGCCGACAAGGTCACAAAAATTGGTACCGAGATGACTACAAAAGTCAGGATGAAACTCATCCAATGTTTGAAAGATAACAACGACATCTTAGCGTGGAGTACCGAGGACCTCAAGGGGATCGACTCACGAGTGGCCGTTCACCGTCTGAACGTCGACCCGTCGATCACCCACATCAGAGAAAAGCGAAGAGACTTCAGTGCGGAAGATAATGCCATCATTGAAGCTGAAGTCCAAAGACTTCTTAAGGCTGGTCACATCAAGGAGGTGAGATAATGCGATTGGGTTTGCAATGTGGTCCCCGTGGAGAAGGGTCCCGGCAAGTGGAGAATGTGTAACAACTTCACAAGACTCAACAAGTTTTGCCCGAAGGATCCCTACCCTCTCCCACGGATCGACCAGCTGGTCGATTCCACTGCTGGATGCGCCCTCTTGAGTTCATGGATGCATACCAGGGCTTCTACAAAGTCAAAATGGCTAAAGATGATATACCCAAGACCGCCTTCTTCGCTAATGGCAATGTGTATTGCTTCAACGTGATGCCATTCGGTCTCAAAAATGCCGGAGTGACCTACCAAAGGCTAGTCAACAAGATGTTCATAGAAGAGCTAGGCAAAACGATGGAAGTGTATGTTGATGATATGCTCGTCAAGAGCAAGACCGAGGAGCAACATGTAGGTTACCTGGCAAAGTGCTTCTCAATCTTGAGGAAGTATGGCATGACGCTCAACCCGGCGAAGTGTACCTTCGGAGTCAAAGGGGGGAAGTTCCTCGGTTACATGGTAACAGAGAGAGGAATAGAAGCGAACCCCGAGAAAATAAAATCCATCCTCGATCTTCCTCAACCTCAATCCATCAATGAGGTGAAACAACTGGTCGGAAAGTCAATCGCATTGAGTAGATTCATCTCAAGGTCTGCCGAGAAAAATCTCCCATTTTTCAAAGTGTTAAGAAAGAGCAACCACTTCGAGTGGACGAAAGAATGCGAGGAATCCTTCGAGAAGCTTAAAGAGTATCTACTCGCTCCCCCACTATTGTCAAATCCCATAGAAGGAGAGGTGCTTTACTTGTACCTGGCAGCGACTGGAAAAGCTATTAGCTCGGTCTTGGTGCGAATCCAAGGTAACGACCACTTGCCCATCTACTACTTGAGTAAAGTACTCGCCGGAGCTGAAACGCGATACATGGATATTGAGAGGCTATCCGCGCCCTCGTCTATACGGCAAGGAGGTTGAAGCCTTACTTTGGAGCTCACAAGGTCGTAGTATTGACGAAGCAACCTCTCAAGCAAGTCCTTGAAAAACCCGAAAACTCGGGAAGATTAGCAAGGTGGGCAATCGAACTAAGCGATTGACTATCAAGCACCCGTGGCCAAGAAAGCACAGGTCATCGCCGACTTCCTCGTAGAGTATCCCTCCAAGGGAACTTCAGAGGAAAACCCTCCGGAGACACAAAATGTCATGATGATGATCGAGGAGCAGCCACGACAAAGCAACCCTATGCAAGCTCTTGAAGATGCTTTGAAAGAGCTCAAAGAAATGTCCCAGACAAAAAGAAAAAGGCTTGAAGTGTCCCTGATAGAGAAAATTGAGGAGCCAAAGGGTACGAAGACCGTCTCTTCAAAACCCAAGGAACTAGTCAACCATGGAGACGTTTGGATTCTTCATGTGGATGGATCCTTATCAGGAAAAAATGGCGGCATAGGGATATACTTCAAGAGTCCCGGAGGAGCCGAACTTGAGTACGCCGTTACTCTTAGTTTCCCGGTCTCAAACAATGAAGAAGAGTATGAAGCCATCCTCATAGCTCTACGTATGGCAAAGGCACTGGAAGTGAAGAAGCTACATCTCTTCACTGATTCTCAATTGGCCGAGAAACAAATCTCGGGGAAATTCAAAACCAAGAAGGATTCACTGGCCGAGTACAAGGGCGCCATCACGGAGGAAATACAAAAATTCGAAAGTTGTGAGATTGAGAAGTTCTCAAGGGATCTCAATCAAAGAGCAGATGCCCTATCAAAGTATGCTTCAGCTTCCGGAGGAGTGGATACCCGGAATGTGATACTTATGAGAATCAACGCGTCATCTCTATGGTCATCAAAGCCAAACGTCTTGGCAATTGACTCTCAACCAAGTTGGATGCAAGAGATCACTACATATCTCACAAATGGAAGCCTTCCTCGTGACAAGGCTGAAGCAAGGAAGATTAAAGGAAAGGCAGCCCGCTACATCATTGATGAACGTGTCAGGTTCAGTCAAATAAATTTGTTATTTAGCCAAAGGCAATCCACAACTACAACGAAAACCGTAGTGTAGTAGTAGAATGACTCGAGTGTCGTCCTCTCAGGACTATAACTAGCTTAATCTATTTAACAAGAGAATATAAAACAGCAGATAAATAGCAATAGGGGTTTTCTAGCAGATAATGGAGATTGGTGATAGTATGGTCCTTCTTAACATAATGGGTCGATAATCATGCATAAATTCCTCGGTCTTGCATAGAGATCTTTGAATCAATCTTGTGTCCTGTTGCAAGTATTAACACTACGAAGATAATTTGGTCTGACTAGTCAACAATGATTGTCCTAATGTGTTCCGTAATTATTCAACACTACGAAGATAATTGGTCTGAAGGTCGACTAGTGTCCATGCGTGCATAATAATCAATACAACATACGAGAATTTTGGTTGCAACTGATCAACGAAATAAAGCAATGACACGGAGTATAATGCGCGATATAGCCATTAACATGATTATCTTCCCTCGCTAAGAATTCACATACTACCACCAATGATAAGTTTAGCTACTCATAATAGGCATGCAATCAATAGAAATCACAGAAGAAAACATATTGAAAGAAGAATAAAATAAGTAGATAAAAACTGTAAGATACAAAGTTACCGAAGGTTGTCAATCTCCGGATGATTACGATCCTACGCGCTCCAATATGCTATGAAAAAGTATCCCCTAAGCTATGGAACTCCCAGGACAGGCCACGGGAAGTTCCTACATAAAACTATAGAGAGAGGTGAGAAAGTAGGCTTGGAAAGATATGATTTTCGGAGAGAAAACTGAGCACTATATATAGGCCCCGGAATTGCCCGCGGCGGTTCGCCCCTCAATGCGGCGGTTCGCCCCACAGCTATTTCGTGAAATTTCCGTGTTTTCGACGCGGTTTTGGATTTCTTCACCTTTTCGGACTCGGTTTTAGACTTCTAATGGCCTTCTAACCTCCAGATTCGACCCCTAGACTCCAAATCCTATCCGGAAACCTTCAGATACTCCAAATAGGCTTCTGGAACACCAATTCCTTGTCAACTTCAATATAATTGCCCAGAAATCTCCGAATTTCAACCAAAACCTGTAAAATAAAATCTAAAGGGAAACGTGACACTATTCTAATAAAATATACTAAAATATAGCTAAATTAACATAGAGGATAGCTAAAATAGTTGAAAGTGTAAAATACACATTCATCAAACTCCCCAAACGGAACCTTTGCTTGTCCTCAAGCAACTAAGCTAGACTCTAATACAAAAAACATGCAAGACTCAAAATGGAGTTATATGTCAAATAGAATGAACTAATCTATTGAATCTACCAAAAAACATATGAACAAAAGCCATATGAATCAAAGCATGAATATAGGTTGAAGAATACCTCGATTGACTTATACACATCCACATAAGCACTTATGTCAAGACAAGATACTCTCTCGTAACATTCTCTACCGGGACCTAGTCAGTGACGACGTAATGATGCATGCTAATATACGAATGGTTGCCCCGTGCCTATGAAACTGAGGACTTACTGCTGTTCCACCACGTTAAGACTTTCCCTCAAAAGAGGTCGAACCAGTACTGGCTCTCATCAAACGAAGGAGGGTTCCCTATAAAAGATAACACTCCCCTATTCTACCCATCTCTGAAGTAAAGTCTTAAGCTATTCACCACTTCCTAAATGGCAGGACGAGGGTGGTCTAGAACAGATGACTCTCAAGACTAACAAGATAAAAAATAAAAAACACGATTACGAACATCACAAAAATGGAAAAGACTCAACACTTTGCTAAACTGCTATTTGGCTTTCTTTTTTGGACCCTTCTTTGCTTTTTTGGGTCTTCTCTTTTTTTCTTTTTTTCTTTCCAGATTCTCTCTTTTTTCTTTGTCTCTTTTTTTTTCCTGGAAATTTTCTTTCTTTTTTTTTCGATTTTTTCCTAGCCAGCAGTAGCATAACAAAGAGAAACAAAAAGGACTAACACGACTTCCCCAAACCTATTCGAAAGAATAGGTTGGGGTACAAAATTTACGGAAAAGGAAAAACAAACTCACGATACGAAAATGAAAAACAGAAACAAGTCTAACGATGGTGTAACCCCCTCCCCAAACCTATTCGGCAGAATAGGTTATAAACAAAGGATCAAACAACCTCACACTACCTCCTTCCTAGGCATTTAGCAATCTCAAAGCATGGTGAAGACTTGTTGCCTCTTAGGTACATAATTACTCGGGAAAACAACCATAAGACCCTAACATGCATCATCCTATTATAAAGGCCTTCGTGAACCGCAGTAGAGAAAACACCACTAAGTGACGTCGAGACTACCTAGCTCAACTAAGTGCAATACATAAATGTGACAAGCCAAGCGATAAAAACCTCAAACAAATTCATAGAGATGAAGCATACGATTAATGGCATAGTTAGTTGATCTACCCAATAAAAAAGTTCAAAAATTCGGCAATAAACTCCATATAAAATATGCAAGACTATCCTAGGATGAATGTAATGAATGCAACCTAAAAAATCTAAGAAAGCGGTAAACGTGCAAATGCAAATGCAGACAGATAAAGCATGCGAGCTACTATACTCATCCTACCAATTCCAAGCTCCAAACTAACAACATCAGATCACTTAAATCCCATCCCCCCTCATGAAATTTACGCTAGTCCCTAGCAGTAAGAAAATGAGGAAACAAGATGTGATACTAGATGTTACCCCATGGTTTGGCCTCGGTCGGCTGAGTATTCTGCTTGTGGGTTATTGGGCCTCCTCTGTGAGATTTATAGTGTGACATCAGGTCTTCTGGTGGGTACGGTAGTTCCATTTTAGGCCGGATAGGAACAACTCCTCTATCAGAGTCATCATTGCTCGTATGGCCTTCATTGTCACTACTGTCACCATCATCATCGCCAGTAGATTTGCAGTGGCAGGTAGAATTCTCAAGATTAACCGACGTTGTTATGGAATCCTCCATCTTGTAGCCCTTCAATAGGATGTGAACTGTTGAAGGGGAAAGGACAGTGGTATCAGGACCTCCCCCTCCAACGTTTTACACCACGAGTAGGCTGCTCGGATCCTCAGAAGTCTTCTACCTTTTTCTCCAATTTCGACCACTTTATCCACTGTTGCTCCGACCAATGTCTATATGATGCTCACTTTAGAGGCAGGCAAGGGGCACCCCAACAAGGTGCTGGGTACCCATGTCATTACGTTTTGGAACCAAGCTAGAGCTTCGGAACCTTCGAGCAACTTCGGACTCAAGATCGAATCCGTCGCGGCAAGACTGTCCCGGTGCCTTGCTGTTCACTCGAACTCTGTAGTCCTCGTGATGGAGTGTTGACATAATAGTGGTTTCTGACCCTTCGGTGGTGCATGAATAGGCATAGGAGTCCTTACTCCAGGTGTACTCTAGCTCCTCTTCTTGGATAATCCACGACGTTGTTGCTAAACCCCTTGGCTCGAATGCACATCTAGCGAGACAACCTTCCTTGACATGGTTCTTCACAGCAATCATACGGGAATGCTCCCTTCCCTTGGAATGGTACCTACAAACAGCAATTAGCACCTCGTACGACACAAAACAGACTCAAATATATGCTAGTGTAAAAGCGAAACACACAAGTGATAAAATCAACAATTTGACTCCCCAAACCGCAATGTCTAGCCTAGCTACTTCATCATGCAACATATCAACGTAACTACTACATGCAATACATCACACCATGCTATTACTAGACAACCAATAACCTTGATAGCAAGGTTTCAATTCACACCATAGCAGCGCAAAAATTCTACCAGCATAAATCCTCATTCTCAACTAATAAGCATTCTATCGTCAAATCCACCAACATTACACCAATAAACATATCCATATGCTAGAAATCAAAGATAAAGACATAATGCATAACGAGATATGTCATCTAATAGCAAAATACCCGAATCAACAATTCAAGCAAAATTGAACATGCAATTGATAGTAAATAACATGTCTAATCACATAAACAACATACCCATGCATCAAATAAGCATAATTGAAGCTCAAAATAGAAAACTCCCAAATTCGAAAATTAGGGTTCTTAAAGATGATACCTTAGATCTGCAAATCTAACGAATTAGGATGAAATCTGTTCGGATAGGATGATAGATCATGTAATAGGCTTCGAATTAAGCTAAAGAACACTCAATTTGGTCAAGAAACAAAGAAGTTATGAAGATTTAGAAGCAAAATCGCACTTTTCGGGTTTTTGGGAGTATGGATGAAGAAGAATGAAGAAAATAAGGTTTTGGGGTTGAAATCCGCGTTTTTTAAGATCTGGGACTGTGGGGCGGTTCTCCCCCCAAGTGGGGCGGTTTGCCCCGTGCTTCCCAATGCGGGGAGACGAATCCCGATGTCAGAAAATGCGGTTTAAATCCCGAAACTATTTGTTTCAAAAAAAACACTCGAAAAATCTCACTCAAACAAAAGCATATACGACACACACATGAACAAATTCGCATATGAGAAGCAAATAGTTCAAGAATGAATGCATACAGAAAAGCAGTAAAGAAAGCGATAAAAATTCCGGGTTGCCTCCCGGATAGCGTCATTGTTTAAAGTCTTTGACTCGACTCCTGTCTGCGCCTATCTCTTCTTTTTGCGGGTACTAGGCTTCCCCTTCATTGATCTCCTCTCCATGCCACGAACCTGTGAATAAGAAAGAATATAGGCTGCAAGACCACAATAGTGAGTAGTAATATCTGGCGGTTCCGGTGGATCAGGTATGGCTTGCAATACGTGTTGTTTGCCATCCACCTCGATGGTGCAAGTTCTTTGGTAGATGTCCATCACGGAGCGTAGCTTGGTCAAGAATGTTTGCCCTAGGAGTATGACATCCCCCGTCCCAGGTGCAGATGCCGGCATAACTACGAAATTGGTGTATATTGATGCTTCACCAATCTTGACCAACACATTTTTCACAACGCCCTCGGGTCTCATAAAGGATCCATCCGCCAATTGTACAATAGCCCTTTGCTCAGATAGTTTTCCGATGTTGCTCTTTTCAAACACATTCAAAGGAATTATGTTTGAGTAGGATCCCGTATCTAGTGTGGCACGGACATCTTCAAGCTCACCAATCCCTACCTTAACATCGAAACTTTTAGGGAGTGGTTCGGGATCCTCTTGCTCCTCATCACTTGTGTCAGAACCTAAGCCCTTTTCTTCTTCCTCAGCCTGTGGAAGTTCTTCCTTCATGCAACCCTTGCACCTAACAACCTTCCTGATGGTGATTTCGTCAGGTACATCATCAGCTAATGTAATGGCATTCGACTTCACTGTGCTGCTAGGTAGTTTTCGGTCGATCAACTCTTGCATCTTTTGATGGGCAAGCCTAGTGCTCTCTTCCAACTTATCAAGCCTTGCCCTAGTCTTCTCAGAATCTTCTTCATAATGTTTGAGAAAACTTTGTGTGTGATCAACCATCTTCTGCAAGTTCTCCATCAGTAGAGCCGACTTCGACTTCGGTGGCTCTTTCGGAGCGGGGTTTTCGCAGTGATCATTATCATAGTTCAGCCTACTACGGTCTTGGTTAGATCCATAAGTTTGGTTAGCCGGTGCATATCCTTGATTGTTGCGGTATCCTCTTCTCCAAAATCCACCTCGAGGATTTCTACCGTCTTGTCCGTAGCTAACTTCTTGAGTGCCAAACTCCGTAGCAAAGGCTTCTTCTTCGCCTCCTCGAGCCCAGTTTCCATCATCGTATGCCAGCTCCGATCTACACATTTGAGCCCCATGCCCATAGTTCTTGCATATTCGGCATACTTCATTCGAAACAGTTGTTCCGGTGGCGCTCTTGAGGACTTGCTTCAATTCGTTGGTAAAGCACTCGAATTGATCCCCATTCCCCCTGTACATAGGGGCTTCTTGAGTCAGTGGAACTTCAGGTCCACGTCTCCTAACCATTGCTCTTGGGTCCTTGAACTGCGAACCCTTAGCAAGCCTTTCGAAAACTGCCCAGACGGCTTTTGCGGTTTCCTCCCAAATATTGCCTCGGCATTGGAAATCCACCACTTGTTGGTTTTCGAAGGTTAGTCCATTGTAGAAGTGTTGGACTAGGTCGGAAAGTTCAAAACCATGGTGAGGGCACTTGTTCGTGAGATCTTGGAACCTCTCGAACGCGGTGTAGATAGTCTCATCATAGTCTTGCTTGAAACCAGTGATCTGCGCCTTAAGCGCGGTAGTCAAAGTGTGAGGGAAGTATTTCTCCATGAAAGCTGAAAAAACCTTTTCCCAAGTGTCCAGTGAGCCGGCTGGTAGAGAACTCAGCCATGACTTGGCTCTATCGCCAAGTCCCATAGCAAAAACCTTCTATCCTCAACTCATTCGTTGTTATGTCAGCTCCGGGTCGTGGGAGTTGGTTGACGAAATCATCGATATCGTTCAAGTACCCCATCACATCTTCCCTTGATAAGCCATAGAACCTCGGAAGTTGTTGGAATGCGTGGTTCTTGATCTCCAGATCTCGGGTTGCAGGCGAAAGAACGATCGCCGGTCCCCTCATACGATCCTTGGTGGGTTGTACCCATGCCTTCAGTGGTCTAGCTTCTGCCATTCCGTCGATTTCCTTGAAAAGGAGTCGCCTTCTTTGGTGGTAGACTCTATCGATCTCAGCAATTGAATCAGCAAGCGGTATTCCTGCAGAACGTGTATGCGGTATACACAATCTGTAACGGACTAGGAAAGGTGATTAGAAACAGACTAGGAAAGCAGTATTAGAGAGAAATTAAAAAGGAAAACTAAATCTAATAGAATTAGGAATCTAAAGCTATAAATAAAAACAAATTACAGAAAAAAGGAGTATAGTCCCCGGCAACGGCGCCAATTTGATGAACGTGTCAGGTTCAGTCAAATAAATTTGTTATTTAGCCAAAGGCAATCCACAACTACAACGAAAACCGTAGTGTAGTAGTAGAATGACTCGAGCGTCGTTCTCTCAGGACTATAACTAGCTTAATCTATTTAACAAGAGAATATAAAACAACAGATAAATAGCAATCGGGGTTTTCTAGCAGATAATGGAGATTGGTGATAGTATGGTCCTTCTTAACATAATGGGTCGATAATCATGCATAAATTCCTCGGTCTTGCATAGAGATCTTTGAATCAATCTTGTGTCCTGTTGCAAGTATTAAACACTACGAAGATAATTTGGTCTGACTAGTCAACAACGATTGTCCTAATGTGTTCCGTAATTATTCAACACTACGAAGATAATTGGTCTGAAGGTCGACTAGTGTCCATGCGTGCATAATAATCAATACAACATACGAGAATTTTGGTTGCAACTGATCAACGAAATAAAGCAATGACACGGAGTATAATGCGCGATATAGCCATTAACATGATTATCTTCCATCGCTAAGAATTCACATACTACCACCAATGATAAGTTTAGCTACTCATAATAGGCATGCAATCAATAGCAATCATAGAAGAAAACATATTGAAAGAATAATAAAATAAGTAGATAAAAACTATAAGATACAAAGTTACCGAAGGTTGTCAATCTCCGGATGATTGCGATCCTACGCGCTCCAATCTGCTATGAACAAGTATCCCCTAAGCTATGGAACTCCCAGGACAGGCCCCGGGAAGTTCCTACCTAAAACTATAGAGAGAGGTGAGAAAGTAGGCTTGGAAAGATATGATTTTCGGAGAGAAAACTGAGCACTATATATAGGCCCCGAAATTGCCCGCGGCGGTTCGCCCCTCAGTGCGGCGGTTCGCCCCACAACTATTTCGCGGAATTTCCACGTTTTCGACGTGGTTTTGGATTTCTTCACCTTTTCGGACTCGGTTTTAGACTTCTAATGGCCTTCTAACCTCCAGATTCGACCCCTAGACTCCAAATCCTATCCGGAAACATTCAGATACTCCAAATAGGCTTCTGGGACACCAATTCCTTGTCAACTTCAATATAATTGCCCAGAAATCTCCGAATTTCAACCAAAACCTGTAGAATAAAATCTAAAGGGAAACGTGACATTATTCTAATAAAATGTACTAAAATATAGCTAAATTAACATAGAGGATAGCTAAAATAGGTGAAAAAGACTCGAATGAAAGTGTAAAATACACATTCATCAATCATGCAAGGAGACTACTTGTACAAGAGATCCTTTGAGGGAGTCTACTTGAGATGTGTCGCCGAACAAGAAGTCCAGAAACTTTTGGGAGAGATGCATCGAGGAAGTTGCGGGGACCATGCCGGAGGAAGAACCCTCATGCAAAAAATCATTCGATAAGGATACTACTGGCCCACTGTTCGTGAAGATGCTGCTCAATTTGTAAGAAGGTGCGAGGAGTGTCAAATGCACACCAACTTGATCAATGTCCCAGCGAAACCTCTCATGCCCATCACCATCACTTGCCCTTTCAACATATGGGGCATCGACATAGTCGGTCCTTTCCCAAGAGGCACGGGTCAAAAGAATTTCATCATTGTTGCGGTCGAATACTTTAGCAAGTGGGCGGAGGTTGAGGCAGTATCTACCATCACCGAACTGAGAGTGATGGACTTTGTATGGCGAAACATTGTGTGTCGATTTGGTTTGCCGAGAGTCCTCATCTCGGACAATGGTGCTCAATTTTGTGGCCAAAGGTTCAATGAATGGTGCAAGGAAATGAAGATCGAGAGGAGGTATACCTCGGTAGGACATCCTCAATCCAATGGGAAAACAGAGGCTGTTAACAAGATCCTTGTTAACAATTTACAAAAGAGGTTCGCCACCATCAAGGACTGGGTCGACGAGCTTGATGGAGTGGTATGGGCATACCGCACAACTTCAAAAACAGCTGCAAGAGATACTCCCTTCTCGCTAGTCTATGGTTCTGAAGCAGTCATACCAGCGGAAGTGGCGGTAGAAACCCTCAGATTCCAAGGGTATCAACCCGAGGACAATCATACTGAGAGGCTCTTCGATCTGGAGACGGTAAGCGAAGCGAGGACCAATGCCTTGGCCAACATCCTCAGATATCAAGCACTGATCGCGAAGACCTACAACAAGGGCGTAAGAGAGAGAGACTTCCAAGTAGGAGACTTAGTACTCCGAAGAGCGGACATCCTGGGCAAAGTTGGAAAGATGCAACCCAATTGGGAAGACCCCTACAAGATAATTGAAGCAAGGTCCAATGGATGTTATCGTCTCTAAGACATGGAGGGAAGAGTATTGAAGAACCCATGGAATACTTCTAACCTCCAAAGATTCTACGCTTAAGTGGTTTGATGAACAAGCTTTTTGAAAGAACTCCTGGGAAAGGCCCGAAGATCGAGAAGGATTCCTCACAAGCTTGTGTGAGAGGTACCTCATGTTTTTGGTTAAGAAAAGGTTGTAAGAAAGTTGGCCGCAAAGCCCCCATTGTAATTGCATTTCCAACAAATCAATACAATGTCTATCTTTCAACAAAGAAAATGTTCAAGTATAGAACTACTATACTCAAAAAATAATGCTACTCGATCGAGAGAGCTTGCTCGATCTACATAAGAGCTACTCGATTTCCATGATTAAGGGGAACGCTCCCCGCTCTCTCATCTCTTGAAGAGAATTAATCGTGACGCTTTTTAAAGGGGTAAAAGCGAGGAGTAGAAAGAAATCGAGGAGGATGAGCCCGATTCTTTCTGGCTCAACACTTGGAAATTTTCTGAGTTCAAGTTTTTTCTTAAGTTGTCAAGAAAATCGACAAGCGCAGGAACTACTTTGATAGCTCGAGGAGCTTGATTCGAATTATTACAAGCAAAGATCACTTTGCCGATCAACGGTGCGAAGAACTTCTATCCTCGTTTCTAACTTATACATGTTTTAACTACTCTATCAAGTTATACGTCATAACAGAAATTGGAGTTAGTAAAAAAACAAGTATAAGCAAGAAAACGAAGAGCAACAAATTTTATTGAAGAAACAAGAGCGATGAGACAATAGTAGACAACATATATTACAAAGAGATATGTTTCGAGGAGTGCCACAAAGGGCCGAATGAAAATTGTTTGAAAAAAAATGACAAGTACAGAAATGGAAAAATTACAACATGCCTGAGTATGCTCGGTCTTCAGAAGCTCTCCGATCTTAGCGAGTCCGACTACCGGTAAAGTCAGTGATCGGGCCGCTCGCGCTGGTAGCTCCTCGCGTAGGGCTTAGCAGCTCTTGTATTTCAGCAGTGTCTCGCTCCAGAGCTTGGGATTCTTTGATGGCCTTCTCGTACATGACAAGCTCTGGCTCAACGAAGTCTGCTGCTCGCCCTATGATCGGATTACTCAGTTTGACCCAAGCAGCGTTTCAGAGAGCTGCCTTCTCGAACGGGTAGAGGATCCCAGTCCTTAGACACTCCGGGACCCAAGCGGGGAGGTAAGCCGGTTTCCTGGGATATGGAACTTCTGGGTCGGTCACCAGCTCTCCGAACTCACATGCTTCATGCATCTCCTCGGTAATCTCCTCGTCTGGGTACGGAGTTAGGTCCTCGCGCCTTCCGGGATGAAAGTCCTCGCGCGTGTCCGTATCGAACTCAGCCGGGAGCAAGTTAACTCCTTTCAGCTGGCCGACGCACGAGAATAAGCCCTCCTCGCGAGAAGCATCTCGCACATCTTGCTGCGCGAGCTTATAAGTGTCTGATGCCATAAAGTCGCGAGCAGCTGCGAGGCGACTACCCTTCAGAAAAGAGAGGACACTGGCCTTGAATTTTTCCATGCAGATGGACAAGGTAGCGTAGGCCCCCTTATAGCCCTTGGTCCTCGCCTTCTCTTTCGAGAGCTCCTTCTCGAGATTATCGATTTTCACGTAGAGCTTGACAGTTTCGGCTTCCGAGACCTTAATTTTAGCTTCTGAAGCGGCAAGCTTCTTTTCGAGGTCCTCGATCACGACCCCCACGTCGGCCCGATCAGCAGCTACTTGGCCATAGGCCTCCTTCAAGTGCTCGAGCTACAACAGGAAGATTACACGATTAGCGAGGAGAAAAAATTTCATACTTAGAAAAATTTACAGCCAAAAAAATAAGTGAATATTCTTGAAGCGAGCACATGCCCAGCTCGTGTGCCCGATCTAAGTCGCTCATCTGAATGAGCCGCTTCACTTCATCCCCACCGGAAGCGACCACCTTACCCTTCTTCCGAGCAGGTTCATTCTTACCTCCGAGGGTGAGCTTCCTCGAGCCTTTCTTAGGCGCCGGCCTTTCAGGCCTCTTCTCGACCTCCATTGTATTGGCCGCCTCCTCGGCGTCCTTGGCTTGCATAGCCGCAGCCTCCTTCTCGGCCTTCTTCAAGGCGTCCACCGGGTTTTCACGTGTCTCGAGCCCCTCTTGGACCAAAGCATCTCGATGATGTGCAGCACTTCGAGGAGGGGTAAGGCTTAAAGAGTCGAGAATCTTTTTCTCTTTGTTGGCCAATCTCTGCTTCCTCCTCTGCTCTTCTTTAGCGGCGAGGGTCTTCGACATGATCCAATTGAACCAGTAAGCTGCAAAGGAAAAACACAACTCAGTAAGAAATCGAAGAGCATAAAAATCGAGGGGGAAAGAAAAAGCGAGCACATATTGCAAACAAGCAAAGAAAAAGGAAGAAAAATGCAAGTATGATATTATTTCTATCTTACCGAAGAGGATATCGTTTGAATACCGATTCCTGGTATAGCCTGTGTACGAGTAGGGCGAAAGCCCCGCCAAGTAAGAAAGCGGCTGGATAACAAGTCCCCAGTAAAAATACTTCTCGGGATGGGGTCCCCGATTTTTCTCCTCGAGTTCCAAAACCCAAGGATCAAGCTCCTCGGGCAAGGGGTGCTTCTCGGCAATCTTCCCCCGAAACATAAGCTTTGGAACGCCCCATTCAGCATCCTCCTCGCTCATATTAGGTAGCTTCTTCTTCTTGATGGAGAAGTACCTGTGGAACCACTTGTAACCCGAGGAGTTGGGAGCGTCCATGATAAAGCCGAGTCCTGGTCGCGCATTAAAGTAGTAGAAGTATTTGTTCCCGGATCTCATCGAGACTCGGAACAATTTAATGAAGTTATGAAAGTTGAGCTCGAGCCCCTACTTCTTGCAAAAGACTCCAAAACACACTAAGGTTCCAAAGGCACTTGGCACCAGCTGCCAAGGAGCGATGCCCAATGTGTTGAAGATGTCGCGAAAAGCCTCGCAGAAAGGCAGTATCCATCCTCGATCCGAGCTTAGACAATGTACAACCATATACCCCGGAGGAGCATTGTAGAACGTTTGGTTGTCCTTGGGCACGAGGATGTCGAATTTACTCTCAGGAACGGAGTACTTCCATCGTAGAGTAGCGACCTCATCCACCTTTACTGTGGAAGTCGTGGTCGGGCTGATACCATCCTTGTTTTTCTCACCCTCTGAATCGGGGAGGTCCACGGTGCGAGCACTCTTCGTAAACTTGTTCTGAGTAGCCTTGCTGGACTTAGGCTCAGGCTCGGGCACCTTAACAGCTTTGGCCTTTTTACTCTTGCCGGAGCGAGAACGTTTTCTCGCTCTCTTAGCCTCTCCGGCTTTTGCCTTTTCCGGATCTGCTGCTCGCTGCGCGAGGCGAAGATTGTATTCTTGCTCCTTTAAGGGATTGGGTGCTCGAGTCTCACTCGGAAAGGAGAAGTCTACGGTGCGAGGATCAACCGAGTGACAGCTGGTCTCCTCCTCGGGCGCGAACCTATTCGCGTCTCGGGTAGCTTGTCTTTGCATCTCCAAGACAGAAGGAGACAAGGGCGCCACGGTGCTCGGACCAGCTTCATCCCTATTGACATCCATGATGGCCAAGGGAGGATCCGCCTCATCATCTGTAACAGTGGTTCTCCTAGTAGTTTGAGGAGGGAACCTAACCCTCTTTGGTGGTGGAGTAGTGCGAGGACAAGTAGCATCGTCGTCCTCATCGCTCTCCTCATCAGTGTCGTCGCTATCAATGATTTGTACACGGACAGAGCCCTTCCCGCGCTGAACCGAGTGATCACCCTCCTCGTAAAGGGACAGAGCCATGTCAGGTCGCTCCGTGTCATCCATGTCCTCGATTCGTATGTCAGCAGGAGGCACCACGTTGACTGCCCCATAATTTCGGCCGTGTACTTGGGCGGCTCGGGTGATCAACTCCGCGGACACCCCATGATTTGAAGGACCGCCTTCCTTCTCGGTCCTATCGTCTATGAAGTCGTCGTCTTCAGTACGACGCCTCTTGCGAGTCACACATTGGTACAAGTCCTCCTCATCCTCCTCGCTCTCATCGTCGTCACCCTCCTCGCTGTTGGCATCATTGCCTTCTTCACCCTCCTCGAGTTCTTCATCAGATGTTTCATCCTCTCTCTGCTCGACCATGGGCTCCTCGCCCCAGCTGTTTGCTCCATGGTGTAATCAAGAAACGTCGCTGATATATCTGATGTATCGGGTGACGTAGTATGGTCGCTCCCATACTCTCCTACGGCCGAGCGGTTCTGGCTGTCGTCCCTCCTTTCGGACATCCTAAAGGTAGGCAAAGAGGAAGTTAGGATAGTTTGTGATAGTCCGAGAGGTCCTTTTAGGTATATTCATTATGTTCGACCTCCTGAACGGAGAAAAATCTCAAAAAATAATGAAGAAAGCCACAATGAAGAAGTTATTCTATGGAGCGACCAACCGCTCGAAACAGGAAAGAGCGAGCATGCGAGCATGCATATAAGCAGGCAAGAGCGAGCAGGCATTGATGAACGGGAATTTGTCAGATTCTAATTAATCAAATAAATTTGTATTTAGCCAAAGGCAATTCATAACTACAACGAAAACCGTAGTGTAGCAGTAGAATAACCTCGAGTGTCGATCTCTAAGGACTATAACTAGCTTTATCTAATCTAACTTAAGAATATAAATCAACAGACGACTTAGCAAAGGTTTTCTTAACAGATAATGGAGATTGGTGATAGTATGGTCATTCAAAGCATAGCAGGTTAATAATCATGCATAAATTCCCCGGTTTTGCATAGAGATCTTTGATCAATGAATTGTCCAGTTGTGTTCCGTAATTATTCAACACTACGAAGATAAAGATAAAGTCAAGCAACTAAGCTAGACTCTAATGCAAAAAACAATGCAACACAAAAATGGAGTCTCATGCCAAATGAAATGAACTAATCTACTGAATGTATCAAAAAACATATGAACAAAAACCATACAAATCATAACATGAATATAGGTTGAAGAATGCCTCGATTGACTCATACACATTCACATAAGCCCTTATGTCAAGACATGATAGTCTCTCGTAACATTGTCTACCTGGACCTAGTCAGTGACGACGTAATGATGCATGCTAATATACGAATGGTTGCCCCGTGCCTATGAAACTGAGGACTTACTGCTGTTCCACCATGTTAAGACTTTCCCTCAAAAGAGGTCGAACCAGTACTGGCTCTCATCAAACGAAGGAGGGTTCCCTATAAAAGATAACTCTCCCCTATTCTACCCATCTCTCAAGTAAAGTCTTAATCAATTCACCACTTCCTGAATGGCAGGATGAGGGTGGTCTAGAACAGATGACACTTAAGACAAAAAAGATCTACAATAGAAAAACACAATTACGAACAATACGAAAAATGGAAAAGACTCAAACTTTGCTAAATTGCTATTTGGCTTTATTTTCTGGACCCTTCTTTGCTTTTTTGGGGTCTTCTTTTTTTCTTTTTTTCCTTTCCAGATTCTTTTTTCATTTTCTTCTTCCCTTTTTTTCTGGAAATTTTCCTCTCTTTTTTTTTTGATTTTTTTCTACCCAGTAGTAGCATAACAAAGAGAAACAAAAAATGACTCACACGACTTCCCCAAACCTATTTGAAAGAATAGGTTGGAGTACAAAATTCACGGAAAAGAAAAATAAACTCACGATACGAAGAATGAAAAACAGAAACAAGTCTATGATGGTGTAACCCCCTCCCCAAACCTATTCGGAAGAATAGGTTATAAACAAAGGATCACACAACCTCACACTACCTCCTTCCTAGGCATTTAGCAATCTCAAAGCATGGTGAAGACTTGTTGCCTCTTAGGTACATAATTACTCGGGAAACAACCATATGACCCTAACATGCGTCATCCTATTATAAAGGCCTTCGTGAACCGCAGTAGAGAAAACACTACTAAGTGATGTCGAGAGTACGTAGCTCAACTAAGTGCAATAGATAAATGTGACAAACCAAGGGAGAAAAACCTCAAACAAATTCATAGAGATGAAGCATACGATTAATGGCATAGCTAGTTGATTTACCCAATAAAAAAGTTCAAAAAATTCTGCAATAAACTCCATAAAAAACATGCAAGACTATCCTAGGATGAATGTAGTGAATGCAACTTAAAAAATCTAAGAAAGCAGTAAACGTGCAAATGCAAACAGATAAAGCATGCGAGGTACTATACTCATCCTACCAATTCCAAGCTCCAAACTAACAACATCAGATCACTTAAATCCCATCCCCCCTCATGAAATTAATGCTAGTCCTTAGCAGTAAGAAAATGAGGAAATAAGATGTGATACTAGATGTTACCCCATGGTTTGGCCTCGGTCGGCTGAGTATGCTGCTCTTGAGTTAATGGGCCTCTTCTGGGAGCTTCATATATGATCATCGGGACTTGTGGTAGTGGCAGTAGTTCCATCAAAAGTTCGGATAGGACAAATTCAACCATCTGTATCATCATCGTCCCTCTTGTCTTCATTGTCACTACTGTCATGCACATCCTCACTAGTAGAGTTGTGATGGCAGGTTGAATTCTAAAGATTAACCGCCGCTGTTATGGAATTCTCCATCCTGTACCCCTCCAATAGGATGTGAACTGTTGAAGGGGAAAGGGCAGTGGTATTAGGACCTCCCCCTCCAACGGTTTACTCCACGAGAAGGTTTCAGTTAGCTGTTCGGATACTCAGAAGTCTTCTACCTTTTTCTCCAATTTTTGTCCACATTCTCTATAGTTGATGCTCCCAATATCAATGTTAGGCTCCTTTTAGAGGCAGGCAAGGGGCACCCCAACAAGGTGCTGGGTACCCATGTCATTACGTTTTGGAACCAAGCTAGCGCTTCGGAACCTTCGAGCAACTGCGAACTCAAGATCAAATCCGTCGCTGCGAGAATGTCCCGGTGCCTTCCAGTTCACACGAACTTTGCAGTCCTTGTGATGGAGTGATGATGTAATAGTGGTTTCTGACCCTTCGGTGGTGCATGAATAGGCATAGGAGTCCTTACACCAGGTGTACTCTAGCTCCTCCTCTTGGATAATCCACGACGTTGTTGCCAAACCCCTTGGCTCGAACGCACATCTAGCGAGATCACCTTCCTTGACATGGTTCTTTACAGCAATCATACGGGAATGCTCCCTTCCCTTAATATGGTACCTACAAACAGCGATTAGCACCTCGTACGACTCAAAACAGACTCAAATACATGCAATACATCACTTCATGCAACATATCAATGTAACTACTACATGCAATACATCACTTCATGCTCCTACTAGACAACCAATAACCTTGATAACAAGGTTTCAATTCATACCATAGTAGCGCAAAAATTCTACCAGCATAAATCCTCATTCTCAACTAATAAGCATTCTATCGTCAAATCCACCAACATTACACCAATAAACATATCCATATGCTATAAATCAAAGATAAAGACATAATGCATAACAAGATATATCATCTAATAGCAAAATACTCAAATCAACAATTTAAGCAAAATTGAGCATGCAATTGATAGTAAATAACATGTCTAATCATATAAACAACATACCCATGCATCAAACAAGCATAATTGAAGCTCAAATTAGAAAACCTCCAAATTCGAAAATTAGGGTTCTTAAAGATGATACCTCAGATCTGCAAATCTAACGAATTAGGATGAAATATGATCGGTTAGGATGATAGATCATGTAATAGGCTTCGAATTAAGCTAAAGAACACTCAATTTGGTCAAGAAACGAAGAAGTTATGAAGATTTAGAAGCAAAATCGCACTTTTCGGGTTTTTTGGGAGTATGGATGAAGAAAAATGAAGAAAATAATTATTTGGGGTTGAAATCCGCGTTTTTTAAGATCTGGGACTTTGGGGCGGTTCGCCCCACCACGGGGCGGTTCGCCCCGTGCTCCCCAATGCGGGGAGACGGGTCCCGATGTCAGAAAATGCGGTTTAAATCCCGAAACTAATTTTTTTTCAAAAAACCACTCGAAAAATCTCACTCGAACAAAAGCATATACGACACACACATGAAAAAATTCGCATATGAGAAGCAAATAGTTCAAGAATGAATGCATGCAGAAAAGCAGTAAAGAAAGCGATAAAATATTCCGGGTTGCCTCCCGGATAGCATCATTGTTTTAAGTCTTTGACTCGACTCCTGTCTGCGCCTATCTCCTCTTTTTGCGGGTACTAGGCTTCCCCTTCATTGATCTCCTTTCCACGCCACGAACCTTTGAATAAGAAAGAATATAGGCTGCAAGACCACAATAGTGAGTAGTAATATCAGGCGGTTCAGGTGGATCGGGTATGGCTTGCAACACGTGTTGCTTGCCATTTACTTCGATGGTGCAAGTTCTTTGGTAGATGTCCATCACGGAACGTAGCTTGGTCAGGAATGTTTGCCCTAATAGTATGACATCCCCTGTCCCAGGTGCAGATGCCGGCATAACTACGAAATTGGTGTTTATTGATGCTTCACCAATCTTTACCAACACATTTTTCACAACGCCTTCGGGTCTCATAAATGATCCATCCGCCAGTCGCACAATAGCCCTTTCCTCAGATAGTTTTCCAAGGTTACTTTTTTCAAACACATTCAAAGGAATTATGTTTGAGTAGGATCCCGTGTCTAGTGTGGCACGGACATCTTCAAGCTCACCAATCCCTATCTTAACATCGAAACTTTTAGGGAGTGGTTCGGGATCCTCTTGCTCCTCATTACTTGCGTCAGAACCAAGGTCCTCCTCTTCTTCCTCAGCCTGTAGAAGTTCTTCCTTCATGCAACACTCGCACCTAACGACCTTCTCAGTGTTGCCTTGTTCCCTACTTGCTCTTCGGTCGATCAACTCTTGCATCTTTTGATGGGCACGCCTAGTGCTCTCTTCCAACTTATCAAGCCTTGCCCTAGTCTTCTCAGAATCTTCCTCATAACGTTTGAGAAAACTTTGTGTGTGATCAACCATCTTTTGCATGTTCTCCATCAGTAGAGCCGACTTCGACTTCGGTGGCTCTTTCGGAGCGGGTTTTTCGCAGTGATCATTACCATAGTTCAGCCTACTACGGTCTTGGTTAGGTCCATAAGTTTGGTTAGGGGGTGCATATCCTTGATTGTTACGGTATCCTCTTCTCCAAAATCCACCTCGAGGATTCCTACCGTCTTGTCCGTAGCTAACTTCCTGAGTACCATTCTCCGTAACAAAGGCTTCTTCTTCTCCTCCTCGAGCCCAGTTGCCATCATCGTATGCCAGCTCCGATCTACACATATGAGCCCCATGCCCATAGTTCTTGCATATTCGACATACTTCGTTTGAAACAGTTCTTCCGGTGGCGCTCTTGAGGACTTGCTTCAATTCGTTGGTAAAGCACTCGAATTGATCCCCATTCCCCCTGTACATAGGGGCTTCTTGAGTCGGTGGAGCTTCAGGTCCACGTCTCCTAACCATTGCTCTTGGGTCCTTGAACTGCGAACCCTTAGCAAGCCTTTCGAAAACAGCCCAGACGGCTTCTGCGGTTTCCTCCCAAATATTGCCTCGGCATTGGAAATCCACCACTTGTTGGTTCTCGAAGGTTAGTCCATTGTAGAAGTGTTGGACTAAGTCAGAGAGTTCAAAACCATGGTGAGGGCACTTGTTCGTGAGATCTTGGAACCTCTCGAACGCGGTGTAGATGGTCTCATCATAGTCCTGCTTGAATCCAGTGATTTGCGCCTTTAGCGCGGTAGTCAAGGTGTGAGGGAAGTATTTTTCCATGAAACCTGAAAAAACCTTCTCCCAAGTGTCCAACGATCCTGCTGGTAGAGAACTCAACCGTGACTTGGCTCTGTCGCCAAGTCCCATAGCAAAAACCTTCATCCTCAACTCATCCGTTGTTATGTCAGCTCCGGGTCGTGGGAGTTGGTTGACGAAATCATCGATATCGTTCAAATACCCCATCACATCTTCCCTGGATAAGCCATAGAACCTCGGAAGTTGTTGGAATGCGTGGTTCTTGATCTCCAGATCTCGGGTTGGAGGCGAAAGAACAATCGCCGGTCCCCTCATACGATCCTTGGTGGGTTGTACCCATGCCTTCAGTGGTCTAGCTTCTGCCATTCCGTCGATTTCCTTGAATAGACTAATTAGAGATTCAGAGAAATCGGTTTCCTCTATTTCCTCTAGTGCGTGCCTTTCAAGTAGTCGCCTTCTTTTGTGGTAGACTCTATCGATCTCAGCAATTGAATTAGCAAGCGGTGTTCCTGCAGAACGTGTATGCGGCATACACTATCTGTGACAGACTAGGAAAAGTGATTAGAAACAAACTAGGAAAGTAGAGAGAGAAAAAAAAGGAAAACTAAAACTAATAGAATTAGGAATCTAAAGCTGTAAATAAAAACAAATTAAATAGAAAAAAGGAGTATAGTCCCCGGCAACGGCGCCAATTTGATGAACGTGTCAGATTCAATCAAATAAATTTGTATTAAGCCAAAGGCAATCCACAACTACAACGAAAACTGTAGTGTAGTAGTAGAATGACTCGAGTGTCGTTCTCTCGGGACTATACTAGCTTTATCAAATCTAATTAAGAATATAAAACAGCAGATAGAAAGCAATAGGGGTTTTCAATCAGATAAAGGAGATTGGTGATAGTATGGTCCTTCTTAACATAATGGGTCGATAATCATGCATAAATTCCTCGGTCTTGCATAGAGATCTTTGAATCAAGAGTTCTTGTGTCCTGTTGCAAGTATTAAACACTACGAAGATAATATGGGTCTGACTCATCAACAACTAACGTCCTAATGTGTTCCGTAATTATTCAACACTACGAAGATAATTGGTCTGATTGGTTGACAAGTGTCCATGTGTGCATAATAATCAATATAACATACGAGAATTTTGGTTGCAACTGATCAACGAAATAAAGCAATGACACGGAGTATAATGCGCGATATAGCCATTAGCATGATTATCTTCCCTCGCTAAGAATTCACATACTACCACCAACGATAAGTTTAGCTACTCATAATAGGCATGCAATCAATAGCAATCATAGAAGAAAACATATTGAAAGAAGAATAAAATAAGTAGATAAAAACTGTAAGATACAAAGTTACCGAAGGTTGTCAATCTCCGGATGATTGCGATCCTACGCGCTCCAATCTGCTATAAAAATGTATCCCCTAAGCTACGGAACTCCCAGGACAGGCCCTGGGAAGTTCCTACCTAAAACTATAGAGAGAGGTGAGAAAGTAGGCTTGGAAAGATATGATTTTCGGAGAGAAAACTGAGCACTATATAGGCCCGAATTATGCCCGCGGCGGTTCGCCTCTGGCCTCCGGCGGTTCGCCCCACAGTGTAAACGCGGAATTTCCGCGTTTTCGACGCGGTTTTGGATTTCTTCACCTTTTCGGACTCGGTTTATGACTTCTAGTAGCCTTCTAACCTCCAGATTCGGCCCCTAGACTCCAAATCCTATCCGGAAACCTTCAGATACTCCAATAGGCTTCTGGAACACCAATTCCTTGTAGACTTCAATATATTTGCCCAGAAATCTCCGAATTTCAACCAAAACCTGTAAACTAAAATCTAAGGGGAAACGTGACACTATTCTAATAAAATGTACTAAAATATAGCTAAATTATCATAGAGGATAGCTAAATTAGGTGAAAAAGACTCGAATGAAAGTGTAAAATACACATTCATCATGATGTCGAGACTACCAAGTTTAACAAAGTGCAATACATAAATGTGACAAGCCAAGCGAGAAAAAAACCTCAAACAAATTCATAGAGATGAAGCATACGATTAATGGCGTAGTTAGTTGATCTACCCAATAAAAAAGTTCAAAAAAATTCGGCAATAAACTCCATATAAAACATGCAAGACTATCCTAAGATGAATGTAGTGAATGCAACCTAATAAATCTAAAAAAGCGATAAACGTGCAAATGCAAATGCAAACAAATAAAACATGCGAGGTACTATACTCATCCTACCAATACCAAGCTCCAAACTAACAACATCAGATCACTTAAATCCCATCCCCCCTCATGAAATTAACGCTAGTCCCTAGCAGTAAGAAAATGAGGAAATAAGATGTGATACTAGATGTTACCCCATGGTTTGACCTCGGTCGGCTGAGTATGTTGTTTGTGAGTTATTGGGTCTGCTCCGGGAGCTTTATATGGTGTCATCAGGTCTTCTGGTAGGCGCGGTAGTTTCAACCATGACTTGGCTCTGTCGCCAAGTCCCATAGCAAAATACTTCATCCTCAACTCATCCGTTGTTATTTCAGCTCCGGGTCGTGGGAGTTGGTTGACGAAATCATCGATATCGTGCAAGTACCCCATCACATCTTCCCTTGCTAAGCCATAGAACCTCGAAAGTTGTTGGAATGCGTGGTTCTTGATTTCCAGATCTCGAGTTGCAAACGAAAGAACAATCGTCGGTCCACTCATACGATCCTTGGTGGGTTGAACCCATGCTTTCAGTGGTCTAGCTTCTGCCATTCCGATTTCCTTGAAAAGACTGTGTAGAGATTCAGAGAAATCGGTATCCTCTATTTCCTCTAGTGCACGCCTTTGAAGTAGTCGCCTTCTTTGGTGGTAGACTCTGTCGATCTCAGCAATTGAATCAGCAAGCGGGGTTCCTCTAGATCGTGTATGTAGCATATACTATCTGTACCAGACTAGGAAAACAGTATCAGAGAGAGATTAAAAAGGAAAACTAAAACAAATAGAATTAGGAGTCGAAAGCTGAAAATATAAACAAATTAAACAGAAAAAAGGAGTATAGTCCCCGGCAGCGGCGCCAATTTGATGAACGGAGATTTGTCGGGTCTCGATTCAGCAAATAAATTTGTTATTTAGCCAAAGGCAATCCACAACTACAACGAAAACCATAGTGTAGCAGTAGAATGACTCGAGTGTCGTTCTCTCAGGACTATAACTAGCTTTATCTATTTAACTAGAGAATATAAAAATAGCAGACGTAATAGCAAAGGTTTTTCTAACAGATAATTGAGATTGGTGATAGTATGATCCTTCAAAGCATAACGGGTCAATAATCATGCGTAAATTCCTCGGCCTTGCATGGAAATCTTTGATCAATCTAATGTCCTGCTGCAATTATTAAGCACTACGAAGATAATGGTACTGACAAGTCAATCTCTATTGTCCTATTGTGTTCCGTAATTATTCAACACTACGAAGATATACATGCGTATAGGTCGACGAGGGTCCAATTGTGCATAATAATTAATACAACATACGAGAATTTAGGCTGAGCCTGATCAACGAAATAAAGCAATAACACGGAGTATAATGCGCGATATAGCCATTAGCATGATTATCTTCCCTTCGCTAAGAATTCACATACTACCACCAACGATAAGTGTAGCTACTCATAATAGGCATGCAATCAACAGAAATCATAGAAGAAAACATGTTGAAAGATATATTAAAATAAGTAGAATAAACTGTAAGATACAATGTTACCGAAGGTTGTCAATCTCCGAAGAATTGCGATCCTACAAGCTCCAATCTGCTATGAAAAAGTGTCCCCTCAGCTACGAACCCCCAGAACAGGCTCTGGGAAGTTCCTACCTAAAACTACAGAGAAAGGTGAGCAACTATATATAGGCCTCCAATAAGTGTGGGGCGGTTCGCCCCACGTCCCGGGCGGTTCGCCAGGGAGTATTCTTCGCGGAATTCCGCGTTTTCGACGCGTTTTTGGATTTCTTCCCCTTTTCGGACACGGTTTCTGACTTCTAGTGGCATTCTAACCTCCAGATTCGACCCCTAGACTCGAAATCCTATCCGGAAACCTTCAGATACTCCAAATAGGCTTCTGAAACACCAATTCCTTGTCAACTTCAATATAATTGCCCGGAAATACTCGATTTTCAACCAAAACCTGTAAAATTAAATCTAAAGGGAAACGTGACACTATTCTAATAAAATGCACTAAAATATAGCTAAATTAACATAGAGGATAGCTAAAATAGGTGAAAAATACTCAAATGAAAGTGTAAA
>CM051456.1:64577189-64649445 GCA_028274465.1 Plantago ovata
TTATTGGGCTGCTCTGGGAGCTTTATCGCTGGTGTTATCAGGTCTTCCGGTAGGTGGAGTTTCAATTTATGGGCCGGATAGAAACAACTTCCCTCAGTTGTATTCCTCATTGCCGTATGGCCTTCATTGTCACTCCTTGTCAGGCAACCTTCCTCACTAGTAGAGTTGTAGTGGCAGGTAGAACTCTCAAGAGTAGCCGCCGCTGTTATGGGAATTCTCCATTATGTAGCCCTCCAATAGGATGTGAACTGTTGAGGGGAAGTGAAGGGCAGTGGTTTATCAGGACCTCCCCTCCAACGTTTACTCCACGAGAAGGTTTCAGTAAGCTGCTCGGATACTCAGAAGTCTTTCTACCTTTTTTTCCAATTTCGACCACATTCTACGGTGGACGACCGATTGTCTATAGGATCCCAACTTTAGGCAGTAAGGGGCGCCCCAAAGAGGGATGTGTACCCATGTCATTATTGTTTGGAACCAAGCTAGCGCTTCGGAACCTGCTAGCAACTGCGAACTCAAGATTGAATCCGTTGCGGCAGAATGTCCCGGTGCCTTCCAGTTCACACGAACTTTGCAGTCCTCGTGATGGAGTGCTGACGTAATAGTGGTTTCTGTCCCTTCGGTGGTGCATGAATAGGCATAGGAGTCCTTACTCCAGGTATACTCTAGCCCCTCCTCTTGGATAATCCACGACGTGTTGCAAAATTCCTTGGCTCGAACGCACATCTAACGAGATCACCTTCCTTGACATTGTTCTTCACAGCAATCATACGGGAATGCTCCTTTCCCTTGGTATGGTTCCTACAAACAACAGTTAGTACCTCGTATGACACAAAACTGACTCAAATATATGCTAGTGTAAAAGCGAAACACACAAGTAATAAAATCAACAATCGAGCTCCCAAACCGTATGTCTAGCCTAGCTGCTTCATCATGCAACATACTTATGTAACTACTACATGCAATACATCACATTATGCTCTTACTAGACAACCAATATCCTTGATAACAAGGCTCAATTCATACCATAGTAGAGAAAACATTCTACCAGCATAAATCCTCATACTCAACAATTAAGCATTCTATTGTCAAATTTACCAACATTACATCAATAACACAACCATATGCTAGAAATCAAAATAAAGACATAATGCATAACAAGATATATCATCTAGTAGCAAAATACCCAAATCAACAATTCAAGCAAAATTGAGCATGCAATTGATAGTAAATAACATGTCTAATCACACAAACAACATACCCATGCATCAAATAAGCATAATTGAAGCTCAAATTAGAAAACCCCCAAATTCGAAAATTAGGGTTCTAAGGATGATACCTCAGATCTGTAAATCTAACGCATAAGGATGAAATCTGTTCGGATGGGATGAAAGATCATGTAATAGGCTTCGATTTAAGCTAATGAACACTAAATTTGGTCAAGATTGAAGAAGTTATGAAGATTTGAATGTAAAATCGCGTTTTTCGGGTTTTTTGGGAGAAGGAATGAAGATGAATGAAGAAAATGAGGATTTTGGGAAGAAATCTGCGTTTTTGAACCTCTGGAGCCGTGGGCGGTTCGCCCCACAAGCGGGGCGGTTCGCCCCACACGTGGGGCGGTTCGCCCTGTGCTCCCCGATGCGGGGAGACGGCTTCCGTCGACAGAAAATGCGGTTTTAATCCCCGAAACCAATTTTTTTCAAAAAACCACTCGAAAAATCTCACTCAAACAAAAGCACATACGACACACATGAACAAATTCGCATACGAGAAGCAAATAATTCAAGAATGAATGCATGTAGAAAAGCAGTAAAGAAAGCGATAAAAATTCCGGGTTGCCTCCAGGATAGCGTCATTGTTTAAAGTCTTTGACTCGACTCCTGTCTGCGCCTATCTCCTCTTTTGGCGGGTACTAGGCTTCCCCTTCATTGATCTCCTCTCCATGCCACGAACCTGTGAATAAGAAAGAATGTAGGCTGCAAGACCACAATAGTGAGTAGTAATATCAGGCGGTTCAGGTGGATCTAGTATGGCTCGCAACACGTGTTGCTTGCCATCTACTTCGATGGTGCAAGTTCTTTGGTAGATGTCCATCACGGAGCGTAGTTTAGTCAAGAACGTTTGCCCTAAGAGTATGACATCCCACGTTCCAGGTGCAGACGCCGGCATAACTACAAAATTTGTGTATATAGATGCTTCACCAATCTTGACCAACACATTTTCACCACGCCCTCGGGTCTCACAAGGGATCCATCCGCCAGTTGCACAATAGCCTTATGCACAGTTAGTTCTCCAAGGTTACTCTTCTCGAAAACATTCAAAGGGAGCACATTAGAGTAGGATCCTGTGTCTAGTGTGGCTCGGACATCTTGAAGCTCCCCAATCCCGACCTTAACATCGAAACTTTGAGGGAGTGGCTCGGGATCCTCTTGCTCCTTTTCACTCTTGTTAGTACCATGGTCCTTTTCTTCTTCTTCGGCTTGTGGGGGGAGCTCCCTCTTGCAACTCTCGCACTTAGCAACCTTCTTGATGGTGATTTCAACAGGTAGATCACCCACTAAGATAATGGACAACGACTTGTCAGTGTTGCTGGGCAGTTTGCCTTGCTCCCTACTTGCTCCTCGGTCGATCAACTCTTGCATCTTTTGATGGGCAAGTCTAGTGCTCTCTTCCAACCTATCGAGCCTTGCCCTAGTCTTCTCGGAGTCTTCTTCATAACGTTTGAGAAAACTTTGTGTGTGATCGACCATCTTCTGCAAGTTGTCCATCAGTTGAGCCGACTTCGACTTCGGTGGCTCTTTCGGAGCGGGGTTTTCGCAGTGATCATTACCATAGTTCAGCCTACTACGGTCTTGGTTAGGTCCATAAGTTTGGTTAGCCGGTGCATATCCTTGATTGTTACAGTATCCCCTTATCCAAAATCCACCTCGAGGATTCCTACCGTCTTGTCCGTAGCTAACTTCTTGAGTACCAAACTCCGTAGCAAAGGCTTCTTCTTCACTTCCTCGAGCCCAGTTGCCATCATCGTATGCCAGCTCCGATCTACACATATGAGCTCCATGCCCATAGTTCTTGCATATTCGGCATACTTCGTTCGAAACAGTTGTTCCGGTGGCGCTCTTGAGGACTTGCTTCAATTCGTTGGTAAAGCAATCGAATTGATCCCCATTCCCCCTATACATAGGGGCTTCTTGAGTCGGTGGAGCTTCGGGTCCACGTCTCCTAACCATTGCTCTTGGGTCCTTGAACTGCGAACCCTTAGCAAGCCTTTCGAAAACTGCCCAGACGGCTTCCACAGTTTCCTCCCAGATATTGCCTCGGCATTGGAAATCCACCACTTGTTGGTTCTCGAAGGTTAGTCCATTGTAGAAGTGTTGGACTAAGTCAGAAAGTTCAAAACCATGGTGAGGGCACTTGTTCGTGAGATCTTGGAACCTCTCGAACGCGGTGTAGATGGTCTCATCATAGTCCTGCTTGAATCCTGTGATCTGCGCCTTTAGCGCGGTAGTAAAGGTGTGAGGGAAGTATTTCTCCATGAAAGATGAAAAAACCTTTTCCCAAGTGTCCAGCGAGCCGGCTGGTAGAGAACTCAGCCATGACTTGGCTCTGTCGCCAAGTCCCATAGCAAAAACCTTCATCCTCAACTCATCCGTTGTTATGTCAGCTCCGGGTCGTGGGAGTTGGTTGACGAAATCATCGATATCGTGCAAGTATCCCATCACATCTTCCCTTGATAAGCCATAGAATCTCGGAAGTTGGTTGAATGCGTGGTTCCTGATCTCCAGATCTCGGGTTGCAGACGAAAGAACAATCGCCGGTCCCCTCATACGATCCTTGGTGGGTTGAACCCATGCCTTCAGTGGTCTAGCTTCTGCCATTCCGTCGATTTCCTTGAAGAGACTGAGTAGAGATTCAGAGAAATCGGTTTCCTCTATTTCCTCTAGTGCGCGCCTTTCAAGTAGTCGCCTTCTCTGGTGGTAGACTCTGTCGATCTCAGCAATTGAATCAGCAAGTGGTGTTCCTGCAGAACGTGTATGCGGCATACACTATCTGTAACAGACTAGGAAAGGTGATTAGAAACAGACTAGGAAAGCAGTATCAGAGAGAGAGATTAAAAAGAAAAACTAAAACTAGTAGAATTAGGAATCTAAAGCTGTAAATATAAACAAATTAAACAGAAAAAAGGAGTATAGTCCCCGGCAACGGCGCCAATTTGATGAACGCGGATGTCGTGCTCCGAATTCAAGCAAATAAATTTGTAATTAGCCAAAGGCAATCCACAACTACAACGAGAACCGTAGTGTAGCAGTAGAATGACTCGAGTGTCGTTCTCTCAGGACTATAACTAGCTTTATCTATTTAACAAGAGAATATAAAACAGCAGACAGATAGCAATAGGGGGTTTCTAGCAGATAATGGAGATTGGTGATAGTATGGTCCTTCTTAACATAACGGGTCGATAATCATGCATAAATTCCTCGGTCTTGCATAGAGATCTTTGAATCAATCTACTGTCCTGTTCCAAATATTAAGCACTACGAAGATAATTGGTCTGACAAGTCAATCACGATTGTCCTAATGTGTTCCGTAATTATTCAACACTACGAAGATAATTGGTCTAATGGTCGACAAGTGTCCAATTGTGCATAATAATTAATACAACATACGAGAATTTTGGTTACAACTGATCAACGAAATAAAGCAATGACACGGAGTATAATGCGCGATATAACCATTAGCATGATTATCTTCCCTTCGCTAAGAATTCACATACTACCACCAACGATAAGTTTAGCTACTCATAATAGGCATGCAATCAACAGAAATCATAGAAGAAAACATGTTGAATGAATATAATAAAATAAGTAGAATAAAACTGTAAGATACAAAGTTACCGAAGGTTGTCAATCTCCGGATGATTGCGGTCCTACGAGCTCCAAACTGCTATTAAAAAGTATCCCCTAAGCTACAGAACTCCCAGGACAGGCCCCGGGAAGTTCGTACCGAAAACTATAGAGAGAGGTGAGAAAGTAGGTCTGGAAAGATATGATTTTCAGAGAAAAACTGAGCACTATATATAGGCCCTGAAAAACTACGGGGCGGTTTGCCCCAGCATGCGGCGGTTCGCCCCAGACGTTTTCTCACGGAATTCCACGTTTTCGACGCGTCTTTGGATTTCTTCCCCTTTTCGGACTCGGTTCTGACTTCTAGTAGCTTTCTAACCTCCAGATTCGGCCCCTAGGCTTCAAATCCTATACGGAAACCTTCATATACTCCAAATAGGCTTCTGGAACACCAATTCCTTGTCAACTTCAATATAATTGCCCGGAAATCCTCGAATTTCAACCAAAACCTGTAAATAAAATCTAAAGGGAAACGTGACACTATTCTAATAAAATGTACTAAAATATAGCTAAATTAATATAGAGGATAGCTAAAATAGGTGAAAAAGACTCGAATGAAAGTGTAAAATACACATTCATCATGGGGCGATTCGCCCCACATCCCGGGCGATTCGGGAGAGTTTTTCGGGATTTTGCGCGTTTTCGACGCGTTTTTGGATTTCTTCCCCTTTTCGGACTCGGTTTCTGACTTCTAGTGGCCTCCTAACCTCCATATTCGACCCCTAGACTCCAAATCCTATTCGGAAACCTTCAGATACTCCAAATAGGCTTCTGGAACACCAATTCCTTGTCAACTTCAATATAATTGCCCGGAAATCCTCGTTTTTCAACCAAAACCTGTAAAATAAAAACTAAAGGGAAACGTGACACTATTCTAATAAAATGCACTAAAATATAGCTAAATTAACATAGAGGATAGCTAAAATAGGTGAAAAGACTCAAATGAAAGTGTAAAATACACATTCATCAAACTCCCCAAACCGAACCTTTGCTTGTCCTCAAGCAACTAAGCTAGACTCTAATGCAAAAAATAATGCAACACATAAAATGGAGTCTCATGCCAAATAAAATGAACTAATTTACCGAATCTATCAAAAAACATATGAACAAAAACCATATAAATCAAAACATGAATATAGGTTGAAGAATGCCTCGATTGACTCATACACATCCACATAAGCACTTATGTCAAGACAAGATAGTCTCTCGTAACATTCTCTACCTGGACCTAGTCAGTGACGACGTAATGAAGCATGCTAAGATACGAATGGTTGTCCCGTGCCTATGAAACTGAGGACTTACTACTGTTCACCAAGTTTAAGACTTTCCCTCAAAGAGGTCGAACCAGTACTGGCTCATATCAAACGAAGGAGGGTTCCCTATAAAGATAACACTCCCCTATTCTACGCATCTCTCAAGTAAAGTCTTAAGCTATTCACCACTTCCTGAATCGCAGGACGATGGTGGTCTAGAACAGATGACACTCAAAAAGAAAAGAAAAGATAGAAAATTACAACACGATTACGAACATTACAAGAATTGGAAAATGAGACACAACACTTTGCTAACTGCTATTTGGCTTTCTTTTTTTGGACCCTTCTTTGCTTTTTTGGGGTCTTTTCTTTTTTTTCTTCTCTTCTTTTTTTCTTTCCAGTTTCTTTTTTTTTCTTTTTTTTTTCTTTTTTCCTGGAATTTTTCTTTCTTTTTTTTTCGATTTTTTTTTAGCCAACAGTAGCATAACAAAAAGAGAAACAAAATGACTCACAATGACTTCTCCAAACCTATTCGAAAGAATAGGTTGGAGTACAAAATTTACGAGAAAGGAAAAATAAACTCACAATACGGAAATGAAAAACGAAAAACAAGTCTAATGATGGTGGAACCCCCTCCCCAAACCTATTCGGAAGAATAGGTTATAACAAAGGATCACACAACCTCACACTACCTCCTTCCTAGGCATTTAGCAATCTCAAAGCATGGTGAAGACTTGTTGCCTCTTAGGTACATAATTACTCGGGAAAACAACCATAAGACCCTAACATGCATCATCCTATTATAAAGGCCTTCGTGAACCGCAATAGAGAAAACACCACTAAGTGATGTCGAGACTACCAAGCTTAACTAAGTGCAATACATAAATGTGACAAGCCAAGCGAGAAAAACCTCAAACAAATTCATAGAGATGAAGCATATGATTAATGTCATAGTTAGTTGATCTACCCAATAAAAAGGTTCAAAAAATTCGGCATTAAATTCCATATAAAACATGCAAGACTATCCTAGGAAAGCAGTAAACGTGCAAATGCAAAAAAATTTCACGAGTTTATTATAAGCAAGATAAGTATAGAGATAACCAGCGATAACCTCCTCCCCAAACCTGAACGTTGTCGTTCGTCCCGAACGTCGAAAGTGGATTCAAGGTGAGAGCTAATGCTTGTATAAGTGACCTATAATACTCAATAAAACTCGTGAGAAAACAAAACAACAAAACACACTAACCTTCAATGGAGGCGGTAAGGGTAAGCACAAGGTGATCAACTTCCCTTTGATCACTAGATATCTCGAAGTATGGCTTCACTCGCTGGCCATTCACCTTGAAGGTATTGCCCGTCTTGGGATCAAAGAGTTTTACAGCTCCATGGGGAGCAACTTCGATAATTTCGTACGGTCCATCCCAATGAGTACGGAGCTTTCCAGGAAATAGTCGAAGGCGAGAATTAAACACCAAGGCTTTTTGTCCAGGAATCAATTCCTTACGTACTATACCACGATCATGGTACTTCTTAGTACGTTCCTTGTAGATTTTGGAATTTTCGTAAGCACCTAGTCGTAATTCATCAAGCTCATCTAGTTGCAACAATCGTTCCTCGCCAGCTTTTCCCATATCAAGATTGAGTGCCTTTATAGCCCAATATGCCTTGTGTTCCAGTTCTACGGGAAGATGACATGCTTTCCCATATACAAGCCTGTACGGAGTGGTCCCGATCACCGTCTTGTAGCTAGTCCTGTATGCCCAAAGTGCATCATTCAATTTTCCTGCCCAATCTTTCCTACTAGGCTTCACTACTCGCTCCGGAATCTTCTTGATTTGACGGTTGCTGACTTCGACTTATCCCAATGTTTGTGGGTGATATGGTGTAGCGATACTATGGTGGAAATTGTATCTCTTAAGAAGGGAGGCAAACTATCTATTGACGAAGTGTGACCCTCCATCACTGATGATTGTCCTAGGGCACCCAAATCTTTAGAATATTACCTCCTTAACGAACTTCATAACCACTGCGCCGTCATTTGTTTTTGTAGGAATTGCCTCCACCTATTTAGTTACATAGTCCACTGCAACAAGAATGTATACATAGCCTCCACTTGATGGAAATGGTCCCATGAAATCAATGCCCCATACATCGAAAGGTTCTACCACTAGATTCCCTTGAAGGGGCATTTTATCCTTCTTGCCAATACTACCACCTCGTTGACATGGGTCACAATTCTTCACAAAACTTCGAGCATCTTTGTATATTGTTGGCCAGAAAAATCCTGCTTGCAGTACCTTGCGAGCTGTTTTCAAACCACTATAGTGTCCCCCACAATTAAGCTCATGGCAATGACTCAACACACTTTGTTGCTCTTCTTGTGGCACGCATCTTCTTAGAATCCCATCAGCTCCTTCCTTGAAAAGATGCGGATCATCCCATATGTAAGTCCTGCAACGCTTGGCAAGAGCTCTCTTGTCTGAGGCAGAAAAGTTAGTGGGGAAAACATTCATAGCCAAATAGTTTACAATATCTGCATACCATGGCTCTTCATTAGCCTTCATTAAGTGCTCATCAGGGAGGTCTTCATTGATGGGTATCGAATCAACAGGGATATTAGGTATTCTAGATAAATGATCTGCTACTAAATTCTCCCTACCAGCTCTATCCACTATGGTCAAATCAAAGTCTTGCAGCAAAAGGACCCACCGGATTAATCTAGGATTAGAATCTTGCTTAGCTATCAAATGTCTCAAAGCAGCATGATCAGTATGGACATTCACAGGATGGCAAATTAAATAGGACCTAAACTTTTGTAAAGCAAAGACAACAGCTAAAAATTCCTTTTCAGTAGTTGTATAATTAACTTGGCAGAGTCTAGAGTCCTACTAACATAGTAAATCACACTGCTTATCAACTTTTTGGCATAAAACAACACCCATAGCAAAATTCGAAGCATCACACATAATCTCAAAAGGAAGATTCCAGTCAGGCGGCACAACAATGGGAGCAGAAACAAGCTTTTCCTTAAGGGTATTAAAAGCAACTAAGCATTCATCAGAGAAATGGAAAACCACATCTTTAGCAAGCAAGCTACTTAAAGGTTTAGCAATTTTCGAAAAATCTTTAATAAACCTCCTATGAAAACCTACATGCCCAAGAAAAGATTGCAATTCTTTCACACAAGTAGGTGGGGGAAGTTTTTCAATGATTTCGATCTCAGCCTTGTCTACCTCACTACCTCTTTCAGAAACTACATGTCCTAGAACAATGCCTTCTCTAACTATATAATGACTCTTCTCCCAGCTTAAGGTCAAGTTGCATTCAATGCACCTTTTCAAAACAAGATCTAATCTTTGCAAGCATTCATCAAAGGAATCACCATAAAGGGAAAAATCATCCATGAAAACATCAACAAATTTAGTTACCATGTCAGAGAAAACAGAAAGCATGCACCTTTGAAAAGTGGCGGGAGCATTGCATAGTCCAAATGGCATCCTCCTATAGGCAAATGTTCCGCATGGGCAAGTAAATATCGTCTTCTCCTGATCCCCCGGTGCAATCGGAATCTGGTAGAAACCTGATAAACCATCAAGAAAACAATAAAACTTCTGCCCCGCAAGGCGGTTTAGCATGTCATCTATAAATGGTAAAGGGAAGTGGTCTTTCTTAGTGGCGGCATTTAATCTTCTATAGTCAATGCACATCCTCCATCCAGTGGTCTTCCTAACCGGTACCAATTCTCCCTTCTCATTCTCTTCCACCGTAACTCCTGATTTCTTAGGAACTACATGTACCGGGCTCACCCATCGACTATCAGGAATGGGGTAAATCATATCAGCATCTAGCAACTTAATCACTTCTTTCTTTACCACCTCTTGCATGGCTGGATTTATCCTTCACAGAGGTTGCCTAACGGGTTTGGCATCCTGCTCTAGAGTGATGTTGTGCACGCACCGTGTAGGGCTAATTCCTTTGATATCACTGATCCCCCATCCTATAGCTGCGGAATTTTCCTTCAATACTTCAATCAGCTTACTTTCTTCATTGTCGGAGAGATGTGAGGAGACAATTACAGGCTTCTTCTGATTTTCTCCAAAGTACACATACTTGAGGTGCGCAGGAAGCGGTTTCAATTCTAAGCTAGGTTCTTCAGGAAACCCACTTTCTTCCTCTTCTTCATCTAAAGGTTCAAGTACCTCTTCTCCTGCGGGAATTTCTGGGGTGCTATCCATTATTTCAACTAGTTCCCTTGCTTCTTCGGTCATGTAGCACGTCCCAGTTTGCATTGTCAGTGCCTCCTCAAGTGGTTCACGATTACCATGGCAATGATGAAATTCGGGAATGACGGATTCATAGCAATCGACAAATTTTAACTCCTCTGCGACTTCCTTATCTCCGATGCTACATCCTACCAACTCAATCTTCTCGCCCATTACCTCCATGGTTATTTTCTTGCCCTTAAGTTCAAGGCATGTGTAGGTAGTTGCCATGAATGGTCTCCCAAGTAGTACTACGTGCTCACGCATATGGCTCTTTCCCTCGTTCGCGGACTTCATTACTACCAAATCAGCTGGGATTATCAATTTGTCCACCTTCACAAGGATGTCTTCTATTATCCCGACCGGCCTCTTCACACTTTGGTCTGCCATTTGGACGACCATATCAGTTGGTGTCAATTCTCCGAGTTCCAGGGCCTTGTACACCGAATAGGGCATTAAATTAATGCTAGCTCCTAAGTCAAGCATTGCCTTCGTAGTTCGTCCATTCCCTAAGGCGATGACGATGATGAAACTCCCAGGATCCTTTTTCTTCACGGGCAATCCGGCAATTGAGTTGACCGTTTCAACCCCATTCACTTCCTTTCCTAAAGTAATCCTTTTGTTCTTGATCTCACGAAAGAATTTCGTATAAGCTGGAATGTTTTGGATTAACTCCAAGAGAGGCACATTGACTTCCACTTTTGACAGGCGTTGGAATAGGGGTGATTCTTGAATATCCTTTTTGGCTGGCTTGATCCGACTTGGGAATGGTACATGTGGCTTCGGAGGCACATATGGATTGGAAGATTTGTGAAGTTCCCCTGGCATACTAGTTCCTACCTCGACTTCGTCATCACCTATGTCTACCACAGATGGTCTTGGTTCATCATTCCTCCTTGGAACTTCTTGAGGTTCTTTGGAACTTTCGCTAACCTCTTGTTTTGTGCTTGGTCCTGTATTTTCGATATCAGTAGATTCCACCCGTTTAGGACGTACGAAGTTAGGAATTTTGGTCATCTTGCCTCCTCGGAGTAGTAGGTTCACCTCTTCGCACTCATTCTCCTTAGTAGCAATAGATGGAGGTGGCTCGGGATCAGTTTCAGGTGTCTCATCGGGAGGACTGGGATCGACCGGTTCCCTGGAGTTGGGGGGCGATTTTCCCCCTATCTCGGGTGGTTTGCTCACTACTTCCAGGGGGGTGTCCTCGACTGCCTTACCGCACCTTCCGCATTTCAACAGGCTAAGCTCCTTGATAAGTTGCTCAGTTACTTCGACCGCTTCAAAAGCTTTCTCGATGCGAAGATTGTTCTCAGCTTGCCCTGCGTGTGCTATCTCCAAAACACTCTCAATGGCTTTAATCCCTGCGTAAAACGCAAGTTCCTCCTCCTCACTGATGTCTTCGTCCTGAGAATATCCTTCGCATAACCCGTCAGTTTCGCCTTGATTTGGATATACGTTGGTGACTTCATTCGACATTATTTTCTCGGATTGTGCTGATCCATTGGCGTACTTTTTAAAGACCTTCACTGCTTCTTCAACTGTACATTCTTCTAAACCTCCACACATCCCATCCACTTGAAGCCTGACTTCATCACGTAGTCCACCAACAAAAAACCAAATCAGCTCCCCATCATCGAAATGGTGGTGAGGGCACTCACGCTTATACAGCTCAAAACGTTCATAGGTGTCACAGAACCACTCGTATTGTCCTTGCTTGAAGTGTTCGATCCGATTCCTCAGTGCAATTGTCTCATGGTAAGGCATGAAACGTGCCAAGAACTCCTCTACTACTTGGCTCCAGGTCCTCAGTGATCCTGGTGCTAACCTCGCTATCCATATCCTTGGTTCATATCCCAAAGCAAAAGGAAATAATTTCCTGCATAATTGATCCTCGGTGAACCCCTTTGCTGTAACTTTTGCTATTTCCTCTTCATAGGACCTGATGAAGCTTATCGGATTCATATCCTCTCCATCTTCGAACCTCGGTATCCTACTCACTATAGAACTTGTTACCTCATACCCCGATAACTCTTCTTCCAAGTATAGCTGACCCCCTCTTGACTTGCAAGAACGTAGGCGTCAAGCGGGTTTTTAAGGTCGTCATACCTGGAACTCTGTATCAGGAGTAACTCAAAACTGAAAATTAGCCTCGTTAGAAATTTTGAAAATCGAGAATATTTCTAGATATCTAATACTACTAAGGCTAGGAAAGGAGAATTAGAAACAGACTAGGAAAGCAGTATCAGATAGAGATTAAAAAGGAAAACTAAAACTACTAGACCTAGGAATTGAATGCTGAAAATATAAACAAATTAAAGAGAAAAAAGGAGTATAGTCCCCGACAACGGCGCCAATTTGATGGACGCGGGATTGTCGGGTCCCGGATTAATCAAATAAATTTGTTATTTAGCCAAAGGCAATTCACAACTACAACGAAAACCGTAGTGTAGCAGTAGAATAACCTCGAGTGTCGATCTCTAAGGACTATAACTAGCTTTATCAAATCTAATTTAGAATATAAAAACAGAAGACGATATAACAAGGGTTTTCTAACAGATAATGGAGATTGGTGATAGTATGGTCCTTCAAAGCATTAGGGGTTAATAATCATGTGTAAATTCCTCGGTCTTGCATGGAGATCTTTGATCAATAATTGTCCTGTTGTAATTATCAAACACTACGAAGATATAGATAGGTCAAAGACTAATGAATTGTCCAATTGTGTTCCGTAATTATTCAACACTACGAAGATATAGATATAGATAGGTCAAGTCTATGAATTGTCCAGTTGTGTGCAATAATTAATCAACATACGAAGATATAGATTCCGATAGATCAAATAAATAAAGCAATAACACGGAGTATAATGCGCGATATAGCCATTAGCATAATTATCAACCCTTCGCTAAGAATTCACATACTATCACCAACGAGAAGTTTAGCTACTCATAGTATGCAATCAACAGAAATCATAGAAGAAAACATGTTGAAAGATATATAAAAATAAGTAGAAAAACTGTAAGATACAATGTTACCGAAGGTTGTCAGTCTCCGAAGAATCGCGATCTTATAAGCTCCAAACTTCTATGAAAAAGTATCTCCTAAGCTATGAACCCCCAGAACAGGCTCTGGAAAGTTCCGACCTAAAAATACAGAGAAAGGTGAGAGAATAGGTCTGGAAAAGTATGAAATTCGGAGAAAAACTGAGCAACTATATATAATGTTCGAATTTGTGTGGGGCGAAGGGCCCCACACACCGGGCGAGTCGCCTGGTGTGGGGCGATTCGCCCCACATCCCGGGCGATTCGCCCAGGAGATTTTTTTGGGATTTTGCGCGTTTTCGACGCGTTTTTGGATTTCTTCCCCTTTTCGGACTCGGTTTCTGACTTCTAGTGGCCTCCTAACCTCCAGATTCGCCCCTAGACTCCAAATTCTATCCGGAAACCTTTGGATACTCCAAATAGGCTTCTGGAACACCAATTCCTTGTCAACTTCAATATAATTGCCCGAAAATCCTCGTTTTTCAACCAAAACCTGTAAAATAAAAACTAAAGGGAAACGTGACACTATTCTAATAAAATGCACTAAAATATAGCTAAATTAACATAGAGGATAGCTAAAATAGGTGAAAAAGACTCAAATGAAAGTATAAAATACACATTCATCATGTTTCCCTTTAGTTTTTATTTTACAGGTTTTGGTTGAAAAACGAGGTTTTCCGGGCAATTATATTGAAGTAGACAAAGAATTGGTGTTCCAGAAGCCTAATTGGAGTATCTGAAAGATTCCATATAGGATTTGAAGTCTAGGGGTCGAATCTGGAGGCTAGAAGGTCACTAGAAGTCAGAAACCGAGTCCGAAAAGGGGAAGAAATCCAAAAACGCGTCGAAAACGCGTTCTGAGCTGAAAAACACTCCCGGGCGAGTCGCCCGGGACGTGGAGTGAATCGCCCCACACCAGGCGAATCGCCTGGTGTGTGGGGCCCTTCGCCCCACACAATTCGAAGCCTATATATAGTTGCTCAGTTTTTCTCCGTTTTACATACTTTTCCAAACCTTTTCTCTCACCTTTCTCTGTAGTTTTAGGTAGGAATTTCCCAGAGCCTGTTATGGGGGTTCTTAGCTTAGGAGATACTTTTTCTTAGCAGTTTGGAGCTTGTAAGATCGTGATTCTTCGGAGATTGACAACCTTCGGTAACATTGTATCTTACAGTTTTTCTATTTATATTTATATATCTTTCATCATGTTTTCATTCATTCGTGGTATGATTTCTGTTGATTGCATGACAACTATCAGTAGCTAAACTTCTCGTTGGTGATAGTATGTGATTTCTTAGCGAAGGGTTAATAATTATGCTAATGGCTATATCGCCCATTATACCTAGAGTTATTGCTTTATTTCTTTGATCTATCTAAATCTCTATCTTCGTATTGTTGAATAATTATTGAACACAATTGGACAATTCATTGATCTTTTGATCTATCTAAATCTATATCTTCGTAGTGTTGAATAATTACAACTGGACAACTCATTGATCAAAGATCTCTATGCAAAACCGTGAAATTTATGCATGATTATTAACCTGCTATGCTTTGAATAACCATACTATCACCAATCTCCTTTATCTGTTAAGAAAAACCTTTGCTAAGTCGTCTGCTATTTTATATTCTAAATTTAAGTTAGATAAAGCTAGTAATAGTCCTTAGAGATCGACACTCGAGGTTATTCTACAGCTACACTACGGTTTTCGTTGTAGTTGTGAATTGCCTTTGGCTAAATACAAATTTATTTGATTAATCGAGTCTGACAAACCGTTTCATCACATCCTATTATAAAGGCCTTCGTGAACCACAGTAGAGAAAACACCACTAAGTGATGTCGAGACTACCAAGCTGAACTAAGTACAATACATAAATGTGACAAGCCAAGCGAGAAAAACCTCAAACAAATTCATAGAGATGAAGCATATGATTAATGGCATAATTAGTTGATCTATCCAATAAAAAAGTTCAAAAAATTTGGCAATAAACTCCACATAAAACATGCAAGACTATCCTAGGATGAATGTAGTGTATGCAACTAAAAACTAAGAAAGCAGTAAACGTGCAAATGCAAATGCAAAAAATTTCACGAGTTTATCATAAGCAAAACAAGTATAGAGATAACCAGCGATAACCCCCCCCCCCCAAACGTGAACGTCGTCGCTCGTCCCGAACGTCGAAAGTGGATTCAAGGTGAGAGCTAATACTTGTACAAGTGTCCTATAATACTCAATCAAACTCATGAGAAAACAAAACAACAAAACACACTAACCTTTAGTGGAGGCGGTAAGGGTAAGCTCAAGGTGATCAACCTCCCTTTGATCACTAGATATCTCGAAGTATGGCTTCACTTGCTGGCCATTTACCTTGAAGGTATTGCCCGTCTTTGGATCAAAGAGTTCTACAGCTCCATGAGGAGCAACTTTGATGATTTCGTACGGTCCATCCCAAGGAGTACGGAGCTTTCCAGGAAATAGTCGAAGGCGAGAATTAAATACACAAGCTTTTTGCCTAGGAATCAGTTCCTTACGTACTATACCACGATCATGATACTTCTTAGTACGTTCCTTGTAGATTGACGATGCGCGGGATTGTCAGTTCCGGATTATCAAATAAATTTGTTATTTAGCCAAAAGCAATTCACAACTACAACGAAAACCGTAGTGTAGCAGTAGAATAACCTCGAGTGTCGATCTCTAAGGACTATAACTAGCTTTATCTAATCTAATTTAGAATATAAAAACAGCAGACGATATATCAAAGGTTTTTCTTAACAGATAATGGAGATTGGTGATAGTATGGTCCTTCAAAGCATAACGGGTTAATAATCATGCATAAATTCCTCGGTTTTGCATGGAGATCTTTGACCAATGAATTGTCCTGTTGTAATTATCAAACACTACGAAGATATAGATCTAGATAGGTCAAGGACCAATGAATTGTCCAATTGTGTGCAATAATTAATCAACAATACGAAGATAGAGATTTAGATAGATCAAAGAAATAAACCAGTAACACTGAGTATAATGCGCGATATAGCCATTAGCATAATTATCAACCCTTCGCTAAGAATTCACATACTATCATCAACGAGAAGTTTAGCTACTCATAGTTGTCATGCAATCAACAGAAATCATAGAAGAAAACATGTTGAAAGATATATAAAATAAGTAGAAAAACTGTAAGATACAATGTTACCGAAGGTTGTCAGTCTCCGAAGAATCGCGATCTTACAAGTTCCAAACTGCTATGAAAAAGTATCTCCTAAGCTACGAACCCCCAGAACAGGCTCTGGGAAGTTCCTACCTAAAACAACAGAGAAAGGTGAGAGAATAGGTCTGGAAAAGTATGAAAATCGGAGAAAAACTGAGTCCCTATATATAGGGTTCGAATTTGTGTGGGGCGAAGGGCCCCACACAACGGGCGAGTCGCCTGGTGTGGGGCGATTCGCCCCACATCCCGGGCGATTCGCCCGGGAGTAATTTTCGGGAATTTACGCGTTTTTGATGCGTTTTTGGATTTCTTCCCCTTTTCGGACTCGTTTTCTGACTTCTAGTGGCCTTCTAACCTCCAGATTCGACCCCTAGACTTCAAATCCTATCCGAAAACCTTCAGATACTCCAAATAGGCTTCTGGAACACCAATTCCTTGTAAACTTCAATATAATTGCCCGGAAAACCTCGTTTTTCAACCAAAACCTGTAAAATAAACACTAAAGGGAAACGTGACACTATTCTAATAAAATGCCCTAAAATATAGCTAAATTAACATAGAGGATAGCTAAAATAGGTTAAAAAGACTCAAATGAAAGTGTAAAATACACATTCATCAAACTCCCCAAACCGAACCTTTGCTTGTCCTCAAGCTACTAAGGGAGACTCTAATGCAAAAAACAATGCAACACATAAAATGGAGTCTCATGCCAAATAAAATGAACTAATCTACTGAATCTATCAAAAAACATATGAACAAAGACCATATAAATCAAAACATGAATATAGGTTGAAGAATGCCTCGATTGACTCATACACATCCACATAAGCACTTATGTTAAAACAAGATAGTCTCTCGTAACACTACAAGGATCCGGCCATTTATCGACGACGTAATGAAACATGTCAAGATACGAATGGTTGTCCCGTGCCTATGAAACTGAGGACTTACTACTGTTCACCAAGTTAAAACTTTTCCTCAAAGAGGTCGAAACAGTAATGGCTCTCATCAAATGAAGGAGGGTTCCCTATAAAAGATAACACTCGCCTATTCTACCCATCTCTCAAGCAAAGCCTTAAGATTTTCACCACTTCCTGAATTGCAGGACGAGGGTGGTCTAGAATAGATGACACTCAAAAAGAAAAGAAAAGATAGAAAATTACAAACACGATTACGAACATTACAAGAATTGAAAAATGAGACACAACACTTTGCTAAACTGCTATTTGGCTTTCCTTTTTTTGGACCCTTCTTTGCTTTTTTTGGGGTCCTTTCCTTTTTTTTCTTTTTTTCTTTCCAGTTTCTCTTTTTCTTTTTTCCCTCTTTTTTCCTGGAATTTTTCTTTCTTTTTTTCGATATTTTTTAGCCAGCAGTAGCATAACGAAAAGAGAAACAAAATGACTCACAAACGACTCCCCCAAACCTATTCTTGGTCACACAAAGAATATCCTAGCATTCTTCCGATAGGCTGTTCATCCGTGGATACCAAGGTTGAGGTTCTAGGAGCTGGAAACTAACTCTTACTGTCTTGCAGATATACAGAGTATTGCAGATATCTTCGACTTCGACGAAGGAGAAGATACACCGGAATATTACGAAGACTCGGAAGCTGCTTTGGAAGTAAGGTTAGTCTTCTAATTGACGTGTTTATATATATAGGACATATGCATAATCAATTAACTTGTATGTTAAGAAAATTTTTGAAATTCCGCTGCGTACCCTAGGGGTAACTCTGACGTTCTTATTTTTAAAAACGAGACAAACACTTTGCTAAACTGCTTTTTGGCTTTCTTTGGACCCTTCTTTGCTTTTTTGGGGTCTTTTCTTTTTTTCTTTTTTTCTTTTCCAGATTTTTTTCTTTTTCCTGGAATTTGTTTCTCTTCTTTTTTTTTTTTTTTTTATATATAGCCAGCAGTAGCACGACGAAAAAGAAATTACAATGACTCACAAACGACCTCCCCAAACCTATTCGAAATAATAGGTTGGAGCACAAACTTTACGAAAAAGGAAAACAAACTCACAACACTCAAAAATCGAAAAACAAGTCTAATGATAGCGTAACCCCCTCCCCATACCTATTCGAAAGAATAGGTTGCAAACAAAGGATCACACAGTCTCACACTACCTCCTTCCTAGGCATTTAGCAATCTCAAAGCAAGGTGAAGACTTGTTGCCTCTTAGGTACATAATTACACGGGAAAACAAGCACAAGACTCTAACATGCATCATCCTATTATAAACGCCTTCGTGAACCGCAGTAGAGAAAACACCACTAAGTGATGTCGAGACTACCAAGCTTAACTAAGTGCAAACATAAATGTGACAAGCCAAGCGAGAAAAACCTCAAACAAATTCATAGAGATGAAACATATGATTAAGGTCATAACTAGTTAATCTGCCCAATAAAAAAGTTCAAAAAATTTGGCAATAAACTCCACACAAGAACATGCAAAACTATACTAGGATGAATGTAGTGTATGCAACTAAATTACTAGGAAAGCAATAAACGTGCAAATGCTAATGCAAACGAATTTCAACACAAAATGCAAGGTACTATACTCAGACTACCAATGCCATGATCCAAACTAACAACAATAGTTCACTTAAATCCCATCCTCCCTCATGAAACTAAAGCTAGTCCCTAGCAATAAGAGAATGAGGAAATAAGAAGTGATACTAGATGTTACCGCGTGGTTTGGCCTCGGTCGGCTGAGTACACAAGATGTAAGGTATTGAGATTGCTCGAGGGCCCTTGTTGGTGATCATCGGAGCCCGTGGTGGTGGTGGTGGTTCTACTAATAGATCGAATAGGGCCAACTCCTCCATCAGTATTCATGGCTTCCTCATTGTCCTATTGTCTTCATTGTCACCATCATCATCACTAGAAGAATTGCGTTGTCGAAGAGAAGCCTCAAGATTAGCCGCTGCAGCTATGGGGTTTTCCATCCGGTATCTCTCTAATAGCACGTGAATTGTTGAAGGGGAAAGAGTTGTGCTCTTAGATTCTCCCTCACCAATGTCCTCTACCCTATGGAACTTACAGTAAGCTGCGATGAAACTCGGAAACTCAGAGGTTTTCTTCTTCTTTGCCCAATGTCGCCCACATTCTTCACGGTTGATGCTCCCGATGTCTATATGGTGCTCCTTCAATAAGCAGTCGAGAAGCACCCCAAACAAGGGCTGGGTGTCCATGTCATTATGTTTTGGAATCAAGTTAGCGATACGGAACTTCATCACCACTGTCGATTCAAGACTAAATCTGTTGCGATGAGGCCGCCCCGGTTGCTTCCTAGTCTCTCGAATCTTGCAGTCCTTGTGGCAGATTTCTGTCGTGATATTGGTTTCAATCCCTTTAGTGGTACGTGAATAGACATATGAGTGCTCACTCCCGGTGAATTCTCATTCCACCTTATGAATAAACCAGGAAGTTGCTGCAAAAGTACATGGCTCGAACACACCTCTAACGAGATCACTCTCCTTCTCTTGAAGATTAGTAGACCCAACATAGAACTCATGGAGAACGTCCTTGTCAAACCCTTTGACATGGTTGGAATCGAACCACCTCCAATACCTCATTGTAGCCAAACGAAAGTGCTCCTCCCTCTTGGTGGCATGGCACCTACAAACATCCATTAGTACCTTGTACAACAAAAAGTTTCATGCATATGCAAATGCAAGAGTGAAACAAGCGAGTAACTCCATCATCACGCCTAATCTTCAAAACACCAAGTCTAATCTAGCTACCATAATGCAACGTATCAACATATCATAATATGTAACATATCTCAACAAGCTTTATGCTAGATAACTAGTAACCTTAAATCATAAGATTCATTCAAACCATAGTACTCAAAAATTTCACCAAAAGGTCTCAAACCCCATCAATCAAGTGTTCTACCAACATGTCTACCTTTATCATACCAATAATCTTATCATATAACATGGAATGAAAGAGAAGAAGCAATGCAAAACGAGACATAGACATCAAGTAAGAAAAACTTCCCAACTTATCAAACCAAGCAAAGATGAGCAAGAAATTGGTAATGAAAATTGATTCTAATCACATAAACAATCAACCCATACATTGTATAAGCTCAATTGAAGCATAGATCGAGAAACCCCCAAATTTGAAAAATTAGGGTTCATGTGGAGTTACCTCAGATCTGAAGAACTAATGAACTAGGATGAAAGTTGTTCGGATATAATTAAAGAGCACGTAATGGGCTTCGATTGAAGCTAAAGAACACCAAATTTGATGGAGAATTGAAGAAATTATGGAAGAAAGGAGATTTTTTGAGTTTTTGGGTGTTTTGGAGTAAGGGCAGTGAAGAAGATGAGAGAATGAGATTTTAGGGGAGAAATCCCGTTTTTACTTTGTCTGATGACGGGGGGCGATTCGCCCCGTGCGTGGGGCAGTTCGCCCCCCATCGCCAGAGAGCGTAAAGCTCTCTGGCGGTGTGGGGCGAATCGCCTCACATGTGGGGCGAATCGCCCCCCACTGCCAGAGAGCTTCCCCCACCTCCAAAGGTGGGGAGACGAAATTTTTCGAAAGAGTCAGTTTTTATCCCCGAAAAACCATTTCCCTCATAAAAAACACTCGAAACAATTCACTCAAACATAAACATAAGCACAAAGCAACACGTAAACGAACAAATTCACATAAAGAAAGGCAAATTGTTCAATGTATGAATGCATGCAATGCAATAAAGCGATAAAAACTCCGAGTTGCCTCCCGGATAGCGCCATTGTTTATAGTCTTTGACTCGACTTCTTCTTGCTCTTAGTTCTTGTTTTTGAGGGTACTAGACTTCCCGTTCATGGATCTTTTCCTCATGCCACGAACCTGTGAATGAGAATGAACATAGAAAGCAAGACCAAAGTAGTTAATTGTGTGAGAAGCATTGAAGTGAATATTTGGATCAGATATGGCTCGCAACAGATGTTGCTTGCCATCCAGATCAATGGTGCAAGTTCTTCGGTAGATGTCTATCACGGAGCATAGCTTAGTCAAGAACGTTCGCCCCAAGAGAACAACATCCCCCATCCCAGGTGTAGACGCCGGCATAACTACAAAGTTTGTGTACACAAAAGCTTCACCAATCTTAAACAATACGTTCTTCACAACGCCTTCGGGTCTCACAAAGGATCCATCCGCCAATTGCACAATAGCCTTATGCTCAGATAGTTTTCCAAGGCCACTCTTCTCAAACACATTCATTGGGAGCACATTAGAGTAAGATCCCGTATCTAGTGTAGCACGAACATCTTCAAGTTCACCAATTCATACCTTAACATCGAAACTCTCAGGAATTGGCTCGGGATCCTCTTGCTCCTCATCACTCGCATCAAATCCAAGGTCCTTCTCTTCTTCCTTGGCTAGTGGAGGTTCTCCATCCTTGCAACACTCACATTTAGCAACCTTCTTGATGGTGATTTCAACAGGAAGATCACCCACCAAGGTAATAGACATCGACTTCTCACTGTTGCTAGGCAACTTCCCTTGCTCCCTACTTGCTCCACGGTCAATCAACTCTTGCATCTTTTGATGGGCAAGCCTAGTGCTCTCTTCCAAACGCTCCAGCCTCGCCCTAGTCTTTTCAGAATCTTCTTCATAACGTTTAAGAAACCATTGGGTGTGATCAACCATTTTTTGCAAGTTTTCCATGAGTAGAGTTGTCTTCGACTTCGGTTGCTCTTTGGGAGCGGGATTTTCGCAGTGATCATTACCGTAGCTAAGCTTACTACGGTCTTGGTTAGGGCCATAAGTTTGGCTGGCCGGTACATATCCTTGATTGTTTCGGAACCCTCTTCTCCAAAATCCACCTCGAGGATTCCTACCATCTTGTCCATAGCTAGCTTCTTGAGTACCAAATTCCGCAGCAAAAGCTTCCTCTTCGCTTCCTTGAACCCAATTGCTATCATCATATGCAAGCTCCGATCTACGCATATGAGCTCCATGCCCATAGTTCTTGCATATTCGGCAAACATCATTCGACATAGATGTTCCAACAATGCTCTTGAGGACTTGTTTCAACTCATTGGTAAAACACTCGAATCGATCAACATTCCCCCCATACATAGGGGCCTCCCGAGTAGGTGGAGCTTCAGGTCCACGTCTCCTAACCATTGCTCTTGGATCCTTGAATTGCGAACCCTTGGCAAGCCTCTCGAAAACCGCCCAAACGGCTTCCGGGGTTTCCTCCCAAATATTGCCACGACATTGGAAATCCACCACTTGCTGATTCTCAAAGGTTAGTCCATTGTAGAAGTGTTGGACAAGATCCGAAAGCTCAAAACCATGGTGAGGGCACTTGTTCATGAGGTCTTGGAACCTCTCAAACGCGGTGTAGATGGTCTCATCATAGTCTTGTTTGAATCCAGTGATTTGCGCCTTAAGCGCGGTAGTCAATGTGTGAGGAAAGTATTTCTCCATGAATGCTGAAAAAACCTTTGCCCAAGTGTCAAGCGAACCCGCCTGTAGAGAACTCAACCATGCCTTGGCCCTGTCGCCAAGCCCCATAGCAAAAACCTTCATTCTCAACTCATCCGCTATTATTTCAGCTCCAGGTCGTGGAAGTTAGTTGACGAAGTCATCGATATCAAGCAAGTACCCCATCACGTCTTCCCTAGCCAAGCCATAGAACCTCGGACGTTGCTGGAACATGTGGTTTTTTATTTCTAGATCTCGAGTTGCAGGCGAAAGAACAATCGTCGGTCCCCTCATACGATCCTTGGTGGGTTAAACCCATGATTTCAGTGGTCTAGCTTCTGCCATGATGACGATTTCCTTAAAAAGACTATGTAGAGATTCATAGAAATCGGTATCCTCTATTTCCTCTAGTTCACGTCGTCGAAGTAGTCGCCTTCTCAGTAACGTGTTTTGCTGATACTTAAAATCAGAGAGCGGAAGTCTTTGGTACAATAAGTGCTTTGTCAGTAAGTGTTAGTTTGAGCAAGCGAACAGAGTGACTGTGTACAAATAGATATGCTTTGCTGAAAACTAAATGCAGTAAGTAAATCACACAAACACTTTTATAGTGGTATCTGAGAGTGGCGTAATCTCTCAACTAATCCACTTTCTCCTTTCTAGGACTGAATCCACTAAGACAAGTTTGAGGTTCCTTACAACACCTATCTAGAGCGATTCAAACAGAAACCAAAGCGCACTTGCTTCGTTTCCAACCTAACTAGAGAACGAAACCTTGTTCTCCACCAAACTTGGGACTTTTAATCAGCAACACTATGCTCGATTAAGTTCCCCCTGAATATCACTCCTGAAAGGGTGTATTTTCAGTTAGAGAGGTTTGGGATGAGATAACTTGATTATAACTTATTCAGCTACAACAAGTAATCTAAGAAACAAAACTTTGAATACTTTGCAGTAAACAAGTTTGAATGTTTCTTGTGTCAAGACTTGTTCTTGTTCGAAAGAAACAACACTTAACTAATTTCTTAGCCGTGTATGTTCTACTTCTTCACAAGTATCTTTTTCAAGCTTTAAGTCTTGGAACGGATCAATGGCAGTAAAGAGTGTTTGAAGAGTATGTGAGTTTAAGCACAAGTGAGAGTTTGATCACGTTGTTAACACCCTTCAACTCTTTGCCGGATGACCTATATTTATAGTGAATCAAGGGAGCCGTTTGAATTTCAAATTCTAAGGATTTTGTTCCTTAAGATGTCACTATCTTGCTTTTGTACTTTCAACAGCGTCCTTTATTTGTCTTCTAGTCTTCATGTTCTTCGCGTGCATGCTTTGCATTTAATGTTCATTTGAATGAGATTCAAACATGAACGTTGGAGCGCAAATGCAAGTACTTTCATCAAGGAGGTCACAAATGTTCATCAGCAAGTGGTCAGTCTCAGTTTCAGCAAGCACAACATACTCTGTCATTTAGATTTTCACTTATGCAAGCTGTTGCTGAAGTTTCCACTTTCTGAGCAACATGTGCCTTTGTAGATATCAGTCTTCAGAAATCTTCTAGTCTTCAGTCTTTGAATTTTTCAAGTTTCTGAACGGTTCTAAATGCTTCAATAGTTTGTTTGTGTAAACAAGGTACATCATCAGCAAATGCTTCAATAGGTTGTATTTCTTTTCAGAAAACAAGATACATCATTAGCGGTAAAACTAACCTATCTAGCACCTACTCTAAGTCTTCAGCAAACGTTCCTCTTTTACAATGTCCTTAAAATTCTAAATTCCTATGGACCTTAAGAGTACTAGTTACTGGACTTTCCTTAATTTAACATGGTTAATTGCTCATCAAAATTACAAGTTTCCTAACAAATTTCCCCCTTTTTTATGTTAGCAATCCATGGCTAAATTAATTGTTACCCTTTTAGAGGTTTCTGATGTTGAATAAATCAGTTGATTAATGCAAGCATACTTGAATAATTAAACAGTAAGCATAAGTAGATTGCATAATCAAAAACCAATAAGAGTCAAAAGCTTCATTGCTGATAGTTATCTTTCAGTAAGTTTACAAGAAAGTTCAGAGATAACTACACAAAATCAGCAAACAAAACTAAACAAAGCTATTACAGGGACATAAGCTCTTTCAGAAGATTTTCTCAGAATCTCCCTTACACTCTTCTCAGCAAGTGCAGTAAATTCAACACAGTCCTTTGCGTAATCTTCAAGTAGCTTACGGACTTGGAGTTGAAGAATCCTTGCATTCTTGCAGGCGGTATGATGATGTTTTTCAACATTCATTTCCTTTTAGTGAACCACCCACAAGTGCATGACCCAATTGCTGGCATGGAGAAGTTGTGTATCTGAAATGCTTTTAGCATGAATCTTCCTTAACCAGAGAAGATCTTCTTCTTGATCCTTAGCGGTGAGATAGAAATACTCATAAGGAATCAATCCAAGTTTCTTCTTTGATTTCTTGGTTATAGGATCAGAGTAATAGACAATACCAATTGGTTTTATCAAGTCTGGTTCTTGTTTCATGGTTTTACCAATTGAAGTTCTTCTTACTAAGACTTCCAGATTCAGACATCTCCCAGCTATGTTTCTTGGTAGGGAAGGAGGATCCCTTTCTTTTCTTTTCACCTTGAGATCAATCCAAGTGTACATTTGATTGAGTACAACTGTTGGAAAATAATCATTCACCAGCAAGTCTTCCAGCTTTAAGATCCAACAACCATGAACATTTCTGATCACATTCTGAGTGTTTTCCACATTGCTGGTCTTTGTGTATTCAATGCCGGAGCCAATGGCAATGCTGGCAAGCCTCTTTTCTTCCTGTCTTTGCCTTCTTCTTCTTGACTTTGCATTTTCTTGATCTCTTGCTGAAGATCTTGAGTCAGAAGAGAAATGCTTTGAATGCCCAGACGGAGTTAAAGCTGTTAATGGTTTAGCTCGTATAGCTTGAGCTATAGTCTGATTGTCATCATCATCATCATCTTCATTCAGATCTTGATGACTCTCAGTGTGACAGTATTCATGAGTTTCAACAGAGGTTTTTCTCTTTTTCGAACTTGCTGAAATCAACTCAGAATCTGCTTGTCTTTTAGAACTTTGCTCTCTTTGAGCAAGAGGTTTTATAGTCAGTGGCGCTTCAGTAGGGGTTTTCTTCCTTGAAGATCTCTTTTGCTTATCTTCCCCCTTAGACATGGATTGCATCATTGGAGTAATGTGCAGAGAAAAGAACTCATTGCAATTTTCAGCAAGAGTACTTAGGCTATTGTACTTCATGATAATTGCTTGCTGGTCAGCTTTTACAATTCTTGTTTAATACTCACCAGATTCTCCTCATGTCTTCGCTCTGTTGTGACCTTATCTTCAATGAAAGTCTGAGCCTTCACTAATGTAGACTTTGCTAACCGGAGAGCTTGACTGACATCTTCTTCATAGCTTTTGTGGTAAAGACTTATGTATTTCTGAGCTATTGTAAGAGTAGTAGTGCGTTTCAGCACAGTAGCCAGTATTTTTCCGATGTCAAGCGGACTCTCAGCAAGCAGTGCATCATCTTCTGCTTTGCAGGCTTTGTGGACTTCCATTAGTGGTAAAATTCTTGGAGTGAAATCCTCCAAATTTGGAAACGGCACTAAGTTTGGGGTCAAGGAATGAACTTTGAGCTCAAAAGCGAATTGATCATCTCTTGTCAGCAAATGGCTTCTTAAGTCATCTCCTACATCATGTTCATAATCAGGAGGAGGATTTTGGACCACTTTGGGTTCACTTCTCTTGAGTGATCATCCTCATTTGCTGAAAGATCGTCTTCATCGTCAGATTCATCAAGGCCAGCAACCTTGGTTCCTAAATCTGCAGCTTCATTCCTTTCTGGTTGAGTGGTTGATGATGGCAACGTTTCAGACTCAACGACTGGAGTTTCACCAGTAGTAAGTTTTAATTGAGTAGTTGTTGAGGGCAACGTTTGAGACTCAATGACTGGAATTTCACCAGTAGTAGATGGAAGGGAGGGGACTTCCTGAGGTTTTACTCCTGAAGATTGAGCAATATCCAAATTCTGCGTATGCCTTGCATGAATTTGGAGACTGTTTTGAAGTGATCTTTGGTAATCTTCATCCATTTCTTCATCATGATCAAGGTTTGTTGTGGTGTCCTTACTAAGGATCACTGATGTTGTATGCCTTTTAAAGTGCAATACTTAGTTATGTAATGGTTTACAAACTCAGTACCATGGTCCGTCCTTATGACTTTTACCTTGTCATTTTTCATGCCTTCAAGATTATTCAGCAAGTTAGGTATTTCAGTCCTTGTTTCAGATTTGTGCTTGATAAATACTACCCAAGTGAATCTTGAATAGTCATCTACCACCACCAGACCATACTTCTTACCAGCATGGCTTGTTGAAGAAGATTCAAACAAGTCCATGTGCAAGAGTTGAAAAGGTTTTGTAGTTGACGGTACTGCCTTGTTCTTAAAAGAAGATTTGGTTTGCTTTCCTTGTTGATATGCATTGCAAACACCATCCTTCTTAAAATTAACCTTAAGTAATCCAACTACAAGTGCCTTTTTAGACAGCTTATTCAGCGTCTTGAAGTTTAGATGACTTGTTCGTTTATGCCATAACCATGCTTTTTCAGCAAGGCAATCGTGGTCTGAGACAAGGCATTTTTCAACGATTGCTGAAGACCAATCTACGGTGTACAAGCCTCCTGATCTTCTGGCAATCATGATAACCTTCTTTGTTTCGAAATCTATAAGTTTACATTCATCACTTTTGATTTTGATGAAGTATCCTTTGTCAGCAAATTGACTCATGCTGAAAAGGTTAAACTTATGATTTTTTACATAAAGAACTCCCGTAATGGTAATGCATCCTAACTTCACGTCACCATAGCCTTTTGTAGAACCAGAGCCTCCACCAGGAAACCTTATTCTTGGACCTTTAGACCACCGTCTATAGTTTATAAGGTTATTCTTGTTGCCCGTCATGTGCTTTCCACAACCACTGTCAAATTGCCAGATTGCATCGTTTGTCTCCGTGGCTGAAGTCGGCACAATCAAGAGCAAACAAGTTAATTATCCAATATTGGATGTCCATTAACATGTTCAAGAATGCGTCCACTGGAAACAGAAGTCTTAAGTTTTTCAACTTTGACTTGTTTTCTACTTGCTGAGGAACTAGGAGGTTTTGATCCAAAAGACTTTTGATTCGTGCTGATCAAATCCACTTTCTGATGTGGTGTCTTGCTCGGTTGACCCTTTTGCTGAACATACTTCTCATTAAGTTCTTTTATAGCAAGGTTCCTTCTAGCCCTATCATTTTGAGTCTTGTCAGAACTCTTAGTCTTGATTTTGTTCATCTCTTTGAAGTATCTTTGCTGACTTTGCTTATACTCGTGAAAAAGTTGACTTTGCTTGGTTTTGAAACCGAGTCCACTTTTCGGAGAATGCTGAGCTTTTGTGTCAGCAACCTTACTTGATTCAGGTTTGTCAGCAAAGGTCTTCTGATTACTTTTAGTAATCTTGCCTTTTGACTTAACAAATTGCTTTTCAGCAACTTGTTTGGCAGAATGCTTTACGGCATCCTTTTTATTTACAGTTTGCTTTTCAGCAACCTGTTTTCCTTTTAAAGTCTTCTTACTTTTAGTAGCAACAACGGGCTTTACGGTCGTAGGTACTTGATTGCATTTTTCAGCAACCTTTTATTGACCAAACTGATAGAGTTCTGGTTGACCACTATCAGTAGCACATACAAAGGAAATCGGTGATTTATCTTTACTCAAGATTATTACGTCATCACCTTCATACGTTGCACCTAAACCTTCTTTCTGAGATGGATCTCTCAAATAAGAGTTTAGTTCAGTCAGCGTATTACTTGAATCAGCATAAGATTTGAAATTGATTTTCATCTTTTTCATTTCTTGGATTTCTTCCTTGAAGATCTCTTTTGCTTATCTTCCCCCTTAGACATGGATTGCACCATTGGAGTAATGTGCAGAGAAAAGAACTCATTGCAATTTTCAGCAAGAGTACTTAGGCTGTTGTACTTCATGATAATTGCTTGCTGATCAGAGGTCAGCTTTGACAATTCTTGTTTAATACTCACAAGATTCTCCTCATGTCTGCGCTCTGTTGCGACCTTATCCTCAATGAAAGTCTGAGCCTTCACTAATGCAGGCTTTGCTAACGGGAGTGCTTGACTGACATCTTCTTCATAGCTTTTGTGGTAAAGACTTATGTCTTTCTGAGCTATTGTAAGAGTAGTAGTGCGTTTCAGCACAGTAGCCAGTATTTTTCCGATGTCAAGCGGACTCTCAGCAAGCAGTGCATCATCTTCTTCTTTGCAGGCTTTGTGGACTTCCATTAGTGCTAAAATTCTAGGAGTGAAATCATCCACATTTGGGAACGGCACTATGTTTGGGGTCAAGGAATGAACTTTGAGCTCAGAAGCGAATTGATCATCTCTTGTCAGCAAATGGCTTCTTAAGTCATCTCCTACATCATGTTCATAATCAGGAGGAGGAATTTGGACCACTTTGGGTTCACTTTTCTTTGAGTGATCATCCTCATTTGCTGAAAGATCGTCTTCATCGTCAGATTCATCAAGTCCAGCAACCTTGGTTCCTAAATCTGCAGCTTCATTCCTTTCTGGTTGAGTGGTTGCTGATGGCAATGTTTCAGACTCAACGACTGGAGTTTCACCAGTAGTAAGTTTTAATTGAGTAGTTGTTGAGGGCAACGTTTGAGACTCAATGACTGGAATTTCACCAGTAGTAGATGGAAGGGAGGGGACTTCCTGAGGTTTTACTCCTGAAGATTGAGCAATATCCAAATTCTGCGTATGCCTTGCATGAATTTGGAGACTGTTTTGAAGTGCTCTTTGGTAATCTTCATCCATTTCTTCATCATGATCAAGGTTTGGATCAGTGACCTTGGCATCGAGTAAAGATAACTCGGCATCAGAAAGCTTGCTTTACCATGTTTCAATGCAGCGCGCTTTCTGGCGTACTCTTCTTCAGTATCAGCGCCTTGTACAGGTGCTTGAGTACTTGTTTCAGCAGGAGCAGGTTGGGATTATTGCTGACTTGGTGTTTGATCAGCTTGCTGATTGTCTTGATTCTCAGTCTCAGCAACTGTCAATTTGAGTCCACCAGCATCAGGACTAGGACCCTTATTATCATCATCATCGTCCTTTTTGTCATTAGAATCTTTTTCTTCATCATCACTAGGATCAGTAGGAATGTTCTCATCTTCTTCTTCCTCATCATCATCCGTCAGTATAACCAACTCGAGATGCTTGTACAAAGCAACATACAAAGCAACACTCGTAACTTCCTCTTCTTCATTGATTTTGTGGGGATCAGCCACCACGGGTACAAAGGAACCCTTGAGCATCACAGCTTGTTTAGCTGGAGAGGCACTCTTAAATTTGGCCTTCATATTCTCTCTGATTTGAGCAATCAGATTTGAGCTCATTAGCTGAGAATATGACATTTCTTCTCGATGTATAGAGTGGACAAAGGTCTCGAGTTTCAAGAGAGACACACTCTTTTTCTCGTTGGATAGACGAAGATGAAGGTCAGAAAAGTCCATCCTTCTGTACTGATGAATGTGTATTTTAGACTTTCATTTGAGTCTTTTTCACCTATTTTAGCTATCCTCTATGTTAATTTAGCTATATTTTAGTGCATTTTATTAGAATAGTGTCACGTTTCCCTTTAGTTTTTATTTTACAGGTTTTGGTTGAAAAACGAGGATTTCAGCGCAATTATATTGAAGTTGACAAGGAATTGGTGTTCCAGAAGCCTACTTGGAGTATCTGAAGGTTTCCGGATAGGATTTGTAGTCTAGGGGTCGAATCTGGAGGTTAGAAGGCCAGTAGAAGTCAGAAACCGAGTCTTAAAAGGGGAAGAAATCCAAAAACGCGGAAATTCCGGAAAAATACTCCCGGGCGAATCGCCCGGGACATGGGGCGAATCGCCCCACACCAGGAGACTCGCCCGGTGTGTGGGGCCCTTCGCCCCACACAAATTCGAACACTATATATAGTTGCTCAGTTTTTCTCCGAAATTCATACTTTTCCAGACCTATTCTCTCACCTTTCTCTGTAGTTTTAGGTAGGAACTTCCCAGAGCCTGTTATGGGGGTTCGTAGCTTCGGAGATACTTTTTCATAGCAGTTTGGAGCTTGTAAGATTGCGATTCTTCGGAGACTGACAACCTTCGGTAACATTGTATCTTACAGTTTTTCTACTTATTTTTGTATATCTTTCAACATTTTTTCTTCTATGATTTCTGTTGATTGCATGACAACTATGAGTAGCTAAACTTATCGTTGGTGGTAATATGTGAATTCTTAGCGAAGGGTTGATAATTATGCTAATGGCTATATCGCGCATTATACTCCGTGTTATTGCTTTATTTCTTTGATCTAGTGGAATCTATATCTTCGTATGTTGATTAATTATTATGCACAATTGGACAATTCATATCTATATCTTCGTAGTGTTGAATAATTACGGAACACAATTGGACAATTTAATAGTCTTTTGACCTATCTATTTATCTTCGTAGTGCTTGATAATTACAACAGGACAATTTATTGATCAAAGATCTCCATGCAAAACCGAGGAATTTACGCATGATTATTAACCCGTTATGCTTTGAAGGACCATACTATCACAATTCTCCATTATCTGTTAAAAAAACCTTTGCTATACCGACTGCTGCTTTTATATTCTTTAGTTAAATAGATAAAGCTAGTTATAGTCCTTAGAGAACGACACTCGAGGTCATTCTACTACTACACTACGGTTTTCGTTGTAGTTGTGAATTGCCTTTGGCTAAATAACAAATTTATGGAACTGAAAATCCCGCGCATCATCAAATTGGCGCCGTTGCCGGGGACTATACTCCTTTTTTCTGTTTAATTTGTTTATATTTTCAGCATTCAACCCCCAGAACAGCTCTTCGATTGTCTCTCAAAAATTTCACCTTCTTACCCTATTTCTTTCCTCCTATCTTCTTCAGTAAATTCATCTAATCTGATCTTTGTTACCTTGCGTGTTTGTGCTCTCGGAATTTTTGGTGATATTGTGTTTGATTACGCTAATAGAACTAATTTTTAGTTTTGAGTTGCTCTTACTACAGAAATACAGATATGATGTCCATGCGCGCTCGCATGAAATCCCAATTCTCACAGGTGAGGAGAGGATCTTCCGTATACCTGGAAGATGAGTTAAGGAGGTATGAGGTGACGGAGTCCATGGTGAGGTACTTACCAAGGTACGAAGATGGAGTAGGGATGGACCCATGGAGTTTCATTCGATCCTATGAGAAGAAAATAGAAAGAATTCCAGCAGAAGGGTTTACTAAGGACCAATTGTGCAGGAAATTATTTTCTTTTACTCTGGGGTATGAGCCCAGGCGTTGGATTTCAAGGTTAGAACCAGGATCGCTGAAAACTTGGGGCTAAGTAGTAGAGGAGTTCTTGGCGCGGTTCATGCCTTATCATGAGACAATTGCCTTACGTGATAGGATCCAATATTTCGAGCAAGGAGAGTATGAGCAGTTTTGTGACGCCTACGAACGTTTTGAGTTGTATAAACGTGAGTGCCCCCATCACCGTTTCGAAGATGGGGAGTTGATTTGGTGTTTCGTTGGTGGACTTCATGAAGAGGAACGACTTAGAGTGGATAGGTTGAGCGGCGGTCTGGGAGAATGTACGGTCGACGAGGCAGAAGAAGTCCTCCGTAAGTACGCCAGAGGATCAACACAATCTGATGAGGTCATACCAATTCACATCACCGGAAAGGAAGTAGATCTAGGTGAAGCAGGAAGCTCATCCGAGGAGTATTTTGAAGTCGAAGAAATCAGTGAGGAAGATGAAATTGCACATGCCGAGCAAGTTGAAGATGACCATCTTATAGCAAAAGTTGTTGAAGAAGTTGAAGTAACTGAGCATCTTACGGAGAAATTCAGCTTGTTAAAATGTGCGGAAGTAGAAGAGGAGGAAGGATTGGAAGGCGACGCCCCCTGGAGGTGGGGGGCGAGTCGCCTCCCATGACCAGTGAGCTGGACGACCCCAGCTCCCCTGTTTCTTTACTCTCAGACATTCACATCAACACAAAACCATTTTCTTCCCATATTGTTAGGAAACTTGTAATTTTGATGAGCAATTAACCATGCTAAATTAAGAACAGTCCAGTAACTAGTACTCTTAAGGTCCATAGGAATTTAGAGTTTTAAGGACATTGTAAAAGAGGAACGTTTGCTGATGATTTAGTTAGGTATTAGATAAGTTATTTCTTTTGCGTATGATGTATTTTATTTTCTAAAATGAAAATATCTTATTGATGCTTAGCTTTAATGAATCTTATTTTCTGAGAAGAAAATGACCTATTGAAGCATTTGCTGAAGATATATTTTGTTTATTACAAGCAAATTATTGAAGCAAATAAGAAACCGGTCAGAATCTTGAAGACTTCTGAAGAATTGAAGACTTGAAGACTTGAAGACTTGAAGATTGCTTAGACTGGTAAGGCACGTGTTTACTCAGAAAGTGGAATGTTCAGCAACAGCATTGCATAAGTGAAAATCTGAAAGACAGAGTAGGTTGTGCTTGCTGAAACTGAGACTGAACACTTGCTGATGAACATATGTGACCTCTTGCTGAATGTACGAGAATTTGCGCTCCAATGTTACTGATTGAATTCTATTCAAATGTGCATTTAATGCAAAGCTTACACGCAAAGGACATGAAGACTAGAAGACAAACAAAGTCGCTGCTGAAAGTACAAAAGCAAGATAGTGACATGTTAAGGAACAAAAGCCTTAGGATTTGAAATTCAAACGGCTCCTTACTTGCACTATAAATAGAGGTCATCCGGCAAAGAGTTGAAGTGTGTCAACAACGTGATCAAACTCTCACTTGTGCTTAAAAACTCACAAACCTTCAATCACTCTTACTGCCATTGATCCGTTCCAAGACTTAAAGCTTGAAAAAGCTACTTGTGAAGAAGTAGAACAAACTCGGCTAAGAAATTAGTTTAGTGTTCTTTCTTTCGAACAAGAACAAGTCTTGACACCAGAAACAATCAAACTTGTTTACTGTAAAGTATTCCAAGTTGTGTTTCTTAGATTACTTGTTGTAACTGAATAAGTTATAATTAAGTCATCTCACCCCAAAACTCTCTAACTGAAAATACACCCTTTCAAGCGTGATATTCAGGGGGAACTTAATCGAGCATAGTTTTGCTGATTAAAAGTACCAAGTTTGGTGGAGAACAAGGTTGAGTTCTCTAGTTTAGGTTGGAGACAAAGCAAGTGTGCTTTGGTTTCTGTTAAATCGCTTTAGATAGGAGATTGTAAGGAACCTCAATCATATCTTAGTGGATTCAGTCCTAGAAAGGACAAAGTGGATTAGTTGAGAGATTACGCCACTCTCAGATACCACTATAAAAGCGTTTGTGTGATTTACTTACTGCATTTAGCTTTCAGCAAATTATATCTGTTTGTACACAGTCACTCACTTCACTTGCTGAAAACTCTTTACTTGCTGAAAGAGCACTTATTGTTTCAAAGACTTCCGCTCTCTGATTTTAAGTATCAGCAAACCAAGCTACTGAAAAGTAACTTACGCTTGCTGAGAAAGTTAAGTATCAGCAACCTCATTACTAAAAGTAATAAGTACTTGCTGAGAAAGTTTTTAAACGACGAAAGTTTGAAAAGACTATTCACCCCCCCCCCCTCTAGTCTTTTCTTGTTGTTTAAAGGGACCAACACATACTACTGAGGTTCTTGAGTACAAAGAGGTGAATCTACTCCTCCGAAGTGGAATGCTTGACAAGCAAGATACACAGGAGTCACCACTAAACAAGCACCTCGATGAAGTCAAAGTGAATGTCCTCCTACTGATGAAGTCTTCATTGGATATGCCTACAAGGCAAACCAGTCCGTTCACCTTGGTGAGATCTTTGAGGCTTCCTAGGTCTCTTTGCTACATCAGACCAAGAGAATGGCCGCCACCGTGGGAAGGTACTCTTGAGTCCATTCTTGAATACTCAGCCGACCGAGGCCAAACCGTTCGGTAACATCTAGTATCACTTCTTATTACTCATTCTCTTTTGCTAGGGGCTAGCTTAAGTTTCGTAAGGGGGATGGGATGTGAACCGTGATGATAAGTATTGTTTGGCTTTGTGTTGATTGGTAAAATGTTTTTTTTTTTTTTTTTTTTTTTTTTTTTTTTTGCATTTGCATTTGCATTTGCATTTGCATTTGCACGTTTACTGCTTTCTTAGTTTTTTAGGTTGCATTCACTACATTCATCCTAGGATAGTCTTGCATGTTTTATATGGAGTTTATTGCCGAATTTTTTGAACTTTTTTATTGGGTAGATCAACTAACTATGCCGTTAATCATATCCTTCATTTCTATGAATTTGTTTGAGGTTTTTCTCGCTTGGCTTGTCACATTTATGTATTGCACTTAGTTAAGCTTGGTAGTCTACACATCACTTAATTGTGTTTTCTCTACTGCGGTTCACGAAGGCCTTTATAATAGGATGATGCATGTTAGGGTCTTATGGTTGTTTTCCCGAGTAATTATGTACCTAAGAGACAACAAGTCTTCACCATGCTTTGAGATTGCTAAATGCCCAGGAAGGAGGTAGTGTGAGGTTGTGTTATCCTTTGTTTATAACCTATTCTTCCGAATAGGTTTGGGGAGGGGGTTACACCATCATTAGACTTGTTTTTCGTTTTTCATTTCCGTATTGTGAGTTTATTTTTCCTTTTCCGTAAATTTTGTACTCCAACCTATTCCTTCGAATAGGTTTGGGGAAGTCGTTGTGAGTCATTTTGTTTCTCTTTTTGTTATGCTACTGCTGGCTAAAAAAAAAAAATCGAAAAAAAAAAAAAAGAAAAATTCCAGGAAAAAAGAAAAAAAAAGAAACTGGAAAGAAAAAGAAGAAAAAGAGAAAAGACCCCAAAAAAGCAAAGAAGGGTCCAAAAAAGAAAGCCAAATAGCAGTTTAGCAAAGTGTTGTGTCTCATTTTCCAATTCGCGTAATGTTCGTAATCGTGTTTAATTTTCTATTTTTTGTCTTTTGTTTTTGAGTATCATCTGTTCTAGACCACCCTCCTCCTGCCATTCAGGAAGTGGTGAATAGCTAAAGACTTTACTTGAGAGATGGGTAGAATAGGGCAGTGTTATCTTTTATAGGGAACCCTCCTTCGTTTGATGAGAGCCAGTACTCGTTCGACCTCTTTGAGGGAAAGTCTTAAACTTGGTGAACAACAGTAAGTCCTCAGTTTCATAGGCACGGGACAACCATTCATATCTTAGCTTGCTTCATTACGTCGTCACTGACTAGGTCCAGGTAGAGAATGTTACGAGAGACTATCTTTTCTTGACAAAAGCGCTTATGTGGATGTGTATAAGTCAATGGAGGTATTCTTCAACCTATATTCATGCTTTGATTTATATGGTGTTTTTTCATATGTTATTTGATAGATTCAGTAGATTAGTTCATTTTATTTGGCATGAGACTCCATTTTATGTGTTGCATTGTCTTTTGCATTAGAGTCTAGCTTAGTTGTTTGAGGACAAGCAAAGGTTCGGTTTGGGGAGTTTGATGAATGTGTATTTTACACTTTCCTTTGAGTCTTTTTCACCTATTTTAGTTATCCTCTATGTTAATTTAGCTATATTTTAGTGCATTTTATTAGAATAGTGTCACGTTTCCCTTTAGTTTTTATTTTACAGGTTTTGGTTGAAAAACGAGGATTTCAGGGCTATTATGTTGAAGTTGACAAGGAATTGGTGTTCCATAAGCCTATTTGGAGTATCTGAAGGTTTCCGGATAGGATTTGGAGTCTAGGGGTCGAATCTGGAGGTTAGAAGGCCACTAGAAGTCAGAAACCGAGTCTGAAAAGGGGAAGAAATCCAAAAACGCGTCAAAAACGCGGAAATTCCGGAAAAATACTCCCGGGCGAATCGCCCGGTGTGTGGGGCCCTTCGCCCCACACAAATTCGAACACTATATATAGTTGCTCAGTTTTTCTCCGAAATACATACTTTTCCAAACCTATTCTCTCACCTTTCTCTGTAGTTTTAGGTAGGAACTTCCCAGAGCCTGTTCTGGGGGTTCGTAGCTTAGGAGATACTTTTTCATAGCAGTTTGGAGCTTGTAAGATCGTGATTCTTCGGAGACTGACAACCTTCGGTAATATTGTATCTTACAGTTTTTCTACTTATTTTTATATATCTTTCAACATGTTTTCTTCTATGATTTATGATGATTGCATGACAATTATAAGTAGCTAAACTTATCGTTGGTGGTAGTATGTGAATTCTTAGCGAAGGGTTGATAATTATGCTAGTGGCTATATCGCGCATTATACTCCGTGTTATTGCTTTATTTCTTTGATCAGGCTCAGCCTAAATTCTCGGATGTTGTATTAATTATTATGCACAATTGGACCCTCGTCGACCTATACGCATGTATATCTTCGTAGTGTTGAATAATTACGGAACACAATAGGACAATAGTGATGGACTTGTCAGAACCTTTATCTTCGTAGTGCTTAATAATTGCAACAGGACATTAGATTGATCAAAGATCTCCATGCAAGACCGAGGAATTTACGCATGATTATTGACCCGTTATGCTTTGAAGGATCATACTATCACCAATCTCCATTATGTGCTACAAAACCCTTTGCTATTACGTCTGTTGTTTTATATTCTCTTGTTCAATGGATAAAGCTAGTTATAGTCCTGAGAGAACGACACTCCAGTCATTCTACTGCTACACTACGGTTTTCGTTGTAGTTGTGGATTGCCTTTGGCTAAATAACAAATTTATTTGCTTGAACCGGGACCCGACAAACCCGCGTTCATCAAATTGGCGCCGTTGCCGGGGACTATACTCCTTTTTTTCTATTTAATTTGTTCGTATTTTCAGCATTCGGTTCCCTACAGAAGAACAGGCTCTGGGGGTTTGCTCTCAGGAAATCTCACTTTCTTACCCTATTTCTTCCCCCCTATCTTTTTCAGAAAATTCATCTAATATGATCTCGGTTACCTTACGTGCTTGCGCTCTCGTAGTTCTCGGTCACATTGTGTTTGTTTGCACTCTTTGTGCTTTTCTTCGCAAGTTTTTGTTTTTCTTTTGTGGATTCTGCAACTTGGTTTCTTGTTTCCTCCTGTGCAGAAACTAGCTGTATGAAGGATGAATCAACCACCGTTGCCCCGGTATGTGATGCCTCGAGGGCCTTGCATAACATTGGATGACGATTGCAGGAATTATGATTTTGATCCTGCGTACTACTCCATTCTCTCCACGTTTTCAATAGGTGATGATCCAAGAGGGTTCTTAGATACATACGAGGAAGGTGTGTTGAGGATACCTCGTGAGAATGAGGAGGGGGTTATTTTATCACATGAGCAACTTTGTATGAGAGGATTTATGGGAGCCTTGGAAGGGTACGCTCGAAGATGGCTCAGAATCACGCCGGAAAAATCGTTGCGCACTTGGGGTGAAGTAACCAACAAGTTTCTGGAACATTGGGATAGGGACTCACCTCCCAGGATAGGGGCATGGACGTCTCGTTTCAGTAGTCAGCCACCAGAAATCGACATTGCCGATGAAGAGGAATCTGGAGAAGAATCCATTGATGAAGTCTCCTCAGTGCTTAGCTTGGATTCCACGTCCTTACTTGCGGATGTCGAGGTTGTTGGTCAAGAGGAAGTCGTGGAGGAGGTGATAACTGAATCCATTGCTTCAATTGAGGCAGAGAGTGAAGGCGTCAGTTGTGTTGAGGTCGAGGAGCCAATCTTTGAAGATTTTGGTGTCTCTGAACCAATTGCTGCAGATAATCTTGATCTTGACTCCTACGTTCTGGTCCATGCACCCATCTATGAGTTCCAAAGGAGTTTTGATCCTCTTTACTGTTTTTATTTTCCATCTGATTCCCTTAGTTATTTTTTAGATTTTGTTTTTGTTGATTTTGTTAATTTTAGTTTTCAGGGAATCGTGGACTTGCTTGAGCAGATACGGAGAGGAGCCAAGGATGGTTCCCAAGATGCGAGGAGTAATGGAACGGATGCACAAGATTCGTTTCCATTTGATAATGAATAACATTAGTGGTAATGATCTCCTGTCCGACATGTGGAGGGACTATTATGGGGATTTCAATCCCGATAATTAGTCTTTTCACATGTCCGCTCTCAGCCGACCGAGGCCAAACCGTTCGGTAACATCTAGTATCACTTTTATTTACTCATTCTTTTTTGCTAGGGACTAGCTTAAGGTTTATGAGGGGGATGGGATGTGAACCATGATGTTAAGTATTGTTTGGCTTTGTGATTTTGAGTATGGTATCTTATTTTTTGCATTTGCACGTTTACTGCTTTCCTAGGATAGTCTTGCATGTTTTATATGGAGTTTATTACCGAATTTTTTGAACTTTTTTATTGGGTAGATCAACTAACTATGCCAATAATCATATGCTTCATCTCTATGAATTTGTTTGAGATTTTTCTCGCTTGGCTTGTCACATTTATGTATTGCACTTAGTTAAGCTTGGTAGTCTCGATATCATTTAGTGGTGTTTTCTCTACTGCGGTTCACGAAGGCCTTTATAATAGGATGATGCATGTTAGGGTCTTATGGTTGTTTTCCTGAGTAATTATGTACCTAAGAGGCAACAAGTCTTCACCATGCTTTGAGATTGCTAAATGCCTAGGAATGAGGTACTGTGAGGATGTGTGATCCTTTGTTTATAACTTATTCTTCCGAATAGGTTTCGGGAGGGGGTTACGCCATCATAGACTTGTTTTCGTTTTCCATTTCCGTACCGTGAGTTTATTTTTCCTTTTTCGTAAATTTTGTACTCCAACCTATTCTTTCGAATAGGTTTGGGGAAGTCGTGTGAGTCATTTTATTTCTCTTTTAGTTATGCTACTGCTGGCTAGGAAAAAATCGAAAAAAAAGAAAGAAAGAAAAAATTCCAGAAAAAAAGAGAAAAAGAAAAAAAAAAGAATCTGGAAGAAAAAAAGAAAAAAAGAACAGACCCCAAAAAAGCAAAGAAATGGTCCAAAAAAAAGAAAGCCAAAATAGCAGTTTAGCAAATTGTTGTGTCTCATTTTCCAATTCTTGTATTGTTCGTAATCGTGTTGTAATTTTCTATTTTTTGTTTTTTGTCTTGAGTGTCATCTGTTCTAGAGCACCCTCGTCCTGCCATTCAGGAAGTGGTGAATAACTTAAGACTTTACTTGAAAGATGGGTAGAATAGGGGAGTGTTAACTTTTATAGGGAACCCTCCTTCGTTTGATGAGAGCCAGTACTGGTTCGACCTCTTTGAGGGAAAGTCTTAACATGGTAGAACAGCTGTAAGTCCTCAGTTTCATAGGCACGGGACAACCATTCGTATCTTAGCATGCTTCATTACGTCGTCACTGACTAGGTCCAGGTAGAGAATGTTACGAGAGACTATCTTGTCCTGACATAAGTGCTTATGTGGATGTGTATAAGTCAATCGAGGTATTCTTCAACCTATATTCATGCTTTGATTTATATAGTTTTTGTTCATATGTTATTTGAAAGATTCAGTAGACTAGTTCATTTTATTTGGCATGAGACTCCATTTTGTGTCCTGCATTGTTTTTTGCATTAGAGTCTAGCTTAGTTGCTTGAGGACAAGCAAAGGTTCGGTTTGGGGAGTTTGATGAATGTGTATTTTACACTTTCATTTGAGTCTTTTTCACCTATTTTATCTATCCTCTATGTTAATTTAGCTATATTTTAGTGCATTTTATTAGAATAGTGTCACGTTTCCCTTTAGATTTTATTTTACAGGTTTTGGTTGAAAATCGAGGATTTCCGGGCAATTATATTGAAGTTGACAAGGAATTGGTGTTCCAGAAGCCTATTTGGAGTATCTGAAGGTTTCCGGATAGGATTTGGAGTATAGGGGTTGAATCTGGAGGTTAGAAGGCCACTAGAAGACAGAAACCGAGTCCGAAAAGGAGAAGAAATCCAAAAACGCATCGAAAACGCGAAATTCCGCGAAAAACACTCCCGGGCGAACCGCCCGGGACGTGGGGCGACACGCCCCACACCGGGCGAACCGCCCGATGTGTGGGGCGAACCGCCCCACAGTATTTCGGGGCCTATATATAGTTGCTCAGATTTTCTCCGAAATTCATACTTTTCCAGACCTACTTTCTCACCTTTCTCTGTAGTTTTAGGTAGGGACTTCCCAGAGCCAGTTCTGGGGGTTCGTAGCTTAGGGGACTCTTTTTCATAGAAGTTTGGAGCTTGTAGGATCGCAATTCTTAAGAGATTGACAACCTTCGGTAACATTGTATCTTACAGTTTATTCTACTTATTTTTTATATCTTTCAACATGTTTTCTTCAATGATTTATGTTGATTGCATGCCTATTATGAGTAGCTAAACTTATCGTTGGTGGTAGTATGTGAATTCTTAGCGAAGGGAAGATAATCATGCTAATGGCTATATCGCGCATTATACTCCGTGTTATTGCTTTATTTCGTTGATCAGGCTCAGCCTAAATTCTCTTATGTTGTATTAATTATTATGCACAATTGGACCCTCGTCGACCTATACGCATGTATATCTTCGTAGTGTTGAATAATTACGTAGCACAATAGGACAATAGTGATTGACTTGTCAGAACCTCTATCTTCGTAGTGCTTAATAATTGCAACAGGACATTAGATTGATCAAAGATCTCCATGCAAGACCGAGGAATTTACGCATGATTATTGACCCGTTATGCTTTGAAGGATCATACTATCACCAATCTCCACTATCTTCTAGAAAACCCTCTGCTATTAGGTTTGTTGTTTTATATTCTCTTGTTAAATAGATAAAGCTAGTTATAGTCCTGAGAGAACGACACTCGAGTCATTCTACTGCTACACTACGGTTTTCGTTGTAGTTGTGGATTGCCTTTGGCTAAATAACAAATTTATTTGCTTGAACCGGGACCCGACAAACCCGCGTTCATCAATTACCATCTACATCAGTTTCATCAACAACTTTTTCAGCTGTTGGAACATTCTCTTGCTGAGTGGTGGTAGCAACATGTGCAGCTGTTGTATACCGTTCTTGCTGACTTGTGCTGACAACATTTGCAGCTGTTGTCTTCTTTGATTTTTCCAATTTCTTGTCAGCAACCTTAGGTGCATTTTGCTTGTAGAAGGCTCTTCCCACATTGCATACAGATTTCTTAATCGGCAATGGGTTTCTCAGTTGAATCTTGAAGTGTTCAAGAATGAAGCATATTTTTAGGCCATACATTAATGGGAAGGTAGGTGAGACCTTAATGTCTTCAACCTTAACCTTGAATTTAGTAACACAATCAACAAGTCTGTTGAAAATGTACTTTGCCCAGTTGAGCTCCGTTTTGTTCTCATAGATATGCATCAGCAGCGACCACCTTCTCAAGCCTACTTGGTGTATTCCTCCGACTTGGGAGTCTAAGACTTTGATTAGTAGCAGAGCTACTAGACCAACTGAATGGCAGAGATGCTTCCTCTTAACGTGCTTTGTCCAAGTCACGGGAGAAATCTCTCCTTTCTTCATTTTCTCATTTCTGACAGCACTGTAGAAGGCTTCAATTTCTTCATCAGTGGCAGTGATATCATCTTCAGTTCCAGTGGTCGGAATCTGAAAGATTTCTGCTAAATCAGTCCATTTCAGGACGATTTGCACATTCTGAACTGTGGAGAAGATCACTTTTTCAGTGACTCCTTGACCATCAGTTAGGGACTGGATTTCTGCATTGTTGTAGAACTCCATAGTATCTAACATACTCACTTTCTTAGGGCGAGCTGTTATAAAGTGAGTGAGGCCTTGCTGTTTAATCAAGTCAAGTGCCTCCTCATTGTCACCGTCTAGTTCTTGTTCATAGAAGTATCGGATATACTTCTCTTTTTCAAAGCCACCCCATTGCATCATGATCTCACACTTTGCAGTGTCTAGATATGCAGGCGCCATGGATTTTTCTGTTATTCTATCGTTTTTCAACACAACTTTCGCTGTGTTAGTCACCGGAGCAGTGCTTTTTCCAGCACTGTCAACCTTAGATGACTTTGATGTCTTAGATGACTGTCTCTTTGGTGCCATTTCTTTTTATAGATGAGAAATTTGTACGAAAAAGATTGTTTGCTTTTTGACCGGAGGTACAGTAGATTCAGGCTAAAATTTGCAGAGAAAGGAAATGTGAGTTAAAGAATTTTGTCTTTCTTTAACTCCTTGTTTATATAGTGTCTCTGATGTGCAAGAAGCTCAATCGATCTGAGTTCTCAGCAAGGGTAAATCAGAGAAACAACAGTGTTAGTGGAGCCTTTGCATTAAATGCGTAGTGGTTCACTAACAAAAACCGTCAGAGCACTCTTTCTCTTTGTAATGTTAACCGTTAGATCAATAACGCCTTTTAATCAATGGCCACGATTGTATTTCATTTCATGATTATTAGCGGTTGGAATCTTGCACACACACAAACAGCATACTGAATGTCAGGTCTACTTGCTGTTAAATACAACAAGGAACCAATGAGCTTCCTATACTTGTGTTCTTCAACACTTTTATCTTCTTTAGTATAGCCCAATTTGGTACCAACAATCATAGGGATCTTTTAAGGTTTTTCTTCCTCTTTGATCCTAAACTTTAAGAGCATTTCTTTCGCATACTTTGCTTGATTTATGAATATTCCATCTTTGAGTTGCTTGACTTGCAATCCTAGGAAATAATTCAATTTTCCCATCATACTTGTAATACCCCACATCCCACATCGCTTAAGAGTGAGTGGAATAAAGGGTATATATGTTAGACCACCACTCTCACATGGTATGAGGCCTTTTGGGTGATTCCAAAAGCAAATCCGTGCGGGCTCAGGCCCAAAGCGGACAATATCATACTGTGGGGACGTGTGTGGGTCCGTCCAGGAGTAACCACGCCGGCCGGATTGGTCGGGTCGTTACAAATGGTATCAGAGCCTAGACCAACCCAAAGCCCGCACCGGGTGGACAGTTGGTAAAGGTTATTGTCAGTTTGTCACCCCCACCACTTAAGGCGCTCGACGAGGACGTCGAGGCTTTAAGGGGGGTAGTTTGTAATACCCCACATCCCACATCGCTTAAGAGTGAGTGGAATAAAGGGTATATATGTTAGACCACCACTCTCACATGGTATGAGGCCTTTTGGGTGATTCCAAAAGAAAATCCGTGCGGGCTCAGGCCCAAAGCGGACAATATCATACTGTGGGGATGTGTGTGGGTCCGTCCAGGAGTAACCACGCCGGCCGGATTGGTCGGGTCGTTACAATACTCATTTCAAATTTGTTTGTCATGAGCTTGGCAAAATCATCACAAAGTTGCTTGTCCTTAGATCCAAATATTATGTCATCCACATAAATCTGAACTAAGAGTATTTTACCATCATGGTTCATGGTGAACAAGGTTTTTTCAACTTCACCTTTCTTGAAACCATTATCCAGCAAGAACTTAGCCAAGGTATCATACCAAGCTCTTGGTGCTTGCTTTAGACCATATACATCTTTCTGAAGCTTGTATACCATCTTGGTTTCTGAGGGAATTTCAAAGCCAGGGGGTTGTTCTAAGTAGACTTCTTCAGCAAGTTCACCATTCAAGAATGCACTTTTAACATCCATTTGATAAACAATGAAGTCATTGTGAGCAGCAAAGGCCAAGAAAACACTAATTGCATCCAATCTTGCAACTGGTGCATAAGAATCATCATAGTCCAATCCTTTAGTCTGACAGTAACTTTGAGCAACTAAACGTGCTTTGTTTCTTGTTACTTCACCAGACTCACTCAGCTTGTTTCTGAACACCCACTTTGTACCAATAGCTTTCTTGCCTTCAGCAAGAGGTACAAGTTTCCAGACTTTGTTCCTTTCAAATTGATCCAGTTCTTCTTGCATTGCCTTGATCCATTCAGAATGCTTTAGAGCTTCTTCTATGGTCTTGGGTTCAATTTCTGAAACAAAGCAAGAGAACAACGATTCTACTTCTACGACATTTGCTTCTTCAGCATGTCCATGAGTAGCAGAAACTTTGGATCTAGTCACTTGGCGTTTGTCAATATCGCCAATCATATCCGTAGAGGGATGATCTCTAATCCATTGTTAACAGGCTTTCTGCTCGTTGGATCTGGATATGTTTGCTCATCAGCATGTGACTCTTCAGCATGTACTTGTTCAGTACTATTGGTGTTATGTGTCTCTGCTGAGATTGGTTCATCAGCAACTGCTTGTTCATCATTGCTACATTGTGGTAACTCATCAGCAGGCAAGGGAGGTTGCGTAGTTTCAGCAACTTCCGGAGCAACTGCGTCTTTTGCTGGAAATTCTTTGTCGTGAACTATATTTATCTTGTCATGACTTGGGGGAGGAGCGTCATTGTCAGAATCATCATTTAGTTCAATTGACTTGATTTTTCTAGCATCAGATTCAATTCTTTGCTCATGTATGATTAGCTTTTTCATACATTCTGATATTTCTTCTTCAGCAGGCACTCCTTGTGTCTTGTCGTAGAATACAACATGCACTGGTTCTTCGATCTTTTGTGCCTTTTTGTTGTAAACTCTATAAGCTTTACTATGCAAGGAGTAACCAAGAAATATCGCTTCGTCTGCCTTTGGTTGAAATGTTCTTAGGTATTCTCTACCGTTATTAAGAAAGAACCACTTACAACCAAATACTCTTAGATGAGTGATATTCGGAGGTCTTCCAACGAACAACTCATATGGAGTTTTGTTGTATTCCTTAGTAATCAGATATCTGTTTTGAGTGTAACAGGCGGTATTAATCGCTTCAACCCAGTAAGCCTCACTTATTTCAGTGTCAGCAAGCATTGTTCTTGCGGCTTCTTTTAGGGTGCGATTCTTCCGTTCAGCAACACCGTTTTGTTGTGGTGTCCTAACTGAGGATAACTGATGTTGTATGCCTTTTAAAGTGCAATACTTAGTTATGTACTGGTTTAAAAACTCAGTACCATGGTCTGTCCTTATGACTTTTACATTGTCATTTTTCATGACTTCAAGCTTATTCAGCAAGTTAGGTATTTCAGTCCTTGTTTCAGATTTGTGCTTGATAAATACTACCCAAGTGAATGTTGAATAGTCATCTACCACCACCAGACCATACTTCTTACCAGCATAGCTTGTTGAAGAAGATTCAAACAAGTCCATGTGCAAGAGTTGTAAAGGTTTTGTAGTTGACGGTACTACCTTGTTCTTAAAAGAAGATTTGGTTTGCTTTCCTTGCTCATATGCATTGCAAACACCATCCTTCTTAAAAGTAACCTTAAGTAATCCAACTACAAGTGCCTTTTTAGACAGCTTATTCAGCGTCTTGAAGTTTAGATGACTTGTTCGTTTATGCCATAACCATGCTTTTTCAGCAAGGCAATCGTGATCTGAGACAAGGCATTTTTCAACGATTGCTGAAGACCAATCTACGGTGTACAAGCCTCCTGATCTTCTGGCAATCATGATAACCTTCTTTGTTTGGAAATCTATAAGTTTACATTCATCACTTTTGATTTTGATGAAGTATCCTTTGTCAGCAAATTGACTCATGTTGAAAAGGTTAAACTTAAGATTTTTGACATAAAGAACTCCCGTAATGGTAATGCATCCTAACTTCACGTCACCATAGCCTTTTGTAGAACCAGAGCCTCCACCAGCAAACCTTATTGTTGGACCTTTAGACCACCGTCTATAGTTTATAAGGTTATTCTTGTTGCTCGTCATGTGCTTTCCACAACCACTGTCAAAGTGCCAGATTGCATCGTTTGTCTCCGTGGCTGAAGTCTGCACAATCAAGAGCAAACAAGTTAGTTATCCAATATTGGATGTCCATTAAAATGTTCAAGAATACGTCCAGTGGAAACCCAAGTCTTAAGTTTTTCAACTTTGACTTGTTTTCTACTTGCTGAGGAACTAGGAGGTTTTGAGCCAAAAGACTTTTGATTCGTGCTGATCAAATCCAGTTTCTGATGTGGTGTCTTGCTCGGTTGACCTTTTTGCTGAACATACTTTTCAGTAAGTTCGTTTCTAGCAAGGTTCCTTCTAGCCCTAGCATTTTGAGTCTTGTCAGAACTCTTAGTCTTGATTTTGTTCATCTCTTTGAAGTATCTTTGCTTACTTTGCTTATACTCGTGAAAAAGTTGACTTTGCTTGGTTTTGAAACCGAGTCCACTTTTCGGAGAATGCTGAGCTTTTGTGCTAGCAACCTTACTTGATTCAGGTTTGTCAGCAAAGGTCTTCTGATTACTTTGAGTAATCTTGCCTTTTGACTTAACAAATTGCTTTTCAGCAACTTGTTTGGCATAATGCTTTACGGCATCCTTTTTCTTTACAGTTTGCTTTTCAGCAACCTGTTTTCCTTTTAAAGTCTTGTTACTTTTAGTAGCAACAATGAGCTTTACGGTCGTAGGTACTTGATTGCATTTTTCAGCAACCATAGATTGACCAAACTGATAGAGTTCTGGTTGACCACTATCAATAGCACGTACAAAGGAAATCGGTGATTTATCTTTACTCAAGATTATTACGTCATCACCTTCATACGTTGCACCTAAACCTTCTTTCTGAGATGGATCTCTCAAATAAGAGTTTAGTTCAGTCAGCGTATTACTTGCATCAGCTTAAGATTTGAAATTGATTTTCATCTTTTTCATTTCATGGATTTCTTCCTTGAAGATCTCTTTAGCTTATCTTCCCCCTTAGACATGGATTGCATCATTGGAGTAATGTGCAGAGAAAAGAACTTAGGCTGTTGTACTTCATGATAATTGCTTGATGATCAGAGGTCAGCTTTGACAATTCTTGTTTAATACTCACCAGATTCTCCTCATGTCTGCGCTCTGTTGCGACCTTATCTTCAATGAAAGTCTGAGACTTCACTAATGCAGACTTTGCTAACGGGAGTGCTTGACTGACATCTTCTTCATAGCTTTTGTGGTAAAGACTTATGTCTTTCTGAGCAATTGTAAGAGTAGTAGTGCGTTTCAGCACAGTAGCCAGTATTTTTCCGATGTCAAGCGGACTCTCAGCAAGCAGTGCATCATCTTCTGCTTTGCAGGCTTTGTGGACTTCCATTAGTGCTAAAATTCTAGGACTGAAATCCTCCACATTTTGGAACGGCACTAAGTTTGGGGTCAAGGAATGAACTTTGAGCTCAGAAGCGAATTGATCATCTCTTGTCAGCAAATGGCTTCTTAAGTCATCTCCTACATCATGTTCATAATCAGGAGGAGGAATTTGGACCACTTTGGGTTCACTTTTCTTTGAGTGATCATCCTCATTTGCGGAAAGATCGTCTTCATTGTCAGATTCATCAAGGCCAGCAACCTTGGTTCCTAAATCTGCAGCTTCATTCCTTTCTGGTTGAGTGGTTGCTGATGGCAACGCTTCAGACTCAACGACTGGAGTTTCACCAGTAGTAAGTTTTAATTGAGTAGTTGTTTAGGGCAACGTTTGAGACTCAATGACTGGAGTTTCACCAGTAGTAGATGGAAGAGAGGGGACTTTCGGAGGTTTTACTCCTGAAGATTGAGCAATATCCAAATTCTGCGTATGCCTTGCATGAATTTGGAGACTGTTTTGAAGTGCTCTTTGGTAATCTTCATCCATTTCTTCATCAACATCAAGGTTTGGATCAGTGACCTTGGCATCGAGTAAAGATAACTCGGCATCAGAAAGCTTGCTTTACCATGTTTCAATGCAGCGCGCTTTCTGGCATACTCTTCTTCAGTATCAGCGCCTTGTACAGGTGCTTGAGTACTTGTTTCAGCAGGAGCAGGTTGGGATTATTGCTGACTTGGTGTTTGATCAGCTTGCTGATTGTCTTGATTCTCAGTCTCAGCAACTGTCAGTTTGAGTCCACCAGCATCAGGACTAGGACCTTGATTATCATCATCATTGTCCTTTTTGTCCTTAGAATCTTTTCCTTCATCATCACTGGGATCAGTAGGAATGTTCTCATCTTCTTCTTCCTCATCATCATCCGTCAGTATAACCAACTGATGAATGTGTATTTTACACTTTCATTTGAGTCTTTTTCACCTATTTTAGCTATCCTCTATGTTAATTTAGCTATATTTCAGTGCATTTTATTAGAATAGTGTCACGTTTCCCTTTAGTTTTTATTTTCCAGGTTTTGGTTGAAAAACGAGGAATTCCGGGCAATTATATTGAAGTTGACAAGGAATTTGTGTTCCAGAAGCCTATTTGGAGTATCTGAAGGTTTCCGGATAGGATTTAGAGTCTAGGGGTCGAATCTGGAGGTTAAAAGGCCACTAGAAGTCAGAAACCGAGTCCGAAAAGGGGAAGAAATTCAAAAACGCATCGAAAACGCGGAATTTCCCGAAGTTTACTCCTGGGTGAATCGCCCTGGACATGGGGCGAATCACCCCACACCAGGCGAATCGCCCGGTGTGTGGGGCCCTTCGCCCCACACAAATTCGAAGCCTATATATAGTTGCTCAGTTTTTCTCCGAAATTCATACTTTTCCAGACCTCTTCTCTCACCTTTCTCTGTAGTTTTAGGTAGGAACTTCCCAGAGCCTGTTCGGGGGGTTCGTAACTTAGGAGATACTTTTTTCATAGCAGTTTGGAGCTTGTAAGATCGCGATTCTTCGGAGACTGACAACCTTCGGTAACATTGTATGTTACAGTTTTTCTACCTATTTTTATATATCTTTCAACATGTTTTCTTCTATGATTTCTGTTGATTGCATGACAACTATGAGTAGGTAAACTTATCGTTGGTGATAGTATCTGAATTCTTAGCGAAGGGTTGATAATTATGCTAATGGCTATATCGCGCATTATACTCCGTGTTATTGCTTTATTTCTTTGATCTAGCGGAATCTCTATCTTCGTATGTTGATTAATTATTATGCACAATTGGACCTTGGTCTTTAACCTATCAGAATCTATATCTTCGTAGTGTTGAATAATTATGGAACACAATTGGACAATAGTGTTTGACCTATCAGAATCTATATCTTCGTAGTGTTTGATAATCACAACAGGACAATTTATTGATCAAAGATCTCCATGCAAAACCGAGGAATTTACGCATGATTATTAACCCGTTATGCTTTGAAGGACCATACTATCACCAATCTCCATTATCTGTTAGAAAAACCCTTGCTATATCGTCTGCTGTTTTTTATATTCTAAATTAGATTTGATAAAGCTAGTTATAGTCCTTAGAGATCGACACTCGAGGTTATTCTACTGCTACACTACGGTTTTCGTTGTAGTTGTGAATTGCCTTTGGCTAAATAAAAAATTTATTTGCTTGATCCGGAACAGACAATCCCGCGTTCATCAAATTGGCGTCGTTGCCGGGGACTATACTCCTTTTTTCTGTTTAATTTGTTTATATTTTCAGCATTCAATTCCTAATTCTTGTAGTTTTAGTTTTCCTTTTTAATCTATCTCTGATACTGCTTTCCTAGTCGGTTACAGATAGTGTATGCCACATACATGATCTAGGGGAACACCGCTTGCTGATTCAATTGGTGAGATCAACATAGTCTACCACCAAAGAAGGCGACTACTTCAAAGGCGTGAACTAGAGGAAATAGTGGATACCAATTTCTCTGAATCTCTACACAGTCTTTTCAAGGAAATCGACGGAATGGCAGAAGCTAGACCACTGAAAGCATGGGTTCAACCCTCCAAGGATCGTATGAGGGGACCGGCGATTGTTCTTTCGTTTGCAACTCGAGATCTGGAAATCAAGAACCACGCATTCCAACAACTTCCGAGGTTCTATGGCTTATCAAGGGAAGATGTGATGGGGTACTTGCACGATATCGATGATTTCGTCAACCAACTCCCACGACCCGGAGCTGAAATAACGACGGATAAGTTGCGGAGAAGGTTTTTGCTATGGGGCTTGGCGACAGAGCCAAGTCATGGTTGAGTTCTCTACCAGCAGGCTCGTTGGACACTTGGGAGAAGGTTTTTTCAGCTTTCATGGAAAAATACTTCCCTCACACCTTGACTACCGCGCTAAAGGCGCAAATCACTGGATTCAAGCAGGACAATGATGAGACCATCTACACCGCGTCTGAGAGATTCCAAGATCTCACGAACAAGTGCCCTAACCATGGTTTTGAGCTTTCTGACCTAGTCCAACACTTCTACCATGGACTAACCTTCGAGAACCAACAAGTGGTGGATTTCAAATGCCGAGGCAATATTTGGGAGGAAACCGCAAAAGCCGTCTGGGCAGTTTTCGAAAGGCTTGCTAAGGGTTCGCAGTTCAAGGACCCAAGAGCGATGGTTAGGAGACGTGGACCTGAAGCTCCACCGACTCAAGAAGCCCCTATGTATAGGGGGAATGGGGATCAATTCGAGTGCTTTACCAACGAATTGAAGCAAGTCCTCAAGAGCGCTACTGGAACAACTGTTTCGAACGAAGTATGCCGAATATGCAAGAACTATGGGCATGGGGCTCATATGTGTAGATCGGAACTTGCGTATGATGATGGCAACTGGGCTCAAAGAGGCGAAGAGGAAGCGTTTGCTACGGATTTCGGTACTCAAGAAGCTAGCTACGAACAAGATGGGAGGAATCCTCGAGGTGGATTTTGGAGAATAGGGTTCCGAAACAATCAAGGATATGCACCAGCTAGCCAAACTTATGGCCCTAACCAAGACCGTAGTAGGCTAAACTATGGTAATGACCACTGCGAAAACCCCGTTCCGAAAGAGCCACCGAAGTCGAAATCGGCTCAACTGATGGAGAACTTGCAAAAGATGGTTGATCACACCCAAAGTTTTCTCAAACGCTATGAAGAAGATTCTTAGAAGATTAGGGCAAGGCTTGATAGGTTGGAAGAGAGCACTAGGCTTGCCCATCAAAAGATGCAAGAGTTGATCGACCAAGGAGCAAGTAGGGAGCAAGGCAAGCTGCCTAGCAACACTGAGAAGTTGAATTCCATTACCTTGGCGGGTGATCTACCTGTTGAAATCACTATCAAGAAGGTTACTAAGTGCGAGTGTTGCAAGGGGGAAGTACTCCCACAAGCTAAGGAAGAAGAGAAGGACCTTGGTTCTGACGAGAGTGAAGAGGAGCAAGAGGATCCCGAGCCACTCCCTAAAAGTTTCGATGTTAAGGTCGGGATTGGTGAGCTTGAAGATGTCCGTGCCACACTAGACACGAGATCCTACTCTAATGTGCTCCCTTTTTTGAATGTGTTTTAGAAGAGTAGCCTTGGAAAACTATCTGAGCATAGGGCTATTGTGCAACTGGCGGATGGATCCTTTGTGAGACCCGAAGGTGTTGTGAAAAATGTGTTGGTCAAGATTGGTGAAGCTTCTGTATATACCAATTTTGTAGTTATGCCGTCGTCTGCACCTGGGGTGGGGGATGTCATTCTCTTGGGGCGAACGTTCTTAACTAAGCTACGCTCAGTGATGGACATCTACCAAAGAACTTGCACTATTGAAGTGGATGGCAAGCAACATGTGTTGCAAGCCATATCTGATCCACCTGATCTGCCAGATACTTCTCACACTACTTACTACTGTGGTCTTGCAGCCTATGTTCTTTCTTATTCACAGGTTCGTGGCAAGAGGAGGAGATCCATGAAGGGGAAGTCTAGTACCCGCAGAAAGAAGAGCTAGGCGCAGGCAGGAGTCGAGTCAAAGAATTTAAACAATGACGCTATCCGAGAGGCAACCCGGAATTTTTATCGCTTTCTTTACCGCTTTATTGCATGCATTCATTCTTGAACAATTTGCTTCTCATATGTGAATTTGTTCATCTCTGTGTCGTTTGTGCTTATGCTATGTTCGAGTGAGATTTTTCGAGTGGTTTTATGAGAAAAATGGTTTCGGGGATTAAAAACCGCATTTTTTGTCGCAGATTTCGTCTCCCCGCATCGGGGAGTGGGGGGCGAATTGCCCCACGACTTCTGATAATTAAAAACGCGGATTTCCTTTCTTCATCTCATTTTCTTCATTATCTTCACCTCTTTCTCTTCAAAAAACCGAATTTCGCGAAATTGCCTTCAAATCTTCATAACTTCTTCATTTCTCCACCAAATTTAGTGTTCTTTAGCTTCAATCGAAGCCTATTACATGATCTATCTTTTCATCCGAACAGATTTCACCCTAGTGCATTAGTTTTTCAGATCTGAGGTATCTTCTTATGAATCCTAATTTTTGAAATTTGGGGGCTTTCTAATTTGAGCTTCAATTATGCTTATATGATGCATGGGTAGGTTGTTTGTGTGATTAGAAGCATTATTTACTATCAATTGCATGCTTAATTATGCTTGGATTGTTGATTTGGGAATTTTGCTACTAGATGATATATCTTGTTATGCAATATATCTTTATCTTTGATTTCTTGCACATGATTGTGTTTATTGATGTAATGATGATGGATTTGATGATAGAATGCTTCATTGTTGAGTATGAGGATTTATGATGCTAGAATTTTTCGCTATTGTGGTATGAATTGAGCATTGTTATCTAGGTTATTGGTTGTCTAGCAAGAGCATAATGTGATGTATTGCATGTAGTAGTTACATAGGTATGTTGCATGTTGAAGAATCTAGGCTAGACATAAAGGATTTGGGGAGCTCGATTGTTGATTTTATCACTTGTGTGTTTCGTTCTTACACTAGCATATGCATGAGTCAGTTTTGTGTCATACGAGGTACTAACTGTTATTTGTAGGAACCATGCCAAGGTAGAGGAGCATTCCCGTATGATTACTATGAAGTATTGGAGGGGGATCGATTACGACCATGTCAAGGAGAGTGATCTCGTTGGAGGTGCGTTCGAGCCACGGGCTCTTGCAACAACGTCGTGGATTATCAAAGAGGAGGAGCTAGAGTACACCTGGAGTAAGGACTCCTATGCCTATTCATGCACCACCGAAGGGACAGAAACCATTATTACATCAGCAAACCATCATAAGGACTGCAAAGTTCGAGTGAACTGGAAGGCACCGGGACGATCTTGCCACGACGGATTCAATCTTGAGTTCGCAGTTGCTAGAAGGTTCCGAAGCGCTAGATTGGTTCCAAAACATAATGACATGGGTGCCCGGCCCCTCTTAGGGATGCCCCTTGCCTGCCTCTAAAGGGAGCATCATATAGACATCGGTCGCATCAACCGTAGAGAATGTGGTCGACATTGGTAAAAATGGTAGAAGACTTCTGAGTATCCGAGCAGCTTACTGTAACCTCCTCGGGGTGTAAAACGCTGGAGGGGGAGGTCCTGATACCACTGCTCTTTCCCCTTCAACAGTTCACAACCTATTGGAGGGCTACAGGATGGAGGATTCCATAACAGCGGCGGCTAATCTTGAGGATTCTACTCGACATTGCAACTCTACTGGTGAGGATGTACGTGATAGTAGTGACAATGAAGGCCATACGGGCAATGATGATACTAATGGAGGAGTTGTTCCTATCCGGCCTATAAATGGAACTACTGCACCTACCAGAAGACCTGATGACCACCTATAAGGCTCCCAGAGCAGTCCCAATAACTCACAAGCAGCATACTCAGCCGACCGAGGCCAAACCATGCGGTAACATCTAGTATCACATCTTATTTCCTCATTTTCTTACTGCTAGGGACTAGCGTTAATTTCATGAGGGGGGATGGGATTTAAGTGATCTAGTGTTGTTAGTTTGGAGCTTGCCATTGATGGTTTAGAGCTTGGTATTGGTAGGATGAGTATAGTACCTTGCATGTTTTATCCGTCTGCATTTGCATTTGCACGTTTACTGCTTTCTTAGTTTTTTAGGTTGCATTCACTACATTCATCCTAGGATAGTCTTGCATGTTTTATATGGAATTTATTGTCGAATCTTTTGAACTTTTTTATTGGGTAAATTAACTAACTATGCCATTAATCATATGCTTCATCTCTATGAATTTGTTTGAGGTTTTTCTCGCTTGGCTTGTAACATTTATGTATTGCACTTAGTTGAGCTTGGTAGTCTCGACATCACTTAAGTGGTGTTTTCTCTACTGCGGTTCACGAAGGCCTTTATAATAGGATGATGCATGTTAGGGTCTTATGGTTGTTTTCCCGAGTAATTATGTACCTAAGAGGCAACAAGTCTTCACCATGCTTTGAGATTGCTAAATGCCTAGGAAGGAGGTAGTGTGAGGTTGTGTGATCTTTTGTTCATAACCTATTCTTCCGAATAGGTTTGGGGAGGGGGTTACACCATCATTAGACTTGTTTTTCGTTTTTCATTTCCATATTGTGAGTTTATTTTTCCTTTCTCGTAAATTTTGTACTCCAACCTATTCTTTCGAATAGTTTTGGGGAAGTCGTTCTGAGTCATTTTGTTTCTCTTTTTGTTATGCTACTGCTGGCTAAAAAAAAATCGAAAAAAAGAAAAGAAATTCCAGGAAAAAAAAAGAAAAAAAGAAAAAAAGAAACTGGAAAGAAAAAAAGAAAAAAAAGGAGAAAAGACCCCAAAAAAGCAAAGAAGTGTCCAAAAAAGAAAGCCAAATAGCAGTTTAACAAAGTGTTGTGTCTCATGTTCCAATTTTTGTTATGTTCGTAATCGTGTTGTAATTTTCTATTTTTTGTGTTTTGTTTTTGAGTGTCATCTGTTCTAGACCACCCTCGTCCTGCCATTCAGGAAGCGGTGAATAGCTTAAGACTTTACTTAAGAGATGGGTAGAATAGGGGAGTGTTATCTTTTATAGGGAACCCTCCTTCGTTTGATGAGAGCCAGTACTGGTTCGACCTCTTTGAGGGAAAGTCTTAAACTTGGTGAACATGAGTAAGTCCTCAGTTTCATAGGCACGGGACAACCATTCGTATCTTAGCATGCTTCATTACGTCTTCACTGACTAGGTCCAGGTAGAGAATGTTACGAGAGGCTATTATTCAACCTATATTCATGCTTTGATTTATATGGTTCTTGTTCATATGTTTTTTGATAGATTCAGTAGATTAGTTCATTCTATTTGGCATGAGACTCCATTTTGTGTCTTGCATTGTTTTTTGCATTAGAGTCTAGCTTAGTTGCTTGAGGACAAGCAAATGTTCGGTTTGGGGAGTTTGATGAATGTGTATTTTACACTTTCATTTGAGTCTTTTTCACCTATTTTAGCTATCCTCTATGTTAATTTAGCTATATTTTTGTGCATTTTATTAGAATAGTGTCACGTTTCCCTTTAGTTTTTATTTTACAGGTTTTGGTTGAAAACCGAGGATTTCCGGGCAATTATATTGAAGTTGACAAGGAATTGGTGTTCCAGAAGCCTATTTGGAGTATCTGAAGGTTTCCGGATAGGATTTGGAGTCTAGGGGTCGAATCTGGAGGTTAGAAGGCCACTAGAAGTCAGAAACCGAGTCCGAAAAGGGGAAGAAATCCAAAAACGCGTCGAAAATGCGGAATTTCCCGAATTTTACTCCCGGGCGAATCGCCCAGGACGTGGGGCCCTTCGCCCCACACCAGGCGAATCGCCCGGTGTGTGGGGCCCTTCGCCCCACACAAATTCGAAGCCTATATATAGTTGCTCAGTTTTTCTCCGAAATTCATACTTTTCCAAACCTATTCTCTCACCTTTCTCTGTAGTTTTAGGTAGGAACTTCCCAGAGCCTGTTCTGGGGGTTCGTAGCTTAGGAGATACTTTTTTCATAGCAGTTTGGAGCTTGTAAGATCGCGATTCTTCGGAGACTGACAACCTTCGGTAACATTGTATGTTACAGTTTTTCTACTTATTTTTATATATCTTTCAACATGTTTTCTTCTATGATTTCTGTTGATTGCATGACAACTATGAGTAGCTAAACTTATCGTTGGTGATAGTATGTGAATCCTTAGCGAAGGGTTGATAATTATGCTAATGGCTATATCTCGCATTATACTCCGTGTTATTGCTTTATTTCTTTGATCTAGCGGAATTTCTATCTTCGTATGTTGATTAATTATTATGCACAATTGGACCTTGGTCTTTAACCTATCAGAATCTATATCTTCGTAGTGTTGAATAATTACGGAACACAATTGGACAATAGTGTTTGACCTATCAGAATCTATATCTTCGTAGTGTTTGATAATCACAACAGGACAATTTATTGATCAAAGATCTCCATGCAAAACCGAGGAATTTACGCATGATTATTAACCCGTTATGCTTTAAAGGACCATACTATCACCAATCTCCATTATCTGTTAGAAAATCCTTGCTATATCGTCTGCTGTTTTTTATATTCTAAATTAGATTTGATAAAGCTAGTTATAGTCCTTAGAGATCGACACTCGAGGTTATTCTACTGCTACACTACGGTTTTCTTTGTAGTTGTGAATTGCCTTTGGCTAAATAACAAATTTATTTGCTTGATCCGGAACTGACAATCCCGCGTTCATCACCAACTCGAGATGCTTGTACAAAGCAACACTCGTAACTTCCTCTTCTTCATTGATTTTGTGGGGATCAGCCACCACGGGTACAAAGGAACCCTTGAGCATCACAGCTTGTTCAGCTGGAGAAGCACTCTTAAATTTGGCCTTCATATTCTCTCCGATTTGAGCAATCAGATTTGAGCTCATTAGCTGAGAATATGACATTTCTTCTGGAAGTATAGAGTGGACAAAGGTCTCGAGTTTCAGCAGAGAGACTCTCTTTTTCTCGTTGGATAGATGAAGATGAAGGTCAAAAAAGTCCATCCTTCTGTACCTTTGCCAGTTGCTGACAGACTTAGCAACTCTTGACAAGGTAGTTCTCTTGAAGTCTAAGTAAAGTTCTTCAGAATTCACTTTTGGATCCTCAATGATGTGAACCACTTCAGTGGTCTCCTTTTGAGCCTGAAAAAGAATAGAATTATGTTCAGGAAAGGTTTGGATAATAGTCTTAGAGTCCAAAGCTGGAACATGATTTACCTGCTGAGATTCAGCAAGCTCATGTTGCACACTTGTTTGTGCAGGTACTATTTCCATTCCTTGAGGAGCTTGAGAAGCATCCTTGACTTGTTCATCCTGAAATAATTGTAAGTTAGATACAAGCACTAAGTTTTCAAACTTAGTTGCATTACCAAAAATTTTGTCTACCTGCTGAGCAGGAGGTGGATTCTGGTGCAGAGGCTTCAGCAACCTTCTGACTTGTATCTTGAGAATTCTGTAGAGAAATCATTATATTAGCAAAAGATTAAGTTTCAGATAGTGAAGATTTGCTTATGGTTGAGTTAACTACCTACTGAAGAAGGACAGGTAGTGACTCGGTCCTTTCAACAACAACAGCTTCTTCAATATCTGGGACTGTTTCTTCAGCAGAATTCTTTTCTTGCTCTGTTTGAGAAAGCTGTGCGGGTTCAGCAATCTCCCTTGTCTCTGAAATGACAAGTTGAGCAGAGGCATCTTGACCCTTGAGTTCACTGCTTGTCATGAAAACATCGATTGATTTGTTGGAAGTGTCTTCAATATCCAACTCCATTTGATGACTTAGTTCTTTCAGCACCAGCTGAACTTTGTCAATGGATGTTTTCGATGAACTGGGTCTAGTATTCTCAACATCACGAGATGCGTCGTCGAATAGTGTCTCTTGTGGTGTTTCAGCAATCTCTGGGACTTGAACCATTGCAGCCTCAGCAACTGGTTCTTCAGCAACTTGATGAGTTGCTTGTTCAGCAACCATCTTTTCAGCAACGGCAACATCAGCAAGTGCCATGGTTCTTTTGTCAGCAGCAATATCAATCACTGGTTCCAGAGTCTGATCATCAAGATTATCTACAATGTAGATATCTGGGATTGAGGCAAGAATTTCATTTCCACTGCCTTGTGGTCTCTTCTCAGCAGATGTATCAACATTGAGTTGATTGTTGAAGGCTTCCGCAAACACTTCAACATTGCTGACATAGGTCTCAGTAACCACTTTGTCAACATCTACTGGAGCTTGTGTTTCAGCAACTGCGTGAGAGTCATCCGAAAGATCATGGACAACTGGTACTGACTTGCGAGCCAGTGTTTTCTTTCCTGGGTTAGTTGTCCTTTTTCTCTTGGGGACGGGGTAAGATGATGACGCTGCAGTCTTAGTGTCATCATCAGCTTTCCTCTTTTTCTTCTTAGATTTTTCAAGTTTCTCTCTAGGAGTAGCGCCAGTAGTAGCATTTTCAGCAACCGGTGTTGTACCCTTATCATGATCACCATCTACAGCAGTTTCATCATGATCACCATCTACAGCAGTTTCATCAACAACTTTTTCAGCTGTTGGAACATTCTCTTGCTGAGTGGTGGTGGCAACATCTGCAGCTGTTGTATACCTTTCTTGCTGACTTGTGCTGATAACATTTGCAGCTGTTGTCTTCTTTGATTTTTCCAGTTTCTTGTCAGCAAGCTTAGGTGCATTTTGCTTGTAGAAGGCTCTTCCCACATTGCATACAGATTTCTTAATCGGCAATGGGTTTCTCAGCTGAATCATGAAGTGTTCAAGAATGAAGCATATTTTTAGTCCATACATGACTGGGAAGGTAGGTGAGACCTTGTTGTCTTCAACCTTAACCTTGAATTTAGTAACACAATCAACAAGTCTGTTGAAAATGTACTTTGCCCAGTTGAGCTCCGTTTTGTTCTCATAGATATGCATCAGCAGCGGCCACCTTCTCAAGCCTACTTGGTCTATTCCTCCGACTTGGGAGTCTAAGACTTTGATTAGTAGCAGAGCTACTAGACCAAGTGAATGGCAGAGATGCTTCCTCTTAACGTGATTTGTCCAAGTCACGGGAGAAATCTCTCCTTTCTTCATATTCTCATTTCTGACACCACTGTAGAAAGCTTCAATTTCTTCATCAGTGGCAGTGATGTCATCTTCAGTTCCAGTGGTCGGAATCTGAAAGATTTCTGCTAAATCAGTCCATTTCAAGACGATTTGCACATTCTGAACTGTGGAGAAGATCACTTTTTCAGTGACTCCTTGACCATCAGTTAGGGACTGGATTTATGCATTGTTGTAGAACTCCATAGTATCTAACATACTCACTTTCTTAGGGCGAGCTGTTGTAAAGTGAGTGAGGCCTTGCTGTTTAATCAAGTCAAGTGTCTCCTCATTGTCACCGTCTAGTTCTTGTTCATAGAAGTATCGGATATACTTCTCTTTTGCAAAGCCACCCCATTGCATCATCATCTCACACTTTGCAGTGTCTAGATAAGCAGGCGCCATGGGTTTTTCTGTTATTCTATCGTTTTTCAACACAACTTTCGCTGTGTTAGTCACCGGAGCAGTGCTTTTTCCAGCACTGTCAACCTTAGATGACTTTGATGTCTTAGATGGCTGTCTCTTTGGTGCCATTTCTTTTTATAGATGAGAAATGTATACGAAAAAGATTGTTTGCTTTTTGACCGGAGGTACAGTAGATTCAGGCTAAAATTTGCAGAGAAAGGAAATGTGAGTTAAAGAATTTTGTCTTTGTCTAACTCCTTGTTTATATAGTGTCTCTGATGTGCAAGAAGCTCAATCGATTTGAGTTCTCAGCAAGGGTAAATCAGAGAAACAACAGCGTTAGTGGAGCCTTTGCATTAAATGCGTAGTGGCCCACTAACAAAAACCGTCAGAGCATTCTTTCTCTTTGTAATGTTAACCGTTAGATCAATAACGCCTTTTAATCAAAGGCCATGATTGTATTTCATGTCATGATTATTAATGAGTTTATCTGTGCCCGATTAACGTCACAAATTGATTTTACCGAGATTTATGGGATTTGATTGCTTGCTGAAGTAAACAAGAATCTTTTCAGCGAGTTTGCATAACTAGCCTTGTTACTTGCTGAAAGTTCCCCCTTAATTAGACATCTCATATTTCTTTAAGTTGAAAGATATTTCTGAGTTCCCGTATCAGTAAATTCTTTTTATCTTGAGATATCTTTTGGTAAAATCTGAGAAGTGAGTTTGCTCTTTTCTGAGTTCCCGTCTCAGAATATTCCCTTGATACTTGAATACCTGTTTCAGTATCTTTGATTGTCTGAATGCCTGTTTCAGCAATCTTTAAGGTTATTCTCTTACTGAGTGCATGTCTCAGCAAGTGATCAAGTTTGCTAACAAATACCCGTTTTGAAGGAATAACTTGTTGAATGCCTGTTTGAGAAATCATGTAGTGACTTACCATTTCTTAGAAGAAATCAGTGGAAGGAACTTTTATTCAAGTAAGAATACTTTGTCTTGCTGAATGCCTGTTTCAGCAATCTTCCAATTGTATCCCTTATTGAGGTAATTCAATCAATCCAAGGTTATACCTTAGCATTGCAAATCTATTATCTGGTAGGGGCTTGGTAAAGATGTCAGCAAGTTGATCATCAGTACCCACTTTTACAACCTCAATATCTCCCTTTTCCACATGATCTCTAATAGAATGATGTCTAATATCAATGTGCTTAGTCCTTGAGTGGAACTTAGGATTTTACGTGATAGCAATAGCACTTGTATTATCGCAAAAGATTGGTGTTTTCTTTGCAGAAATACCATAATCTCTTAATTGTTGCTGAATCCATAGGATTTGAGTTGTGCAACAACCAGCCGCAATGTACTCAGATTCAGTAGATGAATTGGCAACACAGGTTTGCTTCTTGCTGAACCATGATATTAATCTAGTACCCAAAAACTGACAAGTTCCAGAGGTACTTTTTCTATCAAGAGTTGATCCTCCATGATCAGCATCAGAATAACCAACCAATTCAAGTCCATAATCTTTAGGATACCATAATCCAACATTGACTGTACCTTTGACATATTTCAGTATCTTAAGTGCCTTTTTGTAGTGTGATTCTCTTGGATCAGATTGGAATCTTGCACACACACAAACAGCATACTGAATGTCAGGTCTACTTGCTGTTAAATACAACAAGGAACCAATGAGCTTCCTATACTTGTGTTCTTCAACACTTTTATCTTCTTTAGTATAGCCCAATTTGGTACCAACAATCATAGGGATCTTTTCAGGTTTTTATTCCTCTTTGATCCTAAACTTTAAGAGCATTTCTTTTGCATACTTTGCTTGATTTATGAATATTCCATCTTTGAGTTGCTTGACTTGCAATCCTAGGAAATAATTCAATTTTCCCATCATACTCATTTCAAATTTGTTTGTCATGAGCTTGGCAAAATCATCACAAAGTTGTTTGTCCTTAGATCCAAATATTATGTCATCCACATAAATCTGAACTAAGAGTATTTTACCATCATGGTTCATGGTGAACAAGGTTTTGTCAACTTCACCTTTCTTGAAACCATTATCCAGCAAGAACTTAGCCAAGGTATCATACCAAGCTCTTGGTGCTTGCTTTAGACCATATACAGCTTTCTGAAGCTTGTATTCCATCTTGGTTTCTGAGCGAAGTTCAAAGCCAGGGGGTTGTTCTAAGTAGACTTCTTCAGCAAGTTCACCATTCAAGAATGCACTTTTAACATCCATTTGATAAACAATGAAGTCATTCTGTGCAGCAAAGGTCAAGAAAAGTCTAATTGCATCCAATCTTGCAACTGGTGCATAAGAATCATCATAGTCCAATCCTTCAGTCTGATAGTAACTTTGAGCAACTAAACGTGCTTTGTTTCTTGTTACTTCACCAGACTCACTCAGCTTGTTTCTGAACACCCACTTTGTACCAATAGCTTTCTTGCCTTCAGAAAGAGGTACAAGTTTCCAGACTTTGTTCCTTTCAAATTGATCCAGTTCTTCTTGCATTGCCTTGATCCATTCAGAATGCTTTAGAGCTTCTTCTATGGTCTTGGGTTCAATTTCTGAAACAAAGCAAGAGATTTCTGAAACAAAGCAAGAGAACAACGATTCTACTTCTACGACATTTGCTTCTTCAGCAAGTCCATGAGTAGCAGAAACTTTGGATCTAGTCACTTGGCGTTTGTCAATATCACCAATCATATCCGTAGAGGGATGATCTCTAATCCATTTGTTAACAGGCTTTCTGCTCGTCAGCATGTGACTCTTCAGCATGTACTTGTTCAATACTGTTGGTGTTATGTGTCTCTGCTGAGATTGGTTCATCAGCAACTGCTTGTTCATCAGCAGGCACGGGAGGTTGCGTAGTTTCAGCAACTTCCTGAGCAACTGCGTCTTTTGCTGGAATTCTTTGTCGTGAACTATATTTATCTTGTCATGACTTGGGGGAGGAGAGTCATTGTCAGAATCATCATTTAGTTCAATTGACTTGATTTTCCTAGCATCAGATTCAATTCTTTGCTCATGTATGATTAGCTTTTTCATACATTCTGATATTTCTTCTTCAGCAGGCACTCCTTGTGTCTTTTCGTAGAATACAACATGCACTGATTCTTCGATCTTTTGTGCCTTTTTGTTGTAAACTCTATAAGCTTTACTATGCAAGGAGTAACCAAGAAATATCGCTTCATCTGCCTTTGGTTGAAATGTTCTTAGGTATTCTCTACCGTTATTAAGAACGAACCACTTACAACCAAATACTCTTAGATGAGTGATATTAGGAGGTCTTCAAACGAACAACTCATATGGAGTTTTGTTGTATTCCTTAGTAATCAGACATCTGTTTTGAGTGTAACAGGCTGTATTAATCGCTTCAACCCAGTAAGCCTCACTTATTTCAGTGTCACCAAGCATTATTTTTGCGGCTTCTTTTAGGATGCGATTCTTCCGTTCAGCAACACCGTTTTGTTGTGGTGTCCTTACAGAGGATAACTGATGTTGTATGCCTTTTGAAGTGCAATACTTAGTTATGTACTAGTTTACAAACTCAGTACCATGGTCTGGCCTTATGACTTTTACCTTGTCATTTTTCATGACTTCAAACTTATTCAGCAAGTTAGGTATTTCAGTCCTTGTTTCAGATTTGTGCTTGATAAATACTACCCAAGTGAATCTTGAATAGTCATCTACCACCACCAGACCATACTTCTTACCAGCATAGCTTGTTGAAGAAGATTCAAACAAGTCCATGTGCAAGAGTTGTAAAGGTTTTGTAGTTGACGGTACTGCCTTGTTCTTAAAAGAAGATTTTGTTTGCTTTCCTTGCTGATATGCATTGCAAACACCATCCTTCTTAAAAGTAACCTTAGGTAATCCAACTACAAGTGCCTTTTTAGGCAGCTTATTCAGCGTCTTGAAGTTTAGATGACTTGTTCGTTTATGCCATAACCATGCTTTTTCAGCAAGGCAATCGTGATCTGAGACAAGGCATTTTTCAACGATTGCTGAAGACCAATCTTTGGTGTACAAGCCTCCTGATCTTCTGGCAATCATGATAACCTTCTTTGTTTCGAAATCTATAAGTTTACATTCATCACTTTTGATTTTGATGAAGTATCCTTTGTCAGCAAATTGACTCATGCTGAAAAGGTTAAACTTAAGATTTTTGACATAAAGAACTCCCGTAATGGTAATGCACCCTAACTTCACGTCACCATAGCCTTTTGTAGAACCAGAGCCTCCACCAGCAAACCTTATTGTTGGATCTTTAGACCACCGTCTATAGTTTATAAGGTTATTCTTGTTGCCCGTCATGTGCTTTCCACTTTTTCTCCGTGGCTGAAGTCTGCACAATCAAGAGAAAACAAGTTAATTATCCAATGATGGATGTCCATTAACATGTTCAAGAATGCGTCCAGTGGAAACCCAAGTCTTAAGTTTTTCAACTTTGACTTGTTTTCTAGTTGCTGAGGAACTAGGAGGTTTTGGGCCGAAAGACTTTTGATTCGTGCTGATCAAATCCACTTTCTGATGTGGTGTCTTGCTCGGTTGACCTTTTTGCTGAACATACTTTTCAGTAAGTTCTTTTCTAGCAAGGTTCCTTCTAGCCCTAGCATTTTGAGTCATGTCAGAACTCTTAGGCTTGATTTTGTTCATCTCTTTGAAGTATCTTTGCTGACTTTGCTTATATTCGTGAAAAAGTTGACTTTGCTTGGTTTTGAAACAGAGTCCACTTTTGGGAGAATGCTGAGCTTTTGTGTCAGCAACCTTACTTGATTCAGGTTTGTCAGCAAAGGTCTTCTGATTACTTTTAGTAATCTTGCCTTTTGACTTAACAAATTGCTTTTCAACAACTTGTTTGCAGAATGCTTTACGACATCCTTTTTCTTTACAATTTTCTTTTCCTTGATGATCTCTTTTACTTATCTTCCCCCTTAGACATGGATTGCATCATTGGAGTAATGTGCAGAGAAAAGAACTCATTGCAATTTTCAGCAAGAGTACTTAGGCTGTTGTACTTCATGATAATTGCTTGCTGATCAGAGGTCAGCTTTGACAATTCTTGTTTAATACTCACCAGATTCTCCTCATGTCTGCGCTCTGTCGCGACCTTATTGTTGGTCCCTTTAAACAACAAGAAAAGACTAGAGGGGGGGGGGTGAATAGTCTTTTCAAACTTTCGTCATTTAAAACTTTCTCAGCAAGTACTTATTACTTTTCAGTAATGGGTTTGCTGATACATAACTTTCTCAGCAAGCGTAAGTTACTTTACAGTAGCTTGGTTTGCTGATACTTAAAATCAGAGAGCGGAAGTCTTTGAGACAATAAGTGCTTTTTCAGCAAGTAAAGGTTTCAGCAAGTGAGGTGAGTGACTGTGTACAAACAGATATAATTTGCTGAAAGCTAAATACAGTAAGTAAATCACACAAACACTTTTATAGTGGTATCTGAGAGTGGCGTAATCTCTCAACTAATCCACTTCGTCCTTTCTAGGACTAAATCCACTAAGATATGATTGAGGTTCCTTACAATCTCCTATCTAAAGCGATTCAACAGAAACCAAAGCACACTTGCTTTGTCTCCAACCTAAACTAGAGAACTCAACCTTGTTCTCCAACAAACTTGGTACTTTTAATCAGCAAGACTATGCTCGATTAAGTTCCCCCTGAATATCACGCCTGAAAGGGTGTATTTTCAGTTAGAGAGTTTTGGGGTGAGATGACTTAATTATAACTTATTCAGTTACAACAAGTAATCTAAGAAACACAACTTGGAATACTTTGCAGTAAACAAGTTTGATTGTTTCTGGTGTCAAGACTTGTTCTTGTTCGATAGAAAGAACACTTAACTAATTTCTTAGCCGAGTTTGTTCTACTTCTTCACAAGTAGCTTTTTCAAGCTTTTGTCTTGGAACAGATCAATGGCAGTAAGAGTGTTTGAAGGTTTGTGAGTTTTTAAGCACAAGTGAGAGTTTGATCACGTTGTTGACACACTTCAACTCTTTGCCGGATGACCTCTATTTATAGTGCAAGTAAGGAGCCGTTTGAATTTCAAATCCTAAGACTTTTGTTCCTTAACATGTCACTATCTTGCTTTTTGTACTTTCAGCAGCGACTTTGTTTGTCTTCTAGTCTTCATGTCCTTCGTGTGTAAGCTTTGCATTAAATGCACATTTGAATAGAATTCAAACAGTAACATTGGAGCGCAAATTCACGTACATTCAGCAAGAGGTCACATATGTTTATCAGCAAGTGGTCAGTCTCAGTTTCAGCAAGCACAACCTACTCTGTCTTTCAGATTTTCACTTATGCAATGCCGTTTGCTGAACATTTCACTTTCTGAATAACACGTGCCTTTGTAGATACCAGTCTTCAGCAATCTTCTAGTCTTCAGATCTTCAAATCTTCAAGTCTTCAGATCTTCAAAAAGTCTTCAAGATTCTGAGCGATTTCTACTTGCTTAAGATAATTCGTTTGTAATAAACACAATACATCTTCAGCAAATGCTTCAATAGGTTATTTTCTTCTAAGAAAATAAGATACATCATAAGCTAAAGTGTCAATAAGATATTTTCTTTTCAGAAAATAAAATACGTCATACACAAAAGAAATATCTTATCTAGCACCTAACTAAGTCATCAGCAAACGTTCCTCTTTTACAATGTCCTTAAAATTCTAAATTCCTATGGACCTTAAGAGTACTAGTTACTGGACGTTTCTTAATTTAGCATGGTTAATTGCTCATCAAAATTACAAGTTTCCTAACAAATTTCCCCCTTTTTGATGTTAGCAATCTATGGCTAAATTAATTGTTACCCTTTTAGAGGTTTCTGATGTTGAATAAATCAGTTGATTAATGCAAGCATACTTTAATAATTAAACAGTAAGCATAAATAGATTGCATAATCAAAAACCAATAAGAGTCAAAAGAATTTATTGTTGATAGTTATCATTCAGATGTTTACATGAAAAAGCATAGATAACATAAGCAGGATCAGCAAACAAAAACTTTAACAAAAACTATTGCAGGGACTTAAGCTCTTTCAGAGGATTTTCTCAAAATCTCTCTTACACTCTTCTCAGCAAGTGCAGTGAATTCAACACAATCCTTTTCGTAATTTTCCAGAAGCCTACGGACTTGTAGTTGAAGAATTCTTGCTTTTTTGCAGGCAGTATGATGATGTTTTTCAGCATTCATTTCCATGTAATTAATTACCCACAAATGCATGCCCCAATTGCTGGCATGGAGAAGCTGTGTATCTGAAATGCTTTTCGGATGAATCTTTCTTAGCCAGAGAAGATCTTCTTATTGATCCTTAGCAGTGAGATAGAAGTACTCATAAGGAATCAATCCAAGTTTCTTCTTAGGTTTCTTTGTTACCGGGTCTATGTAGTAAGCAATGCCAGGTGGTTTGATCAGATTTGGTTCCTGTTTGTATGTCTTACCAATGGCAACTCTTCTTACATAGACCTCTAGATTCAACCATTTCCCAGCAACATTTCTTGGGAGGGATTCTTCCCTTTGATTTCTTTGGACTTTGAGTTCAATCCATTTGAACATTTGATTCAATATGGCTGTAGGAAAGAACTCATTCACCAGCAAGTCTTCCAGCTTTAAGATCCAGCAACCATGAATGTTTCTGATTACATTCTGAGTGGTTTCCTCATTGCTGGTCTTTGTATATTCAATGCCGGAGCCAATAGCAATGCTGGCCAGCCTTTTCTCTTCCTGTCTTTGCCTTCTTCTTCTTGTTTTGGCATTGTCTTGATCTATTGCTGAAGAGTCAGACGAAAAATGCTTTGAATGGCCAGACGGAGTTACGGCTGTTAAGGGTCTAGCTCTTATGGCTTGAGCTATTGTTTGATTGTCATCATCTTCATCATCATCTTCATTCAGATTGTGATGACTTTCAGTGTGACAGAAATCTTGAGTTTCAGCAGCAGTTTTTCTCTTTTTGGTACTTGCTGAATTTACTCAGATTCTGCTTGCCTTTTAGAACTTTGCTCTTTTTCAGCAAGCGGTTCTATGGGCAAAGGCACATCAGCAACGGGAGGAGGAGGAGATTGGTTTCTCTTTCTGGATCTTTTCTTTTCTTCCCCCTTAGACATGGATTGCAACATCGGAGTGATGTGCAGAGAATAAAACTCATTGCAATTTTCAGCAAGAGTGTTGAGACTGTTATACTTCATGATGATTGCTTGTTGGTCAGAGTTCATTGTGGACAACTCTTTTTGAATATTCATCATGTTCTCTTCATGTCTTTTCTCTATTGCGGCCTTCTCATCCATAATATTCTGAGCCTTGACGAGAGCATTCTTTGCAAGCTTGAGCGCCTGACTTACATCTTGTTCATAGCTCTTGTGATAAAGACTGATGTCTTTCTGAGCTATTGTCAAAGTTGTAGTGCGTCTCAGCACTGTAGCCAATATTTTTCCAATGTCAAGTGGGCTCTCAGCAAGCAATGCCTCATCCTCAGCTTTGCAGGCATCATGGACTTGCTTTAGTGCTAGAATTCTGGGAGTAAACTCCTCCACTCTTGGGAACGACACTAATAGAGGTGTTAAGGAATGAACCTTAATTTCTGAAGCAAACTGATCATCACGCATCAGCAATTCTGCTCTTAGACCATCGTCTAAATCATTGATGTAATCAGGAGGAGGAATCTGAAAACTTTTGGGTCTCGCTTGGATTGTTCATCTTCATTTTCTGACAAGTCGTCATCATCCTCAGATTCATCAAGTTGAGCGACTTTTGAGCCTTCGTCAGTAGCTTCATTTCCTTTTTGTTGAGTGGTTGCTGATGGCAATGCTTCAGACTCAACGACTAGAGTTTCACCAGTAGTTAGTTGTTTCAGTTGAGTTTGTGGCTCAATTACTGGAGTTTCGCCAGTAGTTAGTTTTAATTGAGTAGTTGCTGAAGGCAACGTTTGAGACTCAATAACTGGAGTTTCGCCAGTAGTAAGTGGAAGGGATGGAACTTCCTTTGATTTTAGTCTTGAAGATTCACCAATTTCTAGATCCTGCTTATGTCTTGCATGGATCACGAGACTGTTTTGTAGAGCTCGTTGGTAATCTTCATCTTCTTCATCATCTTCTTCAAGGTTTTCTTCAGTAACCTTGGCATCAGAAACTGGACTTTTCCCATTTTTCAAGGCAGCCCTTTTTCTGGCGTATTCTTCTTCAGTATCAGCACCTTGCACAGGTGCTTGATTCTCAGCATCAGCAGGAGGAGGTTGAGATTCTTGCTGAGATTGTTGTTGTTCAGCTTGCTGATTGTCAGTTGGAGTATTTTCAGCAACTGTTAACTTCAATCCGCCAGCACCAGGACTTGGACCTTGATTGTCATCATCGTCGTCTTTCTTGTCCTTAGAATCTTTCCCTTTATCATCACTGGGATCAGTGGGAATGTTCTCATCTTCTTCTTCTTCTTCTTCATCATCTGTCAGAATGACTAGCTCAACGTGCTTATACAAAGCAACACTTGTCACTTCCTCTTCCTCAGTTAATTTGTGGGGATCAGCCACCACAGGAACAAAAAGACCTTTGAGCATCATAGCTTGTTCAGCTGGAGAGGCACTCTTAAATTTGGCCTTCATATTCTCTCTGATTTGAGCAATCAGATTTGAACTCATTTGCTGAGAATATGTCATTTCTTCAGGAAGGATGGAGTGGCAAATGTTTCGATCTTTAACAGAGAAGCTCTCTTTTTCTCGTTTGAGAGATGAAGGTGAAGATCTGAGAAGTCCATTCTCCTGTACCTTTGTCAGTTGCTGACAGACTTAGCAACTCTGGACAAAGTTGTCCTCTTGAAGTTCAAGTAAAGTTCTTCAGAACTTACTTGCTGATCTTCGGTGATGAGTACCACTTCAGTGGTCTCCTTTTGAGCCTGAAAAAGAATTTTATTTAAATCAGGATTGGTTTGGAGAATTGTTTTAGAGTTTATATCTGAAACATGATTTACCTGCTGAGAGTCAGCAAGCTCATGTAGTACAATTTCCATTCCATGAGGAGCTTGAGTAGCATCCTCCATTTGTTCATCCTGAAATAAATTAAAATTAGACACATGTACTAAGCTGTCAAACTTTGTTTTTATACCAAAATTATTAACTACCTGCTGAGCAGGGAGTGTTGGTTCTGGTGCAGAGGCTTCAGCAACCATCTGACTTGCATCTTGAGAAGTCTGCTGAGGAAGGACAGGTTGTGGCTCAGTCCTTTCAGCATTAACAGTTTCTTCAGCAGACTTCTGGTTTTGCTCTATCTGAGAAAGCTGTGCGGTTTCAGCAATCTCCCTTGTCTCTGAAATGACAAGTTGAGCAGAAGCATCTTGACCTTTAAGCTCACTGCTTGTCATGAAGAGAGCAATTGACTTGTTGGATGATTCTTCAATCTCCAACTCCATTTGTTTGCTTAAGTCTTCCAGAACAAGCTGGACTTTGTCAATTGATGTCTTAGGTGAACTTGGGCCAGTATTCTCAGCATCACGAGATGCGTCGCTGAATAATGCTTCTTGAGTTTCAGCAACTTCAGGAACTGGAACCATTGCTATTTCAGCAACTGGTTCTTCAGCAAGCTGGGTTTCAGCAACTTGATGAGTTGCTTGTTCAGCAACCATCTTTTCAGCAGCATCAGCAAGTGCCGCTCTTTGCAGATCATCAACAATGTCGCTTGCTGGTTCCATAGTTGGATCATTTGGAATATCTACAATGTAGATATCTGGGACTTGGGCAGGAATTTCATTTCCACTGCCTTGTGGTCTATTCTCAGTAGAGTTATCAACATTAAGTTGATTGTTGAAGGCTTCCGCAAACACTTCAACATTGTTGACATATGCTTTAGTAATTACTTCAGCAACATCTACTGGTAAATGCGTTTCAGCATTTGTCTGGGAATTGACTGAGGAGTCTTGGACATTAGGGACTGACTGGGAAGCCAATGTCTTCTTTCTTTTGTTGCTTGTCCGTTTCCTCTTAGGTACGGGATTTGCTGATGACGCTGTAGTCTGAGTGTCATCATCAGCTTTCCTCTTTTTCTTTTTAGATTTCTCCAGTTTCCCAGAGTCATCTATTGTTGCCTTTTCAGCAACAGGTGTTGTACACGTACCTTGTTGATTTTCTACAGCAGTTTCATTTGTGTTACCACCATCCACAACAGTTTCATCTATAAGTTGCTGAGTGGTAACATCTGCAGCTGTTGTATACCTTTCTTGCTGGCTTGTGCTGACAACATTTGGAGTTGTTGTCTTCTTAGTTTTCTTTCCAGCAATCTTAGGTACATTCTGCTTGTAGAAAGATCTTCCCACATTGCACACAAATTTCTTGACTGGCAATGGGTTTCTTAGTTGAATCCTGGAATGTTCAAGGATATAGCATATCTTGATTCCATACATAACTGGAAAGGAAGGTGAGACCTTGTTGTCTTCTACCTTTACTTTGAACTTAGTGACACAATCAACAAGCCTGTTGAAAATGTACTTAGCCCAGTTAAGTTCCGATTTATTTTCATAGATATGCATCAGCAATGGCCATCATCTCAGGCCGACTTGGTCAATTCCTCCAACTTGGGAGTCAAGAAATTTTATCAGTAGCAGAGCTACTAGACCAAGTGAATGGCAGAGATGCTTTCTCTTAACGTGCTTTGTCCAAGTCACGGGAGCTATCTCGCCTTTCTTCATCTTTGCATTTCTGACGTCACTGTAGAAAGCTTTTATTTCTTCATCAGTAGCAGTGACGTCATCTTCAGTTCCAGTGGTTGGAATCTGAAAGATTTCCTCTAAATCAGTCCATTTCAGGACGATTGCGTGTTCTGAACATAAGTAAGGATCACTTTTTCAGTGATCCATTACTGTCTGTAAGGGACTGGATTTCTGCATTGTTGTAGAATTCCATTGTATCAATCATGCTCACTTGCTTAGTGCGAGCAGAGATAAAGGTATGAGGCCTT
>CM051456.1:64649545-64689295 GCA_028274465.1 Plantago ovata
TGTTGTTTTCTACAAGCAGTTTCATTTGTGTTTACCACCACCACCAACAGCAGTTCATCTCTAGTGTCTGAGTGGTAACATCTGGCAGCTGTTGTATACCTTCTTGCTGGCTTGTGCTGACAACATTTGCAGTTGTTGTCTTCTTGGTGTTCTTTCCAGCAATCTTAGGTACATTCTGCTTGTAGAAAATCTTCCCCATTGCACACAGATTTTCTTGATTGGCAATGGGTTTCTTAGCTGAATCCTGAAATGTTCAAGGATATAGCATATCTTGATTCCATACATAACTGGAAAGGAAGGTGAGACCTTGTTGTCTTCTACCTTTACTTTAAACTTAGTAACACAATCAACAAGCCTGTTGAAAATGTACTTAGCCCAGTTAAGTTCCGATTTATTTTCATAGATATGCATCAGCAATGGCCATCTTCTCAGGCCTACTTGGTCAATTCCTCCAACTGGGAGTCAAGAACTTTTATCAGTAGCAGAGCTACTAGACCAAGTGAATGGCAGAGATGCTTTCTCTTAACGTGCTTTGTCCAAGTCACGGGAGCTATCTCGCCTTTCTTCATCTTTGCATTTCTGACGTCACTGTAGAAAGCTTTTATTTCTTCATCAGTAGCAGTGACGTCATCTTCAGTTCCAGTGGTTGGAATCTGAAAGATTTCCTCTAAATCAGTCCATTTCAGGACGATTTGCGTGTTCTGAACATAAGTAAGGATCACTTTTTCAGTGATTCCATTACTGTCTGTAAGGGACTGGATTTCTGCATTGTTGTAGAATTCCATTGTATCAATCATGCTCACTTGCTTAGAGTGAGCAGAGATAAAGTTTATGAGGCCTTGCTGCTTGATGAACTCAAGCGCCTTTTCATTTTGGTCATCAAGTTCTTGTTCATAAAAGTACCTAATGTACTTTTCTTTTGCAAACCCTCCCCATTGCATCAACATCTCACACTTTGCAGTGTCAAGATATGACGGAGGCATAGGTTTAGCAGTGATTCGGTCGTTTTTCAACACAACTTTCGTTGTGTCTGGGGCCAGAGTAGTCACGTGAGCAGTCACCGGAGCAGTGCGTGTTTCAGCACTATCAACCTTTTGACGATTTTGAGGACTTAGATAACTGTCTCTTGGGAGCCATTTCTTATATAGAGCAAGAAAGATTGTACGAAAAGAGATAGTTTGCTTTTTGTCCGGAGGTACAGTAGATTCAGGCTAGAATTTGCAGAGAAAGGAAATGTGAGTTAAAGAATTTTGTCATTTCTCTAACTCCTTCTTTATATAGTGTCTCTGGTGTGTGAGAAACTCAATCGATTTGAGCTCTCAGCAAGGGTAAAACAGAGAAACACTAGAGATAGTGGAGCCTTTGCATTGAATGCGTAGTGGCCCACTAACTAAAACCGTCAGAGCACTCTCTCTCTTTGTTTTGTTAGCCGTTAGATTAGTAACTCCTTTTAATCAATGGCCACGATTGAATTTCATGTCATGATTATTGCGAGTTTATCTGTGCCAGCTTAACGTCACAAATTGATTTTACCGAGTAATAAGGGATAGAATGCTTGCTGAAATAGACAAGAATCTTTTCAGCGAGTTTGAATTAACAATCTAGATACTTGCTGAAAGTTCCCCCTCATTTAGATATCTCATATTTTCTTTAAGTTTAAAAGATATTTCTGATTTCCCGTATCAGTAAATTCTTTTGCACTTGAGACATCCTTTGGTAAATTCTGAGAGATGAGCTTTGCTCTTTTTCTGAGTTCTCAGAAAATTTCTTTGATACTTGAATACCTGTTTCAGTATCTTTTGATTGTCTGAGTACCCGTCTCAGCAATCCATAATTTCTTTCTCTTACTGAGTGCCTGTCTCAGCAAGTGGTCAAGTTTCCTAACAAATACCCGTTTTGAAGGAATTACTTGTTGAATGCCTATTTCAGCAATCACGTAGTGACTTATCATTTCTTAGAAGAAATCAGTGACTTGGTCTTTTGGACAGGAATACTTTGGCTTGCTGAATACCTGTTTCAGCATTCTGCCTAGTGTATCCTTTATTGAGGTAGTTCAATCAATCCAAGGTTATACCTTAGCATTGCGAACCTATTATTCGGTAGGGGCTTGGTAAAGATATCAGCAAGCTGATCTTCAGTGCCTACTTTCACAACCTCAATATCACCTTTTTCTCACATGATGTCTAATGAAATGATGTCTAATATCAATGTGCTTGGTCCTAGAGTGAAACTTAAGATTTTGCGTAATTGCAATAGCACTTGTATTATCACAAAAGATTGGTGTTTTCTTTGTAGAAATACCATAATCTCTTAATTGTTGTTGAATCCATAGGATTTGAGCTGTGCAACAACCAGCTGCAATGTATTCAGATTCAGTAGATGAATTGGCGACACAAGTTTGCTTCTTGCTGAACCATGATATTAATCTAGTACCCAAAAACTGACAAGTTCCAGAGGTACTTTTTCTATCAAGAGTTGATCAGCATCAGAATAGCCAACCAATTCAAGTCCAGAATCTTTAGGATACCATAATCCAACATTGACTATACCTTTAACATATTTCAGTATCTTGATTGCCTTTTTGTAGTGTGATTCTCTTGGATCAGATTGGAATCTTGCACACACACAAACAACATACTGAATGTCAGGTCTACTTGCTGTTAAATACAACAAGGAACCAATGAGCTTCCTATATTTGTGTTCTTCAATACTTTTTTCCTCTTTAGTATAGCCCAATTTGGTGCCAACACTCATAGGGATCTTTTCAGGTTTTTCATCCTCTTTGATACTAAACTTTATGAGCATTTCTTTCGCATACTTTGCTTGATTTATGAATATTCCATCTTTGAGTTGCTTGACTTGCAATCCTAGGAAATAATTCAATTTTCCCATCATACTCATTTCAAACTTATTTGTCATGAGTTTGGCAAAATCATCACAAAGTTGCTTGTCCTTAGATCCAAAAATTATGTCATCCACATAAATTTGAACTAAGATTATTTTACCATCATGGTTCATGGTAAATAATATTTTGTCAACTTCACCTTTCTTGAAACCATTTCCAGCAAGAACTTAGCCAAGGTATCATACCATGCTCTTGGTGCTTGCTTTAGACCATATACAGCTTTCTAAAGCTTATATACCATCTTGATTTCTGAGGGAAGTTCAAAGCCAGGGGGTTGTTCTAGGTAGACTTCTTCAGCAAGTTCACCATTTAGGAATGCACTTTTAACATCCATTTGGTAAACAATGAAGTCATTGTGAGCAGCAAAGGCCAAGAAAAGCCTAATTGCATCCAATCTTGCAACTGGAGCGTAAGACTCATCATAGTCCAATCCTTCAGTCTGACAGTAACCTTGAGCAACTAAGCGTGCTTTATTTCTTGTTACTTCACCAGACTCGCTCAGCTTGTTTCTGAACACCCACTTTGTACCAATAGCTTTCTTATCTTCAGCAAGTGGCAGAAGTTTCCAGACTTTGTTTCTTTCAAATTGATCCAATTCTTCTTGCATTGCCTTTATCCATTCAGAATGCTTCAAAGCTTCTTCTATGGTTTTAGGTTCAATTTTTGAAACAAAGCAAGAGAATAATGATTCTACTTCTACGACTGTTGCTTCTTCAGCAAGTCCTTGAGTAGCTTTGGATCTAGTCACTTGGTGTTTATTAATATCGCCAATCATATCCGTAGAGGGATGATCTCTAATCCATTTATTAACAGGTTTCCTGTTTGTTGGATCAGGATATGTTTGCTCATCAGCATGTGACTCTTCAGTATGTACTTGTTTAGTACTACCGGGAATTTGTGTCTCTGCTGAGATTTGTTCGTCAGCAACTGCTTGTTCAGCATTGTTGGATTGAGGTAATTCATCAGCAGGCACTGGAGATTGCGTAATTTCAGCAACTTCTGGAGCAACTGCATCTTTTGCTGGAAATTCTTTATCGTGAACTATTTTTATCTTGTCATGACTTGGGGGAGGAGAGTCATTGTCAGAATCATCATTTAGTTCAATTGACTTGATTTGCCTAGCATCAGATTCAGTTCTTTGCTCATGTATGATTAGCTTTTTCATACATTCTGATATTTCTTCTTCAGCAGGCACACCTTGTGACTTTTCGTAGAATACAACATGCACAGATTCTTCAATCTTTTGTGCCTTTTTGTTGTAAACTCTATAAGCTTTATTGTGCAAGGAATAGCCAAGAAATATCGCTTCGTCTGCCTTTGGTTGAAATGTTCTAAGGTATTCTCTACCATTGTTAAGAATGAAACACTTGCAACCAAATACTCTTAGATGAATGATGTTAGGAGGTCTTCCAACAAACAATTCATAAGGAGTTTTGTTGTATTCCTTAGTAATCAGACATCTATTTTGAGTATAGCAGGCGGTATTAATCGCTTCAACCCAATAAGCCTCACTTATTTCAGTGTCAGCAAGCATTGTTCTTGCGGCTTCTTTCAGGGTGCAATTCTTCCGTTCAGCAACACCATTTTGCTGTGGTGTTCTTACTGAGGATAACTGATGTTGAATACCTTTTAAGGTACAATATTCAGTTATGTACTGGTTTACAAACTCAGTGCCATGGTCTGTCCTTATGACTTTTACCTTGTCATTTTTCATGACTTCAAGCTTATTCAGCAAGTTAGGTATTTCAGTCTTGGTTTCAGATTTGTGCTTGATGAATACTACCCAAGTGAATCTTGAATAGTCATCTACCACGACTAGACTATACTTCTTACCAGCATAGCTTGTTGAAGAAGATTCAAACAAGTCCATGTGCAAGAGTTGTAAAGGTTTTGTAGTTGACGGTACTGCCTTGTTCTTGAAAGAAGATTTGGTTTGCTTTCCTTGCTGACATGCATTGCAAACACCATCCTTATTAAAAGTAACCCTAGGTAATCCAACTACAAGTGCCTTTTTAGACAGCTTATTCAGCGTCTTGAAGTTTAGATGACTTGTTCGTTTATGCCATAACCATGCTTTTTCAGCAAGGCAATCATGATCTGAGACAAGGCATTTTTCAACGTTTGCTGAAGACCAATCAACGGTGTACAAGCCTCCTGATCTTCTTGCAATCATTATAACCTTTTTAGTCTCAAAGTCTACAAGTTTACATTCATCACTTTTAATTTCGATGAAGTATCGTTTGTCAGCAAATTGACTCATGCTGAAAAGGTTAAACTTAAGATTTTTGACATAAAGAACTCCAGAAATTGTTATGCATCCTAACTTCACATCACCATAGCCTTTGTAGATCCGGAGCCTCCACCAGCAAACCTTATTGTTGGACCTTTAGACCACCGTCTATAGTTTATAAGGTTATTCTTGTTGCCCGTCATGTGCTTTCCACAACCACTATCAAAGTGCCAGATTGCATCGTTTGTCTCCGTGGCTGCAGTCTGCACAATCAAGAGCAAACAAGTTAATTATCCAATGATGGATGTCCATTAACATGTTCAAGAATGCGTCCAGTGGAAACCCAAGTCTGAAGTTTTTCAACTATGACTTGTTTTCTACTTGCTGAGGAACTCGGAGGTTTTGAGCTGAAAGACTTTTGACTCGTGCTGGTCAAATCCACTTTCTGATGTGGTGTCTTGCTCTGTTGACCTTTTTGCTGAACATACTTTTCAGTAAGTTCTTTTCTAGCAAGGTTCCTTCTAGTCCTAGCATTGGGAGTCTTTTCAGAACATTTAGGCTTGGTTTTCTTCATCTCTTTGAAGTATCTTTGCTGACTTTGCTTATACTCATGAAAGAGTTGACTTTGCTTGGTTTTGAAACCGAGTCCACTCTTTGGAGAATGCTGAGCTTTAGCTTCAGCAACCTTACTTGATTCAGGTTTTTCAGCAAAGGACTTCTGATTACTTTTAGTAATCTTGCCTTTAGTCTTAACAACTTGCTTTCCAGCAACTTGTTTGGCGGAATGCTTCACAGCATTCTTCTTCTTTCCAGTTTGCTTTTCAGCAACCTGTTTTCCTTTTAAAGTCTTGTTACTTTGAGTAGCAACAGCGGGCTTTATGGTCATAGGTACTTGATTGCATGTTTCAGCAACCTTAGTTTGACCAAACTGATAGATTACTGGTGGACTACTATCAGTAGCATGTACAAAGGAGATAGGTGATTTATCTTTTCTCAAGATTTCTACGCTATCACCTTCACACGTTGCTCCTAAACCTTCTTTTTGAGATGGATCTCTCAAATAAGAGTTTAGTTCAGTCAGCGTATTACTTGCTTCCACGTAGGATTTGAAATTGACTTTCATCTTTTTCATTTCTTGGATTTCAGCAAGTAACTTTAGAATTGAGGACTGACACTCTTCCAATTCTAATGCCATTTGAGAATTTTTCTCTGCAGCCTCAGCAATCAACTTCTTAAGACGCCTTATTTCAGCATCTTTTTCTTCTGTCTCTTCCTTCAGCAAAACATACTTTTCAGTAGTCTGTTTGGTCAGAGTTTCAGCAAGTTGTAGTCTTTCTTGCTGTTTGTTGAGAGTATTCTCAAATCTTTCGATTTCTCCTTGAATCTTGTCAAGGTCAATCTCGTCTTCACTTTCTGAGTCTGAGTCAGAGGTAGAGTTGTTTACCTGACCGGCCATGAGGCAGAATTCGTAGTTAGACACATCTGGATAAGCTTCCATAGCTATTCCACAAACTTCCTTGCCAATCTCCACGTCTAGAGTGGCTTCTTCATCGTTGGTGTCTGAACTTTCATCCTCACTGTCTTCGGAGCTAGTATCAATGCACAATGCATCGATTTTTGCTTGAAGCTTCTTCTTTTCTTCAGCAATAAAAGCTCTTTTGAACTTCTTCTTCTTTTCAGTAGATTTGCCTTTCAGCAAAGGGCAATTAGCTTTGAAGTGTCCAGGCTTTTTGCAGTAAAAACATAGATCATTTCCAACTGCTGGCTCTTCTGATGAAGTAGCTTGCTGAGCTTGCTTGTTCAGCGAGCTAGTATCATTCTTGTACTTATGGTAGTTGTTACCAAGATGCTTTTTCAGCTTCTCTTTTGCTTTTCACTTTTCAAGTTCCTTACTGATGAACTTCTTCATGTTTTTTACAACTAAAGCATTTTCATCAGCAGGCTCTTTATCATTCTTCTTTTCAGAAGATGACGGCTTTGCAGCAAGAGCAATGTTTTGCGATTTTTCAGCAAATACATTTTCTCTTTGCTTTGTCTCATAATTGACAGTAGAAAGATGAGAGAACAACTCTGTTGGTGTAACGTCAGGCATTCCTTGATTATAATAGAAATTCTGAGTGTAGATCCATTCTTGATTCAAACTTCTGATGATAGTTTTCACTTTCTCAGAATCTGAGTAGAGGTTTCCAACACCCAGCGCTGCCATTCCACTAACAAGAGTTGTGAATCTGAAGTCCAAGTCTTCCAATGACTCGTTTGCACCTTGCTTAAAGTTTTGAAACTTTAGCTTAAGTACTTCAAGTTTGTTTTCCTTGGTCTTGTCAGATCCAGCACAAAGATCTTGAACCATTTTCCAAGCCTCCTTTGCAGTCTTAGCACCCCACAGTTTGCACTGTATGGTATCCGGAGTTGATCTGATGATGATATTTCTTGCTTGGCCATCAAGACTGAATCTCTTAGCTTCGTCAGAAGTCCATTCCTCTCTTGGTTTTGGCACAACAGTATCTGATGGTTCGCCAAGGATGGTTTCCTTCCCAGCTTCAGTGGTCTTGTGAGGGAAACTCCTTTCAATCTTAGTGATCTTGATAGGTACATCATTAATGACGGTTACCATATCATCACTAATGGCCTCAAGATGTAGCATCATGTTGTTTCGCCATTTCTCGTAATTTTCCAGCTTCAGCAAGGGAGCATCTCCTAAAGACATCCTGTCAGCAAAGCACTACCAAACTGATCAAGTGAGAGTGTTTTACGGAAAGCACTTAAGGGGATCTAGGTTCAGTGCAGAAGGCTAAAGAACCTCCTGCTCTGATACCACTTGTTGGTCCCTTTAAACAACAAGAAAAGACTAGAGGGGGGGTGAATAGTCATTTCAAACTTTCGTCGTTTAAAACTTTCTCAGCAAGTACTTATTACTTTTCAGTAATGAGTTTGCTGATACTTAACTTTCTCAGCAAGCGTAAGTTACTTTACAGTAGCTTGGTTTGATGATACTTAAAATCAGAGGTCGGAAGTCTTTGAAACAATAAGTGCTTTTTCAGCAAGTAAAGGTTTCAGCAAGTGAGGTGAGTGACTGTGTACAAACAGATATAATTTGCTGAAAGCTAAATACAGTAAGTAAATCACACAAACACTTTTATAGTGGTATCTGAGAGTGGCGTAATCTCTCAACTAATCCACTTCGTCCTTTCTAGGACTGAATCCACTAAGATATGATTGAGGTTCCTTACAATCTCCTATCTATAGCGATTCAACAGAAACCAAAGCACACTTGCTTTGTCTCCAACCTAAACTAGAGAACTCAACCATGTTCTCCACCAAACTTGGTACTTTTAATCAGCAAGACTATGCTCGATTAAGTTCCCCCTGAATATCACGCCTGAAAGGGTGTATTTTTAGTTAGAGAGTTTTGGGGTGAGATGACTTAATTATAACTTTTTAGTTAGAGAGTTTTGGGGTGAGAGTTTGATCACGTTGTTGACACACTTCAACTCTTTGCCGGATGACCTCTATTTATAGTGCAAGTAAGGAGCCGTTTGAATTTCAATTCCTAAGGCTTTTGTTCCTTAACATGTCACTATCTTGCTTTTTGTACTTTCAGCACCGACTTTGTTTGTCTTCTAGTCTTCATGTCCTTCGTGTGTAAGCTTTGCATTAAATGCACATTTGACTAGAATTCAAACAGTAACATTGGAGCGCAAATTCACGTACATTCAGCAAGAGGTCACATATGTTTATCAGCAAGTGGTCAGTCTCAGTTTCAGCAAGCACAACCTACTCTGTCTTTCAGATTTTCACTTATGCAATGCCGTTTGCTGAACATTTCACTTTCTGAATAACACGTGCCTTTGTAGATACCAGTCTTCAGCAATCTTCTAGTCTTCAGATCTTCAAATCTTCAAGTCTTCAGATCTTCAAAAAGTCTTCAAGATTCTGAGCGATTTCTACTTGCTTAAGATAATTCGTTTGTAATAAACACAATATATCTTCAGCAAATGCTTCAATAGGTTATTTTCTTCTCAGAAAATAAGATACATCATAAGCTAAAGTGTCAATAAGATATTTTCTTTTCAGAAAATAAAATACGTCATACACAAAAGAAATAACTTATCTAGCACCTAACTAAGTCATCAGCAAACGTTCCTCTTTTACAATGTCCTTAAAATTCTAAATTCCTATGGACCTTAAGATTACTAGTTACTGGACTTTTCTTAATTTAGAATTGTAAATTGCTCATAAAAATTACAAGTTTCCTAACACTTATCTTCAATGAAAGTCTGAGCCTTCACTAATGCAGACTTTGCTAACCGGAGTGCTTGACTGACATCTTCTTCATAGCTTTTGTGGTAAAGACTTATGTCTTTCTGAGCTATTGTAAGAGTAGTAGTGCGTTTCAGCACAGTAGCCAGTATTTTTTCCGATGTCAAGCGGACTCTCAGCAAGCAGTGCATCATCTTCTGCTTTGCAGGCTTTGTGGACTTCCATTAGTGCTAAAATTCTTGGAGTGAAATCCTCCACATTTGGGAACGGCACTAAGTTTGGGGTCAAGGAATGAACTTTGAGCTCAGAAGCGAATTGATCATCTCTTGTCAGCAAATGGCTTCTTAAGTCATCTCCTACATCATGTTCATAATCAGGAGGAGGAATTTGGACCACTTTGGGTTCACTTTTCTTTGAATGATCATCCTCATTTGCTGAAAGATCATCTTCATCGTCAGATTCATCAAGGCCAGCAACCTTGGTTCCTAAATCTACAACTTCATTCCTTTCTTGTTGAGTGGTTGCTGATGGCAACGTTTCAGACTCAACGACTGGAGTTTCACCAGTAGTAAGTTTTAATTGAGTAGTTGTTGAGGGCAACGTTTGAGACTCAATGACTGAAGTTTCACCAGTAGTAGATGGAAGGGAGAGGACTTACTGAGGTTTTATTCCTGAAGATTGAGCAATATCCAAATTCTGCGTATGCCTTGCATGAATTTGGAGACTATTTTGAAGTGCTCTTTGGTAATCTTCATCCATTTCTTCATCATCATCAAGGTTTGGATCAGTGACCTTGGCATCGAGTAAAGATAACTCGGCATCAGAAAGCTTGCTTTACCATGTTTCAATGCAGCGCGCTTTCTGGCGTACTCTTCTTCAGTATCAGCGCCTTGTACAGGTGCTTGAGTACTTGTTTCAGAAGGAGCAGGTTGGGATTATTGCTGACTTGGTGTTTGATCAGCTTGCTGATTGTCTTGATTCTCAGTCTCAGCAACTGTCAGTTTGAGTCCACCAGCATCAGGACTAGGACCTTGATTATCATCATCACCGTCCTTTTTGCCTTAGAATCTTTTCCTTCATCATCACTGGAATCAGTAGGAATGTTCTCAACTTCTTCTTCCTCATCATCATCCGTCAGTATAACCAACTCGAGATGCTTGTACAAAGCAACACTCGTAAATTCCTCTTCTTCATTGATTTTGTGGGGATCAGCCACCACGGGTACAAAGGAACCCTTGAGCATCACAGCTTGTTCATCTGGAGAGGCACTCTTAAATTTGGCCTTCATATTCTTGTAAGAAAATACGGTCAGAGTTACCCCTAGGGTACGCAGCGGAATTTCAAATTTTTTTTTAACATACAGGTTAATTGATTATGTATATGTCGTATATATGTAAACACATCAATTAGAAGACTAACCTTACTTCCAAAGCAGCTTCCAAGTCATCGTAATAATCCTGTGTATCTTCTCCTTCGTCGAAGTCGAAGATATCTGCAATACTCTAATTATCTGCAAGACAATAAGAGTTAGCTTCCAGCTCCTAGAACCTCAACCTTGGTATCCACGGATGAACAGCCTATCGGAAGAATGCTAGCATATTCTTTGTGTGACCAAGAAGACGGGGCGGCGGTTTTCCTCCGGCAAGGGTGGCGCGCGCATGTGGCTTATAGAGGAGGGAAGAGCTTTTTATTTTCTCTAAGAAAACTGGGTAGAATAATTCTCTAAGAATTGATTGTTCAGAATACTGAAAAAGCTCTCTAATGACTTACTTATATAGTAGTCAATAGAAGCCTAAAGCATAAGCAATTAGACTTCATAAAGGAATAAGAATCTAATTTTTATCGCACTAGGAAACCAATTTAAAGTCTAGATTCATTTCCAATCAAATTAAAACTCAATCAAGAAAATCTAACTTATCCCTTGGACTTCTAATAGAGGAAGGAGTCGAACTCCTTCCCCTACTCTAGCTTGCGCGCGCGCGCCTTCCTAAGGGAGATAGGTGGGTCCTGATTTTTGGACCCACTTATTGTTCTAAGGCAATTCAAACTCCAAGTAGATTTTGCCCACGTGTATATGTTTATTCTAAATTAACATATCCTTTCAAATCAAACCTCTATTATATTTCTAAAATATAATCTTTAATTGTATTTACATAAAATACAATTAATTAGCCAATTCAATTAATAATTCCAAATCATTAATTGAGCCACTAAATATTATAATTAATTCCAAATCAATTATAATCCATCAATCACAATTAATTCCAAATTAATTGCGATTCCATCTTCAAGGATATTCTGATAAGCTGAATCACCACATAGTGTGACCCATAGGGCCTCATTGTATTAAGCAAGTCCTAGACTAGGCAAAATGGAATTCCTAGACGGTTCCATTTGCAATATTAATACATGAGGACGTTTGAGAGGTTTCTCAAAGCAAACCCTTTCGTTGCGAAGCCTGTTGCGCTCAACGCGGCGATGGTAACGTCCCTTCATCTGACTGACTCGAATGCATCTAGGATCGATGACGTGTCTATCCCAATAATACATCCACGGGCGTCTCAGGGAGTTGCTTGGTTACTAAGATATACTTATGACCATCATACTATATCGATGCACTGGCCAGTGACTTTACCAACACAACTATGAAGACTATGAGCAGTACTCTCCTTTGCTACACATGAGAGATGAATCCTTCACAAAAACACTTATCATCCCCATTTGTATGTAGCCATAATCCTGGATCGTGTCTTAGGTCAACTGCTTATTCAGAGCTGACATCAACGGGTCCACCAAGGATATGGGGCAACAAATGTGATGATAAAGTCCTGTAAGTCCAAAGGACGACTGACATCACTTCGACAACTTACCGGTTCCCATAGACTCTTCGGTGTAGAGTATACATCGATGGGAGTGTCCGGTGGGTACTTCCATTGTTCAATAATCATTCTTCGAACAACTATGCGCAGTTATGGGAACATTTCTCGATTGTCCAACAATCCGTTCCGTGGCCGTGGGATCGGCTCACACTTGCTCCAACAAGTATAACATCCACGCATACTAGTCTCATCTGGTTAATTCAGACCCCTACATCCGAGATCAACCTCGACTAGGGAGAGTTTGGGATAGATGATAACTCACATAGCTCCCACTATATGTGTGATCGGTCATCTATCCGAGGGGACATGTTTAATATCAATACAGACAGAAATAGAGATATGACATGCTGCATGCCTGGTGTAATATAAATGTGAAAGCGATACTCAATAGTAAAACAACAAACATATATTATATTACGTTGACCTGTGTAATAGTACATATATGCCCTCTATAAGGGCTCCATGCCCTTAATAAGGACTGTCTGTAGGACACATACACTATCAATCTCCCACTTGGACTAGAGCCAGTCACCTTTATGCCTAATACCCAGATTAGCATAATGTCTTAAGTGGACATCCACTGATAAGACCTTGGTGAAAGGATCTGCCACGTTGTCCGTGGTAGAGACACATTCTATACTAACTTCTCTTCTATCAATAATCTCACGTATAACGTGATATTTTCTAAGTACATGTTTGTTCTTGTTTGTAGATCTAGGCTCCCTAGCTTGAGCGACGGCGCCCGTATTGTCACAATAAATCTTTATTGGACTAGGAGCAGGAACAACCCTCAATTCCTTCACGAACTATGAAATCCAGACAGCTTCTTTCGATGCTTCTGATGCAGCAATGTACTCGGCTTCTGTGGATGAGTCAGCAACCGTGGCTTGCTTAGAACTCTTCCAACAGATAGCTCCTCCGTGCAATTTGAATACGTATCCTGTCTGTGACTTAAAGTCATCAGGATCTGATTCAAATCCAGCGTCGACATACCCAGACATCTTTAATTCTGGTTCTCCACCAAACACCAAGAACATCTCTTTAGTCCGTCGAAGGTACTTAAGAATATTCTTTACAGCAGTCAAGTGAGGTACTCCTGGATTCTTTTGGTGTCGACAAGTGACACTAAGCGCATATGCCACATCGGGCCTTGTGCAATTCATTGCATACATTATAGACCCTACTGCCGAAGCATACGGCACACGACTCATTGCGTTTCTTTCTTCATCAGTTTTAGGACCATCCTTAACTAATAAGACAATCCCATGCCTCGCTGGAAGAAAGCCTCTCTTTGAGTCGTTCATCTTATAACGCTTCAGTATTTTGTCGATGTAGGTGGACTGTGTCAATCCTAACATCCTCTTGGATCTATCTCTATAGATCTTGATCCCTAGGATGTAGTTCGCTTCACCCAAGTCCTTCATCGAGAAGGTACTTGATAACCAAACTTTAGTCTCTTCTAGCATAGAGACATTGTTTCCCATGATCAAAATATCATCAACATAGATGATCATGAAAACGACTCCCTTGTCGCTGTGCCTAGCGTAGACACAGGGATCTTCCTTGCTTCTGATGAAGTCAAACGATTTGACAGCTTCATCAAAGCAGATATTCCATCTCCTAGACACTTGCTTTAGCCCATAGATGGATCTTTGTAATTTGCATACAGCATTTGGCCTTGTTTTACTAATAAAACCTTCCGGATGTACCATATAGACCTCTTCCTCAAGGTTGCCATTGAGGAAGGCAGTCTTTACATCCATCTGCCAGATCTCATAATCATAGTAGGTAGCTATCGCAAGTAGAATTCGAATGGACTTCAATTTTGCTACCGGTGAAAAGGTTTCATCGTAATCGATGTCATACCATTGCGTGTAGCCTTTCGCCACAAGCCTAGCTTTGTGCGTTTATACCTTGCCATCGGCATCTGTCTTTTGTTTAAAGACCCATTTGCAACCCAATAGGTCTAACCCCTTGGGGCAAGTCTACCAAGTTCAAAACTTGGTTCTGGTACATGGAGTCCATTTCCTATTCCATGGCCTCTTGCCATTTGTCTGAGTCAATATCAATTATTGCCTCTTTGTAGGTCTCGGGATCTTCCCGATCTGATAAGCCGAAATCAAGTTCACTGATGTCTTCTATCATAAGGCTTTGGTTCTGAGGTCCTTTTAGGATCCTCTTCGACCTATGGAGCTCGACTGGTTCTGGTGCTTTTCTTTTCTGGCTTCGTGTAACACGAACATTGTCAGTGGGTATGGATGCAGCTGGTCGCGTCCCGCGACCCTATTCCCTTGCGGGAGGCTGCTCTTGTGCAACTTGTTGCACAAGTTGGTTGACAACGGGTTCTATTGGTGTGGTTTCAACTGTTGATCTAATCACAGGACTCTCAGTGACTATGACATGCCTAGCAAGTGTCATATCATTACCCTTGTCTGCTTCGGAAGCTCCCACTGAACTTGAGTCCAAATCAGAAGATTTAGAGAACTCATGTTCGCGCGTGTCAAAGTCTTGAATTTCTTCAAGTTCTATCATGTCATCTAACCTCTCTTCTTCGAGGTATTCTGCTTCTAAAAGCTTGACGTTTCTAGATACTATCACCTTGTGATCTTCAGCATGATAGAATTCATAGCCTCTCGTCTGACGAGGATAGCCTATGAAATATACTTTGACACCCTTGGCATCTAACTTATCAGTGAGCATCAGTTTGACTATCGCAGGACAGTCCCAAGATCTAAGATAGCCCAGTGAGCGCTTCTTTCCCTTCCATAACTCATAAGGAGTTTTCTCCACTGATTTAGATGGTACACGGTTCAGAATGTAGATTGCAATTTGTAGTGCATATCCCCATAGATATTTTGGAAGAGTCGAGAATCCAATCATTGATCTTACCATGTCTAACAGGGTTCGATTCCTTCTCTCAGACACACCATTTAATTGTGATGTTCTAGGAGGAGTCCATTGCGATTGAATTCCATTTTCCTTCAAGTAGTCGATAAATTCTTCACTAAGGTATTCACCTCCTCGATTTGATCGAAGAGTGACTATCCTTAGGTTCAATTCATTCTCGACCTTATTCCTAAACTCCTTGACTTTCCCAAAGGTCTCGGATTTATTCTACATAAGATAAATATATCCATACCTTGAGAAATCGTCATTGAAGGTAACGAAGTAAGGATAACCCCCACGCGCATGGACTTTAAAAGGTCCACATACATCGGTATGTATGAGCTCTAAGAAGCGAGTGGCACGAACACCTTGTCCAACAAAAGGTTTGTTCGTCATCTTACCCTTAACACATGATTCGCATGTACCATATGATTCAAAATCAAATGGTTCTAAGTAGTCCAACTTCCTTAGTCTTTGAATCCGTGTTTCATTGATATGGCCTAGCCGACAATGCCATAGATAAGATCGATTATTCTTCCTACTTGAAGACGGTTGTTTGTTATGTATTAGAAATAAAGGTAGACTACTTTGCAAAATATATAAACCATTCACTAAACGAGCTTTTCCATAATACTGATCATTTAATGAAAAATAACAAGTATTATTCGCAAATCGAAAGGAAAAACCCATATTGTCTAACAATGGAATGGAAATAATATTTCTGACAATGGATGGAACAAAATAAACATTATTAAATTCTAAACATTGTCCCGAAGGTAAATCTATCTTGCTGCGTCCAACGCGTTTGGCTTCAACTGGATTGTCGTTCCCAACATGCAAGTCTATTTCACCTTGCTTGACTAGCCTGTGATCAATTAGCCCCTGCACACACATTATTACAAATGTGTGAGCCACAGGCTGTATCTAATACCCAACCGTTGGAGTCAAAAGTAGTCATGTTCATTTCAATAACAAACATACCTGAGCCAGAAGCCGGTGGCTTCTTAGCTTGATTTGCCCTAAGCTTAGGGCAATCTTTCTTCCAATGTCCTTTCTGCTTACAGAAAAGTCATTCATCTGTGCGTACCGTTCCGCTTCTCTTGAACTTCCTTTTCTGGTTCAGACGCTTAGTCTTATCACTCGAAGTGTTAGCCTTGGCTCCCGACTTTCCCTTACCCTTAGCACCTTTGTTTCTCGGGTTTGCGTTAGACGGTTGCCTAACAAGCATGATCGACTTTTCCTTCTTAGGAAGAGTTTGATCATATGTCTTCAGCAGATTATGAAGTTCAGGCAGTGTTACGTCCTTCGCATTCATCGTGTAGTTAATGATGAACTGCGAATACGAACTCGGCAATGATTGAAGGACAAAGATCACCATGATCTTGTTCTCTAGCTTAACGCCGGCATCGGCAAGCTTTTCAAAGAGACCAATCATTTTGAGAACATGTTCAGACATGTTCCCTCCTTCATTGAGCTTGCATCTGTGTATCTCTTTGATCAAATCAAATTCAACACTTCTAGTTGTCGTCTTAAAGAGCGACTCAAGATGCTTCAGCATCTCATACGGCAACATGCTTTCATGTTGCCTCTGCAGCTCATTGCTCATTGCCGCCAGCATAATACACTGGGCGGATCTAGCATCCTCAAGATGCTTATCAGACTTTGCCTTGTTGGCTTGATTCCAAGCAGCAACCTGATCGGCAGTCTGATTTTCGGGGCACACGGGAATGACCTCGTCCAAGACGTACTCAATCTTTTCGTACCTCAGCACCAAACGTATATTCCTGATCCAATCTAGGAAGTTTGGTCCGGTCAAAATTTGCTTCTCTAAGACAGCACGGAGCGAGATACTCGCCATTTCTAATTTCCTAAGGAGAAATAATATAGAATGAAAATAATAAATCAACTATTGAAATATTACTTCTAAATACACAGTCAACATAACTAAACAACAAGGTCATTTAGCTGTTTAGCTCCCACTATTTTCACATATGCTTGCCCCCACAACAAACATACGGGTAATGTCCAACAAGTTACCGTAGTGGCCAAGATCCAAATTCATACTATGCTATACTCCAACGGGGGCTGGTCGCACAACATAATATGACCGGTAGGACTATCCAATTGCGTCACGCCACTCTTGGTTGTTAAATCTAATTTAACCCGATGCCCTACATATTGTACCTATCGAGGTCGCTAGATACAATATGCAGTAAGTCATAACCATAGGCTTACTCTAATCTGACGATCACTGCGAGTCTGTAAGACGAGGTTGCCAATACAAGAAAACGCAATGAAAGTTCAGAATTAAAGCACGCTATGGAAAGCATCTCAGAAACACATACATATATATGTGTCTGTACTTATATTGGTTGGGGCTTGTCGCTTGAGGGTTGTTATTAGTCATCTACAAACAAATAAGGGGGCCACCTACCCATCATGCATGAGCGGTCTTCACATAATGGATGTCGTCTATCGATTCTAGTTCTAAACGCGGTCAAGCACATAATGGGTGCCTCCTACCCATACATAAAATATGCGGTCCGACATATAAGAGGGCGCCGCCTACCCTCGCATGCATAGCGGTCGAACGGAAAGTAAAATACTTGGTATTTAAACATGCACTGTCAAACAATAGCATATCGAGCAAACAAAACAAGTAGTAGCCTATGTGGATGCCAAATGTCTTCATAATTTCATTATGAAAATTATAATCCCATACTTATAATCTCTATGAAATAATTGAAAATGTGGACTAGATTGAAAAATGGAAAATTCTATTGACCAAGTAGCAATTTTCGAAAACCCAAAGGACTTAATTGTAATTTTGAAACCTTGGAGGTGTTAAATCTAAAATTCAAAAGTAGAAGGACTAATTTGCAATAAATAATAAATTGATAAATTACAAATAAGCCCTTTAACTTTATACTAATTAAATTTAACCCCTCTAGTTAAAAACAATTACAATTAAATCATATTTATATTCCAAATATAAAATTCAATCCTCAAAATTTTCAAAATTCGATTTTGGGTCCAACCCGGAAAAATATATATATTTTAAAATATGGGACGGGACCTAGTCCCATCCTCTACCATGCCGCAGGCGCCCGGGCGCCTGCTTCGCGCAGGCGGCCCCGGTCGATTATATATATATATATATATATATATATATATATATATATATATATATATATATATATATATATATATATATATATATATATATATATATTTATTTATTTTTTTTGAAAAATATAAATTCTAAATTTATACAAAAACAAAACTTTTGAAAATTGAATTAATCATAGAATCAATTGCATCCACATAACTACAAAATCATACAATATATATACGTATATATGTAATCAATTAACCTGGCTCTGATACCACTGTAAGAAAATACGGTCAGAGTTACCCCTAGGGTACGCAGCGGAATTTCAAAAATTTTCTTAACATACAGGTTATTTGATTATGTATATGCCGTATATATGTAAACATGTCAATTAGAAGACTAACCTTACTTCCAAAGCAGCTTCCAAGTCTTCGTAATAATCCTGTGTATCTTCTCCTTCATCGAAGTCGATGATATCTGCAATACTCTGATTATCTGCAAGACAATAAGAGTTAGTTTCCAGCTCCTAGAACCTCAACCCTGGTATCCACGGATGAACAGCCTATCGGAAGAATGCTAGGATATTCTTTGTGTGACCAAGAAGACGGGACGGCGGTTTTCCTCCGGCAAGGGTGGCGCGCGCGTGTGGCTTATAGAGGAGGGGAGAGCATTTTATTTTCTCTAAGAAAACTGGGTAGAATAATTCTCTAAGAATTGATTGTTCAGAATACTAAAAAAGCTCTCTAATGACTTACTTATATAGTAGTCAATAGAAGCCTAAAGCATAAGCAATTAGACTTCATAAAGAAATAAGAATCTAATTCTTATTGCACTAGGAAACCAATTTAAAGTCTAGATTCATTCCCAATCAAATTAAAACTAAATCAGGAAAATCCAACTTATCCCTTGGACTTCTAATAGAGGAAGGAGTCGAACTCCTTCCCCTACTCTAGCTTGCGCGCGCGCGCCTTCCTAAGGGATATAGGTGGGTCCCGATTTTGAGACCCTCTTATATTTCTAAGGCAATTCAAACTCCAAGTAGATTTTGCCCACGTGCATATGTTAATTCTAAATTAACATATCCATTCAAATCAAACCTCTATTATATTTCTAAAATATAATCTTTAATTGTATTTACATAAAATACAATTAATTAGCCAATTCAATTAATAATTCCAAATCATTAATTGAGCCACTAAATATTATAATTAATTCCAAATCAATTATAATCCATCAATCACAATTAATTCCAAATTAATTGCGATTCCATCTTCAAGGATATTCTGATAAGCTGAACCACCACATAGTATGACCCATAGGGCCTCATTGTATTAAGCAAGTCCTAGACTAGGCAAAATGGTATTCCTAGACGGTTCCATTTGCAATATTAATACATGAGGACGTTTGAGAGGTTTCTCAAAGCAAACCCTTTCGTTGCGAAGCCTGTTGCGCTCAACGCGGCGATGGTAACGTCACATCATCTCACTGACTCAAATGCATCTAGGATCGATGACGTGTCTATCCCAATAATACATCCACGGGCGTCTCAGGGAGTTGCTTGGTTACTAAGATATACTTATGACCATCATAATATATCGATGCACAGGGAGAAATCTCTCCTTTCTTCATTTTCTCATTTCTGACATCACTATAGAAGGCTTCAATTTCTTCATCAGTGGCAGTGATGTCATCTTCAGTTCCAGTGGTCGGAATCTGAAAGATTTCTGCTAAATCAGTCCATTTCAGGACGATTTGCACATTCTGAACTGTGGAGAAGATCACTTTTTAAGTGACTCCTTGACCATCAGTTAGGGACTGGATTTCTGCATTGTTGTAGAACTCCATAGTATCTAACATACTCACTTTCTTAGGGCGAGTTGTTATAAAGTGAGTGAGGCGTTGTTGTTTAATCAAGTCAAGTGTCTCCTCATTGTCACCGTCTAGTTCTTGTTCATAGAAGTATCGGATATACTTCTCTTTTGCAAAGCCACCCCATTGCATCATCATCTCACACTTTGCAGTGTCTAGATATGCAGGCGCCATGGGTTTTTCTGTTATTCTATCGTTTTTCAACACAACTTTCGCTGTGTTAGTCACCGGAGCAGTGCTTTTTCCAGCACTGTCAACCTTAGATGACTTTGATGTCTTAGATGACTGTCTCTTTGGTGCCATTTCTTTTTATAGATGAGAAATGTGTACGAAAAATATTTTTCAGAGAAAGGAAATGTGAGTTAAAGAATTTTGTCTTTCTCTAACTCCTTTTTTATATAGTGTCTCTGATGTGCAAGAAGCTCAATCGATTTGAGTTCTCAACAAGGGTAAATCAGAGAAACAACAACGTTAGTGGAGCCTTTGCATTAAATGCGTAGTGGCCCACTAACAAAAACTGTCAGAGCACTCTTTCTCTTTGTAATGTTAACCGTTAGATCAATAACGCCTTTTAATGAATGGCCACGATTGTATTTCATGTCATGATTATTAGCGAGTTTATATGTGCCCGATTAACGTCACAAATTGATTTTACCGAGATTTATGGGATTTGATTGCTGGCTGAAGTAAACAAGAATCTTTTCGGCAAGTTTGCATAACTAGCCTTGTTACTTGCTGAAAGTTCCCCCTTAATTAGACATCTCATATTTCTTTAAGTTAAAAGATATTTCTGAGTTCCCGTATGAGTAAATTCTTTTTATCTTGAGATATCTTTTGGTAAAATCTGAGAAGTGAGTTTGCTCTTTTCTGAGTTCCCGTCTCAGAATATTCCCTTCATACTTGAATACCTGTTTCAGTATCTTTGATTGTCTGAATGCCTGTTTCAGCAATCTTTAAGGTTATTCTCTTACTGAGTGCATGTCTCAGTAAGTGATCAAGTTTGCTAACAAATACCCGTTTTGAAGGAATAACTTGTTCAATGCCCGTTTCAGCAATCATGTAGTGACTTACCATTTCTTAGAAGAAATCAGTGGAAGGAACTTTTATTCAAGTAAGAATACTTTGGCTTGCTGAATGCCTGTTTCAGCAATCTGCCAATTGTATCCCTTATTGAGGTAATTCAATCAATCCAAGGTTATACCTTAGCATTGCTAATCTATTATCTGGTAGGGGCTTGGTAAAGATGTCAGCAAGTTGATCATCAGTACCCACTTTTACAACCTCAATATCTCCCTTTTCCACATGATCTCTAATTAAATGATGTCTAATATCAATGTGCTTAGTCCTTGAGTGGAACTTAGGATTTTGCGTGATAGCAATAGCACTTGTATTATCGCAAAAGATTGGTGTTTTCTTTGCAGAAATACCATAATCTCTTAATTGTTGCTGAATCCATAGGATTTGAGCTGTGCAACAACCAGCCGCAATGTACTCAGATTCAGTAGATTAATTGGCAACACAGGTTTGCTTCTTGCTGAACCATGATATTAATCTAGTACCCAAGAACTGACAAGTTCCAGAGGTACTTTTCTATCAAGAGTTGATCCTCCATGATCAGCATCAGAATAACCAACCAATTCAAGTCCAGAATCTTTAGGATACCATAATCCAACATTGACTGTACCTTTGACATATTTCAGTATCTTAAGTGCCTTTTTGTAGTGTGATTCTCTTGGATCAGATTGGAATCTTGCACACATACAAACAGCATACTGAATGTCAGGTCTACTTGCTGTTAAATACAACAAGGAACCAATGAGCTTCCTATACTTGTGTTCTTCAACACTTTTATCTTCTTTAGTATAGCCCAATTTGGTACCAACACTCATAGGGATCTTTTCAGGTTTTTCTTCCTCTTTGATCCAAAACTTTAAGAACATTTCTTTCGCATACTTTGCTTGATTTATGAATATTCCATCTTTGAGTTGCTTGAATTGCAATCCTAGGAAATAATTCAATTTTCCCATCATACTCATTTCAAATTTGTTTGTCATGAGCTTGGCAAAATCATCACAAAGTTGCTTGTCCTTAGATCCAAATATTATGTCATCCACATAAATATGAACTAAAAGTATTTTACCATCATGGTTCATGGTGACCAAGGTTTTGTCAACTTCACCTTTCTTGAAACCATTATCCAACAAGAACTTAGCCAAGGTATCATAGCAAGCTCTTGGTGCTTGCTTTAGACCATATACAGCTTTCTGAAGCTTGTATACCATCTTGGTTTCTGAGGGAAGTTCAAAGCCAGGGGGTTGTTCTAAGTAGAATTCTTCAGCAAGTTCGCCATTCAAGAATGCACTTTTAACATCCATTTGATAAACAATGAAGTCATTGTGAGCAGCAAAGGTCAAGAAAAGTCTAATTGCATCCAATCTTGCAACTAGTGCATAATACTCATCATAGTCCAATCCTTCAGTCTGACAGTAACTTTGAGCAACTAAACGTGCTTTGTTTCTTGTTACTTCACCAGACTCACTCAGCTTGTTTCTGAACACCCACTTTGTACCAATAGCTTTCTTGCCTTCAGCAACAGGTTCAAGTTTCCAGACTTTGTTCCTTTCAAATTGATCAAGTTCTTCTTGCATTGCCTTGATCCATTCAGAATGCTTTAGAGCTTCTTCTATGGTCTTGGGTTCAATTTGTGAAACAAAGCAAGAGAACAACGATTCTACTTCTACGACATTTGCTTCTTCAGCAAGTCCATGAGTAGCAGAAACTTTGGATCTAGTCACTTGGCGTTTGTCAATATCACCAATCATATCCGTAGAGGGAGGATCTCTAATCCATTTGTTAACAGGCTTTCTGCTCGTTGGATCTGGATATGTTTGCTCATCAGCATGTGACTCTTCAGCATGTACTTGTTCATTAATATTGGTGTTTTGTGTCTCTGCTGGGATTGGTTCATCAGCAACTGCTTGTTCAGCATTGCTAGATTGTGGTAACTCATCAGCAGGCACGGGAGGTTGCGTAGTTTCAGCAACTTCCGGAGCAACTGAGTCTTTTGCTGGAAATTCTTTGTCGTGAACTATATTTATCTTGTCATGACTTGGGGGAGGAGAGTCATTGTCAGAATCATCATTTAGTTCAATTGACTTGATTTTCCTAGCATCAGATTCAGTTCTTTGCTAATGTATGATTAGCTTTTTCATACATTCTGATATTTCTTCTTCAGCAGGCACTCCTTGTGTCTTTTCGTAGAATACAACATTCACTGATTCTTCGATCTTTTATGCCTTTTTGTTTTAAACTCTATAAGTTTTACTATGCAAGGAGTAACGAAGAAATATCGCTTCGTCTGCCTTTGGTTCAAATGTTCTTAGGTATTCTCTACCGTTATTCAGAACGAACCACTTACAACCAAATACTCTTAGATGAGTGATATTAGGAGGTCTTCCAACGAACAACTCATATGGAGTTTTGTTGTATTCCTTAGTAATCAGACATCTGTTTTGAGTGTAACAGGTGGTATTAATCGCTTCAACCCAGTAAGCCTCACTTATTTCAGTGTCAGCAAGCATTGTTCTTGCGGCTTCTTTTAGGGTGCGATTTTTCCGTTCAGCAACACCGTTTTGTTGTGGTGTCCTTACTGAGGATAACTGATGTTTTATGCCTTTTGAAATGCAATACTTAGTTATGTACTGGTTTACAAACTCAGTACCATGGTCTGTCCTTATGACTTTTACCTTGTCATTTTTCATGACTTCAAGCTTATTCAGCAAGTTAGGTATTTCAGTCCTTGTTTCAGATTTGTGCTTGATAAATACTACCCAAGTGAATCTTGAATAGTCATCTACCACCACCAGACCATACTTCTTACCAGCATAGCTTGTTGAAGAAGATTCAAACAAGTCCATATGCAAGAGTTGTAAAGGTTTTGTAGTTGACGGTACTGCCTTGTTCTTAAAAGAAGATTTGGTTTGCTTTCCTTGCTGATATGCATTGCAAACACCATCCTTCTTAAAAGTAACCTTAGGTAATCCAACTACAAGTGCCTTTTTAGACAGCTTATTCAGCGTCTTGAAGTTTAGATGACTTGTTCGTTTATGCCATAACCATGCTTTTTCGGCAAGGCTATCGTGATCTGAGACAAGGCATTTTTCAACGATTGCTGAAGACCAATCTACGGTGTACAAACCTCCTGATCTTCTGGCAATCATGATAACCTTCTTTGTTTCGAAATCTATAAGTTTACATTCATCACTTTTGATTTTGATGAAGTATCCTTTGTCAGCAAATTGACTCATGCTGAAAAGGTTAAACTTAAGATTTTTGACATAAAGAACTCCCATAATGGTAATGCATCCTAACTTCACGTCACCATAGCCTTTTGTAGAACCAGAGCCTACACCAGCAAACCTTATTCTTGGACCTTTAGACCACCGTCTATAGTTTATAAGGTTATTCTTGTTGCCCGTCATGTGCTTTCCACAACCACTATCAAAGTGCCAGATTGCATCATTTGTCTCCGTGGCTGAAGTCTGCACAATCAAGAGCAAACAAGTTAATTATCCAATATTGGATGTCCATTAACATGTTCAAGAATGCGTCCAGTGGAAACCCAAGTCTTAAGTTTTTCAACTTTGACTTGTTTTCTACTTGCTGAGGAACTAGGAGGTTTTGAGCCAAAAGACTTTTGATTCGTGCTGATCAAATCCACTTTCTGATGTGGTGTCTTGCTCGGTTGACCTTTTTGCTGAACATACTTTTCAGTAAGTTCTTTTCTAGCAAGGTTCCTTCTAGCCCTAGCATTTTGAGTCTTGTCAGAACTCTTAGGCTTGATTTTGTTCATCTCTTTGAAGTATCTTTGCTGATGATGAATGTGTATTTTACACTTTCATTCGAGTCTTTTTCACCTATTTTAGCTATCCTCTATGTTAATTTAGCTATATTTTAGTGCATTTTATTAGAATAGTGTCACGTTTCCCTTTAGATTTTATTTTACAGGTTTTGGTTGAAAATCGAGGATTTCCGGGCAATTATATTGAAGTTGACAAGGAATTGGTGTTCCAGAAGCCTATTTGGAGTATCTGAAGGTTTCCGGATAGGATTTGGAGTCTAGGGGTCGAATCTGGAGGTTAGAAGGCCACTAGAAGTCAGAAACCGAGTCCGAGAAGGGGAAGAAATCTAAAAACGCGTCGAAAACGCGGAATTCTGCGAAAAATACTCCCGGGCGAACCGCCCGGGACGTGGGGCGAACCGCCCCACACTTATTCGAGGCCTATATATAGTTGCTCATATTTTCTCCGAAATTCATACTTTTCCAGACCTTCTCTCTCACCTTTCTCTGTAGTTTTAGGTAGGAACTTCCCAGAGCCTGTTCTGGGGGTTCGTAGCTTAGGGGACACTTTTTCATAGCAGATTGGAGCTTGTAGGATCTTTCAACATGTTTTCTTCTATGATTTCTGTTGATTGCATGCCTATTATGAGTAGCTAAGCTTATCGTTGGTGGTAGTATGTGAATTCTTAGCGAAGGGAAGATAATCATGCTAATGGCTATATCGCGCATTATACTCCGTGTTATTGCTTTATTTCGTTGATCAGGCTCAGCCTAAATTCTAGTATGTTGTATTAATTATTATGCACAATTGGACCCTCGTCGACCTATACGCATGTATATCTTCGTAGTGTTGAATAATTACGGAACACAATAGGACAATAGAGATTGACTTGTCAGTACCATTATCTTCGTAGTGCTTAATAATTGCAGCATGACATTAGATTGATCAAAGATCTCCATGCAAGACCGAGGAATTTACGCATGATTATTGACCCGTTATGCTTTGAAGGATCATACTATAACCAATCTCCATTATCTGTTAGAAAAACCCTTTGCTATCACGTCTGCTGTTTTTATATTCTAAATTAGATTTGATAAAGCTAGTTATAGTCCTAAGAGAACGACACTCGAGTCATTCTACTGCTACACTACGGTTTTCGTTGTAGTTGTGGATTGCCTTTGGCTAAATAACAAATTTATTTGCTGAATCGGGACCCGACGAATCTCCGTTCATCAAATTGGCGCCGTTGCCGGGGACTATACTCCTTTTTTCTGTTTAATTTGTTTATATTTTCAGCTTTTGATTCCTAATTCTATTTGTTTTAGTTTTCCTTTTTAATCTCTCTCTGATACTGCTTTCCTAGTCTATTTCTAATTCACCTTTCCTAGCCTTAGTAGTATTCGATATCTAGAAATATTCTCGATTTTCGAATTTTCTAACGAGGCTAATTTTTAGTTTTGAGTTACTCCTGGTACAGATTTCCAGGTATGACGACCTTAAAAGCCCGCTTGACACCGACGTTCTCGCAAGTCAGGAGGGGGTCAGCTATATACTTGGAAGGAGAGTTATCGGGGTATGAGGTAACAAGCACCATAGTGAGAAGGATACCAAGGTTCGAGGAAGGAGAGGATATGAATCCAATAAACTTCATCAGATCCTATGAAGAGGAAATAGCAAAAGTTCCAGCAAAGGGGTTCACCGAGGATCAACTATGCAGGAAATTATTTCCTTTTGCTTTGGGATATGAACCGAGGAAATGGATAGCAAGGTTAGCACCAGGATCACTAAAGACCTGGAGCCAAGTAGTAGAGGAGTTCTTGGCACGTTTCATGCCTTACCATGAGACGATTGCACTACCGAATCGGATCGAATACTTCAAGCAAGGAGAATACGAGCGGTTCTGTGACACCTATGAACGTTTTGAGCTGTATAAACGTGAGTGCCCCCACCACCGTTTCGACGATGGGGAGCTGATTTAGTTTTTTGTTGGAGGACTACGAGATGAAATTAGGCTTCAAGTGGATGGGATGTGTGGAGGTTTAGAAGAATGTACAGTTGAAGAGGCAGTGAAGGTCTTTCAAAAGTACGCCAATGGATCCGCACTATCCGAGAAAATAATGTCGAATGTAGTCGCCAACATATACTCAAATCAAGACGAAACTGACGAGTTATACGAAGAATATTCTGAGGACGAAGACATCAGTGAGGAGGAAGAACTTGCGTTTTACGCAGGGATTAAAGCCATTGAGAGTGTTTTCGAGATAGCACACGCAAGCTGAGAACAATCTTCGCATCGAGAAGGCTTTTGAAGCGGTCGAAGTAACTGAGCAACTTATCAAAGAGCTTAGCCTACTGAAGTGTGGGAGGTGCGGTAAAGTAGTCGAGGATACCCCCTAGGAAGTAGTGAGCAAACCACCCGAGGTGAGGAGCGAATCACCCCCCAACTCCAGGGAACCGGTCAATCCTAGTCCTCCCGATGAGACACAAGAAACTGAACCCGAGAAACCTCCAGCTGTTGCTACTAAGGAGAATGAGTGCGAAGAGGTAAATCTACTACTCCGAGGAGGCAAGATGACCAAAATTCCTAACTTCGTACGTCCAAAACGGGTGGAATCTACTGAGATCGATAATATAGGACCAAGCACAAAACAAGAGGTTAGCGGAAGTTCCAAAGAACCTCGAGAAGTTGCGGAAAGGAATGATGAACCCAGACCATCTGTAATAAACATAGATGAAGAAGAAGTCGAGGTAGGAACTAGAATGCCAGGAGAACTTCACAAATCTTCAAATCCATATGTGCCTTCGAAGCCACATGTGCCATACCCGAGTCGGATCAAACCAACGAAGAAGGATATTCAAGATTCACCCCTATTCCAACGCCTGTCAAAAGTGGAAGTCAATGTGCCTCTCTTAGAGTTAATCCAGAATATTCCAGCTTATACGAAATTCTTTCGTGAGATCAAGAACAAAAGGATTACTTCAGGAAAGGAAGTGAATGGGGTTCAAACGGTCAACGCAATTGCCGGATTGCCCATGAAGAAAAAGGATCCTGGAAGCTTCATCATCGACATCGCCTTAGGGAATGGACGAACTACGCAGGCAATGCTTGACTTAGGAGCTAGCATTAACTTAATGCCGTATTCAGTATACAAGGCCCTGGAACTCGGAGAATTGACACCAACTGATATGGTCATCCAAATGGCAGACGAAAGTGTGAAGAGGCCAGTCGGGATAATAGAAGACATCCTTGTGAAAGTAGACAAATTGATAATCCCAGCTGATTTTGTAGTAATGAAGTCCGCGGACGAGGGAAAGAGCCATATCCGTGAGCACGTAGTACTACTTGGGAGACCATTCATGGCAACTACCAATACATGCCTTGGACTTAAGGGCAAGAAAATAACCATGGAGGTAATGGGCGAGAAGATTGAGTTGGTAGGATGTAGCATCAAAGATAAGGAAGTTGCAGAGGAGCTAAAATTTGTCGATTGCTACGAATCCGTAATTCCCGAATTTCATCATTGCCATGGTAATCATGAACCACTTGAGGAGGCACTAACAATGCGAGCTGAGACGTGCTACATGACCGAAGAAGCAAGGAAGCTAGTTGAAATAATGGATAGCACCCCGCAGGAGAAGAGGTACTTGAACCTTTAGATGAAGAAGAAGAAGAAGAAAGTGGGTTTCCTGAAGAACCTAGCTTAGAATTGAAACTACTTCCTGCGCACCTCAAGTATGTGTACTTAGGAGAAAATCAGAAAAAGCCTGTAATTGTCTCCTTACATCTCTCCGACGATGAAGAAAGTAAGTTGATTGAAGTTTTGAAGGAAAATTCCGCAGCTATAGGATGGGGGATCAGTGATATCAAAGGAATTATCCCTACAAGATGCGTGCACAACATCACTCTAGAACAAGATGCCAAACCCGTTAGGCAACCTCAGCGAAGGATAAATCCAGCCATGCAAGAGGTGGTAAAAAAAGAAGTGATCAAGTTGCTAGATGCTGATATGATTTACCCCATTCCTGATAGTCGATGGGTGAGCCCGGTACATGTAGTTCCTAAGAAATCAGGAGTCACGGTGGAAGAGAATGAGAAGGGAGAATTAGTACCGGTTAGGAAGACCACTGGATGGCGGATGTGCATTGACTATAGAAGATTAAATACCGCCACTAAAAAAGACCACTTCCCTGTACCATTTATAGATGACATGCTAAACCTCCTTGCGGGGCGGAAGTTTTATTGTTTTCTTGATGGTTTATCAGGTTTCTACCTGATTCCGATTGCACCGGAGGATCAGGAGAAGACGACATTCACTTGCCCATTCGGAACATTTGCCTATAGGAGGATGCCATTTGGACTATGCAATGCTCCGCCACTTTTCATAGGTGCATGCTTTCTGTTTTCTCTGGCATGGTAACTAAATTTGTTGAAGTTTTCATGGATGATTTTTCCCTTTTTGGTGATTCATTTGATGAATGCTTGCAAAGATTAGATCTAGTTTTGAAAAGGTGGATTGAATGCAACTTGACCTTAAGCTGGGAGAAGAGTCATTATATGGTTAGAGAAGGCATTCTTCTAGGATATGTAGTTTCTGAAAGAGGTATTGAGGTAGACAAGGCTAAGATAGAAATCATTGAAAAACTTCCCCCACCTACTTGTGTGAAAGAATTGCAATCTTTTCTTGGCCATGTAGGTTTTCATAGGAGGTTTATTAAAGATTTTTCGAAAATTGCTAAACCTTTAAGTAGCTTGCTTGCTAAAGATGTGGTTTTCCATTTCTCCAATGAATGCTTAGTTGCTTTTAATACCCTTAAGGAAAAGCTTGTTTCTGCTCCCATTGTTGTGGCGCCTGACTGGAATCTTCCTTTCGAAATTATGTGTGATGCTTCGAAGTTTCCTATGGGTGCTGTTCTATGCCAAAAAGTTGACAAGCAGTATCGTGTGATTTATTATGTAAGTAAGACCCTAGACTCTGCGCAGGTTAATTATACAACTACTGAAAAGGAATATTTAGCTGTTGTCTTTGCTTTACAAAAGTTTAGGTCTTATTTAATTGGCCATCCTGTGAATGTCCATACTGATCATGCTGCCTTGAGACATTTGATAGCTAAGCAAGATTCTAAGCCTAGATTAATCCGTTGGGTCCTTTTGCTGCAAGACTTTGATTTGACCATATTGGATAGAGCTGGTAGGGAGAATTTAGTAGCAGATCATTTATCTAGAATACCTAATATCCCTGTTGATCCAATACCCATCAATGAAGACCTCCCCGATGAGCACTTAATGAAGGCTAATGAAGAGCCATGGTATGCAGATATTGTAAACTATTTGGCTATGAATATTTGCCCCACTAACTTTTCAGCCTCGGACAAGAGAGCTCTTGCCAAGCAATGCAGGACTTACATATGGGATGATCCGCATCTATTCAAGGAAGGAGCTGATGGGATTCTAAGAAGATGCGTGCCACAAGAGGAGCAACAAAGTGTACTGAGCCATTGCCATGAGCTTAATTGTGGAGGGCACTACAGTGGATTGAAAACAGCACGCAAGGTACTGCAAGCAGGATTTTTCTGGCCAACAATATACAAAGATGCTCGAAGTTTTGTGAAGAATTGTGACCCATGTCAACGTGGTGGTGGTATCGGCAAGAAAGATGAAATGCCCCTTCAAGGGAATCTAGTGGTAGAACCTTTCGATGTATGGGGCATTGATTTTATGGGACCATTTCCAAACAGTGGAGTCTATGAATACATTATTGTTGCAGTGGACTATGTGACTAAATGGGTGGAGGCAATTCCTACAAAAACAAATGACGGCGCAGTGGTTATGAAGTTCTTGAAGGAAGTAATATTCTCGAGATTTGGGTGCCCTAGGACAATCATCAGCGATGGAGGGTCACACTTCGTCAATAGAACGTTTGCCTCCCTTCTTAAGAGATACAGTGTCCACCATAGTATCGCTACACCTTATCACCCACAGACGTCGGGACAGGTCGAAGTCAGCAACCGTCAAATCAAGAAGATCCTGGAGCGAGTAGTGAAGCCTAGTAGGAAGGATTGGGAAGGAAAATTGAATGATGCACTTTGGGCATACAGGACTAGCTACAAGACGGTGATCGGGACCACTCCGTACAGACTCGTGTATGGGAAAGCATGTCATCTTCCTGTAGAACTGGAAAACAAGGCATATTGGGCCATAAAAGCACTCAATCTTGATATGGGAAAAGCTGGCGAGGAACGATTGTTGCAACTAGACGAGCTTGATGAATTACGACTAGGTGCTTATGAAAATACCAAGATCTACAAGGAACGTACTAAGAAGTATCATGATCGTGGTATAGTACGAAAGGAATTGATTCCTGGACAAAAAGCTTTGGTATTTAATTCTCGCCTTCGACTGTTTCCTGGAAAGCTCCGTACTCGTTGGGATGGACCGTACGAAATTATCGAAGTTGCTCCCCATGGAGCTGTAAAACTCTTTGATCCAAAGACGGGCAATACCTTCAAGGTGAATGGCCAGCGAGTGAAGCCGTACTTCGAGATATCTAGTGATCAAAGGGAGGTTGATCACCTTCAGCTTACCCTTACCGCCTCCACTGAGAGGGTTAGTGTGTTTTCTCACGAGTTTGATTGAGTATTATAGGTCACTTATACAAGCATTAGCTCTCACCTTGGATCCACTTTCGACGTTCGGGACGAGCGACGACGTTCAGGTTTGGGGAGGAGGTTATCGCTGGTTATCTCTATACTTATCTTGCTTATGATAAACTCGTGAAATTTTTTGCATTTGCACGTTTACTGCTTTCCTAGGATAGTCTTGCATGTTTTATATGGAGTTTATTGCCGAATTTTTTGAACTTTTTTATTGGGTAGATCAACTAACTATGCCATTAATCATATGCTTCATCTCTATGAATTTGTTTGAGGTTTTTCTCGCTTGGCTTATCACATTTATGTATTGCACTTAGTTAAGCTTGGTAGTCTCGACATCACTTAGTGGTGTTTTCTCTACTGCGGTTCACGAAGGCCTTTATAATAGGATGATGCATGTTAGGGTCTTATGGTTGTTTTCCCCAGTAATTATGTACCTAAGAGGCAACAAGTCTTCACCATGTTTTGAGATTGCTAAATGCCTAGGAAGGAGGTAGTGTGAGGTTGTGTGATCCTTTGTTTATAACCTATTCTTCCGAATAGGTTTGGGGAGGGGGTTACACCATCATTAGACTTGTTTTCGTTTTTTCATTTCCGTATCGTGAGTTTATTTTTCCTTTTCCGTAAATTTTGTACTCCAACCTATTCTTTCGAATAGGTTTGGGGAATTCGTGTGAGTCATTTTGTTTCTCTTTTTGTTATGCTACTGCTGGCTAAAAAAAAAAGAAGAAAAAGAAAGAAAAAATTCCAGGAAAAAAGAAAAAAACAGGAAAAAAAGAAACTGGAAAGAAAAAAAGAAGGAAAAAGACCCCAAAAAAGCAAAGAAGGGTAAAAAAAGAAAGCCAAATAGCAGTTAGCAAAGTGTTGTGTCTCATTTTCCAATTCTTGTAATGTTCGTAATCGTGTTGTAATTTTCTATTTTTTATCTTTTTTGTCTTGAGTGTCATCTGTTCTAGACCACTCTCGTCCTGCCATTCAGGAAGTGATGAATAGCTTAAGACTTTACTTTAGAGATGGGTAGAATAGGGGAGTGTTATCTTTTATAGGGAACTCTCCTTCGTTTGATGAGAGCCAGTACTGGTTCGACCTCTTTGAGGGAAAGTCTTAACATGGTGGAACAGCAGTAAGTCCTCAGTTTCATAGGCACGAGACAACCATTCGTATCTTAGCATGCTTCATTACGTCGTCACTGACTAGGTCCAGGTAGGGAATGCTACGAGAGACTATCTTGTCTTGACATAAGTGCTTATGTGGATGTGTATAAGTCAATCGAGGTATTCTTCAACCTATATTCATGCTTTGATTCATATGGTTTTTGTTCATATGTTATTTGATAGATTCAGTAGATTAGTTCATTTTATTTGGCATGAGACTCCATTTTGTGTCTTACATTGTTTTTTGCATTAGAGTCTAGCTTAGTTGCTTGAGGACAAGCAAAGGTTCGGTTTGGGGAGTTTGATGAATGTGTATTTTACACTTTCATTCGAGTCTTTTTCACCTATTTTAGCTATCCTCTATGTTAATTTAGCTATATTTTAGTGCATTTTATTAGAATAGTGTCACGTTTCCCTTTAGATTTTATTTTACAGGTTTTAGTTGAAAATCGAGGATTTCCGGGCAATTATATTGAAGTTGACAAGGAATTGGTGTTCCAGAAGCCTATTTGGAGTATCTGAAGGTTTCCGGATAGGATTTGGAGACTAGGGGTCGAATCTGGAGGTTAGAAGGCCACTAAAAGTCAGAAACCGAGTCCGAAAAGGGGAAGAAATCCAAAAACACGTCGAAAACGCAGAATTCCGCGAAAAATACTCCCGGGCGAACCGCCCCACATCGAGCGAACCGCCCGGTGTGTAGGGCGAACGCCCCACACTTATTCGAGGCCTATATATAGTTGCTCAGATTTTCTCCGAAATTTATACTTTTCCAGACCTTCTCTCTCACCTTTCTCTGTAGTTTTAGGTAGGAACTTCCCAGAGCCTGTTCTGGGGTTCGTAGCTTAGGGGACACTTTTTCATAGCAGATTGGAGCTTGTAGGATCGCAATTCTTCGGAGATTGACAACCTTCGGTAACATTGTATCTTACAGTTTATTCTACTTATTTTTATTTATCTTTCAACATGTTTTCTTCTATGGTTTCTGTTGATTGCATGCCTATTATGAGTAGCTAAACTTATCGTTGGTGGTAGTATGTGAATTCTTAGCGAAGGGAAGATAATCATGCTAATGGCTATATCGCGCATTATACTCCGTGTTATTGCTTTATTTCGTTGATCAGGCTCAGCCTAAATTCTCGTATGTTGTATTAATTATTATGCACAATTGGACCCTCGTCGACCTATACGCATGTATATCTTCGTAGTGTTGAATAATTACGGAACACAATAGGACAATAGAGATTGACTTGTCAGTACCATTATCTTCGTAGTGCTTAATAATTGCAGCAGGACATTAGATTGATCAAAGATCTCCATGCAAGACCGAGGAATTTACGCATCATTATTGACCCGTTATGCTTTGAAGGATCATACTATCACCAATCTCCATTATCTGTTAGAAAAACCCTTTGCTATCACGTCTGCTGTTTTTATATTCTAAATTAGATTTGATAAAGCTAGTTATAGTCCTGAGAGAACGACACTCGAGTCATTCTACTGCTACACTACGGTTTTCGTTGTAGTTGTAGATTGCCTTTGGATAAATAACAAATTTATTTGCTGAATCGGGAACCGACAATTCTCCGTTCATCAGCTGACTTTGCTTATACTCGTGAAAAAGTTGACTTTGCTTGGTTTTGAAACCGAGTCCACTTTTCGGAGAATGCTGAGCTTTTGTGTCAGCAACCTTACTTGATTCAGGTTTGTCAGCAAAGGTCTTCTGATTACTTTTAGTAATCTTGCCTTTTGACTTAACAAATTTCTTTTCAGCAACTTGTTTGGCAGAATGCTTTACGGCATCCTTTTTCTTTACAGTTTGCTTTTCAGCAACCTGTTTTCCTTTAAAGTCTTGTTACTTTTAGTAGCAACAACGGGTTTTATGGTCGTAGGTACTTGATTGCATTTTTCAGCAACCTTAGATTGACCAAACTGATAGAGTTCTGGTTGACCACTATCAGTAGCATGTACAAAGGAAATCGGTGATTTATCTTTACTCAAGATTATTACGTCATCACCTTCATACGTTGCACCTAAACCTTCTTTGTGAGATGGATCTCTCAAATAAGAGTTTAGTTCAGTCAGCGTATTACTTGCATCAGCATAAGATTTGAAATTGATTTTCATCTTTTTCATTTCTTGGATTTCAGCAAGTAACTTTAGAATTGAGGACTGATACTCTTCCAATTCTATTGCCATCTGAGAATTCTTCTCTGTAGCTTCAGCAATCAACTTTTTGAGACGCTTCATTTTAGCATCCTTTTCTTCTGTCTCTTCCTTCAGCAAGACATACTTTTCAGTAGTTTGCTTGGTCAGAGTCTCAGCATTCTGTAGTTTCTCTTGCTGTTTGCTCAGAGTTTTCTCAAATCTTTCGATTTCTCCTTGAATCTTGTCAAGGTCAATCTCGTCTTCACTTTCTGAGTCAGAGTCAGAGGTAGGATTGTTTACCTGACCATCCATGAGGCAGAACTCGTAGTTTGACACATCTGAATAAGCTTCCATGGCTATTCCACAAACTTCCTTGCCAATCTCTACGTCAAGAGTGGCTTCTTCATCGTCAGTGTCTGAGCTTTCTTCCTCACTGTCTTCGGAGCTAGTATCAATGCACAATGCATCAATTTTTGCTTGAAGCTTCTTCTTTTCTTCAACAATAAAAGCTCTTTTGAACTTCTTCTTCTTTTCAGCAGATTTGCCTTTCAGCAAAGGACAAGTGTCCAGGCTTTTTGCAGTAAAAGCAGAGATCATTTCCAACTGTTGGTTCTTCTGATGAGGTTGCTTGCTGAGCTTGCTTGTTCAGCGAGCTAGTCTAATTCTTGTACTTATGGTAGTTGTTACCAAGATGCTTTTTCAACTTCTCTTTTGCTTTTCGCCTTTCAAGTTCCTTACTGATGAATTTGTTCATGTTTTTAACAACTAAAGCGTTTTCATCAGCAGGCTCTTTATCAGTCTTCTTTTCAGAAGATGACGGCTTTGCAGCAAGAGCAATGTTTTGCGATTTTTCAGCAAACACATTTTCTCTTTGCTTTGTCTCGTAGTTGACAGTAGCAAGATGAGAGAACAACTCTGTTGGTGTGATGTCTGGCATTCCTTGATTGTAGTATAAGTTCTGAGTGTGGATCCATTCTTTGTTCAGACTTCTGATGATGGTTTTCACCTTCTCAGAATCTGAGTAAAGATTTCCAACACCAAAGGCTGCCATTTCACTAATTAGATTTGTGAATCTGAAGTCCAAGTCTTCGAGTGACTCATTTGTACCTTGTTTAAAGTTCTAGAACTTTAACTTCAGCACTTTGAATTTGTTTTCCTTGGTTTTGTCAGATCCAACACAAAGATCTTGAACCATTTTCCAAGCTTCCTTAGCAGTTTTAGCACCCCACAGTTTGCACTGTATAGTATCCAGAGTTGATCGAATGATGATGTTTCTTGCTTGGCCATCAAGACGAAATCTCTTGGCTTGGTCGGAAGTCCATTCCTCTCTTGGTTTTGGAACGACAGTATCAACTGGTTCGCCTAAGATAGTTTCCTTTCCAGCTTCTGTGGTTTTGTGAGGAAAACTTCTCTCAACCTTAGTGATCCTGATAGGTCCATCATTAATGACAGTAACCATCTCATCACTAATGGCCTCAAGATGTAGCATCATGTTGTTTCGCCATTTTTCGTAGTTTTCCAGCTTCAGCAAGGGAGCGTCTCCTAAACACATCCTGTCAGCAAAAGACTACCAAACTGATCAAGTGAGAGTGATTTTACGGAAAGCACCTAAGGGGATCTAGGTTCAGTGCTGAAGGTTAAAGAACCTGGCTCTGATACCACTTGTTGGTCCCTTTAAACAACAAGAAAAGACTAGAGGGGGGGGGTGAATAGTCTTTTCAAACTTTCATCGTTTAAAAACTTTCTCAGCAAGGACTTATTACTTTTCAGTAACGAGTTTGCTGATACTTAACTTTCTCAGCAAGCACAAGTTACTTCTCAGTAACGTGTTTTGCTGATACTTAAAATCGGAGAGCGGAAATCTTTGATACAATAAGTGCTTTGTCACTAAGTGTTAGTTTCAACAAGTGAACAGAGTGACTGTGTACAAATAGATATGCTTTGCTGAAAACTAAATGCAATAAGTAAATCACACAAACACTTTTATAGTGGTATCTGAGAGTGGCGTAATCTCTCAACTAATCCACTTTGTCCTTTCTAGGACTGAATCTACTAAGACAAGTTTGAGGTTCCTTACAACACCTATCTAGAGCGATTCAAACAGAAACCAAAGCACACTTGCTTCGTTTCCAACCTAACTAGAGAACGAAACCTTGTTCTCCACCAAACTTGGGAGTTTTAATCAGCAACACTATGATCGATTAAGTTCCCCCTGAATATCACGCCTGAAAGGGTGTATTTTCAGTTAGAGAGGTTTGGGATGAGATAACTTGATTATAACTTATTCAGCTACAACAAGTAATCTAAGAAACAAGACTTTGAATACTTTGCAGTAAACAAATTTGAATGTTTCTGGTGTCAAGACTTGTTCTTGTTCGAAAGAAAGAACACTTAACTAATTTCTTAGCCGTTTATGTTCTACTTCTTCACAAGTAGCTTTTTCAAGCTTTAAGTCTTGGAACGGATCAATGGCAGTAAAGAGTGTTTGAAGAGTATGTGAGTTTAAGCACAAGTGAGAGTTTGATCACGTTGTTGACACCCTTCAACTCTTTGTCGGATGACCTCTATTTATAGTGAATCAAGGGAGCCGTTTGAATTTCAAATTCTAAGGCTTTTGTTCCTTAAGATGTCACTATCTTGCTTTTGTACTTTCAGCAGCGTCCTTTATTGTCTTCTAGTCTTCATGTCCTTCGTGTGCATGCTTTGCATTTAATGTTCATTTGAATGAGATTCAAACATGAACGTTGGAGCGCAACTGCAAGTACTTTCAACAAGGAGGTCACAAATGTTCATCAGCAAGTGGTCAGTCTCAGTTTCAGCAAGCACAACCTACTCTGTCGTTTAGATTTTCACTTATGCAAGTTGTTGTTGAAGTTTCCACTTTCTGAGCAACATGTGCCTTTGTAGATACCAGTCTTCGAATTCTTCAAGTTTCTGAACGGTTCTAAATGCTTCAATAGTTTGTTTGTGTAAACAAAGTACATCATCAGCAAATGCTTCAATAGGTTGTATTTCTATTCAGAAAACAAGATACATCATAAGCGGTAAAACTAACCTATCTAGCACCTACTCTAAGTCTTCAGCAAACGTTCCTCTTTTACAATGTCCTTAAAATTCTAAATTCCTATGGACCTTAAGAGTACTAGTTACTGGACTTTCCTTAATTTAGCATGGTTAATTGCTCATCAAAATTACAAGTTTCCTAACAGTAACAAGCTAAGAAAAGAGTACCTGAGAGATCAAATTAAATAAAACTAGGAATTGAATGCTGAAAATATATATAAGCTAAACAGAAAAAAGGAGTATAGTCCCCGAAAACGGCGCCAATTTGATGAACCGAATTTGTCAGACTCAATTAATCAAATAAATTTGTTTTTAGCCAAAGGCAATTCACAACTACAACGAAAACCGTAGTGTAGCAGTAAAATAACCTCGAGTGTCGATCTCTAAGGACTATAACTAGCTTTATCTAATTTAACTTAAACTATAAACTCAACAAACGACTTAGCACAGATTTTCTTATCAATAATAATGGAAGTTAGTGATAGTATGATCATTCAAAGCATCAAGTTGATAATCATGCATGAAGTACTTGAACGTTTGCATAGAAATCTAAGATCATGAATTGTCCAATGCGTTCCGTTCAATTCAACACTACGAATATAGAGGGCTTAGATAGATCAAAGAAATAAAGCAATAAGTCAAGTCTGAATCGCGTTACAACCAATCATGCATAATTAAGAACCCTAGCTAAGAAATCACATACTATAACCAACGATAGATTTAGCTACTCATAGATAAATTGCAATCAACAAAAATCAAAGAAAGGTTGAATGAAAACATGTTGAAAGAAATAAATAAAAGTAGAAAAATCGTGAGATACAATGTTACCAACGAAGGTTGTCAATCTCCGAACAATTGCTAGCTCACAAGCAACAATTGATAAACAACGAGGTCCAATTGCTATGCTTAATCCTCCAAATTGATAAGAAAAAGAGTCTCCGATGCTAAGAATTCCCAGAACAGGCTCTAGAGAATTCGTCTCTAAAACTAATATGAAAAGGTCTTAAAAACGTAGAAACAGGTGCAACTATATATAGGAGTTCGGAGGCTACGGGGCGAATCGCCTGGGGTCCCAGGCGAACCGCCTGGCACCGGGCGAACCGCCTGGGAGCTCCAGGTCGGTGGAGACGCGTTTTGGTCTTCTTTTCCTTTTCGGACTCGGATTTTACCTTTTAGTGACCTTTAAGCCTTGAAACTCGTCCCCTAGGCCTCAAATCTCATCCGGAACCTGTTAGATACTCCACAAATGTCCTCGGAACACTGATTCTTCGTTCTCTTCAATATAATTGCCCGGAAAATCACGTTTTTTACCTAAAACCTGAAAAATGCAAAGAAAAGGGAAATGTGACACTATTCTAATAAAATGCACTAAAATATAAGCTAAATTAACCTAGAGGATATCTAAATTGGTGAAAAGACTCGAATAAAAGTGTAAAATACACGTTCATCATAATACAGGTTGCAGGTACTCTTCCAGCTCTCACCCAATATCCAATTTCGGCGTTCGGGACGTACGACAAAGTTCAGGTTGGGGGGGGGGTTATCTCTGGGTATTCCAATGACTTATGTTTTCTCATTTCAACTCGGTTTTCTTAGGTTAGTTGTTGTTAGAATGCATTCATCCTTAGTCGAGTTGTGCATGATGTTGTGCGGAGTTATTGACAAAATATTTTGAACTTTTTTATTGTATTGACTAAGTATTTGTGACCATTGCCCATACTTGCATCTCTATGGAATAGTTGGAGGTTTGTCTCG
>CM051456.1:64689395-64977880 GCA_028274465.1 Plantago ovata
TAGCGAAGGGAAGATAATCATGCTAATGCTATATCGCGCATTATACTCCGTGTTATTGCTTTAGTTCGTTGATCAGGCCTCAGCTAAATTCTCGGATGTTGTATGAATTATTATGCACAATTGGACCCTCCGACCTATACGCATGTAATATCTCGTAGTGTTGAATAATTACGGAACACAATAGGACAAGAGAGATTGACTTGTCAGTACCATTATCTTCGTAGTGCTTAATAATTGCAGCAGGACATTAGATTGATTCAAAGATCTCCATGCAAGACCGAGGATTTACGCATATTATTGACCCGTTATGCTTTGAAGGATCATACTATCACCAATCTCCATTATCTGTTAGAAAAACCCTTTGCTATCACGTCTGCTGTTTTATATTCTAATTAGATTTGATAAAGCTAGTTATAGTCCTGAGAGAACGACACGCGAGTCATTCTACTGCTACACTACGGTTTTCGTTCTAGTTGTAGATTGCCTTTAGTAAATAACAAATCTTTTCTGAATCTTAGGACCGACATTCTCCGTTCATCAGCTGACTTTGCTTATACTCGTGAAAAAGTTGACTTTGCTTGGTTTGAAACCGAGTCCACTTTTCGGAGAATGCTGAGCTTTGTGTCAGCAACCTTACTTGATTCAGGTTTGTCAGCAAAGGTCTTCTGATTACTTTTAGTAATCTGCCTTTTGACTTAAAAATTTCTTTTCAGCAACTTGTTTGGCGGAATGCTTTACAGCATCCTTTTTCTTTTACAGTTTGCTTTTCAGCAACCTGTTTTCCTTAAAGTCTTGTTACTTTGAGTAGCAACAGCGGGCTTTATGGTCGTAGGTACTTGATTGCATGTTTTCAGCAACCTTAGATTGACCAAACTGATAGAGTTCTGGTGACCACTATCAGTAGCACGTACAAAGGAAATCGGTGATTTGATCTTTACTCAAGATTATTACGTCATCACCTTCATACGTTGCACCTAAACCTTCTTTGTGAGATGGATCTCTCAAATAAGAGTTTAGTTCAGTCAGCGTATTACTTGCATCAGCATAAGATTTGAAATTGATTTCATCTTTTTCATTTCTTGGATTTCAGCAAGTAACTTTAGAATTGAGGACTGATACTCTTCCAATTCTATGCCATTTGAGAATTCTTCTCTGTAGCTTCAGCAATCAACTTCTTAAGACGCCTTATTTCAGCATCCTTTTCTTCTGTCTCTTCCTTCAGCAAGACATACTTTTCAGTAGTTTGCTTGGTCAGAGTTTCAGCATTCTGTAGTTTCTCTTGCTGTTTGCTCAGAGTTTTCTCAAATCTTTCGATTTCTCCTTGAATCTTGTCAAGGTCAATCTCGTCTTCACTTTCTGAGTCAGAGTCAGAGGTAGGATTGTTTACCTGACCGGCCATGAGGCAGAACTCGTAGTTTGACACATCTGGATAAGCTTCCATAGCTATTCCACAAACTTCCTTGCCAATCTCTACGTCAAGAGTGGCTTCTTCATCGTCAGTGTCTGAGCTTTCATCCTCACTGTCTTCGGAGCTAGTATCAATGCACAATGCATCGATTTTTGCTTGAAGCTTCTTCTTTTCTTCAGCAATAAAAGCTCTTTTGAACTTCTTCTTCTTTTCAGCAGATTTGCCTTTCAGCAAAGGACAAGTGTCCAGGCTTTTTGCAGTAAAAGCATAGATCATTTCCAACTGCTGGTTCTTCTGATGAGGTTGCTTGCTGAGCTTGCTTGTTCAGCGAGCTAGTCTCATTCTTGTACTTATGGTAGTTGTTACCAAGATGCTTTTTCAGCTTCTCTTTTGCTTTTCGCCTTTCAAGTTCCTTACTGATGAATTTCTTCATGTTTTTAACAACTAAAGCGTTTTCATCAGCAGGCTCTTTATCATTCTTCTTTTCAGAAGATGACGGCTTTGCAGCAAGAGCAATGTTTTGCGATTTTTCAGCAAACACATTTTCTCTTTGCTTTGTCTCGTAGTTGACAGTAGCAAGATGAGAGAACAACTCTGTTGGTGTGATGTCTGGCATTCCTTGATTGTAGTAGAAGTTCTGAGTGTGGATCCATTCTTGTTCAGACTTCTGATGATGGTTTTCACCTTCTCAGAATCTGAGTAAAGATTTCCAACACCCAAGGCTGCCATTTCACTAACAAGAGTTGTGAATCTGAAGTCCAAGTCTTCCAGTGACTCATTTGTACCTTGTTTAAAGTTCTGGAACTTTAACTTCAGCACTTTGAGTTTGTTTTCCTTGGTTTTGTCAGATCCAGCACAAAGATCTTGAACCATTTTCCAAGCTTCCTTAGCAGTTTAGCACCCCACAGTTTGCACTGTATAGTATCCGGAGTTGATCGAATGATGATGTTTCTTGCTTGGCCATCAAGACGGAATCTCTTGCTTCGTCGGAAGTCCATTCCTCTCTTGGTTTTGGAACGACAGTATCAACTGGTTCGCCTAAGATAGTTTCCTTTCCAGCTTCTGTGGTTTTGTGAGGAAACTTCTCTCAACCTTAGTGATCTTGATAGGTCCATCATTAATGACAGTAACCATCTCATCACTAATGGCCTCAAGATGTAGCATCATGTTGTTTCGCCATTTTTCGTAGTTTTCCAGCTTCAGCAAGGGAGCGTCTCCTAAAGACATCCTGTCAGCAAAAGACTACCAAACTGATCAAGTGAGAGTGATTTACGGAAAGCACCTAAGGGGATCTAGGTTCAGTGCTGAAGGTTAAAGAACCTGCTCTGATACCACTTGTTGGTCCCTTTAAACAACAAGAAAAGACTAGAGGGGGGGGGTGAATAGTCTTTTCAAACTTTCGTCGTTTAAAAACTTTCTCAGCAAGGACTTATTACTTTTCAGTAATGAGTTTGCTGATACTTAACTTTCTCAGCAAGCGCAAGTTACTTTCAGTAACTGTTTTGCTGATACTTAAAATCAGAGAGCGGAAGTCTTTGATACAATAAGTGCTTTGTCAGTAAGTGATAGTTTCAGCAAGTGAACAGAGTGACTGTGTACAAATAGATATGCTTTGCTGAAAACTAAATGCAGTAAGTAAATCACACAAACACTTTTATAGTGGTATCTGAGAGTGGCGTAATCTCTCAACTAATCCACTTTGTCCTTTCTAGGACTGAATCCACTAAGATAAGTTTGAGGTTCCTTACAACACCTATCTAGAGCGATTCAACAGAAACCAAAGCACACTTGCTTCGTTTCCAACCTAACTAGAGAACGAAACCTTGTTCTCCACCAAACTTGGGACTTTTAATCAGCAACACTATGCTCGATTAAGTTCCCCCTGAATATCACGCCTGAAAGGGTGTATTTTCAGTTAGAGAGGTTTGGGATGAGATAACTTGATTATAACTTATTCAGTTACAACAAGTAATCTAAGAAACAAAACTTTGAATACTTTGCAGTAAACAAGTTTGATTGTTTCTGGTGTCAAGACTTGTTCTTGTTCGAAAGAAAGAACACTTAACTAATTTCTTAGCCGTGTATGTTCTACTTCTTCACAAGTAGCTTTTTCAAGCTTTAAGTCTTGGAACGGATCAATGGCAGTAAAGAGTGTTTGAAGGGTATGTGAGTTTAAGCACAAGTGAGAGTTTGATCACGTTGTTGACACACTTCAACTCTTTGCCGGATGACCTCTATTTATAGTGAATCAAGGAGCCGTTTGAATTTCAAATTCTAAGGCTTTTGTTCCTTAAGATGTCACTATCTTGCTTTTGTACTTTCAGCAGCGTCCTTTATTTGTCTTCTAGTCTTCATGTCCTTCGCGTGCATGCTTTGCATTTAATGTTCATTTGAATGAGATTCAAACATGAACGTTGGAGCGCAAATGCAAGTACTTTCAGCAAGGAGGTCACAAATGTTCATCAGCAAGTGGTCAGTCTCAGTTTCAGCAAGCACAACCTACTCTGTCGTTTAGATTTTCACTTATGCAAGTTGTTGCTGAAGTTTCCACTTTCTGAGCAACATGTGCCTTTGTAGATACCAGTCTTCGAATTCTTCAAGTTTCTGAACGGTTCTAAATGCTTCAATAGTTTGTTTGTGTAAACAAAGTACATCATCAGCAAATGCTTCAATAGGTTGTATTTCTTTCAGAAAACAAGATACATCATAAGCGGTAAAACTAACCTATCTAGCACCTACTCTAAGTCTTCAGCAAACGTTCCTCTTTTACAATGTCCTTAAAATTCTAAATTCCTATGGACCTTAAGAGTACTAGTTACTGGACTTTCCTTAATTTAGCATGGTTAATTGCTCATCAAAATTACAAGTTTCCTAACAGTAACAAGCTAAGAAAAGAGTACCTGAGAGATCAAATTAAATAAAACTAGGAATTGAATGCTGAAAATATATATAAGCTAAACAGAAAAAAGGAGTATAGTCCCCGAAACGGCGCCAATTTGATGAACCGAATTTGTCAGACTCAATTAATCAAATAAATTTGTTTTTAGCCAAAGGCAATTCACAACTACAACGAAAACCGTAGTGTAGCAGTAAAATAACCTCGAGTGTCGATCTCTAAGGACTATAACTAGCTTTATCTAATTTAACTTAAACTATAAACTCAACAAACGACTTAGCACAGATTTTCTTATCAATAATAATGGAAGTTAGTGATAGTATGATCATTCAAAGCATCAAGTTGATAATCATGCATGAAGTACTTGAACGTTTGCATAGAAATCTAAGATCATGAATTGTCCAATGCGTTCCGTTCAATTCAACACTACGAATATAGAGGGCTTAGATAGATCAAAGAAATAAAGCAATAAGTCAAGTCTGAATCGCGTTACAACCAATCATGCATAATTAAGAACCCTAGCTAAGAAATCACATACTATAACCAACGATAGATTTAGCTACTCATAGATAAATTGCAATCAACAAAAATCAAAGAAAGGTTGAATGAAAACATGTTGAAAGAAATAAATAAAAGTAGAAAAATCGTGAGATACAATGTTACCAACGAAGGTTGTCAATCTCCGAACAATTGCTAGCTCACAAGCAACAATTGATAAACAACGAGGTCCAATTGCTATGCTTAATCCTCCAAATTGATAAGAAAAAGAGTCTCCGATGCTAAGAATTCCCAGAACAGGCTCTAGAGAATTCGTCTCTAAAACTAATATGAAAAGGTCTTAAAAACGTAGAAACAGGTGCAACTATATATAGGAGTTCGGAGGCTACGGGGCGAATCGCCTGGGGTCCCAGGCGAACCGCCTGGCACCGGGCGAACCGCCTGGGAGCTCCAGGTCGGTGGAGACGCGTTTTTGGTCTTCTTTCCTTTTCGGACTCGGATTTTACCTTTTAGTGACCTTTAAGCCTTGAAACTCGTCCCCTAGGCCTCAAATCTCATCCGGAACCTGTTAGATACTCCACAAATGTCCTCGGAACACTGATTCTTCGTTCTCTTCAATATAATTGCCCGGAAAATCACGTTTTTACCTAAAACCTGAAAAATGCAAAGAAAAGGGAAATGTGACACTATTCTAATAAAATGCACTAAAATATAAGCTAAATTAACCTAGAGGATATCTAAATTGGTGAAAAAGACTCGAATAAAAGTGTAAAATACACGTTCATCATAATACAGGTTGCAGGTACTCTTCCAGCTCTCACCCAATATCCAATTTCGGCGTTCGGGACGTACGACAAAGTTCAGGTTGGGGGGGGGGGTTATCTCTGGGTATTCCAATGACTTATGTTTCTCATTTCAACTCGGTTTTCTTAGGATTTAGTTTGTTAGAATGCATTCATCCTTAGTCTAGTTTTGCATGATGTTGTGCGGAGTTTATTGCAAAATATTTTGAACTTTTTTATTGTATTGACTAAGTATTTGTGACCATTGCCCATACATTGCATCTCTATGGAATAGTTTGAGGTTTGTCTCGCTTGGCTTGTCATATTTGTATGTGCACTAGTTAAACTTGGTAGTCTCGACATCACTATGTGGTGTTTTCTCTACTGCGGTTCGCGAAGGCCTTATAAAATGTTGCATGTTAGAGTCTTTGGTTGTATTCTCGTGTAATTATGTACCTAAGAGGCAACAAGTCTTCACCTTGCTTTTTGAGATTGCTAAATGCCTAGGAAGGAGGTAGAGTGAGTGGTGTGATCCTTTGTTTGAAACCTATTCTAACGAATAGGTTTGGGGAGGGGGTTACCATTGTTATGACTTGTTTTTCGTCTTGTTGAGTCATGTTGATTTTGTTTTTATTTTTCTTGTGAGTTTGTGCTCCAACCTATTCTTTCGAATAGGTTTGGGGAGGTCGTTGTAGTGTCATTGTTATTTCCTTTCATTGTACTTCCATTGTGCTAATGCTGGCAATAAAAAAAAAAAGAAAAAAGACAAAATAAGAAAAAAAATTGAAAATTCCAGAATCTGGAAAAAGAAAAAAAAAGAAAAAAAAGGGAATATTACATCTACCTCCCTCACTGGAAGCTCTAATCACAAATGTTCCCTCGCTAGTTCAACAATTACATCCAACCCCTTTTTCATCCTTAACCGTTGACCAGCTCATTCCTTTCTATCCAAATTTGACAAAACAAACAAGTCCTTAATTTTACAAATTATTTTTCCCTTTTTCATTTTTGTTTTTTTTTTTTTGACAATTTTTTTACCTTCTTCTTCATCTACTTCCGGTGACCGGAATCCGGTTGCAGCCCGACCGAAGCTGCAAGCACCTCCGATTTGGAGCTGCAACAGCTCCCGATTGGAGCTGTTTGCAGGTCTGATTCGAAGATGCAAACAGCTCTCGACCAGAGCTGCAACAGCTCCCGATCGGAGATGTTTGCAGCTCCGACCTGGAACTGCATACAGCTCCCAACCGGAGCTGCAACAGCTCCCGATCGGAGATGTAACAGCTCCCGATCGGAGATGTAACAGCTCCCGATCGGAGATGTTTGCAGCTCCGATTTGGAGCTGCATACAGCTCCCGATCGGAGATGCAAACAGCTCCGATTTGGAGCTACATACATCTCCCGACCGGACTGTTGCAGCTCCGGTCTGGAGCTATTTGCAGCTCCGATTTGGAGCTGCAACAGCTCCGATCTGGAGCAGCAAGCAACTCCGATTCAGAGCGGCAAACAGCTCCAGATCGGAGCTGTTGCAGCTCCAATCGGGCTGTTACCGGAATCCGGTGGTAGCTACAAGAAGAAGAAGAAAAAAATTGTAAAAAAAAAAAAAAAAAAAAAGAAACACCTGTGTCGTGCACCTGCAAGGAGCTTGTTTGGATGTTCAAAAATCAGATTTCGAAAGGAGCCTTAATTCGGAGAAAGTCAAGAGCGTGGGGCTCAATGTAATTGATTATATCTAAGGAGGGAACATATATAATTGTTAATCTAACGAGTGAAGATATGTAATAAGCTAATCTAACGAGGGAGGTGGATGTAATTCGCCCAAAAAAAAGAATAAGACCCAAAAAAACAAAAGAAGGGTCCAAGCAAGCCAAAAAACAGTTTTAGCAAAGTATTGCATTATTGTTCAGCTTTTGTAGTAGTTCGTAATCGAGTTGTAAATTTTTCCTTGTGTTCTCGTGTCGTCTATTCCAAGGCTTGTTCTAGACCACCCTCGTCCTGCCATTCAGGAAGTGGTGAAGAGTTTTTGCTTTAAGAGTCGGGTAGAATAGGGGAGTGTTGTCTTCTAGGGAACCCTCCTTCGTTTGATGAGAGCCAGTATTGGTTCCACCTCTCTTGAGGGAAAGTCTCACTTGGTGAACAGTAGTAAGCCCTCAGTTTCATAGGCACGGGGCAACCACTTGTATTTTAATATGCATCATTACGTCGTCATTGACTAGGTCCAGGTAGAGAATGTTACGAGAGACTCGCTTGTTTAACAAAGTGCATATGTGAATGTGTATAGGTTCAATCGAGACATTCTTCAACCTACTTCCATGTTACGATTTGTATGGTCTTTGTTCATAAGCATTTGGTAGATACAATCGATTAGTTCTTTTTTTTGGCATGAGACTCCTCTTTGTGTTGCTTGTAGGTTGCATAGAGTCTAGCTAGTTGTTTGAGGACAAGCAAAGGTTCCGTTTGGGGAGTTTGATGACGGTGTTTTTTACTCTATCAATCGGGTCTTTTTCACCAATTTAGCTATCCTCTTGCATGCATTTTAGTGCATTTTGTTAGAATAGTGTCACGTTTCCATTCCTTTTGTTATTTTCAGGTTTTAGGTGAAAATCACACTTTTGGATATAAATCATGGCGAAACAATGAAGTTTTGGTGAAACGAGATCACCTGTGGTGTGTCAAGGAGTTCCGGGACGAGTTTCCAGGACAAAAGACCAAGTTTCAGAGCTCAAAACTGTTGGTCCCTTTAAACAACAAGAAAAGACTACATGGGGGGGGGGGGGTGAGTAGTCTTTTCAAACTTTCGTTGTTTAAAAACTTTCTCAGCAAGGGCTTATTACTTTTCAGTAATGAGTTTGCTGATACTTAACTTTCTCAGTAAGTATTAGTTACTTTTCAGTAACGAGTTTTACAGAAACTTAAAATCAGAGAGCGGAAGTCTTTGTACAATAAGTGCTTTTGTCAGTAAATGATAGTTTCAGCAAGTAAACAGAGTGACAGTGTACAGATAGATATGCTTTGCTGAAAACTAAATGCAGCAAGTAAATCACACAAACACTTTTATAGTGGTATCTGAGAGTGGCGTAATCTCTCAACTAATCCACTTTGTCCTTTCTAGGACTTAATCCACTAAGATAAGTTTGAGGTTCCTTACAACACCTATCTAGAGCGATTCGACAGAAACCAAAGCACACTTTCTTCGTTTCCAACCTAACTAAAGAACGAAACCTTGTTCTCCACCAAACTTGGGACTTATAATCAACAACACTATGCTCGATTAAGTTCCCCATGAATTTCACGCCTGAAAGGGTGTTTTTCAGTTAGAGAGGTTTGGGATGAGATAACTTGATTATAACTTATTCAGCCACAACAAGTAATCTAAGAAACAAAACTTTTTGAATACTTTGCAGTAAACAAGTTTGATTGTTTCTGGTGTCAAGACTTGTTCTTGTTCGAAAGAAAGAACACTTAACTAATTTCTTAGCTGTGTATGTTCTACTTCTTCACAAGTAGCTTTTTCAAGCTTTAAGTCTTGGAACGGATCAATGGCAGTAAAGAGTATTTGAAGGGTATGTGAGTTTAAGCACAAGTGAGAGTTTGATCACGTTGTTGACACCCTTCAACTCTTTGCCGGATGACCTCTATTTTTAGTGAATCGAGGGAGCCGTTTGAATTTCAAATTCTAAGGCTTTGTTCCTTAAGATGTCACTGTCTTGCTTTTGTACTTTCAGCAGCATCCTTTATATGTCTTCTAGTCTTCATGTTCTTCGCGTGCTTACTTTGCATTTAATGTTCATTTGAATGAAATTCAAATATGAACGTTGGATCGCAAATGCAAGTACTTTCTGCAAGGAGGTCACATATAGCAAGTGGTCAGTCTCAGTTTCAGCAAGCACAACCTACACTGTCATATAGATTTTCACTTATGCAAGCTGTTGTTGAAGTTTCCACTTTCTGAGCAACATGTGCCTTTGTAGATACCATCTTCAGAAATCTTCTTTAGTCTTCAGTCTTCGAATTCTTCAAGTTTCTGAAAGGTTCTAATGCTTCAATAGTTTGTTTGTGTAAACAAAGTATATCATCAGCAAATGCTTCAATAGGTTGTTTTTGTTTTCAGAAAAAAGATACATCATAACCGAATAAAACACCTATCTAGCACCTACACTAAGTCTTCAGCAAACGTTCCTCTTTACAATGTCCTTTTAAAATTCTAAATTCCTATGGACCTTAAGAGTACTAGTTACCGGACTTTCCTTAATTTAGCATGGTTAATTGCTCATCAAAATTACAAGTTTCCTAACAAATTTCCCCCTTTTTGATGTTAGTAATCCATGGCTAAATTAATTGTTACCCTTTAAGAGGTTTCTGATGTTGAATAAATCAGTTGATTAATGCAAGCATACTTGAATAATAAAACAGTAAGCATAAGTAGATTGCATAATCAAAAACCAATAAGAGTCAAAAGCTTTATTGCTGATAGTTATCTTTTAGTAAGTTTACAAGAAAGTTCAGAGATAACTACACAAATCAGCAAACAAAACAAACATAGCTTTTACAAGGGACTTAAGCTATTCCAGCAGAAGATTTCCTCAGAATCTCCCTTACACTTTTCTCAGCAAGCGTAGAAAATTCAACACAGTCCTTTTCGTAATCTTCAAGTAGCTTACGGACTTCAAGCTGAATGATCCTTGCGTTCTTGCAGGCGGTATAATGATGGTTTTCACCATTCATTTCTTTGTAGTGCAACACCCACAAATTCATGCCCCAATTGCTGGCATGCAGAAGTTGTGTATCTGAAATTCCCTTGTTAGCATGAATCTTCCTTGACCAGAGAAGATCTTCTTCTTGATCCTTGGCAGTGAGATTGAAATACTTATAAGGAATGAAGCCATATTTCTTCTTTGACTTCTTGGTTAAAGGGTCAGAATAGTAAGCAACATCAATTGGTTTGATTAAATCAGGCTCTTGCTTCATTTGCTTGCCAATAGATGTTCTTCTTACCAAGACTTCCAGATTCAGCCATCTTGCAGCAATGTTTCTTGGGTAGGGAGGAGGATCCCTTTCGTTTCTTTTCACCTTTAATTCAATCCAAGTGTACATTTGATTCAGTAAAGCAGTTGGAAAGAAATCATTTGCCAATACATCTACCAGCTTTAAGATCCACCAACCATGAACATTTCTGATCACATTTTGAGTTGTTTCCTCATTGTTGGTCTTTGTATAATCAATGCCGGAGCCAATGGCAATGCTGGCTAGCCTCTTTTCTTCGTGTCTTTGCCTTCTTCTTCTTGACTTTGCATTTTCTTGATCTCTTGCTGAAGATCTTGAGTCAGAAGAGAAATGTTTTGAGTGGCCAGACGGAGGTAGAGCTGTGATTGGTCTAGCTGTTATTGCTTGAGCTATTGTTTCATTGTCATCATCATCATCATCTTCATTCAGATCTTGATGACTTGATGAACGTATTTTTGACGCGTTCATCTTGTCTTTTTTACCTTCTTTTGCTACCTTTTAGCCTTGTTTTTTGGTTAGTTTTGTAGAATAGTGTCACGTTTTGTGTTTTTTGCATTTTCGGGCACTTAGGTACGAAACGGTGTTTTTGGAGCTAAAAACGAAGCATTTTGGATGAAAAATGACCCCGTTGAAGTTCCTTGATCTCCGTGGACATTTTCGTGGGTGTCCTTAGTTCAAGTTAAGCCAATAATCACATTTTTGAGAACTTAGCCTTACCTTGGAAGCAAATTCAAAAGTTCGGGTGGAAGTTTTGGAGTCGTTCAAGTGTTTATGATTGACACAGCCTAGCCATTTTGGGCCATAACTTTTTCATACAGCATTGTATTGACCTCAAACCAACTTCCACGCGTAGCTAACTCAAAGAGATATCCAACGGTATATTACACACTCCGATCCGACATCGTATGAGCCCTGTAGAGTGAGTTAAAGTCAGGCAGAAATTCTGGGCAGATTCACTGGAATTCCAGGCGAAGCGCTTGGCCCCTGTCAAGCCCTTTGCTTGGACTCAGATCCAGATCGCGATTTTGGCATTAAAACTCGATTTTCAGTTATTTTTTCTGATTCCTTTAACTTTGTAATTGCTTGGGAGAGCTCTTTGAAGCTCCATAGCTCAGACCCATTATCTAGAGGCTTGATTATCATCAAGAAAGACGTGATTACATCCAATTTCATCTTCATTATCTTGATTCGTGAGATTTGGGCATTCCACCGTCTCGTGACAATCGGTGGTAACTTGTATCAATTCTCCTTATTTTGATTCTGATTATGAATGTTTGTTATTGTTATCATATATGATGTTGTTTGTTTCAAGATCCGTTATGAGTAGCTAATTCAAGATTGTTGGTGGTAGAATGTGGACATGATAGCTAGGGTTATGATTATGCTTGTTGTGCTTTGAACAATTGCGTAAGATCTAAAGTAGCCAATTACAAATCTTCGAATACAAGGTAGTGACAGCCCTTATGGTCGCTTAATACTTCTAGATCATCCATACAATTGGGAGTAGCCAATTCCGTATTTTCGAATGCAAAGCATGTGACAACTTTGTGGTCAATTAATACTTCTCTATTGTATGTTTAAATGTTCATAGCATGATAGCAAGTTATAACCCATGGTTTGTCATGTCCACTAAGCTACCACCAACATCTTTCTCTATTTGATTTTATCTTCCTCTTGATAGTTTCTGATTTGCATGAGTGCTTGGTTTAATCACACAAACTTGCCTGTTGGTTGATTACAATTGTTACGCACTAAACAAAGCTACGTTAGGTCCCAAGAGAACGACACTCGGGAACATCTTACCGCTGCACTAAATCTTTTGTGTAGTGAATAAGTGTTCTTTGGCTACAAACAAATTTAATTGGTGAAAAAACGACATCATCAATTTGGCGCCGTTGCCGGGGACTTAACTCCTTTGGTTTAGTGTTTAACTTTTGTTTCTTGCCAACTTCACTTTCTCACCCCATTTCTTTCCCCCTATTTCTTTGTGCTTAATTCTATGTGTTCTGGTTTTTGTTTCACTAACGGGAACTAATCCTTGTATGAGTGTTGTGTTGATTGCACTAGATTTCAGGCGAGATGGCTAAGCAACCATTGAAGTTACTCTCAAAAGTTACGGTTGGGCCTAGTGGTCCAGCTATTGTTCTCAATGATGCAACGAGGAATCTGGAGCTTAAAGGACACGTGTTCCAGCAATTACCCAAGTTCTATGGCATGGACAATGAGGACGTCATTGGGTATTTGAATGACTTAGAGGATTTCGTGCTCTACTTGCCTAGACCGGATGATGGAATTACTGATGATGATTTGCGGATGAAGGTTTTCTCTATGGCAGTTGGGGATAGAGCGAAGGCTTGGTTGAGATCCTTAGAAGCTGGATCTTTGACCACATGGGCTCAAGTGTTTGAAAAATTTATGGATCGGTATTATCCCGCTTCCAAGACTATGGTTATGAAGAGACAAATCAGCACTTTTGAGCAGAAGTATGATGAAGCTTTCCATGAGGCTTATGATCGGTTTAAGGGGTTGCAATATCGGTGCCCATATCACGGCTTCGGTGGAGGTCAGCTCATCCAATTCTTCTATAATGGTTTGCATCCTGGTGTTCAAGCACAAGTGGATAGCATTTGTGGAGGAAGCATGGGAGAGTTGTTTCCGAGTCAAGCTCAAGCTAAGTTGGATATAATGTACCGAAATTCTCAGAACCGGGATATAAGAGCCAAGATTCATTCAAAAGAACCTAGAGAAGAACCCATAGCGGCTTTTGAAGAGAAAGTGGGTCGTGGTGATGACTATGAGCAAGGATTCGCCAGTCAACGTCAACATGCTGAGGTAAACTATGGGGTACCCGGATATGCTCCATCCTCTTTGGTCGCCATGGTGCAAAGCTTGGTAGAAAAGACCGACAAGTTTATGGAATCTTATTACAAGAATCAGGCTATGAACGAGAAGCGGTTTGAGAACTTGGAGGCTAGTACTTCTTCTCTTAACAGGAAGTTGCAAGAGCTCATTGATAGAGGAGCTAGTCCTGAGCAAGAGAAGCTTTTAGGTAATACCGAGAGAGCTATGGCCATCACGGTGGTGACTAATATTCCAATTGAGATCACGGTCACAAGAGAAGGAGCACGAGTAGAGGTTCCAAGTAGCAAGAAAATCTTTGAGCCTTGCGTTGCTAACGAGGAGCCTAAGCCCTCTATGGTTGAGGAAGAAGCTTCACATATTGAAGAAGAAAGCTCATCGTCTGAGGATGAGATGGTGGAAGTACCCGCACTTGAGAGCTTCGATGTGGAAATCGGTCTTGACACGAAAGATGGTATATTGGCTACATTGGACACAGGAGCTGGAGTCAATGTCTTGCCGATGAATGTGTCTGAAGAATCCCGGTTGACTGGTTTGAAGCCTATGAAAGCTATGGTTCAACTTGCTGATGGGTCTATGAGGAGACCTTTGGGAGTTCTCGAAGACTTGGTTATTAGAGTTGCCGGTGTTGAGGTGAAGACGAGCTTCATAGTTATGCCGACTTCGGAAGCCAATCTTAAGGATGTGGTCCTGTTGGGAAGAGCCTTCATCAATAAGGTGCACATGGTGATTGACATGTACCGCCGTACATGTAGTTTTGAGGTAGATGGCAAGCGACACATGTTGCGAGCCATTGTTAATTCATGTGTTGAGAAAACTTGCACTAACAAACTTATAGGATACTTTGGTCCTCTATTCCTTCGTTCAAATGTGCAGGGATTTCACCGATTAAAGAGGGCATTGATGGGCAAGTCTAGTACCCAATATGAATTCAACCCCAATTGAGCCTTCAAGAGTCGAGCCAACGACGTGTAAACAAAGGCGCTTCTCGGGAGGCAACCCGAGGTGGTAAGTGTTTTGCATTTAGTTAGCTTTCTTTGTGTTTGTAGTTGTGGCCTGTGTGCCTTTTGTCGTGATTAGTATAGTCTAATTTTTGTCTTGGTGCCTTAGGTGATTTAAGATAGGAAAAAACGTTGAAAATCTGGAAACAGAGCCAAGCGAAGCGCTTGGAAGGGCCAAGGGCCCACTTGAATTTTCAGAAAGTTACAAAACTTTCTGGAAATTCAAGCGGAGCACTTGGAACCTCCCAAGCGCTCCGCTTACCAAGCGGTCCGCCTGCACCCTGTACCCAGATTTTGCTCGTTTTTTCCATTCTTCTCACCTTTGCGCACCCGTTTTCACTTGTTTCTTGAGTCTTTTCAGGTACTACTCTTTTATAGGAGTTGGACACGAACCTTTATATCAGGGAAGTGTACTTTCAATCCAATTTTTCCTTTCTTGTCAACTTTTCTTTACTCGAGGACGAGCAAAAGTTTAGGTTTGGGGAGGGGTCATTGGATTTTCAGTACTATGTGCTCTTTTGGTTTCGTACATGCCTGTTGTCAGCTCAAGTTCTTGTGATTTGTCGTGTTTTTCAGTTTTTGCATGCATATCATCCCTAGATTAGTTGTTGCACGTTGTTGTGTGTGGAGTTTATTGCCAAGTCTTTTGAACTTTTTTATTGAGTAGACTAAGTGTTTATGACCATTGATCATATGTTGCATCACTTTGCAAGTAGTTTGAGGCTTGTCTCGCTTGGTTTGTCACATTCGCATGTGCACTAGTTAAGCTTAGTAGTCTCGACATCACCTTGAGTGGTGTTTCTTCTGCTGCGGTTCACGATGGCCTTATGAAATGATGCACGTTTGAGTCTATGGTTGTAACCCGTGTAATTATGTACGTAAGAGGCGACAAGTTCTTCACCTCGATTAGAGATTGCCAAATGCCTAGGAAGGAGGTAGTATGAGGTGTGCGATTCCTTGTATTAAACCTATTCTATCGAATAGGTTTGGGGAGGGGGTTGCCTTATTGATCTTGTCTTTCGTCTTTGAGTCGTTGTAAAGTTTCCTTTTTCTTTTTCTTTATGTTTTGTGTCCCAACCTATTCGAAAAAGAATAGGTTTGGGGAGGTGTCTTTGTAAAAGAGTCTTTCCTTTTTCTTTTTCGTCTTTGTGCTCAAACCTATTCTTTCGAATAGGTTTGGGGAGGTGTTTTTGACACTTAGTACTGCTGCTTGCCCCTATATAAAAAAAAAAAGAAAAGAAAAGAAAGAGAAAAAGAAAAGAAGAAAAAAAGAGAAAAGAAAAAGAGAAAAAAAAAAAAAAAGAAGAAAGAAAATAAAGAATAAGACCCAAAAGCAAAAGAAGGGTCGTTGCAAGCCAAAAGCAGTCTCGTAGTGTCAAGTGTCAAGTAAATATTTTGTCCTTGTGAAGTATCGAGTTGTAAATTCTATCTTTCGTTTCGTGTCGTCTTTGTCCAAGGCCTGTTCTTGACCACCCTCGTCTTGCTATTCAATAAGTGGTTGAAGGAGACTCATTCGTTGAGAGTCTGGGTAGAATAGGGGAGAGTTATCTTTCTAGGGAACCCTCCTTCGTTTGATGAGAGCCAGTATTGGTTCGCCCTCTCTTGAGGAAAAGTCTCGCTTGGTGAACAGTAGTAAGCCCTCGGTTTCATAGGCACGGGCCAATTGTAGTATGATAATATGCATCATTGTGTCGTCACTGACCAGGTCCAGGTAGAAGATGTTACGAGAGACTCCTTTGCTTAACCAAGTGCACATGAGAATGTGTATATTCGCAATCGAGGCATTCTTCAACCTACTTGCGTGTCATGTTCATATGGTTTTGTTCATAAGCATTTGGTAGATTCAATAGATTAGTTCATTTTACTTGGCATGGGACTTCTTTTGTGTTGCATTTAGGATAGTTTGTTGCTTGAGGACAAGCAAAGGTTTGGTTTGGGGAGTTTGATGAACGTATTTTTGACGCGTTCATCTTGTCTTTTTTACCTTCTTTTGCTACCTTTTAGCCTTGTTTCTTGGTTAGTTTTGTAGAATAGTGTCACGTTTTGTGTTTTTTGCATTTTCAGGCACTTAGGTACGAAACGGTGTTTTTGGAGCTAAAAACAAAGCATTTTGGATGAAAAATGACCCCGTTGAAGTTCCTTGATCTCCGTGGACATTTTCGTGAGTGTCCTTAGTTCGATTTAAGCCAATAATCACATTTTTGAGAACTTAGCCTTACCTTGGAAGCAAATTCAAAAGTTCGGGTGGAAGTTTTGGAGTCGTTCAAGTGTTTATGATTGACACAGCCTATCCATTTGGGCCATAACTTTTTCATACAGCATTTTATTGACCTCAAACCAACTTCCACGCGTAGCTAACTCAAAGAGATATCCAACGGTATATTACACGCTCCGATCTGACATCGTATGAGCCCTGTAGAGCGAGTTAAAGTCAGGCGGAAATACTGGGCAGATTCACTGGAATTCCAGGCGAAGCGCTTGGCCCCTGTCAAGCCCTTCGCTTGTCAAGCTAAGCGCTTGACAGAAGCCAAGCCCTTCGCTTGGACTCAGATCCAGATCGCGATTTTGGCATTAAAACTCGATTTTCAGTTATTTTTTCTGATTCCTTTCACTTTGTAATTGCTTGGGAGAGCTCTTTGAAGCTCCATAGCTCAGACCCATTATCTAGAGGCTTGATTATCATCAAGAAAGACGTGATTACATCCAATTTCATCTTCATTATCTTGATCCGTGAGATTTGGGTATTCCACCGTCTCGTGACAATCGGTGGTAACTTGTATCAATTCTCCTTATTTTGATTCTGATTATGAATGTTTGTTATTGTTATTCATATATGATGTTGTTTGTTTCAAGATACGTTATGAGTAGCAAATTCAAGATTGTTGGTGGTAGAATGTGGACATGATAGCTAGGGTTATGATTATGCTTGTTGTGCTTTGAACCATTGCGTAAGATCTAAAGTAGCCAATTACAAATCTTCGAATACAAGGTAGTGACAGCCCTTATGGTCGCTTAATACTTCTAGATCATCCATACAATTGGGAATAGCCAATTCCGTATTTTCGAATAGAAAGCATGTGACAACTTTGTGGTCAATTAATACTTCTCTATTGTATGTTTAAATGTTCATAGCATGATAGCAAGTTATAACCCATGGTTTGTCATGTCCACTAAGCTACCACCAACATCTTTCTCTATTTGATTTTATCTTCCTCTTGATAGTTTCTGATTTGCATGAGTGCTTGGTTTAATCACACAAACTTGCCTGTTGGTTGATTACAATTGTTACGCACTAAACAAAGCTACGTTAGGTCCCAAGAGAACGACACTCGGGAACATCTTACCGCTGCACTAAATCTTTTGTGTAGTGAATAAGTGTTCTTTGGCTACAAACAAATTTAATTTGTGAAAAACGACATCATCATTTTGGTAGGTTCAATAGATTAGTTCACTTTACTTGGCATGAGACTCCTTTTGTGTTGCATTTAGGTTAGTTTGTTGCTTGAGGACAAGCAAAGGTTTGGTTTGGGGAGTTTGATGAACGTATTTTTGACACGTTCATCTTGTCTTTTTCACCTTCTTTTGCTATCTTTTAGCCTTGTTTTTTGGTTAGTTTTGTAGAATTGTGTCACGTTTTGTGTTTTCTGCATTTTCAGGCACTTAGGTACGAAACAGCGTTTTTTGAGCTAAAAACGTGCCTTTTTGATGGAAAAGATGGCCCCGTTGAAGTTCCCCAATCTCCGTGGCTTGTTCGTAAGTGTTTGAGTATCAATAAGTATCGAGAAGGATGAGTCCAAGGCCCCCGAGGGCCATGCGAGGGCAAAAAGATTGAGTTTGAAGACAAAAATCTGCCCAGGAGCCAAGCTAAGCGCCTGGAATAGTGAAGCGCTCCGCTTCAATTTCCAGGAGCTTTGGCACAGAAGCCAAGCGAAGCGCTTGGAGTGCCCGAAGCGCTTCGCTTGCCAAGCGCCCCGCTTGGCTTCTCCAAGTGGTCCGCTTGGCAGCGGTTACGTTTTCGGATTTTCCTTCTTAGATCTGATCTTTGATCATTTTTTGAATATGTTTTGAACTGTAACTTCGTTTTGGAGAGCTCCTAAGCCCTAAAACTTAGAGAATATTCAGATTTCTTTGTATTTTAGCTTGGGATTCAAGGTTTTGATTGGGATTCATCCTTTGTAATCATCTATGGAGAGGTTTTCTTTGATTTCCACCGATTAGTGACAGCTTTGGTGGTAACTTGTATCACTCTCTTGTCTTGTAGTTTGATATGATGCATTCCAATTATTATTCATATGAATTGATGTCTATGTTGATGAATATGAGTAGCTAAATCTTTTGTGTTGGTGGTAGAATGTAGAATATGCATGCTATGGGTTATGTTTATGCTTACATGAGGTTGTGAGTCAATCTTGCTGCAAATTCCTTCATATGATTCTTAGTTGCCTATAAAATATATTCGAATTGAGTATAGTGACAAACTCGTTGGTCAATGAAAGCTATAGGATTGTATGTTAGAGATTTGCAGCATGCTAGATAAATGGTGTTAGTGACAAGCACCTCTAAATTATTGATAGTGACCTTTCATGATGTGTGTCTTGAAAGTTACCTAGACGAGTTGCTTAGCAGACTTGATCGAAGGTTTTACGCACTGAACTTGTGAGCATATTCGTAACCCATGCATGTGTATTTGATTTCTACCACCAACCGTTTTCCAAACTTGATTACAACAATCTGATTTCTCGTTGCTTTGTTCTAAGAAAACAATTCTATAAACACTTGAACACGTTGTCTGAAATAACTAGCAAAAACCACAAACAAAGCCACGTTAGGTCCCGAGAGAACGACACTCGGGGACAACTTGCCATTGCACTCTAGTTTGTGTAGTGATAAGTGGTCTTTGGCTATTAAACAAATTTTATTGGTGAAAAACGACATCATCAATTTGGCGCCGTTGCCGGGGACTTAACTCCTTTGGTTGGTGTTTTTGTTTTGGTTTTTCAGCCAACATCACTTTCTCACCCCATTTCTTTTCCCCTATTTCTTTGTTACTTTGTGTGCTTGTGCTCTTGGTTGAGTTTTGTATATATTATAGTATAGCTTTTTGCTTTTGTTGCGGATCTACTCCTTTTGTGCTTGTCTTTGTGTGTGTAGGATTTCATGAATGACTTGCATTGTGAAGCTGGTGGGGAGGCAACCCGGGGTTTTTATCGCTTTCTTTACCGCTTTATTGCATGCATTCATACTTGAACAATTTGCTTTTCATATGTGAATTTGTTCGTTTCTGTGTCGTATGTGCTTATGTTGTGTTCGAGTGAGATTTTTCGAGTGATTTTTTCAGGAAAATGGTTTTCGGGGACTAAAAACCGCATTTTAATTCGAAATGATCGTCTCCCCACCTCAGGAGGTGGGGGGGCGGGGCGTGGGGCGAATCGCCCCACGGCCTGCAGAGTTGAAAAAACGGGGATTCTCCCCATTTTTCCTCATTTCTCTTCTCCTTCTTCACTTAAACTCAAAAAAATCCTCCATTTTCACAAAACTTTCAAACCTTCATAACTTCTTCATCTTTCCATCACTTTTTGTGTTCTTTAGCTTCAATCGAAGCCCGTTACGTGCTCTTTCTTTTCATCCGAACAAATCTCTTCCTAGTTCATTCAAACTCCGGATTTGAGGTATTATCACATGAACCCTAATTTTTCAAATTTGGGGGTTTTTTGATTTATGCTTCGATTAAGCTTGTATGATGTATGGGTTGATGTTCTATGTGATTAGATTCGTTATTCATTATCAATTGCATGTTCAATTAGGCTTGGTTTGTTGATTTGAGATTTTTGCTATTAGATGATATATCTTGTTAGGAAATGTATCTCTTACTATCATTCCATGCTTAAACATGTGTTTGTTGATATGATAATGATGGATGTATTGGTAGAATTCATGATTTATGGAGTTGAGGATTTATGTTGGATTTTTTGATTATTACTGTATGGATTGAACCTTGTGATTCAAGACATTTTTTGTTTAGCAAGAGCATAATGTGATATGTTATTGTAGTAGTTACATTGATATGTTGCGAAATAAAATAGCTAGACTAGACTTTGGGTTTTTGAGGAGTTGGATTTTTGAAAATATTGCTCGTTTGTTCGCTTGTATATTTACGTATGCATAGGTCTGTTTTGCATCGTACAAGATATTAATTGCTGTTTGTAGGAATCATGGCACCAAGATCGAGGAGAGCCGGCACGAACAGAAAGGGGAAGGGAGTAGCTTCAAGCTCCCAACCATCTCACCATATGTACGAGTTGTCTGTAGCTGCGATAGAGGTGCGTCAAAGGCTAGAAGCGGAGCTGGCCGACGGGGGGAGATCGATCATCCCTGACAGGAGGATTGATATTCCAGAGTCAGTAGTTGATAAAGCGGGGTATAGGACGCTATCACGATTGTGGTCACAAAGGAATTGGGTATGGTACAGTTCCAACAGGTTCAAGGGGTACGACGAGAGCCTCCTCCAAGAGTTCTACACTGGATACACAGATCTCGAGGAGAAGAATGGGGTACTAGTCCGAGGCCTGATAATACCGTGGACACTAGAGCACATTTCTTCATTCATCCATTTGGGGCACCAGGAATTCACAGGGAGCGACCATGCCTACCTGTATTCGAGGGCCTCTAGGGGGATCGGAAGACATATCACAGACGTGATCTGCAACAGGGAGTACCGATATCCAGAAATCGGGGGAGAACCTACACGGATCAGTCAGAGCGACCTTAGCATTGAAGCTAAGGTGATGATGAAATTTTGCATCTCCAACTTGATCCCTAGGAAGAATGACTCGTGGATTCAGCCCTACTACGCCGAGCTCCTCTACTGCCTGATAGACAGACATCAGATCGACATAGGGCACATTATGTATGAGGAGTACGAGCGCCACTGGGAAAAGAAGAGGAAGCCTTTCATCTTCCCAAGCTTCATCACAGCCTACTGCAAATATCATGGGGTCGATGATATTGAGGAGGGGGGTTGCGAGGTCGCTGCCCTTTCACCCTCGACCATTGAGGTGCAGCTGACTAGGTATCAGTTGAAGAACCCCACGGCTGCCGCTGCTGATGTAGGAGCACCTTTCCGGCCGAGTGATTCCGATCGTGAGGATGCTATGGAGGCCGATGTTGGCCAAGCCCCTATCCCAGATATCCCGTTTGTCCATAGAGCACCGCATGCTCCACCTCGAGCACCACAGGGGACTAGAGGATTTGACTTCTCTGAATTCCGTACCTACCTCAACGGCCGTTTCGACATAATTGATGCCAACAATGCGGCCATGCGACAGGACTTCGACAGGCACATTGTCCAGCACAACCGCGATTGGGAGATATTCGAGGAGCATCGCCAAGAGGATAGGCAGTAAATGTGGGAGCAGCAACAGCTCATCCAGCAGCAGCAGGAGGCTCTACGTCAGTCCAATGAGCTCATGTCCGACATGTGGAGGGACTTTTATGGGGATTACCATCCCGATGATTAGTCCTTTCACATGACCACTCTCAGCCAACCGGGGCCAAACCGTTCGGTAACATCTAGTATCACTTCTTATTACTCATTCTCTTTTGCTAGGGGCTAGCTTAAGAATCGTAAGGGGGATGGGATGTGAACCGTGATGTTAAGTATTGTTTGGCTTTGTGTTGATTAGTATCTTGTTCTTTGATCTTTGTTTGCATTTGCATTTTGCACGTTTACCGCTTTCTTAGATTTTTTAGGTTCCATTCACTACATTCATCCTAGGATAGTCTTGTATATTTTATATGGAGTTTATTGCCGAATTTTTTGAACTTTTTTATTGGGAAGATCAACTAACTATGTCATTAATCGTGTGCTTCATCTCTATAAATTTGTTTGAGGTTTTTCTCGCTTGGCCTGTCACATTTATGTATTGTAGTTAGTTGAGCTTGGTAGTCTCGACATCACTTAGTGGTGTTTTCTCTACTGCGGTTGATGAAGGCCTTTATAATAGGATGATGCATGTTAGGGTCTTATGGTTGTTTCCCGAGTAATTATGTACCTAAGAGGCAACAAGTCTTCACCATGCTTTGAGATTGCTAAATGCCTAGGAAGGAGGTAGTGTGAGGTTGTGTGATCCTTTGTTTATAACCTATTCTTCCGAATAGGTTTGGGGAGGGGGTTGCACCATCATAGACTTGTTTTCGTTTTTCATTTCCGTATTGTGAGTTTGTTTTTCCTTTTCCGTAAATTTTGTACTCCAACCTATTCTTTCGAATAGGTTTGGGGAAGTCGTGTGAGTCATTTTATTTCTCTTTTTGTTATGCTACTGCTGGCTAAAAAAAAAAATCGAAAAAAAAAATAAAAAAATTCCAGGAAAAAAGAAAAAAAGAAAAAGAAGAATCTGGAAAGAAAAAAAAGAAAAAAAAGGAAAAGACCCCAAAAAAGCAAAGAAGGGTCCAAAAAAGAAAGCCGAATAGCAGTTAGCAAAGTGTTGTGTATCATCTTCCAATTCTTGTTCGTAATCGTTTTGTAATTTTCTATTTTTTGTCTTTTTTGTCTTGAGTGTCATCTGTTCTAGACCACCCTCGTCCTGCCATTCAGGAAGTGGTGAATAGCTTAAGACTTTACTTTAGAGATGGGTAGAATAGGGGAGTGTTATCTTTTATAGGGAACCCTCCTTCGTTTGATGAGAGCCAATACTGGTTCGACCTCTTTGAGGGAAAGTCTTAACATGGTGGAACAACAGTAAGTCCTCAGTTTCATACAGCTTTCTGAAGCTTGTATATCATCTTGGTTTCTGACGGAAGTTCAAAGCCAGGTGGTTGTTCTAAGTAGACTTCTTCAGCAAGTTCACCATTGAAGAATGCACTTTTAACATCCATTTGATAAACAATGAAGTCATTGTGAGCAGCAAAGGCCAAGAAAAGTCTAATTGCATCCAATCTTGCAACTGGTGCATAAGACTCATCATAGTCCAATCCTTCAGTCTGACAGTAACCTTGAGCAACTAAACGTGCTTTATTTCTTGTTACTTCACCAGACTCACTCAGCTTGTTTTTGAACACCCACTTTGTACCAATAGCTTTCTTGCCTTCAACAAGAGGTACAAGTTTCCAGACTTTGTTCCTTTCAAATTGATCCAGTTCTTCTTGCATTGCCTTGATCCATTCAGAATGCTTTAGAGCTTCTTCTATGGTCTTGGGTTCAATTTCTGAAACAAAGCAAGAGAACAAAGATTCTACTTCTACGACATTTGCTTCTTCAGCAAGTCCATGAGTAGCAGAAACTTTGGATCTAGTCACTTGGCGTTTGTCAATATCACCAATCATATCCGTAGAGGGATGATCTCTAATCCATTTGTTAACAGGCTTTCTGTAACGCCCCCTATTTTTTTTATTTATTATTTAATTATTTAATTATTTAATTTAATTAATTAATTATCGAAGTAAATTATTTTATTCGGTAATTATTTAATTTATCTTCCCGTATAAACGAATTCGTCATTTGATAGTTGGCGGAAAACTAGTTCGTTCCGTCCCATTGGATCAGCTAGCGATCTGAACTGAGAGGCCCAAGTCATGCTAGCTCAATTGCTGGCCCAAGCTTCGCGGCCCAACTCTTTGGCCCGTCTGATGGCCCAAGGTTCCAAACCCTAACCCTAATTGTTTTCCCACCATTCTCATTCCTTCATCCTTCACGCCTCACCAAAAGAAAAAATAGAAGAAAGAAAAAAAAAAAGGCTCCCCTCTCTCCCTATTCTCGGCCGACCCCGCTGTCGCCGCCGCCGCCGTCGTCGGTCGACCAGTCCGATCCACCCCGTTCGCCGCCACGGTTCATCTCCGTCCCGCCGTTTCATTTCAGTTCCGCCGCCGGTTCTTGTACGGCCGAGATCTACTTCTCGGCTGTCATCACGCGCCGCCGCTCCACCCGACCGTGACCCGTCCCGTTTCCTCTGTGCCGTCACGCGCCGCCGCCGTCCATCGCGGTTCCTCCGTTCAGATATGGCCGCTGAGCTCCGATCCGTTTCCTTTCGCCGTCGTTTCAAATCCGTTCCCGTTCGGTCCCGGTAAGTTTCCAGTTTCGGCTCGGTCCTTGCTCCGCCGGTTAGTAGCCTGCTCTGTTCCGTTCTTCTCCTCCGATCTGTCTGATCAAGCCATCTTTGTTCACTTCAATTTTCGGTAAGGCTTTATCCTTCTCCGTTCTATTCTGTCTCCTCATCTCTTTTCTTCATTTTGTTATCAAATCTTGATTTGATTTCGTTCTTTTGATTGAATAGATTCCATTCGTTTCAGTTTGAAGGTAAAACCCGATTCTTTATGCTTTTTCAATTATTTTCATTTCGGCTCGGTTTTACCATTTTGCCCCTGCTACGAAACAGTTCCGGAAATGAATCATAGGCCTGGACCTTGACTTGGGTTGACTGCGTATTGACTAGTGTTGACTGACCTTTACTTATGGGACTGTTTTGGCACTTAGGATTTGTTTGGGGTTTGTTTTGTGATTTCTAAAACCTTTAAGGGACCATTCTGGAATCATTGAGACTTAGTGGCAGTTTTGTAAATTATGCTTTTGACCTGGACTGATTTGAAATGCATGTTAAACCGTGGACTGAACCTGGTTGTTGCGAAACTGTGAGCTGATCCGGATTCTTGAGCCTCGAAAACATTGTTTTGTTAGTTATTAAAGTTTTTGGGGTTAAACTGTAATTTCTAAAAGTTCTGGACGGTTCTGTACTTTTGGTGGTTTTGGAACTGCTAGGCTGTTTTGCATATTTAAAACTTGAAGGATTTGTTTGATCTCTGAAACTTGTAGAATGGCCTTTTCTCTAATTAACACTGAAGGGTAAAATAGTAATTTCACCTTGATCAGTATTTGAGTCATTCTAAACTGGTTTTGGTAGTTGAGAAGGATTTATTCAGTTGTACTGTTTTACTGGGAATTGTTTTCGTAAACCTTTAACTAAGTTTAAAATCTCTTTGAAAAACTGTTTTATGTGCAAATACTTTTTCTCTTGATGTTAAGAAACTACTTGACTTGATAGCTTATTGGGTTATGTGTTGAGAGACTAACTTAGAGGTCCCGAGTTCGAGCCCCCTCCTTTACCACTTCTCCGCCGACCTTTTATTTTATCCTTTTAGCTTTTTGTTCAACTTCTAGTTAGTGACTAGACACTTCCTGTTTAGGTGCTCCGTCCGCTAGCTCTTAATACGCTCTGCTTTTGAGGATCGTTGCTCGCAAAGTCCAGGTGAGTGTTCACCCCTAAACTTATCTATTTGCGAAAAACTGGAAGGCTATGTGACAATCTGTATCTATTACTATATATACTGTTTTACTGTATGCTTCCGCGTAAAAGTAACTAAGTCCTAAGGATGACTATTTACATTCCTTGTTTATTGCTACTCTGTTCTGGATTAACTTTTCTGCAGGAACACTTCTCGGTGTTTGATTCTCCGTATCTGTTTGTTCTATATCTGTTTTGTATGTTTTTGTGTGACCGGTCGATTAGGTCGTTATTAGGTAGGCTTGGGTAGTAGAGGACTATTGGGTTTGCTTGATTATTGCCTAGTCTAATCCCTTTTAGGCGCGAGGCAGAAGTCGCTGAGGTCTATTAGGGTCGTAGGTTCTGTTTCCCCATAGTACACGGGGGTTTCTGTTTCTGTCCGGAGTTGTATACCCTCTGGAGGGAGCTATAAGGGCTATTGGGAGTAGGAGCAATAAGGCGGGCTGCGTCAACGGACTTCGACTTATATGTTCTGTCTTTCTGTTCTGTTATCTGTTCTGTTTGTTATATTATTTGCTGAAAAGGATTTTGATTTCAAAAACTGTTTACTTTCTGTTTGTTAACTTAGAACCTCACTGAGATCCTTTATCTCACACTCTCTTTGTTTTCAAAATTCCTTCCTTCCAGATACTACTGAGGTTGCACGCGAGTAGGATGCCAGCGACTGAGAGAAGGGTCTGGGGTGTCTTTGGGAATTTATTTCAAAATAAGAAGATGGAACTTTTCACTGTCTTCAATAGTTGTTATTCATTTGATTTCTAAGTTACCGTTGGATATTTACTTGATTCTGTTAGCGCTGTGCGCGTCAAATATTATTATGGCATTTGTTGCCGACCGTTGTTTTTAAAATTATTTCAGATTTTCTCTTTTCAAGAAATTATTTTATTTTTAAAAACCGATACCGTTATAGTTGGTATCAGAGCTTGAGTTCAAACTCAAGCTTGCTAGGATAGGGTCTTCTGGCCTTTGGGGTGCGTGCGAGGGTCCAAGTCGCTGGATTAGATTTTGTAGTCTTCGTTCTGTCTCTTTTAAAGTTGGTCTTCCACATTAACTCTGAACCGTCATGTTCGTCTGTTAACTGTCCTATTGTTCTGTCTTCCGTCTTCCGAAACTGTCCTACTGATCATTCTGTTTAGCTTCTACTAGGTTCACAAGCTTCCTATTGCTGCTTTGTTCATTTTCTTTAAGGCGATAATATTGTTTCTTCTAAATGCATGAGTATTTGTTTAAAAATATGTTTATTTACTATAATGTCATTTGATGCATGTTTTAAGGTTTAAACACTTATATATGCATTTATTTTACTTGTGAAGTTCATACATGATCTTGCTTGGTTCTGTCATACAATAATCTATTGTTTAACCAAAGTCGACATAAATCACTGGCAGACGGCCGGTTGTTTGAGTGATTCATGTTAACCGAGGTCAAATGACTGATCACTTTATGAGAGAACGCTTTTATTGCATGCTTAATGTTTATGAATCTTTTCTATAACATATGAATTGCTACTTATGATTTATCATTGCTTATTCGATTTATGTCTGCCTTGCATGCTAGGTTAGACACACTCGAGGATTTACGTGATTAGTTTCTTTCTTCCTTTTGACACCCCTAGTTAGAATTAGACCTTGGTAATTTTGGTTACTTTCACGCGTCTCTTACTCGTTCACGCTACATTGACATAAGTTAGTGCCTTAGTCCACGTTTGCGCATTTAGATAGTCACACTCGAGAAGGTTAGTTTACGTTACTGACCTTAGATTAATTGCGATAGGATGGCTCCAAGAAACAACACCCACAACGGCAATGTCAATGGCAACACCAATGACAACGACAACAACAACAACAATGGTAACAACAACAATGTTGAGAATCAGGACCAAGTGGAGCGGATCATTGTAGCTTTGCGCAACTTCAGTGAGAGCATGCGCAACGTTGGGCCACCACCTACTCAGCCCGCTCCGCCGCCACTGCCACCGACTCAAACGATCAATCAAGCTGCTGAACGTTTCGCTCGTTTCCATCCCGACAGGTTCGATGGGGCACCCAATGCCCGCAAAGCTGAGCTTTGGCTGGAGAGCATGGAGAATCTGTTCTCGATCTTACACTACCCTGATGAAAGGAGGATTGAGCTCGCGGCTTTCCTGTTTGAAGGAGCAGCCAGAAATTGGTGGAGGACAATAGATGCAAGGTGGAGACAAGAGGCAGTTTCCCGCACTTGGGAGAACTTCGAGAAGGAGTTCATGGATAAGTTCGTGCCTCGCCTAGTTCGCGAAAACAGGAGAGATGAGTTCCAAGACTTGGTGCAAGGAAGAATGAATGTCGCCGATTATGACTCCGAGTTCATTCGACTGCTGAAGTACGTGCCACACTTTCAGAACGACGAGAGGGAGAATGTTTGCCATTTTGTGAAGGGTCTGAACTCAGAGATCCGTTACAGCCTGTTCGGGACTGACATGCCCACCTACATTAAGGCAGTGGAGTTAGCTGCGGAGGTAGAAAGTGGTCTAGGAGAACTCGAGAGCTTTGAACCTCAACGATCTCGGAAAAGGAGTTCTTATCACAGGAGTAGAAAGGATGGCAAGGGTCGTCGGTCCCCATCCAAGTATTCTCGCCGCCCACAGGAAAGTCGATCTCGTCATGTGGCCGAAAGTACTGAACAACCATCTCGAAGAAATTGCAATTTCTGCGGAGGCACAGCCCATGAGGAGAAGAACTGTTGGAGGAAGCAAAGTGTATGTCTGGCATGTGGAAGCAAGGAGCATAAGATCACTGCTTGTCCGCGACGCAACTCCCTGATGGAAGAAGGAAGATCCGGGGGCACCGCTTCAAGGAATCAAGGAAGTAGTGCGAAGGCCAAGCCAAGAGTCTATAGCATGGTTGGACGTGAGGCTCTGTCAGCAAATGTGGCAAAAGGTACGCACGTCTGGACAAACCTCTTCTAAGTCGTGTTTGTTTATCGAACTGCACTTCTTTTGCTAGGATAGATTCATTTGAAGGTTAGGTACATGCTTATTGAGGACTTGTTACTTGGAAGCGTTTGGTTGTAGAGGTAGGCTCCGTTTCCTTTAGGCTAGTTTCGACTTTTATTAACTTTTAACTTGCGAGTTTATTCTTTCATCCGTCATTTCAAGTTGAAGACTTTCGATTCCCCGTTCCAAGTTCGTTAGCCTCACGCTAGTTAAGTTTCAAGGATGAAACTTCTTGTAAGGGTGGTGGAGTGTAACGCCCCGTATTTTTTGTATTTATTATTTTATTATTTAATTATTTAATTTAATTAATTAATTATCGGAGTAAATTATTTTATTCGGTAATTATTTAATTTATCTTCCCGCATAAATGAATTCGTCATTTGATAGTTCGCGTAAAACTAGTTCGTTCCGTCCCATTGGATCAGCTAGCGATCTGAACTGAGAGGCCCAAGTCATGCTAGCCCAATTGCTGGCCCAAGCTTCGCGGCCCAACTCTTTGGCCCGTCTGATGGCCCAAGGTTCGAAACCCTAACCCTAATTGTTTTCCCACCGTTCTCATTCCTTTATCCTTCACGCCTCACCAAAAGAAAAAAGAGAAGAAAGAAAAAAAAGGCTCCCCTCTCTCCCTATTCTCGACCGACTCCGCCGCCGCCGTCGTCGGTCGACCAGTCCGATCCGCCCCGTTCGCCCCCCGCCGCCGCCGTCATCGGTCGACCAGTCCCATCCGCCCCGTTCGCCACCACGGTTCATCTCCGTCCCGCCGTTTCAGTTCAGTTCCGCCGCCGGTTCTTGTACGACACAGATCTACTTCTCGGCTGTCATCACGCGCCGTCGCTCCACCCGACCGTGACCCATCCCGTTTCCTCTGTGCCTTCACGTGCCGCCGCCGTCCATCGCGTTCCCTCTGTTCAGATCTGGCCGCCGAGCTCTGATCTGTTTCCTTTCGCCGCCGTTTCAAATCCGTTCCCGTTCGATCCCGGTAAGTTTCCAGTTTCGGCTCGGTCCTTGCTCCGCCGGTTCGTAGCCTGCTCTGTTCCGTTCTTCTCCTCCGATCTGTCTGATCAAGCCATCTTTGTTCACTTCAATTCGGTAAGGCTCTATCCTTCCCCGTTCTGTTCTGTCTCCTCATCTCTTTTCTTCATTTTGTTATCAAATCTTGATTTGATTTCGTTCTTTTTATTGAACAGCTTCCATTCGTTTCAGTTTGAAGGTAAAACCCGATTCTTTATGCTTTTTCAGTTATTTTCATTTCTGCTCGGTTTTACCATTTTGCCCCTGCTACGAAACTGTTCCGGAAATGAATCTTAGGCCTGGACCTTGACTTGGGTTGACTGCGTATTGACTAGTGTTGACTGACCTTTACTTATGGGACTGTTTTGGCACTTAGGATTTGTTTGGGGGTTGTTTAGTTATTTCTAAAACCTTTAAGGGACCATTCTGGAATCATTGAGACTTAGTGGCAGTTCTGTAAATTATGCTTTTGACCTGGACTGATTTGAAGTGCATGTTAAACCGTGGACTGAACCTGGTTGGTGCGAAACTGTGAGCTGATCCGGATTCTTGAGCGTCGAAAAAATTGTTTTGTTAGTTATTAAAGTTGTTAGGGTTAAACTGTAATTTCTAAAAGTTCAGGACGGTTCTGTACTTTTGGTGGTTTTGGAACTGCTAGGCTGTTTTGCATATTTAAAACTTGAAGGATTTGTTTGATCTCTGAAACTTGAAGAATGGCCTTTTCTCTAATTAACACTGAAGGGTAAAATAGTAATTTCACCTTGATCAGTATTTGAGTCATTCTAAACTGGTTTTGGTAGTTGAGAAGGATTTATTCAGTTGTACTGTTTTACTGGGAATTGTTTTCGTAAACCTTTAATTAAGTTTAAAAGCTCTGTGAAAAACTGTTTTATGTGCAAATACTTTTTCTCTTGATGTTAAGAAACTACTTGACTTGATAGCTTAGTGGGTTATGTGTTGAGAAACTAACTTAGAGGTCCCGAGTTCGAGCCCCCTCCCCCCACTTCTCCGCCGACCTTTTATTTTATCCTTTTAGCTTTTTGTTCAACTTCTAGTTAGTGACTAGACACTTCCTGTTTAGGTGCTCCGTCCGCTAGCTCTTAATACGCTCTGCTTTTGAGGATCGTTGCTCGCAAAGTCCAGGTGAGTGTTCACCCCTAAACTTATCTATTTGCGAAAAACTGGAAGGCTATGTGACAATCTGTATCTATTACTATATATACTGTTTTACTGTATGCTTCCGCGTAAAAGTAACTAAGTCCTAAGTATGACTATTTACTTTCCTTGTTTATTGCTACTCTGTTCTGGATTAACTTTTCTGCAGGAACACTTCTCGGTGTTTGATTCTCCGTATCTGTTTGTTTTGTATCTGTTCTGTCTGTTTCTGTGTGACTGGTCGATTAGGTCATAATTAGGTAGGCTTGGGTAGTAGAGGACTATCGGGTTTTCTTGATTATTGCCTAGTCTAATCCCTTTTAGGCGCGAGGCGGAAGTCGCTGAGGTCTATTAGGGTCGTAGGTTCTGTTTCCCCAAAGTACACGGGGGTTTCTGTTTCTGTCCGGGGTTGTATACCCTCTGGAGGGAGCTATAAGGGCTATTGGGAGTAGGATCAATAAGGTGGGCTGCATCAACGGACTTCGACTTATCTGTTCTGTCTTTCTGTTCTGTTATCTGTTCTGTTTGTTATATTATTTGCTGAAAATGATTTTGATTTCAAAAACTGTTTACTTTCTATTTGTTAACTTAGAACCTCACTGAGATCCTTTATCTCACACTCTCTTTGTTTTCAAAATTCCTTCCTTCCAGATACTACTGAGGTTGCACGCGAGTAGGATGCCAGCGACTGAGAGAAGGGTCTGGGGTGTCTTTGGGAATTTATTTCAAACTAAGAAGATGGAACTTTTCACTGCCTTCAATAGTTGTTATTCATTTGATTTCTAAGTTACCGTTGGATATTTACTTGATTCTGTTAGCGCTGTGCGCGTCAAATATTATTATGGCATTTATTGCCGACCGTTGTTTTTAAGATTATTTCGGATTTTCTCTTTTCAAGAAATTATTTTGTTTTCAAGAAATCATCAGCAGGCACGGGAGGTTGCGTAGTTTCAGCAACTTCCGGAGCAACTGCATCTTTTGCTGGAAATTCTTTGTCGTGAACTATATTTATCTTGTCATGACTTGGGGAAGGAGAGTCATTGTCAGAATCATCATTTAGTTCAATTGACTTGATTTGCCTAGCATCAGATTCAGTTCTTTGCTCATGTATGATTAGCTTTTTCATACATTCTGATATTTCTTCTTCAGCAGGCACTCCTTGTGTCTTTTTGTAGAATACAACATGCACTGATTCGTCGATCTTTTGTGCCTTTTTGTTGTAAACACTATAAGCTTTACTATGCAAGGAGTAACCAAGAAATATCGCTTCGTCTGCCTTTGGTTGAAATGTTCTTAGGTATTCTCTACCGTTGTTAAGAATGAAACACTTACAACCAAATACTCTTAGATGAGTGATATTAGGATGTCTTCCAACAAACAACTCATATGGAGTTTTGTTATATTCCTTAGTAATCAGACATCTGTTTTGAGTGTAGCAGGCGGTATTAATCGCTTCAACCCAGTAAGCCTCACTTATTTCAGTGTCAACAAGCATTGTTCATGCGGCTTCTTTTAGGGTGCAATTCTTCCGTTCAGCAACACCGTTTTGTTGAGGTGTCCTTACTGAGGATAACTGATGTTGTATGCCTTTTGAAGTGCAATACTCAATTATGTACTGGTTTACAAACTCAGTACCATGGTCTGTCCTTATGACTTTTACCTTGTCATTTTTCATGACTTCAAGCTTATTCAGCAAGTTAGGTATTTCAGTCCTTGTTTCAGATTTGTGCTTGATAAATACTACCCAAGTGAATCTTGAATAGTCATCTACCACCACCAGACCATACTTCTTACCAGCATAGCTTGTTGAAGAAGATTCAAACAAGTCCATGTGCAAGAGTTGTAAAAGTTTTGTAGTTGACGGTACTGCCTTGTTCTTAAAAGAAGATTTGGTTTGCTTACCTTGCTGACATGCATTGCAAACACCATCCTTCTTAAAAGTAACCTTAGGTAATCCAACTACAAGTGCCTTTTTAGACAGCTTATTCAGCGTCTTGAAGTTTAGGTGACTTGTTTGTTTATGCCATAACCATGCTTTTTCAGCAAGGCAATTGTGATCTGAGACAAGGCACTTTTCAACGATTGCTGAAGACCAACCTACGGTGTACAATCCTCCTGATCTTCTGGCAATCATAATCACCTTCTTTGTCTCGAAATCTAAGAGTTTACATTCATCACTTTTGATTTTGATGAAGTATCCTTTGTCAGCAAATTGACTCATGCTAAAAAGGTTAAACTTAAGAATTTTCACATAAAGAACTCCCGTAATGGTAATGCATCCTAACTTCACGTCACCATAGCCTTTTGTAGAACCAGAGCCTCCACCAGCAAACCTTATTGTTGGACCTTTAGACCACCGTCTATAGTTTATAAGGTTATTCTTGTTGCCCGTCATGTGCTTTCCACAACCGCTGTCAAAGTGCCAGATTGCATCGTTTGTCTCCGTGGCTGAAGTCTGCACAATCAAGAGCAAACAAGTTAATTATCCAATATTGGATGTCCATTAACATTTTCAAGAATGCGTCCAGTGGAAACCCAAGTCTTAAGTTTTTCAACTTTGACTTGTTTTCTACTTGCTGAGGAACTAGGAGGTTTTGAGCCAAAAGACTTTTAATTCGTGCTGATCAAATCCACTTTCTGATGTGGTGTCTTGCTCGGTTGACCTTTTTGCTGAACATACTTTTCAGTAAGTTCTTTTCTAGCAAGGTTCCTTCTAGCCCTAGCATTTTGAGTCTTGTCAGAACTCTTAGGCTTGATTTTGTTCATCTCTTTGAAGTATCTTGCTGACTTTGCTTATACTCGTGAAAAAGTTGACTTTGCTTGGTTTTGAAACCGAGTCCACTTTTTGGAGAATGCTGAGCTTTTGTGTCAGCAACCTTACTTGATTCAGGTTTGTCAGCAAAGGTCTTCTGATTACTTTTAGTAATCTTGCCTTTCGTCTTAACAAATTGCTTTTCAGCAACTTGTTTGGCAGAATGCTTTACATCATCCTTTTTCTTTACAGTTTGCTTTTCAGCAACCTGTTTTCCTTTTAAAGTCTTGTTACTTTGAGTAGCAACAACGGACTTTACGGTCGTAGGTACTTGATTGCATTTTTCAGCAACCTTAATTGACCAAACTGATAGAGTTCTGGTTGACCACTATCAGTAGCACGTACAAAGGAAATCGGTGATTTGTCTTTACTCAAGATTATTACGTCATCACCTTCATACGTTGCACCTAAACCTTCTTTCTGAGATGGATCTCTCAAATAAGAGTTTAGTTCAGTCAGCGTATTACTTGCATCAGCATAAGATTTGAAATTGATTTTCATCTTTTTCATTTCTTGGATTTCAGCAAGTAACTTTAGAATTGAGGACTCATACTCTTCCAATTCTATTGCCATCTGAGAATTCTTCTCTGTAGCTTCAACAATCAACTTCTTGAGATGCTTTATTTCAGCATCCTTCTCTTCTGTCTCTTCTTTCAGCAAGACATACTTTTCAGTACTCTGCTTGGTCAGAGTCTCAGCATTCTGTAGTTTCTCTTGCTGTTTGCTCAGAGTTTTCTCAAATCTTTCGATTTCTCCTTGAATCTTGTCAAGGTCAATCTCGTCTTCACTTTCTGAGTCAGAGTCAGAGGTAGGATTGTTTACCTGACCGGCCATGAGGCAGAACTCGTAGTTTGACACATCTGGATAAGCTTCCATGGCTATTCCACAAACTTCCTTGCCAATCTCTACGTCGAGAGTGGCTTCTTCATCGTCAGTGTCTGAGCTTTCTTCCTCACTGTCTTCGGAGCTTGTATCAATGCACAATGCATCAATTTTTGCTTGAAGCTTCTTCTTTTCTTCAGCAATAAAAGCTCTTTTGAACTTCTTCTTCTTTTTCAGCAGATTTGCCTTTCAGCAAAGGACAATTTGCTTTGAAGTGTCCAGGATTTTTGCAGTAAAAGCAGAGATCATTTCCAACTGCTGGTTCTTTTGATGAGGTTGCTTGCTGAGCTTGCTTGCTGAGCTTGCTTGTTCAACGAGCTAGTCTCATTCTTTTACTTATGGTAGTTGTTACCAAGATGCTTTTTCAGCTTCTCTTTTGCTTTTCGCCTTTCAAGTTCCTTACTGATGAATTTCTTCATGTTTTCAACAACTAAAGCATTTTCATCAGCAGGCTCTTTATCATTCTTCTTTTCAGAATGACGACTTTGCAGCAAGAGCAATGTTTTGTGATTTTTCAGCAAACACATTTTCTCTTTGCTTTGTCTCGTAGTTGACAGTATCAAGATGAGAGAACAACTCTGTTGGTGTGATGTCTGGCATTCCTTGATTGTAGTAGAAGTTCTGAGTGTGGATCCATTCTTGGTTCAGACTTCTGATGATGGTTTTTACCTTCTCAGAATCTGAGTAAAGATTTCCAACACCCAAGGCTGCCATCTCACTAACTAGAGTTGTGAATCTGAAGTCCAAGTCTTCCAGTGACTCATTTGTACCTTGTTTAAAGTTCTGGAACTTTAACTTCAGCACTTCGAGTTTGTTTTCCTTGGTTTTGTCAGATCCAGCACAAAGATCTTGAACCATTTTCCAAGCTTCCTTAGAAGTTTTAGCACCCCACAGTTTGCACTGTATAGTATTCGGAGTTGATCGAATGATGATGTTTCTTACTTGGCCATCAAGACGGAATCTCTTGGCTTCGTCGGAAGTCCTTTCCTCTCTTGGTTTTGGAACGACAGTGTCAACTGGTTCGCCTAAGATAGTTTCCTTTCCAGCTTCTGTGGTTTTGTGAGGAAAACTTCTCTCAACCTTAGTGATCTTGATAGGTCCATCATTAATGACAGTAACCATCTCATCACTAATGGCCTCAAGATGTAGCATCATGTTGTTTCGCCATTTTTCGTAGTTTTCCAGCTTCAGCAATGGAGCGTCTCCTAAATACATCCTGTCAGCAAAAGACTACAAACTGATCAAGTGAGAGTGATTTACGGAAAGCACCTAAGGGGATCTAGGTTCAGTGCTGAAGGTTAAAGAACCTGGCTCTGATACAACTTGTTGGTCCCTTTAAACAACAAGAAAAGACTAGGGGGGGTGAATAGTCTTTTCAAACTTTCGTCGTTTAAAAACTTTCTCAGCAAGGAATTATTACTTTTCCGTAATGAGTTTGTTGATACTTAACTTTCTCAGCAAGCGCAAGTTACTTTTCAGTAACGAGTTTTGCTGATACTTAAAATCAGAGAGCGGAAGTCTTTGATACAATAAGTGCTTTGTCAGTAAGTGATAGTTTCAGCAAGTGAACAGCGTGACTGTGTACAGATAGATATGCTTTGCTGAAAACTAAATGCAGTAAGTAAATCACACAAACACTTTTATAGTGGTATCTGAGAGTGGCGTAATCTCTCAACTAATCCACTTTGTCCTTTCTAGGACTGAATCCACTAAGATAAGTTTGAGGTTCCTTACAACACCTATCTAGAGCGATTCAAACAGAAACCAAAGCACACTTGCTTCGTTTCCAACCTAACTAGAGAACGAAACCTTGTTCTCCACCAAACTTGGGACTTTTAATCAGCAATACTATGCTCGATTAAGTTCCCCCTGAATTTCAAGCCTGAAAGGGTGTATTTTCAGTTAGAGAGGTTTGGGATGAGATAACTTGATTATAACTTATTCAGCTACAACAAGTAATCTAAGAAACAAAACTTTTAATACTTTGCAGTACACAAGTTTGATTGTTTCTGGTGTCAAGACTTGTTCTTGTTCGAAAGAAAGAACACTTAACTAATTTCTTAGCCGTGTATGTTCTACTTCTTCACAAGTAGCTTTTTCAAGCTTTAAGTCTTGGAACGGATCAATGGCAGTAAAGAGTGTTTGAAGGGTATGTGAGTTTAAGCACAAGTGAGAGTTTGATCACGTTGTTGACACACTTCAACTCTTTGCCGGATGACCTATATTTATAGTGAATCAAGGGAGCCGTTTGAATTTCAAATTCTAAGGCTTTTGTTCCTTAAGATGTCACTATCTTGCTTTTGTACTTTCAGCAGCGTCCTTTATTTGTCTTCTAGTCTTCATGTCCTTTGCGTGCATGCTTTGCATTTAATGTTCATTTGAATGAGATTCAAACATGAACGTTAGGACGCAAATGCAAGTACTATCACCAAGGAGGTCACAAATGTTCATCAGCAAGTGGTCAGTCTCAGTTTCAGCAAGCACAACCTACTCTGTCGTTTAGATTTTCACTTATGCAAGCTGTTGCTGAAGTTTCTACTTTCTGAGCAACATGTGCCTTTGTAGATACCAGTCTTCAGAAATCTTCTAGTCTTCAGTTCTTCGAAATCTTTGAGTTTCTGAACGGTTCTAAATGCTTCAATAGTTTGTTTGTGTAAACAAAGTACATCACCAGCAAATGCTTCAATAGGTTGTTCTTTTTTTCAGAAAACAAGATACATCTTAAGCGGTAAAACTAACCTATCTAGCACCTACTCTAAGTCTTCAGCAAACGTTCCTCTTTTACAATGTCCTTAAAATTCTAAATTCCTATGGATCTTAAGAGTACTAGTTACTGGATTTTCCTTAATTTAGCATGGTTAATTGCTCATCAAAATTACAAGTTTCCTAACATTCCTTTTTCCCTTTTTCCTTTTTTTTTTCTTTTTCTTATCTTCTTTAAGAATCTGGTATCGGAATCGGAATCCGGTACCGGAACAGAGCTGCTGCCAGTGGCAGCTCCGATCAGAGCTGATCGGAAGCTGCCATGGCAGCTCACGAACGGAGCTGCCTGGGCATCTCCAGATCGGAGCTGCCGAGCTGTCAATGGCAGCTCCGTTCCGATACCGGATTATTTGAAGAAGGAAAAAAAAAAGTAAAAAGGAAGGAAAAAAAAACATAAATTAAAAAGTAAAACCTAAGGCCATGTTTGGGGAGATGAGAGACAAAAATCCAATATTTTTTTGTCAACCCAGCTAAGGAAAAATGGACCCAGATGTAATTAAAAATACGATGGTCCTTTAGATGAAAAGTGAGCATCTAGTGGGTGGTCCAGAAGTAAAAATTCATTTAAAAAAAATTGTTTTTTTTTTTTTAATTTTTTTGAGCAAAACAGCCCCAAGCGTTGGGGCTATTTTGCATGTAGAAAGAACCGAGCGGTGACAAGGGTCACCGCCGTGCACGCGCCCCTTAAAAAAAAAAGAGGAGTCGTTCCTCTTTTAAAGTGGTGGGCCAGCTGGCCCACCACTTTTCAAGTGAAATGCACGCCACTCAGTGGCGTGCTTTCAGCATGAACAAACTCAAATGGGTTTGTGCATCAAATCTGAGAAAAAAGGGACAAAACCCGACTTTTTTCGATCAAATCAGAGACATTTCGAGATTTACCCAGGGGTCTCTTTCTACAGGTTCGTTTGAGTATTCTTGGGCCGAGATCGAGCTGCACTCTCCTTGCCGACGGGCTCTTTTTCTTTTCTTATGGGATACTCAAAAGAATGCTTTTCTTCCACGAGCAAGTAGGCCATTCGCGCTAGTTCTTTATTCCATTCCAATCTTGAATTAAGAGAATAACCCATCTTAGACTTAGAGGTATGTAGTTCAATGAATTGTTCCTGAGAAAAAGGAATAAATCGAATCAAAGCACAAAGCCTCAATGAAAAAAAACACACTTTCCGGCCAAGTCCCATTAATTGATCATAACGATATCGTGGAAATGCTGCACGGAAATTCCTCATGAACCACCACAAAATTAGTTCATGAGGCTGTGAACTACTCCGTGAACAACCTATAACGTGCAGCAGTTCACAACCAGTTCATGCCACAGTTCACTAGCTTGTGAACAAGATTTGATCTGTTGTGGTGGTTTAGAAACAATTTCACAAAGCTGTTTTGTGAAGCTCACGGAAGCAACACGTCACTCAGTGGCGTGTTGTTCGCGGGCTGGCCCACCAATTTAATAGAGGAGCCGTTGAAAACGGCTCCTTTTTTTTTTTAATTGCATACTGCAAAACGCGCCCCTCCAGGCGGTCACCGCTATTTTGGCAAAAAATTTTAAAAAATAAAATAAAATAAAATCTGAAAATATTACTAACGGTCATAAAATTGTTTCCTCTATAAATATACACAATTATTGCATATGTTTTGATCATCCCTCCTCAATCTCCATTTTCTATCTTAACTAAATTCAAAATACCTCTCTACTTCCATTTTTTATTTTCCTCCTTCCAACGACATATCCGGAAACAACCCGTACCAAGGCGGTGTGAATTTGAGTTACGACGACTTTCAACGTCTTGCTCGACTTCACCCCGAATTGATGATTTCAATCACTCCAAATGTCGGAAACACCTTCTGACCTCCTAATATGAACTCCATCTCCCAAGGCTCTCCACACAACTTCACTCCACAATTCGCATTTTCCGATTGCTCTCAACCCACACCACCATATGTTTACAACCCATTCAACAACCCAACATACAACTCCTTACAAGACAACTAGGGTTTAAATGAGCAAATGGCGAGTCCGGGCGCGGCGAGTCCGAATCTGGAGGAAGTTGTTCCCAAAACAAAACCAACTCCGGCCGCTAAGAAGGGATGAAAGGGAAAGAAGGCCCAACAGTCCGACACTGGAGGAACAAAATGTGCAAAAGAAGATTCATTTAAGTTCTCAGTAGCCGAGGATAAGGTGTTGGTTGGCCGTTTCATGATGGCCAGCGAAAATGCGGCTAAAGGAACATATCAGTCGTTCAATAACCTACTAGCCGAAGTGGCAAGAGAATTTGAGAAGGTGCGCCTAGATCGACCCGACTTGATTTTGCGATAGCGTACTTTGGAATCCCTACGTCATAGGTGGCTCAGGATCAAAGGGCCGATTAACAGGTTTGTTGGATTATGGAGGTAGCGCGACGACTGGTTGAGACGAGTGGTCACAATGAGGAAGACATAAAAAACAAAGCTGAGCAGGTGTACCGAGATGATGATCCAAAGGGCGCCTCATTCAACTTACACCATTGCTATGAACTTATGGTTGGATACCCTCAGTGGCAGAGCGTTATGAACTACTTGGGAACTTCTCAAGAGAGTGCGAATATTGTTGATTTTGATGGAGATGAAGGTGGGAGCGGTGGCAAACGCTACCGTATTGGCAAAGATAGCAGCGCCTTAAGGAAGAGACCTATGGGCCGGGATGCTGCAAAGAGGGCCTAGTCAGGAGGAAAAGGTTCTTCCTCTTCCAGCACCGATGAACTAGTTGAAAGGTTTGGCTCGTTCACCCAAGGAGGTAACGATTATGTGGAGTTTGACAAGTTGAAGTTGGAGACAGTCATAGAAGAGCGGGCATATAAAAGGGGGCACGATCAACGAGTATGGGAGCAGGAAAATGAAAAAAATGAGTAGAGGGAGAAAGATAGGATGTTTAAGGCGTGGTCGAAGTTAATTGACAGGGGTGAAAATCTGACGGCAGATGAGGAGGCTATAAAGGCAAAACTCGCCAACAAGCTCTTTGGTGATGGCTGAACATTCCGCGGTATTGTATGAGGGTGCTTTTCATTTACGTTTAAGTGTGGTTTGTTTGAGCGTGCCTTTAATTTGCTAGTTTCAGTGTGATTTCTTTGAGTTAGGTTTGAGTTATGTTTCAGTGTGTTTTTCATTTACGAACTCGTAATGTAGACCAATGTAATATATCTTCCATATCAATAAACATATATGATGTTGTTCCATTTATTACTCCAGACATGTCACATCTCTCACTTTAATTTGAATCTCAACTTCAATTTGAATTTGAGTTTGAATCGGAATCTAAATTTGAATTTGAACTTTAATTTCAATTTCGTTCTGAATTTGAATTCCGACAAAGTGGCTCCAAGCATGTCACATCTCTAACTTTAAGGCTATGCTAGAATAGTCGGGGACTATTTTTGTGACCGTCCGGTGTTCACAACCGACCAATTCTGCCGTAGATTCAGAATGAGGTGCCCATTGTCCGAGAAGTTAGTAAGAGATGCGCAGTTGCACGATGAATTTTTTGTCTAGAGGCCGGACGCACTTGGTAGGATGGGCTTGTGTGCACTCCAAAAATGTATTGCAGCAATCAAGTTGATTGCATATGGTTCGTGTGCAGACAACATAGATAAGTATTGTCGATTAAGTGAAACTTCTACAAGGCACTCGCTGGAGCACTTTTGCGACTTTCTATATGAAAAATACAGCCCCCATTACATGAGAAGGGTCACTGCGGAAGATGGGCGGAGTCTACTTCGGATCAATGCTGGTAGAGGTTTTCCGGGAATGATTGGATCAATTGATTGCATGCAATGGGAGTGGGAAAATTTTCCTAATGCATGGAAGGGTCAATACCGAGGGAAGGAAGGAAAGGCAACTGTTGTTCTGGAAGCCGTTGCCTCAAAGGAACTCTGGAACTGGCATTCGTTTTTCGGAGTGTCTGGTAAGTTCGATGATATAAATGTCCTATGGCGTTCACCTGTATTTGATGATGTAATTAATGGCGCTGCACCACAAGTTAATTTCGAAGTGATCGGCCACAGATACAATATGGCCTACTATCTTACTTACGACATATATCCAAGTTGGTCAACTTTCGTCCCTGCCATAAAAAATCCAGCAACTCGTAAGGAATGGTTATTTACAAATTTTCAAGAGTCGTGCAGGAAAGATGTGGAACGAGCTTCGGTGTTTCAAAAAGAAGATTTCTTCTCATCAAGCACCCATCTCTTTCATTCACAAAAGAGTTAATGGGGGGAAATAATGAACGCTTGTATCATTTGCATAACATGATTATAGAAGACGCGCGAGAAACAGTTCCAAACTCTGACTATCCCAACGGATACGATGAAGATGTACCCATGATGCCTGGACCATCTTCTAGTGGATCAAGTTCCCACACATTCAACAGGAATACTACATTCGAGTACAGTTGCAGGGAGTCCATGGTTGATTCGATAGAGGATTACTTCGAAAGGAGAAGGCATATGCATGACAGGGATACTCATAATGCCCTGCAGAATGACCTAATGGAACACATCTGGACAAAATTATACTATATAGTACTCGGTAATATAAAAATACAATAATTCAAAATCTAAATTTCATTACTTCATAAAAAATTACAATACTTAAATACTATACTACTATGTAAATTACAATATTTAAACACCACTACTAAATACTGGGAACTTCATAATAATTTAAATACTTCAACACTTCAACACTAATGCTAGTTTAGCTACTACTACTTCAATTAAACACTTCTACTTTAACACTACTACTGGCTCACTAATTGAAATTGAGCAGCAAACAAACATCAAATTTAAATTCTACATAATTAAATAATACTACGTAACTACTCCTCGTCGAGCTCCCTTGCGCTAGCCATCTTGGCATTCTCGTACCATTTTGTGAAAGTTAAACCGAGATCTTCACCCCTTTTGATCATTTTTTCATACTTGAGTAGCATTTTCATCCTATCTAGTTTGTTCCTCTCGCCCAGTGTCGTACTAGTACCGGAAGTTGAAGTTTCTTTTGCTTTATTTTTTTGTTTTGCTTGATCTCTACCAATGGGGCGGACAAGAGGATTTCCCGGTGTACAATCGCTTGGTGTATCTTCGGTGTTACCTCCGGAAGATGTGTATTAACCGGCCTTGTTGATCCGGACATGTTTGGGGCCATCAATTGGGTTTATACTTGACTCGGCATAAGCCTTCCATTTCGGTTCATTCAACAACAATTTGACGCATTCATCATACTTCCATACTTCTAGCTTTTTATTTGGCATCGTGACACGTGGGGCCCAAATCTCAATCACGACCTTGTTTTGATCATTAGGCGAGCACCCACTTTGATTGGCTTGTTGAATTTCATTACGACATGCTATGAATAGAGCGACACAAGTGCTTACGTGATGCCAACTTTGTTTTAGAGATGTAGGCTCCCTTTTGGAATGGTGAGGGAGACTATGCTCATTGTAAAAAGTGATGGTATGTTTCCAAAACGTCTTTTCGGTTTGATTATTAGACACAATCAGATCTTTACGTACATGAAACCAAGATTTTACCAATAACACATTCTCTTCTTCACTCAATGAGGCGCGGGGAGTTGACTTTTCCGGGGATTTTTCTTTCGGGTCATCGCTTTGAACATGTTGAACAATGAGTTGGATAGAGTTGGGCCTGTTGTGATTAATTGATGGTGGCTCCGGTACTTGGAATGGGAGATGATTAGGATAATCCAAGAATGATTCCATAGGTCGATATACGCCTACATACATATGGTTGTGAACTCCGTAACTAGTAAAGCTCGTTTGGTTTTGTTGTAGTGGTGCTTGGTTGAAATTGATTTCGGATGGTGCGTAATGGTTCATATGTGGCATTTGAGTAGAAGATTGAGATGATTGGGATGAGGCGTTACTTTTTGGCGAGTTGGACATTAAATCTTCCCATTCCTCCGGTGAAAATCTGTTTTGGTATTGTTTTGGTACCATGATTTGTTGTTTTTCGAAGTGTGAAGGAGAAAACGTTTGTAGTATGAATAATGAAGTGGAGAGGGACTTTAATTAATAGATACTTGAGGTAGGAGAGGGCCTTCATGAGTACACGCACATGGGTGGGTCTACAATGATTAAGTGTCTGAAACATTTCATAGACGGTGTTATTGCTAATTTCGACAAAGGATACTTGAGGAAGCCTAACCGAGAAGACATTGCTCGGCTATTGCATGTCGTTGAGGAAAGAGGATTTCCTGGTATGCTCGATCGGGTGCGTTGACTGCATGCATTGGCAATGGAAGAATCACCCAACAACTTGGGCAGGACAATACACGGGGAGGAGTGGACATCCATGATCATGCTCGAAGCAGTTGCATACTACACCACTTGGATTTGGCACGCATTCTTCGGTGTTCCGGGTAGTACTAATGATATTAATGTTCTTGATCGTTCTCCTCTTTTTGCTGCTCTTTACTCCAGCAAGAGTATTGGCGTTAAATTCACTATCAATGGGAACCAATATGACATGGGGTACTATTTGGCAGATGGTATTTATCTCGACTATCCAACGTTTGTGAAATCCATCAAAGCTCTGGTGGGCGATAAGTCCAAACTGTTTTCTAAGTTCCAGGAGAGCTATCGGAAAGATGTCGAACATATATTTGGCATACTTCAAGCACAATGGGCTATCGTTCGTGGCCCGACACGATTTTAGGATCAAGCATTTCTTTCTAAGATGATTAGATGTTATATTATTATGTACAACATGATTGTGGAGGATGAATGCCACAAGTATGCGAGTTGCTACAAGAAAGAAGATTATGATTTGTTGAATAATGATAATATTGTGAACCCAGATCACAATATTCCATTCAAGTGGAGGAATTATGTCGAGTAGAGAATGCGCTCGACCGATCCAACTCGAGTATTGTTGTTGCTGTTGTAAGCGTGCATCTTTTTTGGAGCAAGAGTTTGAGACAAGAACAAGTAGAGAACAAACAAAAGTAGATATGTATTGATATACAAACAACAAAGATCTTACAAAATATACAACCCTTATCAACCACTAAGCCGGTCCTTTGCACACTTTAGAAACGAAACAAGTCACGTACAAATTGCAATAATCTTTGATCTTCTAGCTACACCTCCAGCAACACCAAGGAGTAACAAACAACAAGGATACACAAGGCGAGTAGAGTCGATAGTTTGACTATCTCTCCTTAAGACAATATTGCCCCACTCGTGGTGCTTACGGAATTATGGCAATAGTCTCCCAGGATAAAACTACTCTTAAGATGGCTAAGTAGCACTACAATAGCCGAATCTATCAAACTTACTTTGAGTATGAACAATACAGAAGAGCAAAGAGGGTGAAGGAGATGATCTGTTTGCAAGTGTGTTGGAAGAAATGATTTCTTCTCCTATTTATACAACAAATGCACCCTCTCTCAAGTGTTACAAGCCTTCCAAATTGTGTGTAAGTTATCATCTAGAAGTTTTGAGATAAATGGATGTGTCCCATCATAATTTAAGGGATGTATATCTTCATGAAACCACTTGAAAATTCGCCACTCCCGAAAAGGTACGAATCTGTTCGCAATGCCGCAGCATTGCCTTAGTGTTGCTGCTGCAAAACTTTTACAGTGAGTTAGGAACCGCAATGCTGTAGCATTCATTTCATAATGATGCAGCGACGTTTACTTGATATCAATGCTGCAACGTTTTATACATCAATGCTGCTTTACGGTAGCTTTCCAGTAAGCTTCGACACTATCAATGCTGCATCATTCTATAAACTTTGCTGCTTCAAGAGTTCCTTTTCTCAAAACTTGGATTTTCAAGTGGTTTTCGATATACGCTTGCTCTTTAACTCGAATTTTAGCACAATGGAACTTTCACCATGTGTGCATGAACTTAAAGCGCTTCGCTGAATTTGTATTGTTTAGTTTGCCACATTGAACCAAATTCTTGGGATCTCCAGTCAGTATGGTTGGGTATCCACAATACAAATTATTTATGTCATGGGTTTTAACTCCATTCCCCTAGACAAGCAGTTAACTTGATCTCCAGGTAGGCCTTTTGTTAGCGGATCCGCAATGTTATCTTTTGATTTCACATAATCCAAAGAGATAACTCCGGTGGAGATTAACTACCTAATGGACTTATGTCTTCAACGTATATGTCTAGACTTGCCATTATACATTGTACTTCGTGCTCTCCCTAAAGCCGATTGACTGTCACAATTAATCGTTATAGTAGGCACGTGTTTATCCCAACATGGGATATCTTCCAACAGATCATGAAGCCACTCAGCTTCTTCTTCTGTTTTATCCAACACAATAAACTCAGATTCCATAGTCGACCTTGAAGTGAGAGTTTGCTTGGATGATCTCCAAGACACTGCCCCTCCACCTATGGTAAATACATACCCACTAGTGGATTTGGAGTTCTTATTATCGAATATCCAGTTAGCATCACTGTATCCTTCCAATACAGCTAGATATCTCGAATAATGTAAACCATAGTTGAGCGTGTGTTTCAAGTATCTCAATACTCTTTCCAACGCTACCCAATGGTTTTGTCCCGGATTTTGCATAAATCTTGCTAACATGTTGACCAGGTATGCTAAGTCCGGTTGTGTACAATTGGATATGTACATAAGGCAACCAATGATTTGCGCATACCGTCCTTGTGCTATGGGTGTTCCATAATTTTTAGCAATACTTTTGTTTACGTCTATCGGTGCTTTCAGCGGCGATAGATCAAAAGCGTCGAATGTCTTTAGTACATCCTTGATGTAATGAGATTGTGAAAGTACTAACCCATCAGCAGCCTTAGAAATTTTAATTCCTAAGATTACATCTTCTATGCCCATGTCTTTCATGTCGAACAATCCTTTCAACATGTTCTTGGTTTCCAAGATCAATTTGGGACTACTCCCAGTTATGAGCATATCATCAACATAGAGACAAATCATTACGAAGGATTCCGAATCCCCTTTCACGTATAAACATTTGTCACATTCATTTATAGAGAAACCTCGAGATAATAACTCATTATCGAATTTCTCATGCCATTGTTTAGGAGCTTGTTTCAGTCCGTACAATGATTTCACAAGACGACGAACTTTGCCTTCTTTCCAGGAACTATGTACCCCTCAGGTTGTTCCATGTATATTTCCTCTTCCAAATCACCATTTAGGAAGGCTGTCTTAACATCCATTTGGTGTATTTCAAAGTCATGTAGATCTTCCATGGCGATGAATACTCTTATGGATGTTATTCGTGACACAGGAGCATATCTGTCAAAGTAGTCTAGGCCTTCCTTTTGCTTGTAGCCTTTCACTACTAGTCTGGCCTTGTATTTGTTAATAGTTCCATCCGCTTTTAACCTGCGCTTAAGTATCCACTTGCAACCTAGTGGCTTGATTCACGGAGGAAGATCAACTAGTTGCCAAGTATTATTCTGTAGGATGGACCCTATTTCTCTTTCAATGGCTTCCTTCCATACAGGAGCATCGAGACTAGACAATGCTTCCTTAATTGTCTTTGGGTCATTTTCTATCAAAAACGAGGTAAGAAAATCTGGACAAAAATTCTTTGGCTTCTTTGCACGTTCGGTACGTCGAGGTTCAATGTCATGAGTCTCTTTATTCTCTTTCATTGACTTTCTTTTACGTTTCTTCCCACCAATTCCAATGTCATGAGCCTTAGAATTCTCTTGCATTGAAACGTTAGGGAAACCACTAGATTCAAGATCATGAGCCTTGGGTATCTCTTGACTTGAACGAGGAACCGTGCTAGAAGTCCCCACATTTGAACCATTGTCTTCATTTGGCACATAATTTTGATTTTCAATGTCATGAGCCTTGGTTATCTCTTGCATTGAAGTTTCATTCTTGCCAAGATCACTTTCTTGAATTTTTCAGAAAATTCAAGTCCTTCTTTTCTTTTCTAGGAAAGGTATTTTCAATGAAATACGCGTTCCTTGATTCAATGATTGTCCCCACATTAATATCACTTATTTCAGATCGATGAACCAAAAATCAATAAGCACTACTATTATTTGCATATCCTATGAATATGCCATCAATAGTTTTCGGACCAATCTTTACTTGTTTAGGCTTTGATGACAGTGTTTTTTACACTATCATTAAGTTCTTTTTCACCAATTTAGCTATCCTCTAGTATGCATTTTAGTGCATTTTGTTAGAATAGTGTCACGTTTCCATTTTCTTTGTTATTTTCAAGACTTAGGTGAAAATCGCATTTTGGATATGAATCATGGCGAAACATTGTGCAACAACATCACCCGTGGTGTGTCAAGGAGTACCGGGACATGTTTCCAGGCCAAATGACCGAGTTTTGGAGCTCAAAGTCGTGCCAAAGACCAAGAATCGAAGACTTGGAGGAAGAAAAGCACGAGGAGAACTCTGCCCGTGCCAGGCGCACCGCCTGGTGCCGGGCGGTCCGCCTGGGAGGTTCCGACAGCTGATATATATAATTTGTAAAGTTGCGAATTTTCAGATCTTAGATCATAATTTTGCACACATAAACCCTAGAGCTTGTTCTGGGTTTTCTTTGACTTAGAATTACTTTTTCTTAGAGATTTGGAGCATCAAGGGAGAGATTTGGACATCTTTTGATCTCACCTTGCTAGAAACTTGTGAGTTTAGCAATTCATCGGAGATGGACAACCCTCGGTGGTAAATTTATATCTCACCTTTTTCATACTATATCTTTCAATTCAATTATGTTTTCATCTATGATTGCTATTGTTGATCTTGATTTTGATATGAGTAGCTAAATTTCTTATTGGTGATAGTATGTAAATTCATAGCTATGGTTCATATTGTGCATGATTGAGTTTCTGAGTCTTTTACTTGTATTATAATTGTTTTATTCGATTCTTGGATCCGACAAATCCAAATATCTTCGTATAAAAGTTTTAGAAACACTAGAAAAATTCAAGATCATCGATTCAATATATATAATTATCAAGTACTGCTTGAACTAAGCCTGACAACCTTAGCCAAGTATTAGTATAGATATGAAGCTTTCAAAATACATGTCTGAAATTTGTCTTTTGGTGTTTGTTAATTCAAATTACTTTTAAAGCAGTACGTGTTGCAGTTTCTTGCATAATTAGAACCCGATGCTTAGAATGAGCATTACTATCACCAGCTCTCGTTATATATTGTTGAGTTAAGCTAAGTTGAATTTGTTTTCTGAATTTATATTAGTTATTATAGTTAAAGCTAGTTAAGTCCCTAGAGATCGACACTCGAGGTCATCTTACCTCTGCTCTACGTGTTTTGTGTAGTTGTGAGTTGCCCATTGGCTAAAACAAATTTATTTGATGTTCGAGTCTGAGAATCTCGTTCATCAAATTGGCGTCGTTGCCGGGGACTTTTACTCCTTTTTACTCTTTAGCTTATTTGTATTTTCAGCATTGAACTCCTAGGATAAGTGATCTTTGTTTGTCTAGTTTAGTGATTGATTTCCAGATCTTGGTGGGTTCTAACAGGACTAATTTTTGGTTGTGAGTTACTCCTGTCACAGATATCCAGGTTTTGTGATGGCTCGCCCACTTTTGAAATCATGGGTCAACCCAACCGGGAACGGATGAGAGGTCCAGCTATTGTCCTTTCTGCTACTACGTGTGATTTGGAGATTAAAAATCACATGTTCCATTAGCTTCCGAAATTCTACGGGATGGCTAAGGAGGATGTTATGGGATTCTTGAAAGACATTGAGAATTTCATTAACAATCTCCCAAGGCCTGGAGCAGGAATTACGGATGATGAGTTGCGAATGAAGGTTTTTTCTATGGGACTCGGTGATAGAGCAAAAGCATGGTTGGGCACTCTGGAGGCCGGATCACTCGACACCTGGGGGAAGGTGTTTTCTGCTTTTATGGAGAAATATTTTTCCCATACCTTGACTATCGCACTAAAGGCATAAATCAGCGGTTTCAAGCAAGATTATGATGAAACCATCTACACTGCTCTGGAGAGGTTCAAGGACCTCAAGAAAAAGTGCCCACACCATGGGATGGATATCTCTGATCTAGTTCAACACTTCTACAATGGGCTCACGTATGAGAGCCAACAAATGGTAGATTTTCAGTGCCATGGGAATATTTGGGAGGAGACCGCCGAGGATGTGTGGGCGATTTTTGAGAGGCTTGCGAAGGGGTCTCAGTTCAAAGATCCAAGAGCCATAGGTAAGAGGCGTGGAATTGAAGTTCCAGCAAAACCTGAGGTTCAGGTGAATGGTGTGGTGTGTAAGAACTATGGGCATGGGGCTCATATGTGTAGATCAGATTTAGCAAAAGAAGATGTTTACTGGGTAGACCATAGTAATCGCTACTACGGAAATGACCATTGTGAAAATCCTGCTCCTAAGGCCGAAGCATCTAAATCCAAGTCCGCTACTCTCTTGGATAATTTACAGAAATTAGTAGATTTCACCCAGGGATTTCTGAAACTTTATGACGAGGATTCATAAAAGACAAGGGGTCGGCTAGATCAATTGGAGGCAAGTACTAAGCTTGCACACCAAAAGATGCAGGAGTTGATAGACCGTGGAGCGAGTAAGGAGCAAGGGAAGTTGCCCAGTAATACGGAGAGATCAATGTCGATCACTTTGGTAGGAGATCTTCCTGTGGAGATCATTGTGTCTAGCGGAAGTGCAACCATTAAGAAGGTTGCTGAGTGCAAGTGTTGTGCACTGATGAACCGAGAGTTGTCGGGTCCTGATTAAACAAATAAATTTGTTATTTAGCCAAAGGCAATTCACGACTACAACGAAAACCGTAGTGTAGCAGTAGAATGACCTCGAGTGTCGTTTTCTAAGGACTATAACTAGCTTTATCAAATCTAATTTAGAATATAAAAACAGCAGACGGAATAGCAAAGGTTTTTCTAACAGATAATGGAGATTCGTAATAGTATGATCCTTCAAAGCATAACGGGTTAGATAATCATGCGTAAATTCCTCGGTCTTGCATGGAGATCTTTGATCAATCAATTGTCCTGTTGTAATTATTAAACACTACGAAGATATATATACTGACAAGTCAAACACTATTGTCCAATTGTGTTCCGTAATTATTCAACACTACGAAGATATAGATATGCAGAGGTCGACAAGGGTCCAATTGTGCATAATAACTAATCAACATACGAAGATATAGGTTGCGTCTGATCAACGAAATAAAGCAATAACACGGAGTATAATGCGCGATATAGCCATTAGCATGATTATCAACCCTTCGCTAAGAATTCACATACTACCACCAACGATAAGTTTAGCTACTCATAGTTGTCATGCAATCAACAGAAATCATTGAAGAAAACATGTTGAAAGATATATAAAAATAAGTAGAGTAAACCGTAAGATACAATGTTACCGAAGGTTGTCAGTCTCCGAAGAATCGCGATCTTACAAGCTCCAAACTGCTATGAAAAAGTGTCTCCTAAGCTACGAACCCCCAGAACAGGCTCTGGGAAGTTCCTACCTAAAACTATAGAGAAAGGTGAGAGAATAGGTCTGGAAAAGTATGAATTTCAGAGAAAAACTGAGCAACTATATATAGGCCTCGAATTTGTGTGGGGCGAAGGGCCCCACACACCGGGCGATTCGCCTGGTGTGGGGCGATTCGCCCCACGTCCCGGGCGAGCGGAATTCTGCATTTTCGACGCGTTTTTGGATTTCTTCCCCTTTTCGAACTCGGTTTCTGACTTCTAGTGGCCTTCTAACCTCCAGATTCGGCCCCTAGACTCCAAATCCTATCCGGAAACCTTCAGATACTCCAAATAGGCTTCTGGAACACCAATTCCTTGTCAACTTCAATATAATTTCCCTGAAATCCTTGTTTTTCAACCAAAACCTGTAAAATAAAAACTAAAGGGAAACGTGACACTATTCTAATAAAATGCACTAAAATATAGCTAAATTAACATAGAGGATAGCTAAAATAGGTGAAAACGACTCAAATGAAAGTGTAAAATATACATTCATCAAACTCCCTAAACCGAACCTTTGCTTGTCCTCAAGCAACTAAGCTAGACTCTAATGCAAAAAACAATGCAACACATAAAATGGAGTCTCATGTCAAATAAAATGAACTAATCTACTGAATCTATCAAATAAGATATGAACAAAAACCATATAAATCAAAGCATGAATATAGGTTGAAGAATACCTCGATTGACTCATACACATCCACATAAGCACTTATGTCAAGACAAGATAGTCTCTCGTAACATTCTCTACCTGGACCTAGTCAGTGATGACGTAATGAAGCATGCTAAGATACGAATGGTTGTCCCGTGCCTATGAAACTGAGGACTTACTGTTGTTCACCAAGTTTAAGACTTTCCCTCAAAGAGGTCGAACCAGTACTGGCTCTCATCAAACGAAGGAGGGTTCCCTATAAAAGATAACACTCCCCTATTCTACCCATCTCTCAAGTAAAGTCTTAAACTATTCACCACTTCCTGAATGGCAGGACGAGGGTGGTCTAGAACAGATGACACTCAAAAACAAAAGACAAAAAATAGAAAATTACAACACGATTACGAACATTACAAGAATTGGAAAATTTGACACAACACTTTGCTAAACTGCTATTTGGCTTTCTTTTTTGGACCCTTCTTTGCTTTTTTGGGGTCTTTTCTCTTTTTTTTTTTTCTTTTTTTCTTTCCAGTTTCTTTTTTCTTTCCTTTTTTCCTGGAATTTTTCTTTTCTTTTTTTTTCGATTTTTTTTTTTTAGCCAGCAGTAGCATAACAAAAAGAGAGAAAATGACTCACACGACTTCCCCAAACCTATTCGAAAGAATAGGTTGGAGTACAAAATTTACGAGAAAGGAAAAATAAACTCACAATACGGAAATGAAAAACGAAAAACAAGTCTAATGATAGTGTAACCCCTTCCCCAAACCTATTCGGAAGAATAGGTTATAAACAAAGGATCACACAACCTCACACTACCTCCTTCCTAGGCATTTAGCAATCTCAAAGCATGGTGAAGACTTGTAGCCTCTTAGGTACATAATTACTTGGGAAAACAACCATAAGACCCTAACATGCATCATCCTATTATAAAGTCCTTCGTGAACCGAAGTAGAGAAAACACCACTAAGTGATGTCGAGACTACCAAGCTTAACTAAGTGCAATACATAAATGTGACAAGCCAAGCGAGAAAAACCTCAAACAAATTCATAGAGATGAAGCATATGATTAATGGCATAGTTAGTTAATCTACCCAATAAAAAAGTTCAAAAAATTCGGCAATAAACTCCATATAAAACATGCAAGACTATCCTAGGATGAATGCAGCAAATGCAACCTAAAAAACTAAGAAAGCGGTAAACGTGCAAATGCAATTAAAAAACAAGATACCATACTCAACATCACAAAGCCAAACAATACTTAACATCATGGTTCACATCCCATCCCCCTCATGAAACTTAAGCTAGTCCCTAGCAAAAGAGAATGAGTAAATAAAAAGTGATACTAGATGTTACCGAACGGTTTGGCCTCGGTCGGCTGAGTATTCAAGAATGGACTCAAGAGTACCTCCCCACAGTGGCCGCCATTCTCTTGGTCCGATGTAGCAAAGAGACCTAGGAAGCTTCAAAGATCTCACCATGGTGAATGGACTGGTTTGCTTTGCAGGCATATCCAATAAGGACTTTATCAATAGGAGGACATTCACTTTGACTTCATCGAGGTGCTTGTTTAGTGGTGGCTCCTGTGTATCTTGCTTGTCAAGCTTTCCACCTCGGAGGAGTAGATTCACTTCTTTGTACTTAAGAACCTCAGTAGTAACGGAAGGAAGTGGCTTTGGATTGATGCGAATGTATGCGAGTAAAGAAACAGGGGAGCAGGGGTCATCCAGCTCACTGGTCATGGGAGGCGGTTCTCCCCCCATGCTGGGCGACTCGCCCCCCACCTCCAGGGGGGCGTCGCCTTCCAATCCCTTCTACTCTTCAAGTTTTCGAACCTCTTCTACTTCAGCACAATTCAACAAGCTGAATTCTTCCGTAAGATGCTCAGTTACTTCAACTTCTTCAACAACTTTTGCTATACGAAGGTCATCTTCAACTTGCTCGGCATGTGCATCTTCCTCACTGATTTCTTCGGCTTCAAAATACTCCTCGGATGAGCTTCCTGCTTCACCTCGATCTACTTCCTTTGCGGTGATGTGAATTGGTATGACCTCATCGGATTGTGTTGAACCTCTGGCGTTCTTACGGAGGACTTCTTCTGCCTCGTCGACCGTACATTCTCCTAGAGCGCCGCTCAACCGATCCACTCTAAGTCGTTCCTCTTCACGAAGTCCACCAACGAAGCACCAAATCAACTCCCCATCTTCGAAACGGTGATGGGGGCACTCACGTTTATACAGCTCAAAACGTTCGTAGGCATCACAAAACTGCTCATACTCTCCTTGCTCGAAATATTGGATCCTATCACGTCAGGCAATTGTCTCATGATAGGGCATGAACCGCGCCAAGAACTCCTCTACTACTTGGCCTTGGAGATTTCAGCGATCCTGGTTCTAACCTTGCAATCCAACGCCTCGGCTCATACCCCAGAGTAAAAGAAAATAATTTCCTGCACAATTGGTCCTAAGTAAACCCTTCTGCTGGAATTCTTTCTATTTCCTTCTCATAGGATCGAATGAAACTCCATGGGTCCATCCCTACTCCATCTTCGTACCTTGGTAAGTACCTCACCATGGACTTTGTCACCTCATACCTCCTTAACTCATCTTCCAGGTATACGGAAGATCCTCTCCTCACCTGCGAGAATTGGGGTGTCATGCGAGCGCGCATGGACTTCATATCTGTATTTTTGTAGTAAGAGCAACTCAAAACTAAAAATTAGTTCTATTAGCGTAATCAAACACAATATCACCAAAATTTCCGAGAGCACAAACACGTAAGGTAACCAAGATCAGATTAGATGAATTTACTGAAGAAGATAGGAGGAAAGAAATATGGTAAGAAAGTGAAATTATTGAGAGACAATCCAAGAGCTGTTCTGGGGGTTGAATGCTGAAAATATAAACAAATTAAACAGAAAAAAGGAGTATAGTTCCCGGCAACGGAGCCAATTTGATGAACCGAGAGTTGTCGGGTCCCGATTAATCAAATAAATTTGTTATTTAGCCAAAGGCAATTCACGACTACAACGAAAACCGTAGTGTAGCAGTAGAATGACCTCGAGTGTCGTTCTCTAAGGACTATAACTAGCTTTATCAAATCTAATTTAGAATATAAAAACAGCAGACGAAATAGCAAAGGTTTTTCTAACAGATAATGGAGATTGGTGATAGTATGATCCTTCAAAGCATAACGGGTTAATAATCATGCGTAAATTCCTCGGTCTTGCATGGAGATCTTTGATCAATCAATTGTCCTGTTGTAATTATTAAACACTACGAAGATATAGATACTGACAAGTCAAACACTATTGTCCAATTGTGTTCCGTAATTATTCAACACTACGAAGATATAGATATGCATAGGTCAACAAGGGTCCAATTGTGCATAATAATTAATCAACATACGAAGATATAGGTTGCGCCTGATCAACGAAATAAAGCAATAACACGGAGTATAATGCGCGATATAGCCATTAGCATGATTATCAACCCTTCGCTAAGAATTCACATACTACCACCAACGATAAGTTTAGCTACTCATAGTTGTCATGCAATCAACAGAAATCATAGAAGAAAACATGTTGAAAGATATATAAAAATAAGTAGAGTAAACCGTAAGATACAATATTATCGAAGGTTGTCAGTCTCCGAAGAATCGCCATCTTACAAGCTCCAAACTGCTATAAAAAAGTGTCTCCTAAGCTACGAACCCCCAGAACAGGCTCTGGGAAGTTCCTACCTAATACTACAGAGAAAGGTGAGAGAATAGGTCTGGAAAAGTATGAATTTCGGAGAAAAACTGAGCAACTATATATAGGCCTCGAATTTGTGTGGGGCGAAGGGCCCCACACACCGGGCGATTCGCCTGGTGTGGGGCAATTCGCCCCATGTCCCGGGCGATTCGCCCGGGAGTAAAATTCGCGGAATTCTGCGTTTTCGACGCGTTTTTGGATTTCTTCCCCTTTTCGGACTCGGTTTCTGACTTCTAGTGGCCTTCTAACCTCCAGATTCGGCCCCTAGACTCCAAATCCTATCGGGAAACCTTCAGATACTCCAAATAGGCTTCTGGAACACCAATTCCTTGTCAACTTCAATATAATTGCCCTGAAATCCTCGTTTTTCTACCAAAACCTGTAAAATAAAAACTAAAGGGAAACGTGAGACTATTCTAATAAAATGCACTAAAATATAGCTAAATTAACATAGAAGATAGCTAAAATAGGTGAAAAACACTCAAATGAAAGTGTAAAATATACATTCATCATGCACAAGGTGAGCCTCCCCTGGCCAAGAAGGAGGATAAAGACCTTGGATTCGAAGGGAGTGATGAATATGATGAAGATCCTGAACCAATTCCTGATAGCTTTGATGTTAAGGTTGGGATTGGTAGCTTAGATGATATCCATGCCACACTTGATACGTGAGCATTCTCTAATGTGCTTCCAATGAATGTGTTTGAGAAGAGTGGTTTGGGAGAGTTGGAGAAACATAAAGCCATTGTGCAGCTAGCAGATGGATCCTTTGTGAGGCCGAAAGGTATTGTTAGGAATGTGTTGATGAGGATTGGTGACACTTCAGTTTGCACCAATTTCGTTGTGATGCCGGCATCAAGATATGGGATGAGTGATGTAGTTCTCTTGGGACGAGGTTTCTTGACCAAGGTGCGCTCTGTGATCGACACGTACCAGAGAACCTACACTATTGAGGTAGATGGCGAGCAACATACGTTGCAAGCCGTTCCTGATCCTAATCCACAGTTAATTGTTCCTCACCCCATAGGCTTTATGGCCCTGCTGCGTTTGTTCATTCTCATTCTCAGGTACTAGGTATGAGGAAGAGATCCATGAAGGGGAAGGCTAGTACCCGTCCTGGTAGGAGATGAAGGAAATGAAGAAGTCGAGTCAGAGACTAATAAATGATGGCGCTTTTCGGGAGGCAACCCGGAGTTTTATCGCTTTCTTGCATTGCATGCATACATTCAATATTTAGTTGTTTTTCTCCATGTGTTAGTGTGTGTTTTTGGTGATAAAATAGGTAAAAAGGTGGTATTTTTTAAGTTCGGGGATGATAAACTCGGATCCAATGCTCTGCCGCTCCCAGGCGGTCCGCCCCTCACACGGGGCGGTGCGCCCGGCAGAGGCAGAATGCCTGGGCGCCTCTGCCGCTCCCAGACGAACCGCCCCTCACACGGGGCGGTGCGCCCGGGAGAGGCAGAAGCCTGGGCACCCCAGGCGGGCCGCCCCTCTCATGGAGCGGTGCGCCTGTGGGCGCCAGAGCCTCGGGTGTCCAGATTTTCATCCGGACACCATGAACCACCCCCGTATGCAAACATATTGATCTTTTTACCATTTTTATCATCCGTTTTGGTTTCTCACGAGTTTCATTGAGTAATACAGGTTACAGGTACCCTTCCAGCTCTCACCCAACATCCACTTTCGACGTTCGGGACGTACGACGAAGTTCAGGTTTGGGGGGGTTATCTCTGGGTATTCCAATGGCTTCTTTTTCTCATTTCAACTCGTGAAAGCCTTTGTTTGCACGTTTACCACTTTCTTAGGATTAGTTTGTTCGTATGCATTCATCCTTAGTCTAGTTTTGCATGTTGTTGTGTGGAGTTTATTGCCAAATATTAAGAACTTTTTTATTGTATAGACTAAGTGTTTTTGACCATTGACCATGCATTGCATTTCTATGGAATAGTTTGAGGTTTGTCTCGCTTGGCTTGTCATATTCGTATGTGCACTAGTTAAACTTGGTAGTCTCGACATCATTATGTGGTGTTTTCTCTACTGCCGTTCACGAAGGCCTTATAAAATGTTGCATGTTGGAGTCTTTGGTTGTATTCTCGTGTAATTATGTACCTAAGAGGCAACAAGTCTTCACCTCGCTTTTTTGAGATTGCTAAATGCCTAGGAAGGAGGTAGAGTGAAGTGTGTGATCCTTTGTTTGAAACCTCTTCTAACGAATAGGTTTGGGGAGGGGGTTACTTTTGTTACGACTTGTTTTCCGTATAGTGGAGTCGTGTTGAGTTTGTTTTTCTTCTTCTTTGTGAGTTTGTGCTCCAACCTATTCTTTCGAATAGGTTCGGGGAGGTCGTAGTCGTTGTTATTTCTTTTCATTGTTGCTACATCTGGCTATATACAAAAAATAAAAAAAAAAGAAGAAAAAATTGAAAAAATCTATTCTAGAAATCTGGAAAAATAAATAAAAAAGGAAAAGAAAATAAATAAAAAAGAATGAGACCCAAAAAAAACAAAAGAAGGGTCCAAGCAAGCCAAAAAGCAGATTAGCAAAGCGTTGCATCACTTTTCAGCTTTTGTAGTAGTTTGTAATCGAGTTGTAAATTCTTCCTTGTATTTTCGTGTCGCCTAGTCCAAGGCCTGTTCTAGACCACCCTCGTCCTGCCATTCAGGAAGTGGTGAAGAGTCTTTGCTCTAAGAGTCGGGTAGAATAGAGAAGTGTTGTCTTTTAGGGAACCCTCCTTCGTTTGATGAGAGCCAGTATTGGTCCGACCTCTCTTGAGGGAAAGTCTCACTTGGTGAACAGTAGTAAGCCCGCAGTTTCATAGGCACGGGGCAACCATTTTTATTTTAATATGCATCATTACGTCGTCATTGACTAGGTCCAGGTAGAGAATGTTACGAGAGACTCCCTTGTTTAACAAAGTGCTTATGTGAATGTGTATAGGTTCAATCGAGGCATTCTTCAACCTACTTCCATGTTAGATTTGTATGGTCTTTGTTCATGAGCATTTGGTAGATACAATAGATTAGTTTTTCTTGTTTAACATGAGACTCTCTTTGTATTGCATGTAGTTTGCATAGAGTCTAGCTAGTTGCTTGAGGACAAGCAAATGTTCGGTTTGGGGAGTTTGATGACATAGTTTTTTACACTATCATTCGGTTTTTTTTCACCAATTTAGCTATCCTCTAGTATGCTTTTTAGTGCATTTTGTTAGAATAGTGTCACGTTTCCATTTTCTTTGTTATTTCCAGGATTTAGGTGAAAATCGCACTTTTGGATATGAATCATGGCGAAACATTGAAGTTTTGGTGCAACAAGATCACCCGTGGTGTGTCAAGGAGTACCGGGACATGTTTCCAGGCCAAATGACCGAGTTTCGGAGCTCAAAGTCGTGCCAAAGACCAAGAATCGAAGACTTGGAGGAAGAAAAGCACGGGCAGAACTCTTCCCGTGCCAGGCGCACTGCCTGGCATCTCAGGCGGTCCGCCTGGGAGGTTTCGACAGATGATATATATATTTTGTAAAGTTGCGAATTTCCAGATCTTATATCATAATTTTGCAGACATAAACCCTAGAGCTTGTTCTGGGTTTTCTTTGACTTAGAACTACTTTTTTTTTAGCGATTTGGAGCATCAAGGGAGAGATTTGGACATCTTTTGATCTCACCTTGCTAGAAACTTGTGAGTTTAGCAATTCACTGGAGATTGACAACCCTCGGTGGTAGCTTTGTATCTCACCTTTTTCATACTCTATCTTTCAATTCAATTATGTTTTCATGTATGATTGCTATTGTTGATCTTGATTTTGATATGAGTAGCTAAATTTCTAGTTCGTGATAGTATGTAAATTCATAGCTAGGGTTCATATTGTGCATGATTGAGTTTCTGAGTCTTTTACTTGTATAATTGTTTTATTCGATTCTTTGATTCGACTAAGCCAAATATCTTCGTATAAAAGTGTTAGAAACACTATGACAATTCAAGATCATCGATTCAATATTTATAATTATCAAGTACTGCTTGAACTAAGCATGACAACCTTAGCCAAGTATTAGTATAGATAGGAAGCTTTCAAAATACATGTCTAAAATCTGTCTTTTGGTGTTTGTTAATTCGAATTACTTTTAAAGCAGTACGTGTTGCACTTTCATGCATAATTAGAACTTGATGCTTAGAATGAGCATTACTATCACCAGCTCTCGTTATATATTGTTGAGTTAAGCTAAGTTGAATTTGTTTTCTGAATTTATATTAGTTATTATAGTTAAAGCTAGTTAAGTCCCTAGAGATCGACACTCGGGGTCATCTTACCTCTGCACTACGTGTTTTGTGTAGTTGTGAGTTGCCCTTTGGCTAAAACAAATTTATTTGATTGTTCGAGTCTGACAATCTCGTTCATCAGGCTTTGGTACAACCACCTTTGCCAAATATCCCCACACTTTAAGTATTTATAAGTTGGGGGTTTCATTTCCATAACTCGTATGGTGTCTTGTTCATATCTTTGCGAGGGATTCTATTCAGAATGTCATTGGCCGTTAGAATGGCCTCTCCCCACAAGTTCTTGGATAAACCAGAAGTTATCAACATAGCATTCATCATTTCCTTCAATGCCCGGTTCTTGCGTTCAGTAATACCATTTGATTTAGGAGAATATGGGGCAGTAGTTTGATGTATGATACCATGTTGAGAACAAAACTCTTCAAATGGTGCTCCATACTCCCCACGTCTATCACTATGAATTGCTTTAATTAGTACACCGAGTTGGTTTTCAACCTCAGTTTTAAAGTGCTTGAATGAATTCAAGGTTTCATCTTTGCTGCGAAGCAAGTATACATAACAATACCTTGTACTATCATCAATGAAAGTCACGAAGTATTTCTTTCCACCTCTAGTTTGAATGAACTTCAAATCACATAGGTCACTATGGATTAATTCTAGAGGTTTGGTACTTCTTTCAATCGAATGGAAAGGCAATCTCGTTAACTTTGCTTCTACACACACCTCACACTTGTTTTGAGGTTCCATGTCAATAAAAGGTAACGATCCAGTCTTTACAAGTTTCTTGAGAGACTAGTAGTTAACATCTCCAAGCCTATTATGACACAAGTTGGAAGATTCAACCAAGTAAGAAGAAGGAGGCAAAGAAGAAATAGATTTCTCTTTTCCAACTTCATGAGTAATAGACTTCAACTTCTTTGAAACATTGCGTAAAGGAGTTCTGCGCAATAACGCCTACTTCACTTTCACGCCCATGCTTCCTTGAGCTTTCATTTGGAATGATAGCTCACACCTCTACTTGTAACCATTGCTCAAACTCACAATCTTGTCTTAAGTTGTTGTAAGTGTGCAGCTTTTCTGGAGCAAGAGTTTGAGACAAGAACAAGTAGAGAACAAACAGAAGTAGATATGTATTGATATACAAACAACAAAGAGCTTACAAAATATAAAACCCTTATCAACCACTAATCCGGTCCTTTGCACACTTCAGAAATGAAACAAGTCACATTCGGATTGCAATAATCTTTGATCTTCCAGCGACACCTCCAGCAACACCAAGGAGTAACAAACAACAAGGATATGATGAACGTATATTTGACGCGTTCATCTTGTCTTTCTTGCCTTCTTTTGCTTAGTTTTTTGGTTAGTTTTGTATAATAGTGTCACGTGTTGTGTTTTTTGCATTTTCAGGCACTTACGTACGAAACGGTGTTTTTGGAGCTAAAAACGAGCATTTTTTATGGAAAATGGCCCCGTTGAAGTTCCTCGACCTCCGTGGCTTTGTTCGTGAGTGCTTGAGCCCCAATAAGTGTTGAGAAGGAAGAGTCCAAGGCACCCGAGGGCCAATCGTGGGCAAAGGATTGAGCTTCCAAGTCAAAATCTGCCCCACAGAGCAAGTGAGCCGCTTCCGGAAGCCAAGCCCTCCGCTTGGAAATCTCTGGAATTCCAGAGAAGTGACCCAGTATCCAGGCGGTCCGCTTGGCAGAGCCCAAGCGGTCCGCTTGGCTGCAGTTACAGAATCGGGATTCTGTCTTTATAACACATTTTCAGTTAGTTTTTTGACAATCAGACTTCATCATTCGAATTTTGGAGAGCTCTAAGCCCCAATTTTCACCCTAGAACTCAGATTTACATTGTAATTCACATTGCATTTAAGATTTGCCCATAGGATTGCATGCTATTTTCATCTACGGAAAGGTTTCTATCAATTTCCACTAGATCGATAGATTGTTTCTTAGAAGAAGGAGAAATTTGAATCTCTAGTTTGAGGAAGTAGCATCTAGAGCTTCCACTTCTGGAATTAGGGAGGAATCTTTCTCTCATCTCTCGAAACCAGTTCTCGAATCTGTCTATTTAGGAGGTGAAATGGCGCAGCAGCCTATTCGTACTCTTACCAAGCCTACGGTTGGGGCTAGAGGGCCATAAATTGTCCTCAATGATTCCACAAGAAATTTGGAAATCAAGAATCACATGTTCCAACAACTTCCCAAGTTCTATTGGATGGCTAATGAGGATGTGATTGGATTCTTGAACGAGCTTGAGAATTTTTTTCTCCATCTTGGGCGACCAGGGGATGGTTTGAGTGATGATCATCTTCGTATGAAGGTATTTTCTATGGGTCTTGGCGATAGAGCAAAGGCTTGGCTCAACACTCTAGAGGCCGGTTCTTTGACAACATGGCAGATTTGCTTTGATAAGTTCGTGGATCGTGTTAGGAAACTTGTAATTTTGATGAGCAATTAACCATTCTAAATTAAGGAAAGTCCATTAACTATTACTCTTAAGGTCCATAGGAATTTAGAATTTTAAGGACATTGTAAAAGAGGAACGTTTGCTGAAGACTTAGTGTAGGTACTAGTTAGGTGCTTTAGTTTGCTGATGATGTACTTTGTTTTTACAAATGAACTATTGAAGCACTAGAACCGGTCAGAAACTTGAAGATTCAAAGACTGAAGATTTAGAAGAATTCTGAGAAAGGTATCTACAAAGGCACATGTTGCTCATAAAGTGAGATTTTCAGCAACAGCTCGCATAAGTGAAAATCTATATGACAGAGTAGGTTGTGCTTGCTGAAACTGAGACTGGCCACTTGCTGAAAAACATATGTGACCTCCTTGCTGAAGAAGTACTTGCATTTTGGCTCCAACGTTCACATTTGAATTCGATTCAAATGAACATTAAATGCAAAGTAGGCACGCGAAGAACATGAAGACTAGAAGACAATACAAAAGCAAGATAGTGACATCTTGAGGTGCAAAGCCTTAGAATTTGAAATTCAAACGGCTCCCTTGATACACTATAAATAGAGGTCATCCGGCAAAGAGTTGAAGTGTGTCAACAACGTGATCAAACTCTCACTTGTGCTTAAACACTCAATCTTTCATACTCTTTACTGCCCATTGATCCGTTCCAAGACTTAAGCTTGAAACAAAAGCTACTTGTGAAGAAGTAGAACATTCACGACTAATAAATTAGCTTAGTGTTCTTTCTTTTGAACAAGAACAAGTCTTGACACCAGAAACAACTTAACTTGCTTACTGAAAAGTATTACAAGTTGTGTTTTTATAGGTAACTTGTTATAGGTGAAAAGTTATACTCAAGTCATCTCATCCCAAACCTCTCTAACTGATAAACACCCTTTTTCAGGCGTGAAATTCAGGGGGAATTAATCAAGCATTGTGTTGCTGATTATAAGTCCCAAGTTTTGTGGAGAACAAGGTCACAGTTCTCTAGTTAGGTTGGAAACGAAGCAAATGTACTTTGGTTTCTGAATAATCATGAGTGATAGGATTTGTAAGGAACCTCAATCTTATCTTAGTGGATTCAGTCCTTGAAAGGACAAAGTGGATTAGTTGAGAGATTACGCCACTCTCAGATACCACTATAAAAGTGTTTGTATGATTTACTTTACCACATTTAGTTTTCAGCAAGCTACACTTATTGTACACTGTCATTCTGCTCACTTGCTGATACTAGCACTCTCTGAAAAGCACTTATTGTATAAAGTCTTCCGCACTCTGTTTTTAAAGTACCAGCAAACTCGTTACTGAAAAGTAATAAGTACTTCCTGTGAAAGTTAAGTACCAGAAAACTCATTACTGAAAAGTAATAAGCACTTGCTGAGAAAGTTTTTAAACGACGAAAGTTTGGAAAGACTATTCACCCCCCCTCTAGTCTTTTCTTGTTGTTTAAAGGGACCAACAAGTGGTATCAGAGCTGGAGGTTCTTTAATCTTCAGCACTGAACCTAGATCCCCTTAGGTGCTTTCCGTAAATCACTTTCACTTGATCAGTTTGGTAGTCTTTTGCTGACAGGATGTCGCTAGGCGATGCTCCCTTGTTGAAGCTGAAAAACTATGAAAAATGGCGAAACAATATGATGCTACATCTTGAGGCCATTAGTGATTAAATGGTTACTGTCATAAATGATGGACCTATCAAACTCACTAAACTTGAGAGAAACTTTCCTCACAAAATCACAGATACTGCTAGAAAGGAAACTATCTTAGGAGAACTGGTTGATACCGCCGTTCCAAAACCAAGAGAGGAATGGACTTCCGACGAAGCCAAAAGATTCCGTCTTGATGGCCAAGCAAGAAACATCATTATTCGATCAACTCTAGATACTATACACTGCAAACTGTGGGGTGCCAAAACTGCTAAGGAAGCTTGGAAAATGGTTCAAGATCTTTGTGCTGGATCTGACAAAACCAAGGAAAACAAACTCAAAGTGCTAAAGTTAAAGTTCCAAAACTTTAAACAAGGTACAAATGAGTCACTGGAAGACTTGGATTTCAGATTCACAACTCTAGTGAGTGAGATGGCTGCCTTTGGAGTTGGAAACTTCTATTCAGATTCTGAGAAGGTGAAAACCATTATTAGAAGTCTGAACCAAGAATGGATCCATACTCAGAACTTCTACTACAATCAAGGAATGCCAAATATCACTCCAACTGAGTTGTTCTCTCATCTTGCTACTGTCAATTACGAGACAAAGCAAAGAGAAAATGTGTTTGCTGAAAAATCGCAAAACATTGCTCTTGTCGCTAAGCCATCATCTTCTGAAAAGAAGAATGATAAAGAGCCTGCTGATGAAAATGCTCTTGTTGTTAGAAACATGAAGAAATTCATTAGTAAGGAACTTGAAAGGCGAAAAGCAAAAGAGAAGCTGAAAAAGCATCTTGGTAACAACTACCATAAGTACAAGAATGAAGCTAGCTCGCTAAAAAAGCAAGCTCAGCAATCAAATTTCTCTGAAGAACCGGCAATTGGCAATGATCTCTGCTTTTATTGCAAAAAGCCTGGACACTTCAAAGCAAATTGTCCTTTTCTGAAAGGCAAATTTGCTGAAAAGAAGAAAAAGTTCAAAATGGCTTTGATTGCTGAAGAAAAGAAGAAGCTTCAAGCAAAAATCGATACTCTTTGCATTGATACAAGCTCTGAAGATAGGGAGGTAGAGAGCTCAGACACTAAAGAAAAAGAAGCCACTCTTGATGTCGAGATTGGCAAGGAAGTTTGTGGAATAGCTATGGAAGCTTATCCAGATGTGTCAGACTACGAATTCTGCCTCATGGCCGGTCAGGTAAATTGTCCTACCTCTGACTCTGATTCAGAAAGTGAAGATGATATTGACCTTGATAGAATTCAAGGAGAAATCGAAAGATTTGAGAAAACTCTGAGCAAACAGCAAGAGAAACTACAGAATGCTGAACTTCTGACTAAGCAAACTACTGAAAAGTATGTCTGGCTGAGCGTTGAGTCAGAAAAGAAGGATGCTGAAATATTGCATCTCAAGAAGTTAATTGCTAAAGCTACAGAGAGGAATTCTCAAATGGCAATAGAATTGGAAGAGTATCAGTCCTCAATTCTAAAGTTACTTGCTGAAATACATGAAATGAAAAAGATGAAAGTCAATTTCAAATCTTATGTTGACGCTAGTAACACGCTGACTGAACTAAACTCTTATCTGAGAAACCCATCTCAGAAAGAAGGTTTAGGTGAAACGTATGAAGGTGATGATGTAATAATCTTGAGTAAGGACAAATCACCAATCACCTTTGTTCGTGCAACTGATAGCGGTCAACCGGAACTCTATCAGATTGGTCAATCTAAGGTTGCTAAAATAAGCAATCAAGTACCTACGACCTTAAACCCCGATGTTGCCACTCAAAGTAACAAGACTTTAAAAGGAAAACAGGTTGCTGAAAAGCAAACTGTTAAGAAAAAGGATGTTGTAAAGCATTCCGCCAAACAAGTTGTTGAAAAGCAATTTGTTAAGACTAAAGGCAAGATTACTAAAAGTAATCAGAAGAACTTTGCTGACAAACCTGAATCAAGTAAGGTTGCTGAGACAAAAGCTCAACACTCACCGAAAAGTGGACTTGGATTCAAAACCAAGCAAAGTCAACTCTTCCATGAGTATAAGCAAAGTCAGCAAAGATACTTCAAAGAGATGAACAAAACCAAGCCTAAGAGTTCTGACAAAACTAAAAACGCTAGGACTAGAAGGAACCTTGCCAGAAAAGAACTTACTGAAAAGTATGTTCAGCAAAAGGGTCAACCAAGCAAGACACCACATCAGAAAGTGGACTTGATTAGCAATGATCAAAAGTCTTTCGGTTCTAAGCCCTCTAGTTCCTGAGCAAGTAGAAAACAAGTCAAAGTTGAAAAACTCAAGACTTGGGTTTCCACTGGACGTTTTCTTGAACATGTTAATGGACATCGAATATTGGATAATTAACTTGTTTGCTCTTGATTGTGCAGACTTCAGCCACGGAGACAAACAATGCTATTTGGCACTTTGACAGTGGTTGTGGAAAGCACATGACGGGCAACCTTCTAAAGGTCCAACAATAATGTTTGCTGGTGGAGGCTTTGGTTCTACTAAAGGTTATGGTGACGTGAAGTTAGGATGCATTACCATTTCGGGAGTTCTTTATGTCAAAAATCTTAAGTTTAACCCAGCATGAGTCAATTTGCTGACAAAGGTTACTTCATCACAAAAGTGATGAATGTAAACTGATTGACTCTGAGACAAAGAAGGTTATTATGGTTGCTAGAAGATCAGGAGGTCTCTATACCGTAGATTGGTCTTCAGCAATCGTTGAAAAATGCCTTGTCTCAGATCATGATTGCCTTGCTGAAAAAGCATGGTTATGGCATAAACGAACAAGTCACCTAAACTTCAAGACGCTGAATAAGCTGTCTAAAAAGGCACTTGTAGTTGGATTACCTAAGGTTACTTTTAAGAAGGATGGTGTTTGCAATGCATGTCAGCAAGGAAAGCAAACCAAATCTTCTTTGAAGAAAAAGGCAGTACCGTCAATTACAAAACCTTTACAACTCTTGCACATGGACTTGTTTTAATTTTCTTCAACAAGCTATACTGGCAAGAAGTATGGTCTGGTGGTGGTAGATGACTATTCAAGATTCACCTTGGTAGTATTTATCAAACACAAGTCTGAAACAAGGACTGAAATACCTAACTTGCTGAACAAGCTTGAAGTCATGAAAAATGACAAGTTAAAAGTCATAAGAACAGACCATGGTACTGAGTTTGTAAACCAGTACATAACTGAGTATTGCACTTCAAAAGGCATACAACATCAATTATCCTCAGTAAGAACACCTCAACAAAATGGTGCTGCTGAACGGAAGAATCGTACCCATAAGGAAGCAGCTAGAACAATTCTTGGTGATACTGAAATAAGTGAAGCTTATTGGGTTGAAGCGATTCATACCACCTGCTATAGTCAAAATAGATGCCTGATAACTAAGGAATACAACAAAACTCCCTATGAGTTATTTGTTGGAAGACCTCCTAACATCACCCATCTAAGAGTATTTGGTTGCAAATGCTTTGTTCTTAACAATGGTAGAGAATACTTAAGAACATTTCAACCAAAGGCAGACGAAGCGATATTTCTTGGCTACTCCTTGCATAGTAAAGCTTATAGACTTTCAACAAAAAGGAAAAAAAGATCGAAGAATCAGTGCATGTTGTATTTTATGAAAAATCACAAGGAATCCCTGCTGAAGAAGAAATATCAGAATGTATGAAGAAACTACTCATACACGAGCAAAGAACTGAATCTGATGCTAGGAATATCAAATCAATTGAACTAAATGATGATTCTGACAATGACTCTCCTCCCCCAAGTCATGACAAGATAAATATAGTTCATCATAAAGAATTTCCGACAAAAGTTGTGGTTGCTCCAGATGTTGCTGAAACTACGCAACTTCCTGTGTCTGCTGACGAGTTACCTCAAACCAGCAATGCTGAATAAGCAGTTGCTGATGAACCAATTTCAGCAGAGACACAACAAGATACCAATAGTACTGAACAATAGTGCTGAAACGCTAACTTATCCAGATCCAAAGAGCAGAAAACCTGTTAATAAATGGATTAGAGATCATCCCTCTATGGATATGATTGGTGATATTGACAAACGCCAAGTGACTAGATCCAAAGTATCTACTAATCAAGAACTTGCTGAAGAAGCAAATGTCATTGAAGTAGAAGCTTTGTTCTCTTGCTTTGTTTCAGAACTTGCTAAACAAGATAAAATTGTTGATGAACACAAGTATAGGAAGCTCATTGGTTCCTTGTTGTATCTAACAACAAGTAGACCTGACATTCAGTATGTTGTTTGTGTGTGTGCTAGATTTCAATCTGATCCAAGAGAATCACACTACAAAAAGGCACTTAAGATACTGAAATATGTCAAAGGTACAGTCAATGTTGGATTATGGTATCCAAAAGATTCTGGATTGGAATTGGTTGGTTATTCTGATGCTGATCATGGAGGATCAACTCTTGATAGAAAAAGTACTTCTGGAACATGTCAGTTTCAAGGTACACGATTGATATCATGGTTCAGCAAGAAGCAAACCTGTGTTGCCAATTCATCCACTAAATCTGAATACATTGCGGCTGGTTGTTGCTGATACGAGATTGTCAGACTCAATTAATCAAATAAATTTGTTTTTAGCCAAAGGCAATTCACAACTACAACGAAAACCAACGCACGTAGTGTAGAAGTAAAATAACCTCGAGTGTCGATCTTTAAGGACTATAACTAGCTTTATCTAATTTAACTTAAACTATTAACTCAACAAGCAACTTAGCACAGATTTTCTTATCAATAATAATGGAAGTTAGCGATAGTATGATCATTCAAAGCATCAGGTTAATAATCATGCATGAAGTACTTGAACGTTTGCATAAAAATCTAAGATCATGAATTGTCCAATGTGTTCCGTTCAATTCAACACTACGAAGATAGAGGGCTTAGATAGATCAAAGAAATAAAGCAATAAGTCAAGTCTAAATCGCGTTACAGCCACTCATGCATAATTAAGAACCCTAGCTAAGAAATCACATACTATCACCAACGATAGATTTAGCTACTCATAGATAAATTGCAATAAACAAGAATCAAAGCAAGATTGAATGAAAACATGCTGAAAGAAATAAATAAAAGTAGAAAAATCGTGAGATACAATGTTACTAACGAAGGTTGTCAATCTCCGAAGAATTGCTAACTCACAAGCAAGAATTGATAAACAACGAGGTCCAATTGTTATGCTTAATCCTCCAAATTGATAAGAAAAAGAGCCTCCTATGCTAAGAATTCTCAGAACAGGCTCTGGAGAATTTGTCTCTCAAAATAATGTGGAAAGGTATGAAAAACGTAGAAAACCAGGCAACTATATATAATGTTCGGAATCGCACGGGGCGAACCGCCCTAGACACCGGGCGATTCGCCTGGTGCGGGGCGATTCGCCCCACGTCCCAGGCGATTCGCCTGGGACGTCCAGAACGACTCTAGCGAGATTTTAGTCTTCTTTTCCTTTTCGGACTCGGATTTTGCCTTCTAGTGATCTTTAAGCCTTGAAACTCGTCCCCTAGGCCTCAAATCTCATCCGGAACCTTCTAGATATACCACGAATGTCCTCGAAACATGAAAACCTCGCCCTCTTCATCAATATTGCCCATAAAAACACGTTTTTCACCTAAAACCTGAAAAATGCAAAGAAAAGAGAAACGTGACACTATTCTAATAAAATGCACTAAAATATAAGCTAAATTAACCTAGAGGATAGCTAAATTGGTGAAAAAGACTCGAATGAAAGTGTAAAACACACGTTCATCAAACTCCCCAAACCGAACCGTTGCTTGTCCTCAAGCAACTAAGCTAGACTCTAATGCAAAAAACCAATGCAACACACAAAATGGAGTCTCATGGCAAATGAAATGAACTAATCTATTGAGTCTATCAAAAACTTATGAACGATGACCATACAAATCATTACATGGATATTGGTTGAAGAATGCCTCGATTGACTCATACACATTCACATATGCACTATGTTAAACAAGATAGTCTCTCGTAACATTCTCTACCTGGACCTAGTCAGTGACGACGTAATGAAACATGTTAAAATACGAATGGTTGTCCCGTGCCTATGAAACTGAGGACTTACTACTGTTCACCAAGTTAAGACTTTCCCTCAAAGAGGTCGAACCAATACTGGCTCTCATCAAACGAAGGAGGGTTCCCTAAAAGTTCACACTCCCCTATTCTACCCATCTCTCAAGCAAAATCATAAATTAATCACCACTTCCTGAATGGTAGGACGAGGGTGGTCTAGAACAGATGACACTCAACAAATAAAAGACAAAAAATTACAACTCGATTACGAACATTACAAGAATTGAAAAATGAGACAAACACTTTGCTAAACTGCTTTTTGGCTTTCTTTGGACCCTTTTTTGCTTTTTTTTTGGGTCTCTTTTTCCTTTTTTCTTTTCCAGATCTTTTCTTTTCCTGGAATTTTTTCTCTTTTTTTTTCCAATTTTTTTTCTTTTTTATATATAGCCAGCAGTAGCACAACGAAAAAGAAATTACAATGACTCACAAACGACCTCCCCAAACCTATTCGAAAGAATAGGTTGAAGCACAACTTTACGAAAAAGGAAAACAAACTCATAACACTCAAAAATCGAAAAATAAGTCTAATGATAGCGTAACCCCCTCCCCAAACCTATTCGAAAGAATAGGTTGCAAACAAAGGATCACATAATCTCACACTACGTCCTTCCTAGGCATTTAGCAATCTCAAAGCAAGGTGAAGACTTGTTGCCTCTTAGGTACATAATTACTCGGGAAAACAACCATAAGATCCTAACATGCATCATCTTATTATAAAGGCCTTCGTGAACCGCAGTAGAGAAAACACCACTAAGTGATGTCGAGACTACCAAGCTTAACTAAGTGCATATATAAATGTGACAAGCCAAGCGGGAAAAACCTCAAACAAATTCATAGATATGAAACGCATGGTCAAAGGTCATAACTAGTTAATCTACCCAATAAAAAAGTTCAAAAAATTTGGCAATAAACTCCACACAAAAACATGCAAAACTATACTAGGATGAATGTAGTGTATGCAACGAAATACTAAGAAAGCGGCAAACGTGCAGATGCAAACAAAGTACAAGATACCATACTTAACATCATAAAGCCAAACAATACTTAACATCATGGTTCACATCCCATCCCCCCTCATGAAACTCAAGCTAGTCCCTAGCAAAAGAGAATGAGTAAAATAAAAAGTGATACTAGATGTTACCGAATGGTTTGTCCTCGGTCGGCTGAGTATATAAGAATGGACTTGTGAAAAGACTAATTACTGGGATCGTAATCCCCATAATAGTCCCTCCACATGTCAGACAGGAGATCATTGGACTGCTGTAGGGCCTCCTGTAGCTGACGGATGAGCTGTTGATGCTCCCACATTATCTCTCTCTCATTCCGGCGATGCTCCTCAGCTATCTCCCAATCGCGGTTGCGTTGGAAAATGTGTCCATCAATATTATGTTGCAACCCTTGGACAGAAGTGGTCAAGGCTGCAACGCTAGCATCAACTCTACCGAAACGGTCATCGAGGTAGGCCCGAAAATCAGAGAAGTCAATACCTCTAGACCCATGTGGTGCTCGAGGCGGTGCATGTGGCGGCCTACGAACAGAAGGAATATCAGGAATAGGAAATCGGCAAGCTCCATCATCAGTATCCATAGCATCCTCATCCTCGTCATCATCATTATCATCATCAGAATCACTTTGTTGGAGGGAAGCATCAACATCAGCAGAAGTAGTCGTGGGGTTCTTCATACGATACCTATTCAGTTGCACATCAATAGTTGAAGGGGAAAGAGAAGCGACCTCAGAATCCCCCTCAACAATGTCCTCAACCCCGTGATATTTGCAATATGCTGTGATAAAACTCGGAAAAATGAAGGGCTTCTTCTTCTTCTCCAAATGACGCTCGTATTCTTCATACATGATCTGCCCGATGTCTATACGATGCTTGCCCAACAAGCAGTAGAGGAGCTCAGCATAGTTCGGCTGAATCCGTGTGTCATTCATCCTAGGGATCAGGTTGAAAATACAAAATTTCATAACCACCTTAGCCTCAAGACTAAGGTCACTCTGATGGATCCGTCCAGGTTGTGCCCCGGTTTCTGGATACACATATTCCCTGTTGCAAATCACATATGTGATGTCACTTCCAATCCCCCTAGTAGCCCTCGAATACACATAGGAATGGCCACTTCCGGTGAACTCCCGTTCCCCCAAATGGATAAAATCAGAAATTGAGGCCGGAGTCCATGGCACGATCACGCCTCTAACAAGTACCCCCACCTTCTCTTCAAGATCCGTATAGCCAACGTAAAACTCATGGAGGAGGCTCTTATCATACCCCTTGAATCGGTTGGAAGTAAACCAACCCCAATTCCTCTTCCTAGCCAAACGAGAGAGCACCTTGTAACCCGGTCGGTTAGCATGACCGTCTGGAATTTCGATCCTTCTATCCGGAATGGTCGATCGTCCACCTCGAGCAAGCTCTGCTTGGAGCCTCAAACGGACGTCAATCGCAACAAGTGACAACTCGAATAACTCCTGGGAAGGTTGGGAGCTTGAAGCTGCCCCCTTGCCCTTCTTGCTCTTAGACAAGCCAGCTTTCTTCTTGTCACGTGGTGGCATGGTTCCTACAAGCAGCAATTAGTATCTTGTATGACATAAAACAGATTTATGCATATGCAAATGCAAGAGTGAAACACACGAGTGATAACATCAACAATCGTACTCCTCAAAACCTCCATGTCTAATCTAGCCACTTCTAGAACTAAAATGCAACACACCAACATATCTTAGACATGTAACATATCACATTAAGCTCTTCCTAGACAACAAATAGCCTTAAATCATAAGGCTCAAATCATACCATAGTAGCAAAAAATCTAGCATCGAAAATCCTCAAACTCATCAATCTTGCGTTCTACCATCATTTCCATCATTATCATATCAATAAGCACACCTATAGACATGGAACGAAAGGAAAAGAAACAATGCACCTTAAGACATAGACATCCAGTAGGCAAAATTCTCAAACCAACAACCCAAGCATAACTGAACATGCAATTGATGGTGAATAACGTTTCTAATCACACAAACAATCAACCCATACATCATATAAGCTCAATTGAAGCATAAATCAAAAAACCCCCAAATTTGAAAAATTAGGGTTCATGTGAAGTTACCTCAGATCCGAAGAATGAATGAACTAGGATGAAGATTTTTTGAGTTTTTGGGTGTTTTGGAGTAAGAGAGGTGAAGAAGATGAGATAATGAGGATTTGGGCGAGAAATCCCGCCCATATTCCATCTGAAAACGGGGGGCGATTTGCCCCGTGTGTGGGGCAAATCGCCCCCCACTGCCAGAGAGCCTAAAGCTTTCTGGCGACGTGGGGCGATTCTCCCCCCACCTCCAGAGGTGGGGAGACGAAATTTTCAAAAAAAGTTCAGTTTTTATCCCCGAAGACCATTCTCCTCATAAAAACACTCGAAAAAATTCACTCAAACATAAACATAAGCACAAAACATTACATAAACGAACAAATTCACATAAAGAAAGGCAAATTGTTCAATGTATGAATGCATGCAATGCAATAAAGCGATAAAAACTCCGGGTTGCCTCCGGGATAGCGCCATTGTTTATAGTCTTTGACTCGACTTCTTCTTGCTCTTAGTTCTTCTTTTTTAGGGTACTAGACTTCCCCTTCATGGATCTTTTCCTCATGCCACGAACCTGTGAATGAGAATGAACATAAACAGCAAGACCAAAGTAGTTAATTGTGTGAGAAGCATTGAAGTGAATATTTGGATCAGATATGGCTCGCAACACATGTTGCTTTCCATCCACCTCAATGGTGCAAGTTCTTCGGTAGATGTCTATTATGGAGCGTAGCTTAGTCAAGAACGTTCGCCCCAAGAGAACATCCCCCATCCCAGGTGTAGACGCCGGCATAACTACAAAGTTGGTGTACACAGAAGCTTCACCAATCTTAACCAATACGTTCTTCACAACGTCTTCGGGTCTCACAAAGGATCCATCTGCCAATTGCACAATAGCCTTATGCTCAGATAGTTTTCCAAGGCCACTCTTCTAAAACACATTCATTGGGAGCACATTAGAGTAAGATCCCGTATCTAGTGTAGCACGAATATCTTCAAGTTCACCAATTCCTACCTTAACATCGAAACTCTCAGGAATCCGCTCGGGGTCCTCTTGCTCCTCTTCACTCACATCAAAGCCAAGGTCCTTCTCTTCTTCCTTGGCTAGTGGAGGTTCTCCATCCTTGCAACACTTACAATTAGCACCTTTCTTGATAGTGATCTCAACAGGAAGATCACCTACTAAAGTAATACACATCGACTTCTCAGTGGTGCTAGGTAATTTCCCATGCTCCCTACTCGCTCCACGGTCAATCAACTCTTGCATCTTTTGATGGGCAAGCCTAGTGCTCTCTTCCAAACGATCCAGCCTCGCCCTAGTCTTCTCAGAATCTTCTTCATAACGCTTAAGAAAACCTTGGGTGTGATCAACCATTTTCTACAAGTTTTCCATGAGTAGAGCTGTCTTCGACTTCGATTGCTCCTTGGGAGTGGGATTTTCGCAGTGATCATTACCATAGCTAAGCTTACTACGGTTTTGGTTAGGGCCATAAGTTTGGCTAGCCGGTGCATATACTTGATTGTTTTGGAACCCTCTTCTCCAAAATCCACCTCGAGGATTCCTACCATCTTGTCCATAGCTAGCTTCTTGAGTACCGAATTCCGCAGCAAAAGCTTCCTCTTTGCTTCCTTGAACCCAATTGCCATCATCATATGCAAGCTCCGATCTACACATATGAGCTCCACGCCCATAGTTCTTGCATATTCGGCAAACTTCATTCGACATGGATGTTCCAACGGAGCTCTTGAGGACTTGTTTCAAGTCATTGGTAAAGCACTCGAATCGATCACCATTCCCCCATACATAGGGGCCTCTTGAGTAGGTGGAGCTTCAGGTCCACGTCTCCTAACCATTGCTCTTGAATCCTTGAATTGTGAACCCTTATCAAGCCTTTCGAAAACCGCCCAAACGGCTTTCACGGTTTCCTCCCAAATATTGCCACGGCATTGGAAATCCACCACTTGCTGATTCTCAAAGGTTAGTCCATTGTAGAAGTGTTGGACAAGATCCGAAAGCTCAAAACCATGGTGAGGGCACTTGTTCATGAGGTCTTGGAACCTCTCAAACGCGGTGTAGGTGATCTCATCATAGTCTTGTTTGAATCCAGTGATTTGCGCCTTAAGCGCGGTAGTCAATGTGTGAGGAAAGTATTTCTCCATGAATGCTGAAAAAACCTTTGCCCAAGTGTCAAGCGAACCCGCCGGTAGAGAACTCAACCATGCCTTGGCCTTGTCGCCAAGCCCCATAGAAAAAACCTTCATTCTCAACTCATTCACTGTTATTTCAGCTCCGGTTCGTGGAAGTTGGTTGACGAAGTCATCGATATCATGCAAGTACCCCATCACGTCTTCCCTAGCCAAGCCATAGAACCTCAGAAGTTGCTGGAACATGTGGTTTTTTATTTCCAGATCTCGAGTTGCAGACGAAAGAACAATCGTCGGTGCCCTCATACGATCCTTGGTGGGTTGAACCCATGATTTCAGTGGTCTAGCTTCTGCCATTACGACGATTTCTTCAAAAAGACTGTGTAGAGATTCAGAGAAATCGGTATCCTCTATTTCCTCTAGTTCACGTCGTCGAAGTAGTCGCCTTCTTTGGTGGTAGACTCTGTCGATTTCAGCGATTGGTTTAGCAAGCGGTGTTCCTCTAGATCGTGTACTTCGTATACACTATCTGTAACAAGCAAAGAAAAGAGTATCAAGAGAGATCAAATTAACTAAACTACTATAACTAGGAATTGAATGCTGAAAATATAAATAAGCTAAAAAAAAAAGGAGTATAGTCCCCGGCAACGGCGCCAATTTGATGAACGAGATTGTCAGACTCAATTAATCAAATAAATTTGTTTTTAGCCAAAGTCAATTCACAACTACAACGCAAACCAAGGCACGTAGTGTAGAACTAAAATAACCTCGAGTGTCGATCTCTAAGGACTATAACTAGCTTTATCTAATTTAACTTAAACTATAAACTTAACAAACGACTTAGCACAGATTTTCTTCTCAATAGTAATGGAAGTTAGCGATAGTATGATCATTCAAAGCATCAGGTTAATAATCATGCATGAAGTACTTGAACGTTTGCATAGAAATCTAAGATCATGAATTGTCCAATGTGTTCCGTTCAATTCAACACTACGAAGATAGAGGGCTTAGATAGATCAAAGAAATAAAGCAATAAGTCAAGTCTAAATCGCGTTACAGCCACTCATGCATAATTAAGAACCCTAGCTAAGAAATCACATACTATCACCAACGATAGATTTAGCTACTCATAGATAAATTGCAATAAACAAGAATCAAAGCAAGATTGAATGAAAACATGCTGAAAGAAATAAATAAAAGTAGAAAAATCGTGAGATACAATGTTACTAATGAAGGTTGTCAATCTCCGAAGAATTGCTAACTCACAAGAAAGAATTGATAAACAACGAGGTCCAATTGCTATGCTTAATCCTCCAAATTGATAAGAAAAAGAATCTCCTATGCTAAGAATTCCCAGAACAGGCTCTGGAGAATTTGTCTCTCAAAATAATGTGGAAAGGTATGAAAAACGTAGAAAAACAGGCAACTATATATAATGTTCGGAATCGCACAGGGCGAACCGCCCCAGACGTCGGGCGATTCGCCCCACGTCCCAGGCGATTCGCCTGGGACGTCCAGACCGACTCTAGCGAGATTTTAGTATTCTTTTCCTTTTCGGACTCGGATTTTCCCTTCTAGTGACCTTTAAGCCTTGAAACTCGTCCTCTAGGCCTCAAATCTCATCCGGAACCTTCTAGATACACCACGAATGTCCTCGAAACACCAAAACCTCGCCCTCTTCATCAATATTGCCCATAAAAACACGGTTTTCCCCTAAAACCTGAAAAATGCAAAGAAAAGGGAAACGTGACACTATTCTAATAAAATGCACTAAAATATAAGCTGAATTAACCTAGAGGATAGCTAAATTGGTGAAAAAGACTCGAATGAAAGTGTAAAATACATGTTCATTAGTTGCACAGCTCAAATCCTATGGATTCAGCAGCAATTAAGAGATTATGGTATTTCTGCAAAGAAAACACCAATCTTTTGTGATTATACAAGTGCTATTGCTACCACGCAAAATCCTAAGTTCCACTCAGGGACAAAGCACATTGATATTAGACATCATTTCATTAGAGATCATGTGGAAAAAGGAGACATTGAGGTTATAAAAGTAGGTACTGATGATCAACTTGCTGACATCTTTACCAAGACCCTACCAGATAATAGGTTTGCAATGCTAAGGTATAACCTTGGATTGATTGAACTACTTCAATAAAAAGGGATACATTTGGTGGATTGCTGAAACAGGAATTCAACAAGTCAATGATTGCTTAAAAGTCCCATTCCATTGATTTCTCTAAAAAGAGATGATCGTACACTATATGTTTGCTGAAACAGGCATTCAACAAGTAATTCTTTCAAACCAGGTATTTGTTAGGAAACTTGAACAGTTGCTGACACGGGAACTCAGTAAGAAGATTTCAAAGATTGCTGAAATTGGCATTCAGACAATCAAGGATACTGAAACAGGTATTCAAGTATCAAAAGAAAAATCTGAGACGGGAACTCAGCAAACAGCAAAAATAATTCTCAGATCTTACCAAAGAATATCTCAATATTAAGAATTTGCTGAGATGGGAACTCAGAAATATGTTTCACCCTAAAGAAAAATGAGATATTTGATTAAGGGGGAATTTTCAGCAAATACAAGGCTTGTTACTTGAAAAGGTAAGTGCTAAAGTCAGATTGAATAAAATCGCTGAAAAGATTCTTATTTACTTCAGCAAGCAATTAGCGTTGGAGTAAAAGAGATCAAATCCTGTGAATCAAGGTAAAATCAATTTGTGACGTTAATCATGGTACAGATAAACTCGCTGTAAATCATGACATAACATACAATCGTGGCCATTGATTTTAAAGCAGTTGATGATCCAACGGTTGATATTATGAAGAGAAAGTATGCTCTGACGGTTTTATGTTAGTGGTCCACTACGCATAAAATGCAAAGGCTCCACTAACTTAATGAATCTCTGTTTTACCCTTGCTGAGAACTCAAAGCAATTGAGCTTCTCACATAACAGAGATACTATACAAAATGAAGAGTTAGAGAAAGACAAAATTCTTTAACTCACATTTCCTTTCTCTACAAATTTTTCTAGCATGTGCTCTGAATTACTGTACCTCCGTTCATAAAAAGAAAAAAATCTCTTTTTCGTACTACTTTCAAACTACTATATAAGAGATGGCTCCCAAGAGACAATCTTCTAAGACCTCAAAATCCTCAAGGCAGACAGTGCTGGAAAAAGCACTGCTCCTACTCCGGTGAAAAATACGGTGAAAGTCGTGTTGGCTAACAATCGAATCACTGAAAGACCCATGCCTCCTGCATATCTCGACACTGCAAAGTGTGAGAAGATGATGCAATGGGGTGGATTTGCCAAAGATAAGTACATTAGATACTTCTATGAACAAGAACTGGACGAAGAAAACGTAGAGGCGTTGAATTACATTAATCAACAAGGCCTACTTTTCTTCATCAATGCTCGCACTAAGAAAGTGAGCATGTTGGACACTATGGAATTCTACAATAATGAAGAAGTCCAAACCCTTACTGATGGACAAGGAGTCACTGAAAAAGTGATTTCTACCACAATTCAAGGAGTGCAAATCATCCTGAAATGGATTGATTTAGCCAACATCTTTCAGATTTCAACTACTGGAACTGAAGATGACATCACTGCTTCTGATGAAGAAATTGAAGCCTTCTACAATGATGTCAGAAATGAAAGGATGAAGAAAGGCGAGATTGCTCCCGTGACTTGGACTAAACACGTAAAAAGGAAGCATCTATGCCATTCACTTGGTCTAGTAGCTCTGTTACTCATCAAAGTCCTAGACTCCCAAGTTGGAGGAATTGACCAAGTAGGCCTGAGAAGGTGGCCTTTGCTGATGCATATCTATGAGAACAAAACTGAAATCAACTGGGCTAAGTACATTTTCAACAGGCTTGTTGATTGTGTTACAAAGTTCAGGGTCAAGGTTGAAGACAACTCAGCCTCACCTTGGTTTCCAGTGATGTATGGATTGAAAATATGGTACATCCTTGAACATTTCAAGATGCAGCTAAGAAATCCATTGCCGATTAAGAAATCAGTACGCAATGTGGGAAGAGCTTTTTACAAGCTGAATGGACCTAGGGTTGCTGACAAGAAGTCAAAGAAACCAACAGCTGCAAATGTTGCTGAGACTAATAACCAGTCTATGAATGCAACAGTTGCAAATGTTGCAGATACTGATCAGCAAGCTAGGTATACAACAGCTACAAATGTTGTTGAGAATGCAACAGCTGCAGATGTTACTGCTGATACTGCTGCGGTTGCTGACACTACTGCACCCATCAAGAAATCTAAGAAGAAAAAGAGGAAAGCTGATGATTACACTCAAACTGCAGCTTCATCAACTGATCCTATTCCTAAGAAGGCACGGACAAAGACCTTTCAAGAAAGAAAACAACGGCACGCAAGTCTGTTCCAATTGTCCATGTCATTCAGGATGACGATGTTCCAGTGGTTGCTGAAACGCAAGCCACTGTTGTAGATGTTGTTGAAGTGTTTGCAGAAGCCTTCATCAATCCAATTAACTTGGATTCATCTGCTGAAGCAAGACCACATGGCAGTGGAAATGAAAATCCTGCCCAAGAACGCCTGGAAGATATCTACGTTGTAGATAATCTTGATGACAACACTCTGGAACTAGCAAGTGACATTGCTGCAGATTTGAGAAAAGCTGCATTTGCTGAAAGTGTCGTAGAAGAGACAGTTGCTGAAATAGCAACTAGTCCAGTCCGAGAAATTGTTGTAGCTGCAATTGCTGAAGAACCAGTTGCTGAGACTGCAATGGTTCAAGTCCCAGAGGTTGCTGAAACACAACAAGAGACAGTATTCGATGACGCATCTCATGATGTTAAGAATGTTAGACCTAGTTCACCATTGACTTCTATTGACAAACTCCAACTGGTGCTGAATGACCTAAGCCAGCAAATGGACTTGGAGATTGATGACAACTCCAATAAGTCAGTAGACCTGTTCATGACACGTAGTGAACTTAGAGGTCAAGATGTCTCTGCTCAACTTGTCAATTCAGAGACAAGGGAGATTGCTGAATCTGCACAACCTTCTCAGTTAGAGCAAGAGAAGAAGTCTGCTGAAGAACAAGTCCCAGATAATGAACCTGCTATCATTGCTGAAAGGACTGAGTCACCACCTGCCCTTCTTCAGTAGGTAGTTAACTCAGATATAAGCAAAACTTCACTATCTGAAACTTTATCTTTAGCTAATATAATTATTTCTTTACAGACTTCTCAAGATACAAGTCAGAAGATTGCTGAAACTTCTGCACCAGAATCCACAACGCCTGTTCAGCAGGTAGATGAAAATTTCGGTAAATCTACTAAGTTTGACAACTTAGTACTTGTATCTAATATTAAGTTATTTCAGGATGAACAATTCAAGGATGGTTCCACAGCTCCTGAAGAAATGGAAATAGTACCAGCACAACTTAGTGTGCAACATGAGCTTGCTGAAAGTCAGCAGGTAAATCATGTTATAGTTTTAGACTCTAAAACTATTTTCCAAACCATTCCTGAAATTAACTTTACTTCTTATTCAGGCTCAAAAGGAGAACGATGAAGTGGTTCACATCACGGAAGCTCTTGAAGTTAGTTCTGAAAAACTATACTCAAACTTCAAAAAGAACACTTTGACATGAGTTGCTAAGTCTGTTAGCAACTGGCAGAGGTATAGAAGGATGGATTTTTCCGATCTTCACATCCATCTGTCCAATGAGAAAAAGAGAAACTCTCTACTCAAACTTGAGACATTTCTACACTCAATACTTCCAGAAGAACTCTCATATTCTCAGCAAATGAGTTCAAGTCTGATTGCTACAATCAGAGAGAATATGAAAGCAAAATTCAAGAGTGCCTCTCCACCTGAACAAGCTGTGATGCTCAAGGGTTCCTTTGTACCCGTGGTGGCTGATCCCCACAAAACCAATGAGGAAGAGGAAGTTACAAGTGCAGCAATGTAAAAACATCTTGAGTTAGTCATACTGACGGACGATGATGAAGAAGAAGAGGATGAAAATATCCTTAAAGACACAAGTGATGATGAAGCCAAAGATTCTAAGGACAACAAGGACGATGATGATGATAATCAAGGTCCTAGTCCTGATGCTGGCGGAGTGAAAATGACAGTTGCTGATAATGAAAATCAAAACACTGAGAATCAGCAAGCTGATCAAACTCCCAGTTAGCAACAAGAATCTACTCCTGCTCCTGCTGAGACAAGTACTCCAACAACTGAACAAGTTGCTGAAACTGAAGAAGAGTACGCCAGAAAGCGTGTTGAATTGCACAAAGGCAAAGCTAAGCTTTCTGATGCCGAGTTAGCATTACTCGAAGCTAAGGTCACTGATCCAAACCTTGGAGAAGAAGAAGAAATGGATGAAGATTATCAAAGAGCTTTACAGAATAGTCTAGAGATTCATGACAAACATACAAAGAAAATAGATATTGCTCAATCTTCAGGAGTGAACAAAACGGAAGTCTCCTCCCTTCCACTTACTACTGGTGAAACTCCAGTCGTTGAGTCCAAAGAGTTGCCCTCAGCAACCACTCAACCAGAAGTGTCTGAAGCTAAAGATTTGGGAATCAAGGTTGCTGGCCTTGACGAATCTGATGAAGAAGAAGATCTATCTAACTTCTGTGCAAATGAAGAAGAAAAGACAAAGAAAGCTGAACCCACCGTGATTGAAATTCCTTCACCATCTCTCTTAACTGATGAAGAAGATGCTGAGAGAAGTCGTTTGCTGAGAAATGATGATCAGTTCGCAACTGAAACCAAAGCACATTCATTTACTCCTTCTCTAGTGCCGTTCCCAAACGTTGAGGAGTTTACTCCTAGAATAAAGGCACTAATGACTGTCCACAAAGCATGCCAAGAAGAGGATGATGCCTTGCTTGCTGAGAGTCCGCTTGACATTGGCAAAATACTGACTACTGTGCTGAGACGCACTACTACACTTACGATAGCTCAGAAAGACATCAGTCTACACCACAAAAGCTATGAAGAAGATGTCAGTCAGGCACTCAAGCTTGTTAAAAGCGCATTGAAAAAGGCTCAGGCTATGCTAGAAGAAAAAGTCGACAATGAGCGCAGACACGAGGAGAATCTGGCTTTTATTAAGGAAGAATTGTCTAAGCTAACCACAGATCAGCAAGACATGATTCTGAAATACAACAGCCTAAATACTCTTGCTAAAAATTGCAATGTGTTTTTCTCTCTACACATCAGACCTATGATGCAATCCATGTCTAAGGGGGAAGATAGAAAAAGAAAGTCTTCAAGAGACAGATCAACCAATCCCTCCATTAAAGCTGCCTGGACCACCTCCCAAAGAACCTCTTGCTGAAACAAAGCAAAGTTCTAAGAAAAGAGCTGAAACAGATTCTGAGAGAAGTTCAGCAAATCCAAAAAGGAGAAGAACTTCTGCTGAAACTTAAGAATTCTGTCACACTGAGAGTCATCAAGATCTAAATGAAGATGATGATAATGATGATGACCAAACAATATCTCAAGCTATAAGAGCTAAGGCTATTTCTGCTTTAACTCCATCTGGCCAATCCAAACACTTCTCTTCTCACTCCAGATCTTCAGCAAGAGATCATGAAAATGCTAAGTCAAGAAGAAAAAAGCAAAGACAGGAAGAAAGAAGGCTATCCAACATTGCAATTGGCACTGGCATTGATTATACAAAGACCAGCAATGAGGAAACCACTCAGAATGTGATCAGAAACCTCCATGGTTGCTGGATCATAAAGCTGGAAGATCTTTTGGACAATGATTTCTTTCCAACTGTTGTACTGAATCAAATGTACACTTGGATTGAATTAAAACTTGAAAGAAAAGAAAGAGATCCTCCTTCCTACCCAAGGAACATTGTTGCAAAATGGCTGAACTTAGAGATCTTGGTAAGAAGAACTTCTATCAGCAAGAAGATAAAACAAGAGCCTGATTTAATCAAGCCGATAGATGTTGCTTACTACAGTGACCCTTTAACCAAGAAGTCCAAAAAGAAGTATGGATTGATTCCTTATGAGTACTTTTATCTCACTGCAAAGGATCAAGAAGAAGATCTTCTCTGGTTAAGGAAGATTCATGCCAACAAGGGTATTTCAGACACTCAACTTCTACATACTAGCAATTGGGGCATGCACTTGTGGGTAATTCACTACAAAGAGATGAATGGTGAAAACCATCATTATACTGCTTGCAAGAATGCAAGGATTATTCAACTTGAAGTTCGTAAGCTACTTGAAGATTACGAGAAGGACTGTGTTGAATTCTCTGCTCTTGCTGAGAAGAGTGTAAGGGAGATTCTTAGAAAATCTTCTGCTGGAATAGATTAGTCCCTTGTAAAAAGCTTTATTTTGTTTTGTTTGCTGATTACTTTAGTTATCCATAAGCTTTCTTGTAAACTTACTGAAAGGTAACTATCAGCAATGAACTTTTTTACTCTTATTGGTTTTTGATTATGCAAACTATTTATGCTTTCTGTTTTAGTATTCAAGTATGTTTGTATTAATCAACTGATTTATTCAACATCAGAAACCTCTAAAAGGGTAACAATTAATTTAGCCATGAATTTCTAACATCAAAAAGGGGGAAATTTGTTAGGAAACTTGTAATTTTGATGAGCAATTAACCATGCTAAATTAAGGAAAGTCCAGTAACTAGTACTCTTAAGGTCCATAGGAATTTAGAATTTTAAGGACATTGTAAAAGAGGAACGTTTGCTGAAGACTTAGTGTAGGTACTAGTTAGGTGCTTTAGTTTGTTGATGATGTACTTTGTTTTTACAAATGAACTATTGAAGCACTAGAAGCGCTCAAAAATTTGAAGATTCGAAGACTGAAGATTTAGAAGAATTTTGAGAAAGGTATCTACAAAGGCACATGTTGCTCAGAAAGTGAGATTTTCAGCAACAACTCGCATAACTGAAAATCTATATGATAGAGTAGGTTGTGCTTGCTGAAACTGAGATTGACCACTTGCTGAAAAACATATGTGACCTCCTTGCTGAAGAAGTACTTGCATTTTGGCTCCATTGTTCACATTTGAATTCGATTCAAATGAATTCAAATGAACATTAAATGGAAAGTAGGCACGCGAAGAACATGAAGACTAGAAGACAAATGAAGGACGCTGTTGAAAGTACAAAAGCAAGATAGTGACATCTTGAGGTGCAAAGCCTTAGAATTTGAAATTCAAACGGCTCTCTTGATACACTATAAATAGAGGTCATCCGGCAAAGAGTTGAAGTGTGTCAACAACGTGATCAAACTCTCACTTGTGCTTAAACACTCAATCTTTTATACTCTTTACTGCCCATTGATCCGTTCCAAGACTTAAGCTTGAAACAAAAGCTACTTGTGAAGAAGTAGAACATTCACGGCTAAGAAATTAGCTTAGTGTTCTTTCTTTTGAACAAGAACAAGTCTTGACACCAGAAACAACTTAACTTGCTTACTGAAAAGTATTACAAGTTGTGTTTCTTTAGATAACTTGTTATACCTGAAAAGTTATACTCAAGTCATCTCATCCCAAACCTCTCTAACTGATAAACACCCTTTTTCAGGCGCGAAATTCAGGGGGAATTAATCAAGCATTGTGTTGCTGATTATAAGTCCCAAGTTTGGTGGAGAACAAGGTCACAGTTCTCTAGTTAGGTTGGAAACGAAGCAAGTGTGCTTTGGTTTCTGAAGAATCATTAGTGATAGAATTTGTAAGGAACCTCAATCTTATCTTAGTGGATTCAGTCCTGGAAAGGATAAAGTGGATTAGTTGAGAGATTACGCACTCTCAGATACCACTATAAAAGTGTTTGTGTGATTTACTTTACCGCATTTAGTTTTCAGCAAGCTAAACTTATTGTACACTGTCATTCTGCTCACTTGCTGATACTAGCACGCTCTGAAAAGCACTTATTGTATAAAGTCTTCCGCACTCTATTTTTAAAGTACCGGCAAACTCATTACTGAAAAGTTAGAAGTACTTGCTGATAAAGTTAAGTACCAGCAAACTCATTACTGAAATGTAATAAGCACTTGCTGAGAATGTTTTTAAACGATGAAAGTTTGAAAAGACTATTCACCCCCCCTCTAGTCTTTTCTTGTTGTTTAAAGGGACCAACAAATCAGTACTACCTCGCTTCCAAGACAATGGCTATGAAGAGCCAAATTAGCACCTTTGATCAGAAATATGATGAAGCTTTTCACGAGGCTTATGATAGATTCATGGGGTTGCAACATCGGTGCCCACATCATGGGTACGATAAGGGTCAGCTTCTCCAATACTTTTACAATGGCTTACATCCTGAGATTCAATCGCAAGTGGATAGTATATGTGGAGGTAGTATAGGAGAGTTGACGCCTACTCAAGCTCAATTGAAGCTAGACACCATGTACCGGAATTCTCAAAACCGGAATGTGAGAGCCCGTGAGCTTCAAAAGGAGCAAAGAGGTGAGGCCAAGATGGTGGTGGAGAAAGATGAGTTCGATGGGTTCGCCCATGAAGTGAAGCAAGCTTTGAGGCAAAGCGTTCCTATTCCTTCTACGAAAGTTTGTGGTGTGTGCAAGAACTATGGGCACCCGACCTACTTATGCCGTTCTGAATTTGCTAGAGAGAAATTTGTCAAGAACGAGGTCCGTCAAGACTTGTATGCTGCTATCGATGGAGAGCAAAGTGTTGAGGACGTAAATTATGGCCAGGGGTATGGCAATGTGAGGCCACAAAACCGTGGAGGGCAAGGACCACGAGGTGGATACCAAAACCAAGGCAATTATGGTTATGTTAATAATCCCGATCAATATGCCTATGGGCCTAATCAAGATAGAAGCCGTCTCAGCTATGGGAAGAATTGGTATGAAGGAGTACCGCCTTCTAATCCTACACCTCCATCTCTGGTTGCTAATTGAGGGCCGCAACGTGGAGGAGTGCTTCCTTCGCCTCCTGTCTCTTCTCTCAATGATCTAGTGGTTAAAACGAACAAGTTCATGGAGCACTATTATCTCAAAGAGGCTACTAACAATCAACGGTTCGAAAAGCTTGAGGCTAGTAGTAGCAACCTTCATAAGAAGTTGCAAGAGTTGATAGATCGAGGAACTAGTAGAGAGCAAGGGAACTTTCCCGGTAACACGGAAAAATCTATGGCTATAACCGTGGTGACTGATCTTCCCGTAGAAATTACGGTTGTGAGGGACAATGTACGAGTTGAGGTGCCAAGTTGCAAGATAACTGAAACTTGCAAGGTGAGTAAGGAACTTGAGACTCCTAAGGTGGATATGAAAGAGGAGATAGTCGCACAATCTGATGCGATAGTTGAGGAAGTGAAAGAAAGCTCATCGTCTGAGGATGTGATGGTAGATGTGGTGGAAGTGCCTATCCAAGAGAGCTTTGATGTAGAGATCGGCTTGGGGAAGAAGGATGGAATAGTGGCAACTCTTGACACGGGAGCGGGTGTGAATGTCATACCTTTGAACGTGTATGAAGAGTCGGGTTTGTCTGGCTTGAGACCCATGAAATGTATGGTACAATTGGCGGATGGGTCCATGAAGAAGCCATTGGGTGTGATTGAGAATCTGGTGGTTCGAATTGCCGGTGTAGAGGTGAAGACGAATTTCATCGTCATGCCTACATCTTCTGCAAAGCTCAAGGATGTGGTTCTTTTGGGTAGAGCTTTCATCAACAAAGTGCATATGTTCATAGACATGTATTGCCGTACATGTAGTTTTGCGGTAAATGGCAAGCAACACACGTTGTGAGCCATAGTTAATTCATGTGCTTATGTTGATACTAACAAACTTGTACGATTTTTTGGTCCACTTTATGTTCGTCGAGATGTGTAAGGACTTGATGCTTTGAAGAGCATTTGGATGGGGAAGTCTAGTACCCAATGCGAAATTGATCCCGCATGAGTTGTGAAGAGTCGAGCCAACATCTTCTAAACAAAGACGCTTCTCGGGAGGCAACCCGAGGTTGTAGGTACTTGCATATAGATTAGAAGCACGTTTAAATTTTGTTTTGTTGAGTGGACAAGGTTTTTGGGTTGAAAATTTAGCAAAAGTCGGAAAAAAATGGAGTTGGAGCATTCAGGTCCAAAGTGGACCGCTTGGCTTTTTCAAGTGCGCCGCTTGGAAACTGACTAACTCTCTGGAATTTCCAGAGAGTTTGGCCAGTAACCAAGCGGACCGCTTGGGAAAAGCCAAGCGTCTCGCTTGGCTAAGTGGACCGCTTGGGAAGTGACCAAACTTTCTGGAATTTCCAGAGACTTTGGTCAGTAACCAAGCGGACCGCTTGGAAACAGTCAAGTGGCTCGCTTGGCCAAGCGCTCCGCTCGGCTGCTGATGAACCGGGTTGTCAGACTCAATTAATCAAATAAATTTGTATTTAACCAAAGGCAATTCACAACTACAACGAAAACCGTAGTGTAGCAGTAGAATAACCTCGAGTGTCGATCTCTAAGGACTATAACTAGCTTTATCTAATCTAACTTAAGAATATAAAATCAACGAACGACTTAGCAAAGGTTTTTCTTAGCAGATAATGGAGATTGGTGATAGTATTGTCATTCAAAGCATAGCAGGTTAATAATCATGCTTAAATTCTCCAGAGTTGCATAGAGATCTTTGATCAATGAATTGTCCAATTGTGTTCCGTAATTATTCAACACTACGAAGATAGAGATTTAGATAGATCAAATAAATAAAGCAATAACTCAAAGTATAATGCGCGATATAGCCATTAGCAAAATTATTAACCCTTCGCTAAGAAATCACATACTATCACCAACGAGAAGTTTAGCTACTCATAGATGTCATGCAATCAACAGAAATCATACCACGAATGAATGAAAACATGATGAAAGATATATAAATATAAATAGAAAAACGGTAAGATACAATGTTACTGAAGGTTGTCAATCTCCGAACAATCGCGATCTTACAAGCTCCAAAACGCTAAGAAAAAGGATCACCTAAGCTAAGAACCCCCAGAACAGGCTATGGAGAATTCCTACCTAAAACTACTGAGAAAGGTGAGAGAAAAGGTCTGAGAAAGTATGAAAAATGGAGAAAACTGAGCAACTATATATAGTGTTTCGGAAGGTGTGGGGCGAAGGGCCCCACACACCGGGCGATTCGTCTGGTGTGGGGCGATTCGCCCCACGTCCCGGGATATCTTTTACTTTTCGGACTCGGTTTTTGCCTTCTAGTGACCTTCTAGCCTTCAGATTCGACCCCTAGACTTCAAATCCTATCCGGAATATTTTGGATACTCCAATTAGGCCTTCGGAACACCAATTCCTTGTCTACTTCAATATAATTGCCCGGAAAACCTCGTTTTTCACCCAAAACCTGTAAAATACAAACTAAAGCGAAACGTGACACTATTCTAATAAAATGCACTAAATTATAGCTAAATTAACATAGAGGATAGCTAAAATAGGTGAAAAAGACTCAAATGAAAGTGTAAAATACACATTCATCAAACTCCCCAAACCGAACCTTTGCTTGTCCTCAAGCAACTAAGCTAGACTCTAATGCAAAAAACAATGCAACACAAAAAAAATGGAGTCTCATGCCAAATGAAATGAACTAATCTATTGAATCTATCAAAAAACGTATGAACAAAAACCATACAAATCGTAACATGAATATAGGTTGAAGCATGCCTCGATTGACTCATACACATTCACATAAGCACTTATGTCAAGACAAGATAATCTCTCGTAACATTCTCTACCTGGACCTAGTCAGTGACGACGTAATGAAACATGTTAGAATACGAATGGTTGTCCCATGCCTATGAAACTGAGGACTTACTGCTGTTCACCAAGTTAAGACTTTTCCTCAAAGAGGTCGAACCAATACTGGCTCTCATCAAACAAAGTAGGGTTCCCTAAAAAAGATAACACTCCCCTATTCTACCCATCTCTCAAGCAAAGCCTTAAGCTATTCACCACTTCCTGAATGGCAGGATGAGGGTGGTCTAGAACAGATGACTCTCAAAAAAGAAAAGATAAAAAATTACAACACGATTACGAACACTACAAGAATATTACACTTTTTTTTCTTTTGTTTCTTTTCCAGTTTTTTTCTTTTTTTCTGAAATTTTTCTTTTTCTCTTTTTTTCAATTTTTTTTTTTAGCCAGCAGTAGCACAACGAAAAATAAATGACTCACAAACGACCTCCCCAAACCTATTTGAAAGAATAGGCTGGAGTACAAAATTTACGAAAAAGGAAAAATAAACTCACAACACAAAATTGAAAAACGAAAAACAAGTCTAACGATAGCGTAACCCCCTCCCCAAACCTATTCGAGAGAATAGGTTGCAAACAAAGGATCACACAATCTCACACTACCTCCTTCCTAGGAATTTAACAATCTCAAAGCAAGGTGAAGACTTGTTGCCTCTTAGGTTCATAATTACTCGGGAAAACAACCATAAGACCCTAACATGCATCATCCTATTATAAAGGTCTTCGTGAAACGCAGTAGAGAAAACACCACTAAGTGATGTCGAGACTACCAAGCTTAACTAAGTGCAATACATAAATTATGACAAGCCAAGCGAGAAAAACCTCAAACAAATTCATAGAGATGAAGCATATGATTAATGGCATATTTAGTTAATCTACCCAATAAAAAAGTTCAAAAAATTGGCAAATAAACTCCACATAAAACATGCAAGACTATCCTAGGATGAATGTAGTAAATGCAACTAAAAACTAAGAAAGCAGTAAACGTGCAAATGTAAATGCAAACGGATAAACATGCAAGGTACTATACTCATTCTACCAATGTCAAGCTCTAAACCATCAATGGCAAGCTCCAAACTAACAACACTAGTTCACTTAAATCCCATCCCCCCTCATGAATTTAAAGCTAGTCCCTAGCAGTAAGAAAATGAGGAAATAAGATGTGATACTAGATGTTACCGCGTGGTTTGTCCTCGGTCGGCTGAGTATGCTGGATGTAAGGTATTGAGACTGCTCGAGGGGCCTTATAGGTGATCATCGGGGCTTGTGGTAGTGGCGGTACTTCCATTAATAGATCGGATAGGACCAACTCATCCATCTGTATCATCATTGTCCCTATTGTCTTCATTGTCACTACTGTCACCAACATCATCACTAGTAGAGTTGCATTATCGAAGAGAATCTTCAAGATTGGCCGCCGCTGTTATGGAATCTTCCACCTGGTATCTCTCCAATAGGTTGTGAAGTATTGAAGGGGAAAGAGCAGTGGTATCAGAGCCTCCCTCTCCAACGTTTTACACCCCGAGGAGGTTACAGCAAGCTGCTCGGATACTCAGAGGTTGTCTTCCATTTTTTTCAATGTCGACCACATTCTCTACGGTTGATGCCCCCGATGTCTATATGATGCTCCCTTTAGAGGCAGTCAAGGGGCACCCCTAAGAGGGGCTGGGTGTCCATGTCATTATGTTTTGGAACCAAGCTAGCGATTCGGAACTTTCTCACCACTGTCGACTCAAGACTGAATCCGTTGGGTTGAGATCGTCCCGGTTCCTTCCTGTTCACACGAACCTTGCAGTCCTTGTGATAGATTGCTGACGTAATAATTGCTTCTATCCCTTCGGTGGTTCATTAATAGGCATATGAGTCCTTACTCCAGGTGGATTCTCGCTCCTCCTTTTGGATAAACCGCGACGTTGCTGTAAGAGCCCGTGGCTCGAACGCACCTCTAACGAGATCACTCTCCTTGACATGGTTGTAATCAATCCCCCTCCAATACTTCATAGTAGCCAAATGGGAGTGCTCCTCTCCCTTTGTGACATGGTTCCTACAAACAGCAGTTAGTACCTCGTATGAGACAAAACTGACTCATGCATATGCTAATGTAAGAGCAAGACACATGAGTGATAAAATCAACAATCGAACTCCGCAAATCCTTCATGTCTAATCTAGCTACTAATATGCAACACACCAAAATAATTTCGACATGTACATATCGCATTACGCTCGTGCTAGACAACCAACAACCTAAATAATTAGGCTCAATTCATACCATAGAAGCGAAAAATTCTTGCATCATAAATCCTCATACTCAACAATTATGCATTCTACAATCATATCCATCATCATTACATCAGTAAACACAATCATATGTATGGAATCGAAGAAAAAGATACATTGCATAACAAGATAAAAACATCTAGTAGCAAAATTCCTAAATCAACAATGCAAGCATAATTGAGCATGCAATTGATAGTAAATAACGCTTCTAATCACACAAACAACCTACTCATACATCATATAAGCCTAATTGAAGCTCAAAACAGAAAACCCCCAAATTTGAAAAATTAGGGTTCATGTGAAGATACCTCAGATATGGAAAACGAATGCACTAGAGTGAAATTTGTTCGGATGAAAAGAAAGAGCACGTAATGGGCTTCGATTGAAGCTAAAGAACACAAAATTTGATGGAGAATTGAAGATTTTATGAAGGTTTGAAGTTAATTTGCTTTTTTCGGATTTTGGGGAGAAAGAAGTGGAGAAGATGAAGAAAATGAGGAGAAAAGGGAGTTTCTCGCGTTTTTAAGCTGCAGATCTCGTGGGGCGAGTCGCCCCGTGCGGGGCGAATCGCCCCGCACGTAGGGCGAATCGCCCCGCACGTCCATAGAGTGCGGATCTCTCTGGACTTGTGGGGCGATTCGCCCCCCACCTCTTGAGGTGGGAAGACAAAACTTTCGAAAAAACGCGGTTTTTAATCCCCGAAAACCATTTTACTCATAAATCCACTCAAAAAAGCTCACTCAAACAAAAACATAAGCACATACGACACAGAGACGAACAAATTCACATATGAAAAGCAAATTGTTCAAGTATGAATGCATGCAATAAAGCGGTAAAAAATCCATAAAAACTCCGGGTTGCCTCCCTGATAGCGCCATTGTTTATAGTCTTTGACTCGACTCCTTCTTGCGCCTAGCTCTTCTTCTTGAGGGCTAGACTTCCCCTTCATGGATCTTCTCCTCATGCCACGAACCTGTGAATAAGAATGAACATAGACAGCAAGACCACAGTAGTTAATGGTGTGAGAAGTATCAGGTTGATCAGATATGGCTCGCAACGCATGTCGCTTGCCATCCACCTCAATGGTGCAAGTCCTTCGGTAGATGTCTATCACGGAGCGTAGTTTAGTCAAGAACGTTCGCCCCAAAAGAACGATATCCCCCATCCCAGGTGTAGACGTCGGCATAACTACAAAATTGGTGTATACAGAAGCTTCACCAATCTTGACCAATACGTTCTTCACAACGCCCTCGGGTCTCACAAAGGATCCATCCGCCAGTTGCACAATAGCCTTATGCTTAGATAGTTTTCCAAGGCTACTCTTCTCAAACACATTCATTGGGAGCACATTAGAGTAGGATCCCGTGTCTAGTGTGGCACGAACATCTTCAAGTTCACCAATCCCGACCTTAACATCAAAACTTTGAGGGAGTGGCTCGGGATCCTCTTGCTCCTCTTCACTCTCGTTAGAACCAAGGTCCTTCTCTTCTTCCTTGGCTAATGGGGGTTCTTCCCCCTTGCAACACTCGCACTTAGCAACCTTCTTGATGGTGATTTCAACAGGTAGATCACCCACCAAGGTAATGGACATCGACTTCTCAGTGTTGCTAGACAGCTTGCCTTGCTCCCTACTTGCTCCTCGGTCGATCAACTCTTGCATCTTTTGATGGGCAAGCCTAGTGCTCTCTTCCAACCGATCAAGCCTTGCCCTAGTCTTCTCAGAATCTTCTTCATAACGTTTGAGAAAACTTTGGGTGTGATCAACCATCTTTTGCAAGTTCTCCATCAGTAGAGTTGTCTTCGACTTCGGTTGCTCTTTTGGAGCGGGATTTTCACAGTGGTCATTACCATAGTTAAACCTACTACGGTCTTGGTTAGGGCCATATGTTTGGCTAGCCGGTGCATATCCTTGATTGTTCCGGAACCCTCTTCTCCAAAATCCACCTCGAGGATTCCTACCATCTTGTCCGTAGCTAGCTTCTTGAGTACCAAATTCCGTAGCAAAGGCTTCCTCTTCGCCTCCTTGAACCCAGTTGCCATCATCATATGCAAGCTCCGATATGCACATATGAGCTCCATGCCCATAGTTCTTGCATATTCGGCAAATCTCGTTTGGCATGGCTGTTCCAGTGGCGTTCTTGAGGACTTGTTTCACTTCGTTGGTAAAGCACTCGAATTGATCCCCATTCCCCCTATACATAGGGGCTTCTTGAGTAGGTGGAGCTTCAGGTCCACGTCTCCAAACCATTGCTCTTGGGTCCTTGAACTGCGACCCCTTAGCAAGCCTTTCGAAAACTGCCCAGATGGCTTCTGCGGTTTCCTCCCAAATATTACCACGGCATTGGAAGTCCACCAATTGTTGGTTCTCGAAGGTTAGTCCATTGTAGAAGTGTTGGACTAGATCAGAAATCTCAAAACCATGGTGAGGGCACTTGTTCATGAGGTCTTGGAACCTCTCAAACGCGGTGTAGATGGTCTCATCATAGTCCTGTTTGAATACAGTGATTTGCGCCTTAAGCGCGGTAGTTGATGATGTCGTTTTTCACCAATTAAATTTGTTTAAAAAGCCAAAGAACACCTTTCACTACACAAACAGAGTGCAATGGCAAGTTGTCCCCGAGTATCGTTCTCTCGGGACCTAACGTGGCTTTGATCAAGGTTTTTGCTAGCTAATTTCAGTCAACTAGATGATGATTTTTGAGAAAGATGTTTGAACAAAGGAAGTGAGAAATCAAGAGTTTTTGTAAACAAGTTTGGAAAACGGTCGGTGGTAGAAATCGAATACACATGCATGGATTACGAATATGCTCAAAAGTTCAGTGCGTAAAACCTTCAATTAAGTTTGCTAAGCAACTTGCCTAGGTAACTTTCAAGACACACATCATGAAAGACCACTATCAATAATTTAGAGGTGTTTGTCACTAACACCATTTATCTAGCATGCTGCAAATCACTAACATACAATCCTATAGCTTTCATTGACCAACGAGTTTGTCACATACTCTATTCGAATATATTTTATAGGCAACTACGAATCATATGAAGTAATTTGCAGCAAGATTGACTCACAACCTCATGTAAGCATAAGCATAATCCCTAACATGCATAATTCTACATTCTACCACCAACACAAAGGATTTAGCTACTCATATTCATCAACATAGACATCATTTCATATGAATAATAATCAGAATACATCAAATCAAACTATAAGACAAGAGAGTGATACAAGTTACCACCAAAGCTGTCACTAATCGGTGGAAAGCAAAGAAAACCTCTCCGTAGATGATTATAAAGGATGAATTCCAATCAAAATTTCGAATCCCAACCTAAATTAGAATGAATCCATGAGTTACTCTGAGTTTTTGGGGCTTAGGGCTGTCCAAAACTCGTCTCCAATGTTCTGTATATCAAAAAGTAACTCCAAAATCAAGTAATGAAGGCAAAATCTGGATCTGTAACGGCTGCCAAGCGCTTCGCTTGGGCAGAGCCAAGCGAAGCGCTTGCTTCCTGTTCCTCTTTTGAAATCTCCTGAAATTCCAAGCGTCCCGCTTCTCGAATTCCAAGCGAAGGGCTTGCCTCCTGGGCAGATTTTGGCCTCGAAACTCGATCTTTTGCCCACGAACGGCCCTCGGGTGCCTTGGACTCGTCCTTCTCGGCACTTATTGGGGCTCAGACACTCACGAACAAGCCACGGAGATTGGGGAACTTCAACGGGGCCATCTTTTCCATAAAAAAGGCTCGTTTTTAGCTCCAACAACGCCGTTTCGTACCTAAGTGCCTGAAAATGCAGAAAACACAAAACGTGACACTATTCTACAAAACTAACCAAAAAACAAGGCTAAAAGATAGCAAAAGAAGGTAAAAAAGACAAGATGAACGCATCAAAAATACGTTCATCAAACTCCCCAAACCAAACCTTTGCTTGTCCTCAAGCAACAAACTATCCTAAATGCAACACAAAAGGAGTCTCATGCCAAGTAAAGTGAACTAATCTATTGAATCTACCAAATGCTTATGAACAAAACCAAATGAGCATGACATGCAAGTAGGTTGAAGAATGCCTCGATTGCGAATATACACATTCTCATGTGCACTTGGTTAAGCAAAGGAGTCTCTCGTAACATCTTCTACCTGGACCTGGTCAGTGACGACACAATGATTCACATTATCATACTACAATTTGCCCGTGCCTATGAAACCGAGGGCTTACTACTGTTCACCAAGCGAGACTTTTCCTCAAAAGAGGGCGAACCAATACTGGCTCTCATCAAACGAAGGAGGGTTCCCTAGAAAAAGAAGACACACTCCCCTATTCTACCCAGACTCTCAAAGAACGAATCTCATTCAACCACTTCTTGAATAGCAAGACGAGGGTGGTCAAGAACAGGCCTTGGACAAAGGCGACACGAAACAAAAGATAGAATTTACAACTCGATACTTCACAGGGACAAAATATTTACATGACACTTGACACTACGAGACTGCTTTTGGCTTGCAACGACCCTTCTTTTGCTTTTGGGTCTTATTCTTTATTTTCTTTCTTCTGTTTTATTTTCTCTTTTTCTTTTCTCTTTTTTTTTTTTTTTTTTTTTTTTGTTTTTTATATAGCTAGGCAAGCAGCAGTACTACGTGTCAAAAACCTCCCCAAACCTATTCGAGAGAATAGGTTTGAGCACAAAGACGAAAAAGAAAAAGGGAAAAACTTTTTACAAAGACACCTCCCCAAACCTATTCGAGAGAATAGGTTGGGACACAAAACAAAAGAAAAATAAAGCTAAGAAAAATCTACAACGACTCAAGACGAAAGACAAGTATAACAACGTAATCCCCTCCCCAAACCTATTCGATAGAATAGGTTTAATACAAGGAATCACACACCTCACACTACCTTCTTCCTAGGCATTTGGCAATCTCTAATCGAGGTGAAAAACTTGTCGCCTCTTACGTACATAATTACACGGGTTACAACCATAGATTCTAACATGCATCATTTTATGTGGTCATCGTGAATCGCAGTAGAAGAAACACCACTCGAGGTGATGTCGAGACTACTAAGCTTAACTAGTGCACAAGTGAATGTGACAAACCAAGCGAGACAAGCCTCAAACTACTTGCAAAGTGATGCAACATATGATAATGGTCATAAGCACTTAGTCTACACAATAGAAAAGTTCGAAAAAAACTTGGCAATAGACTCCGCACAACAACGTGCAACAACTAATCTATGGATGATATGCATGCAAAAATTTGAAAAAACACGACAAATCACATGAACTTGAGTAAAATCAGGCATGTACGAACCACACAAGCATATAGTACTGAAAATCCAATACCCCCTCCCCAAACCTAAACTTTTGCTCGTCCACTAGCAAAGAAAAGTTGAATGAAAAGGAAAAATTGGATTGAAAGTACACTTCCCTGAGATAAAGGTTCGTGTCCAATCTCCTATATATGAGTAGTACCTGAAAGGACTCAAGAAACATGTGAAAACGGGTGCACAAAGGTGGCGAAATGAGAAAAAGGGAAAATATGGGGGAACAGGGCCCAAGCGGCCCGCTTGGACTATGCCAAGCGAAGCGCTTGGCCAAGCGCTCCGCTTGGCATCATCCAAGCGGTCCGCTTGGTGATGCCCAAGCGGGGCGCTTGGCCTGTTTCCCCATTTTTCAATTTTTCTCAATTCTAACCAACTAAGGCACCGAGACAAAAGGCTAAGCTACTCTAAACACGATAAAAGGCACACAGGCCACAACTACAAAAGCAAACTAAGAGTGCAAGAGACTAATGAAATGAACTAAGATACAATAGGTACCTCGACCAAGTCAACTTCCACTTCATGAGTCGACTCGAGAGGCTCTAGGTACGGCTTAACTCTCTGGCCATTGACCTTGAAGGTAGCTCCGGTTTTGTTGTCCAAGAGTTCCACAGCACCATGGGGTGCTACTCGGACAATTTCAAATGGTCCGTCCCATCTAGAACGGAGTTTTCCAGGAAAAAGTCGCAACCGAGAGTTGAAGAGGAGTGCCTTTTGACCTGGGCCTAAATCCTTGCGGATGATGCCTCTATCATGATACCTCTTTGCTCGTTCCTTGTATATCTTACCACTTTCGAAGGCTTTCAATCTTAGCTCATCTAGCTCGGTGAGTTGCAAAAGTCTTTCTTCACCGGCTTTCTCCATATCAAGGTTCAATTGCTTGATAGTCCAAAGTGCTCTATGCTCCATCTCCACGGGTAGATGGCAAGCTTTCCCGTACACAAGCCGGTAGGGAGTGGTACCAATCACCGTTTTGAACAAAGTCCTATATGCCCATAGTGCATCTGGCAACTTGGTGGACCAATCCTTCCTCGAGGGTTTGACCACCCGCTCCAAGATTTTCTTGATTTGCCGATTGCTCACTTCCACTTGGCCAGATGTTTGAGGATGATATGGAGTAGCAACGAAATGTTTCACCCCGTACTTCTTCATGAGATTAGCGAAGACCTTGTTCACAAAGTGAGCTCCCCCATCGTTGAAAATTGACCTCGGGGTCCCAAACCTATTGAAGATCACATCACGAAGAAAAGAGAGTACAACCTTGGCATCATTAGTCCGGGTGGGAACAGCCTCTACCCATTTGGTGACATAGTCGACCGCAACCAAGATATATTTGTACCCATTACTCTTAGGGAATGGTCCCATCAAGTCTATACCCGAAACATCAAAAGGCTCAACAACTAAGTTACCTTGCTGGGGCATCTCTTGTTGCTTGCCAATGTTGCCACTCCGTTGGCATGAGTCACATTGCGCCACAAATGAGCGCGCATCTTCAAACAAGCTGGGCCAAAAGAACCCGGATTGAAGCACCTTGCGAGCGGTTTTTTGGCAACTATAATGCCCTCCACATTCTAACTCATGGCAGAATCTCAGTATCGACAATTGCTCTTTCTCGGGTACACACCTCCGCAAGACTTAATCTCATCCCTTGCGGAACAAGTACCGGTCATCCCATATGTAATGGCGACAATTCCTCACAAGTGAACGCCGTTCAGGTCCAGAGAGATGGGCTGGCATCACATTTGTGGATAAGAAGTTAACGATATCGGCGTACCATGGTTCCAACTCTATGCGCATCAACTGATCATCGCGCAAATCATCTAGGACGGGTGTGTCATCTTGTGGAATGTTTGGCAACCGGGACAAGTTGTCCGCCACTAGATTTTCCTTGCCACTTTTATCAATTATCTCCACTTTGAACTCTTGGAGAAGAAGTACCCAACGCATCAAGCGGGGCTTGGTTTCACGCTTAGCAATCAAATGCTTGAGATCTGCATGGTCAGTGTGAATAAAAACTTTGTACCCAGTAATATAGGACCTGAATTTACTTAGAGCAAAAATAACCGCTAAGAATTCTTTCTCAATGGTAGTATAATTAATCTGAGCAACATCTAAGGTCTTACTAGAAGAGTAAATCACTCTGAAACGGTTGTCAACCTTTTGACCAAGAACAGCACCCATAGCATAGTCAGAAGCATCACACATAATTTCAAAAGGAATTTTCCAATCCGGAGAGACTACAATAGGGGCTGTTAAGAGTTTCTCCTTAAGTGTGTGGAAAGCGTCAAGACATTCTTGTGTGAATTCGAAGGGAACATCTTTAGCAAGCAAGTTACTCAAGCACTTAGCTATCTTAGAGAAATCTTTGATAAATCTCCTAAGGAAGCCTACATGCCCAAGGAAGGATTGCAATTCACGCACACAAGTAGGTGGAGGTAACTTTTCAATGATTTCATGTTTCCCTTTGTCTACCTCTATCCCTCTTTTAGAAATAGCATGTCCTAACACAATTCCCTCTTTAACCATATAGTGACTCTTTTCCCAACTCAAGGTAAGATTACATTCAATACACCTCTTTAAGACACGATCAAGTTTATCAAGACAATCATCAAATGAATCACCGTAAACGGAAAAATCATCCATAAATACCTCAACAAATTTATTCACCATGTCGGAGAAGACGGAGAGCATGCAACGTTGGAAAGTGGCTGGAGCATTGCACAATCCGAAGGGAATCCTAAGGTATGCGAAAGTGCCGAAAGGACATGTGAAGGTGGTCTTCTCTTGGTCCTCGGGAGCTATAGGAATCTGGTAGAAACCTGACAAACCATCAAAGAAACAATAGAACTCTTGCCCAGCTAGGCGGTTATGCATATCATCAATAAATGGTAAAGGAAAATGATCTTTCTTTGTGGCAGAATTCAATTTCCTATAATCGATGCACATACGCCACCCCGTTGTTTTCCTAACGGGTACTAATTCCCCTTTATCATTTGCTTCGACCGTGATACCCGACTTCTTAGGGACTACATGAACGGGACTAACCCATTTGCTATCGGGAGCTGGGTAAATCATCTTAGCATCTAGGAGTTTAAGCACCTCTTTCTTCACAACTTCTTGCATAGCTGGGTTTAGCCTACGTTGTGGTTGCCTAACAGGTTTCGCATCTTCCTCTAAGGCTATTTTGTGGGTACATTGCACCGGGCTTATACCCTTGATGTCACCTATGCTCCATCCTATGGCTCCGGTATTTCTTTTCAACACCTCCACTAACTTAGCCTCTTCCTCCTTACCAATCTTAGAAGATATGATTACAGGTTTAGACTCATTCTCTCCTAGGAAGACATATTTCAAATGGCTTGGTAATGGTTTAAGCTCAAGGGTTGGTTCACTTGGTGGAGGGGTCACTCCTTCTTCCTCATCTATTCCTAGAGACTCTTCTACTTCTTCTCCTAGAGGAATTTCGGGTGCATTATCTAGGAGGGTTGTCATGGCTAGGACTTCTTCAGTTACATAATCTTTTTCAAGGTTCATAGTGAGGGCGGCTTCTAAAGGGTCACTAATATGATGAGCAAAGTAAGAATCGCAAGAAACGGGTTCATAGCAATCAACAAATTTAAGCTCTTCAATTATAGCTTCTTCAGAGTCAGGAGCATATACCTGTTTGTATTGTTCAATTTGTACCTTATCTCCGAGCACTTCCATAGTGATCTTCTTCCCTCGAAGCTCCAAGCAAGTGTTGGTGGTGGCCATAAAGGGTCTGCCCAAAAGCACTATGTGCTCTTTTTTCGCACTAGTTCCCTCATCCGCCGTTTCCATTACCACGAAGTCGGTTGGCACGATGAGTCGATCCACCTTTACTAGGATATCCTCAACCACCCCAAGTGGGCGTTTCACACTCCGATCAGCCATTTGAACGACCATGCTCGTGGGTTGGATTTCTCCTAACCCCAACGCCTTGTAGATGGAGTATGGCATTAGATTAATGCTAGCCCCCAAATCAAACATTGCTTTTGCAGAACGGTCGTTTCCCATGGTGATACTAATGATGAAACTCCCGGGGTCTTTTTGTTTCAAGGGTAACTCGTTCACGGAATTAACCATCTCGAGTTCAGCTACCTCCTCCTTTTGAAAGATTTTCTTATTACTCTGCACCTCCTTGAAAAATTTCGTGTAGGCGGGAATATTTTGAATCAATTCCAAAAGGGGAACGTTCACCTCTACTTTTGACAAGATCCCATATATTGGTGAGTCTCGAATATCTCTCTTGGCCTCCTTACCTCTCCCTGGAAATGGAAGATGTGGCTTAGGAGGCACGTAAGGGTTGGCTGACTTATGAAGTTCGCCTTCCTTTTGGTGTGCACCCCCTTGCTCACCTTCCTTTCCCTTTCCGGGAACGAACTTGGGAGTTGGTGTCCCTTCTTCTTTCTCCTCCTTTTCCAGCTGCTCATCATCACCTGTATCACATGTATTATTAGGCAAAGATTTAGCTTTAGAAGGATACATCAAAGGATATGGTGGTCTTGATTCCTTGCCACTCCGCAAAAGTATTTTTGCATCTTCAAGTTCTTCCTCAACTCTTGAGCTCTCTCCATGCTCTTCTTCACCTCCCAAATCAGTCCTGAGCTCCTCAATTATCTCGCCTTCAAGATTCAAAATTCCCTCGGTTGGAGAAAATTTCAGATTCTGCTCCCAGGTCCCAAGCGAGCCGCTTGGGAGAGCGGAAGCGGAGCGCTTATCAAGCGCTTCACTTGGCTCTGGCCAAGCGCTTCGCTTGGCACCTGACTCCCAATTTTTTTCTTCTTTTTCAGCTACTGAAAATTCAAGCCCCCCACTTGGCTGTCCCAAGCGCTCAGCTTGAGATTTCAGTGAATTTTCCTCTTGCTCATGGCATTCGGATGCCCATTCTTCACTCATTTTCTCTTCTAGTAACTCGAGCATGACCTCAGATTCTCCTAGAACTTCATACACACACTCCATTCTAGTATCAAAATCCTCTTGGTATTTACCCGCTACTTCGAGCACATTTCCCCAAACCTTCATTAGAGTGGATAACACCTCCTCTTCCTCTTCGGAGAAGCACTCCTCTTCACCTTGACCTTGCGAGTCTTCAGCCTCATAGACGTAATATGGAATATTTTCGCCCGAGCATGTCTTCACTTTATAATCGAAGTTGTCATCATAAGAACTAATGGCAATAGGATTGGGTGCTCGATACATCTCTGAGTAGTCAACCGGTGGCACAAGAGTACGGTCATGTGTCGCAACGAGCAATCTCCCAAAAACCTCTTTGATTTGGGATACGGTACAACTCTCCATACCGTCACATGCACCATCTATCACCAACTGCAAGTCTTCATCCAATCCCCGATAAAAACAAGTAATCAGTTCATATTCGCTCAACCGATGATGTGGGCATTCGTTCTTGTAGAGCTCAAATCTCTCTAGAGCACCACAAAACCTTTCTCCCTTCCGCTGAGTGAATTCAATTATCCGCCTCTTGAGCTCTTCATTTTCCCTAGACGAAAGGAACCGATCAAGAAAGGCGTCTACCACGTCTTGCCAACTCCTCAGTGATCCCCCAGGCAAAGATCTCAACCATTCCTTGGGTTTTCCAGTAAGAGCACATGGAAACAACCGACGCAAGAGTTGATCATCATTCAAATCACGTGGTGGTAACAACCCAACATCATGCCGGTATTCTACCACGAATCGTAATGCATTCTCGCAAGGCGAATCTCGGAAGGTAGCTATGCTATAGAGAATTTCATCAGTGACCTCATATAACCTAGCCTCCGGTTCAAGATAAATCGCCGGCTCTTTCCTTATCGCCTCATACCGGACCTTGAAAGCTTCGTTCAAGCAAACTTCTTCCATACCTGTCCAACAACAAAGCCTTCAACTAACTGTAAGTTTCTGTTAGTTACTCAAAACTTTCACACAATTCAATCAAGAAAGAAATAAGGGGTGGGAAAGAGATGCTGGCTTAAAAAAACCAAACAAAAACACCAACCAAAGGAGTTAAGTCCCCGGCAACGGCGCCAAATTAATGATGTCATTTTTCACCAATTAAATTTGTTTAAAAAGCCAAAGAACACATTTCACTACACAAACAGAGTGCAATGGCAAGTTGTCCCCGAGTGTCGTTCTCTCGGGACCTAACGTTGCTTTGATCAAGGTTTTTGCTAGCTAATTTCAGTCAACTAGATGATGATTTTTGAGAAAGATGTTTGAACAAAGGAAGTGAGAAATCAAGAGTTTTTGTAAACAAGTTTGGAAAACGGTCGGTGGTAGAAATCGAATACACATGCATGGATTACGAATATGCTCACAAGTTCAGTGCGTAAAACCTTCAACTAAGTCTGCTAAGCAACTTGTCTAGGTAACTTTCAAGACACACATCATGAAAGACCACTATCAATAATTTAGAGGTGTTTGTCACTAACACCATTTATCTAGCATGCTGCAAATCACTAACATACAATCCTATAGCTTTCATTGACCAACGAGTTTGTCACATACTCTATTCGAATATATTTTATAGGCAACTACGAATCATATGAAGTAATTTGCAGCAAGATTGACTCACAACCTCATGTAAGCATAAGCATAATCCATAACATGCATAATTCTACATTCTACCACCAACACAAAGGATTTAGCTACTCATATTCATCAACATAGACATCAATTCATATGAATAATAATCAGAATACATCAAATCAAACTACAAGACAAGAGAGTGATACAAGTTACCACCAAAGCTGTCACTAATCGGTGGAAAGCAAAGAAAACCTCTCCGTAGATGATTACAAAGGATGAATTCCAATCAAAATCTCGAATCCCAACCTAAATTACAATGAATCTATGAGTTTCTCTGAGTTTTTGGGGCTTAGGGTTGTCCAAAACTCGTCTCCAATGTTCTGTATATCAAAAAGTAACTCCAAAATCAAGTAATGAAGGCAAAATCTGGATCTGTAACGGCTGCCAAGCGCTTCCTGTTCCTCTTTTGAAATCTCCTGAAATTCCAAGCGTCCCGCTTCTCCAATTCCAAGCGAAGGGCTTGCCTCCTGGGCAGATTTTGGCCTCGAAACTCGATCTTTTGCCCACGAACGGCCCTTGGGTGCCTTGGGCTCGTCCTTCTCGGCACTTGTTGGGGCTCAGACACTCACGAACAAGCCACGGAGATTGGGGAACTTCAACGGGGCCATCTTTTCCATCAAAAATGCTCGTTTTTAGCTCCAAAAACGCCGTTTCGTACCTAAGTGCCTGAAAATGCAGAAAACACAAAACGTGACACTATTCTACAAAACTAACCAAAAAACAAGGCTAAAAGATAGCAAAAGAAGGTAAAAAAGACAAGATGAACGCGTCAAAAATACGTTCATCAGTAGTCAAGGTGTGTGGGAAGTATTATTCCATGAAAGCTGAAAAAACTTTCTCCCAAGTGTCCAGCGAGCCTGCTGGTAGAGAACTCAACCATGACTTGGCTCGGTCGCTAAGCCCCATAGCAAAAACCTTCATCCTCAACTCATCCGTTGTTATTTCAGCTCCGGGTCGTGGGAGTTGGTTGACGAAATCATCGATATCGTGCAGGTACCCCATCACATCTTCCCTTGCTAAGCCATAGAACCTCGGAAGTTGTTGGAACGCGTGGTTCTTGATTTCCAGATCTCGAGTTGCAGACGAAAGAACAATCGCCGGTCCCCTCATACGATCCTTGGAGGGTTGAACCCATGCTTTCAGTGGTCTAGCTTCTGCCATTCCGTCGATTTCCTTGAAAAGACTTTGTAGAGGTTCAGAGAAATCGGTATCCTCTATTTCCTGTAGTTCACGCCTTTGAAGTAGTCGCCTTCTTTGGTGGTAGACTCTGTCGATCTCAGCAATTGAATCAGCAAGCGGTGATCCTCTAGATCGTGTATGCGGCATACACTATCTGTAACAAACTAAGAAAGGAGTATCAGAGAGAGATTAAATAGGAAAACTAAAACTACTAGAACTAGGAATTGAATGCTGAAAATATAAAAAAGTTAAACAGAAAAAAGGAGTATAGTCCCCGACAACGGCACCAATTTGATGAACCGGGTTGTCAAACTCAATTAATCAAATAAATTTGTATTTAGCCAAAGGCAATTCACAACTACAAAGAAAACCGTAGTGTAGCAGTACAATAACCTCGAGTGTCGATCTCTAAGGACTATAACTAGCTTTATCTATTCTAAATTAAGAATATAAAATCAACAAATGACTTAGCAAAGGTTTTTCTTAGCAGATAATGGAGATTGGTGATAGTATGGTCATTCAAAGCATAGCAGGTTAATAATCATGCATAAATTCCCCGGATTTGCATAGAGATTTTGATCAATGAATTGTCCAATTGTGTTCCGTAATTATTCAACAATACGAAGATAGAGATTTAGATAGATCAAAGAAATAAAGCAATAACTCAAAGTATAATGCGCGATATAGCCATTAGCATAATTATTAACCCTTCGCTAATAAATCACATACTATCACCAACGAGAAGTTTAGCTACTCATAGATGTCATGCAATCAACAGATATCATACCACGAATGAATGAAAACATGATGAAAGATATATAAATATAAATAGAAAAACTGTAAGATACAATGTTACCGAAGGTTGTCAATCTCCGAAGAATCGCGATCTTACAAGCTCCAAAACGCTAAGAAAAAGTATCTCCTAAGCTAAGAACCCCCAGAACAGGCTCTGAAGAATTCCTACCTAAAACTACTGAGAAAGGTGAGAGAAAAGATCTGAGAAAGTATGAAAAACAGAGAAAACTGAGCAACTATATATAGTGTTTCGGAAGGTGTGGGGCGAAGGGCCCCACACACCGGGCGATTCGCCTGGTGTGGGGCGATTCGTCCCACGTCCCGGGCTACTCGCCCGGGAGGTTTTTCGGCCCTTTACGCGTTTTTGGATATCTTTTCCTTTTCGGACTCGGTTTTTGCCTTCTAGTGACCTTCTAGCCTTCAGATTCGACCCCTAGACTTCAAATCCTATCCGGAATCTTCTGGATACTCCAATTAGGCCTTCGGAACACCAATTCCTTGTCTACTTCAATATAATTTCCCGGAAAACCTCGTTTTTCACCCAAAACCTGTAAAATACAAACTAAAGGGAAATGTGACACTATTCTAATAAAATGCACTAAAATATAGCTAAATTAACATAGAGGATAGCTAAAATAGGTGAAAAAGACTCAAATGAAAGTGTAAAATACACATTCATCAGCTGCCTTTATAGGCAACCAAGCGGACCACTTGGAAATCAAAGCCCCTCCTCCATTCTTCTTCCCTTGCCCGATTTTCACCCCAAAAATCTCAATCTCACTCAATTCTTCACCAATTCTTGCAATCTTGTGCATTCTAAGGAGCCCATAACCTCCTCTATCATCTAAACCGATCATATTGCACGATTGTAGCTTCATTCTCAAGGAATCAAGGTACTACTCAAGAACCCTAACTTTCTTGAATATGGGATTATGCTTAATTTAGCTTCAATTGTGTTATGCATTGGTGTTTATGAGTTTGATATTGATTGTTGAGCATGTTTCTTACTAGATGTGATGTCTAATTTTGAATTTTGCTCATCTTGATATTTGGAGAATTCTTGTACTCGAAGTTTGCCTATATGATTGCTTGATGATTTTTAGCTTCGAATTTGAGTGTTGATATGATGATGGTTATGTTTTGAGTGCATGAGAAAGTGTAGGATTGTTTGGTGGTTTGATTGGAGAGTTTGTTTGCTTGGTCTAGATTCGCATGACTTATTGAAACGAAGTGTTAAAGCTTCACGATTTGTTTCGAATGAACTTTAGCAAGCCCTCAAACTCACCAAAAGAACACTTGAGTAAATTTGGAGTCTCGTTGTTGACTTGTTGCATTATCACTTGTTGCAAAACGCAGAGCGTTTACTTGTCTAGTGTTAAGGTAGTTAGTCTAGTCGTAGTAAAAGAGTCTAGTTGCTTACATCTCTTGAAGTGGTCTAATGAGATTTTTCTAGGTACCATGTCCACAAGAAGGAATAAGAGAGCACGGGGAGAAGGAACCTCGAAGGGCAAACAACCGGCGACATCTAGTGGCTATGAAGGGTCGGCCAAGTTGAAGGCCTTCGCCAAGCACTTCCACTCCAGGCCTCACACTTTCGTCGATGAAGGGAGTATTCACTTTACTACTAGGGAGAGTGAATTGGATGGCGTGAGAGAGCTCACGAAGTTGATCACCGAGCGAGGGTGGAGATCTATGGGGATATCATGCCAAAGTGGGATCAAGCCCTTGTGGAGGAGTTCTACATTGGGTTCACAGATTACAATGAAGAAATGGGTGAAGTTCCGGTCTGAGGTGTAGGAGTTGAGTTTACTCCCTTGAGCATCACTAGCTCTTTGATGCAGCTGGACGAGCCCTTGGAGCGTGATGACAATGCTCTACCTACAAAACTGACCAAGTATAACCCACAAAGCACTATGTCTATGACCGTGACATTGATCACTACACAATTGGGATACTTGAGGACATCGTTGTTGATGAGTATGAGCTTCCCGAGGATGCACCCCGTGTCTTGAACCACAACTATATCACCTTCCCGACGAGAATGATGCTGAAGTTTGTCATCGCCAATCTGATCCCTAGCACTCATGATAATGAGGTTCAGTCCTACTATGGCATGTTGGTTTATGGTCTCTTGAAGGGTTTGCCTATCACTCCCGGCGTCATTATCTTTGAGGAGTTTCAACGTCGCCGCTCAGCAAACAGGAAACTTGCTTTCGGCAACCTGATCACTGCCATGTGCCAGAAGGCCGGGGTTTTTGACATCAAACCAGATAAGAAGCCGAAGAAGCCCATCAACGTTGAAACCTACAATGAGATGTTAACTACTTGGTGCAATCAACAAGGAGAACTGGCACCTCAGAGGATTCCACGGCATGTGTCACCCCCTCCAGCTCCACCTTCAGCTAGTCAAGGAAGCTTCGACTTTTCGGAGTACAATCAACACTTGACCACTCAGTTTGGGAACTTCCAAACCACCATGTTGAAGGCTCAGTCGGATCAGATCAGCGAACAATTCTGAGGTTTTGAGTAGCGCAATAACAAGAGGTGGGAAGATTATCAAGTGCAAGAGGGACAACAATGGGATGATTTCCAGGGACGTATTGACGAGCGTTGGGAGAAAGCTCAGGCCGAGGACACCAGGCGATGGACAGCTCACCAGGAGAAGATGATGGACAAGTACAATGCTCTAGCTCACCAAGTCCCGGGGTACCCATTATATGTCAGCCCGGTGGTAGTGGAAGCAATCTCCCGAACACTCCCTACGACCCCTTCTTATAGAGCACTCAGCCGACAGAGGCCACACTCATCGGTAGTATTCCTATATCATCGTAATTTTGGATTGCTTACTATTGTTGGTTGGAACTCTTCACCTTTCGATATGGTTGTATGATTCGTATGATTATGACTTCTTCGATTTTGTTGTATGATGATGTAACTTATGACTCTTGTACTTTTTCTTTGTTTTAGTAGTTGTGGCATGTGTGCCTTTTTGTCGCGTTAGTTTAGTTTAGTCCTTGTTTTGGTGCCTTAGGTGACTTAAGATAGGAAAAACGTCAAAATTTTGGTAAAACAGGACAAGTGGTCCGCTTGGAACCCCCAAGCGGTCCGCCTGGTTGATGGCAGAACTCTTTGGAATTCTTCCAGCAACCAAGCGGACCGCCTGGAAGGTCCCAAGCGGACCGCTTGTTGGCTCCTCCCAAGCGGTCCACTTGGACCCTGTTCCCAAAATTTCACCATTTTTCCATTCTTATCACCTTTGCGCACCAGTTTTCACTTGTTTCTTGAGTCCTTTCAGGTACTACTAATTTCTAGGAGTTGGACACGAACCTTTATCTCAGGGAAGTGTACTTTCAATCCAATTTTTTCTTTCGAATCAACTTTTCATTGCTCGAGGACGAGCAAAAGTTTAGGTTTGGGGAGGGGTCATTGAATTTTCAGTACTATGTGCTCTTTTGGTTCATGTATGCCAGTTGTTAGCTCAAGCTCTTGTGATTTGTCGTGTTTTTTCAAATTTTTGCATGCATATCATCCCTAGATTAGTTGTTGCACGTTCTTGTGAGTGGAGTTTATTGCCAAGTTTCTTGAACTTTTTTATTCAGTAGACTAAGTGTTTATGACCACTGATCATATGTTGCATCACTTTGCAAGTAGTTTGAGGCTTGTCTCGCTTAGTTTGTCACATTCGCATGTGCACTAGTTAAGCTTAGTAGTCTCGACACATCCTTGAGTGGTGTTTCTTCTAATGCGGTTCACGATGACCTTATAAAATGATGCATGTTAGAATCTATGATTGTAACCTGTGTAGTTATGTACGTAAGAGGCGACAAGTTCTTCACCTCGATTAGAGATTGCCAATGCCTAGGAAGGAGGTAGTGTGAGGTGTGTGATTCCTTGTATTAAACCTATTCGATCTATCGAATAGGTTTGGGGAGGGGGTTGCTTTTGTAAGAAAATATGGTCAGAGTTACCCCTAGGGTACGCAGCGGAATTTCAAAAATTTTCTTAACATACAGGTTAATTGATTATGTATATGCCGTATATATTTAAACACGTCAATTAGAAGACTAACCTTACTTCCAAAGCAGCTTCCAAGTCTTCGTAATAATCCGGTGTATCTTCTCCTTCGTCGAAGTCGAAGATATCTGCAATACTTTGATTATCTGCAAGACAATAAAAGTTAGTTTCCAGCTCCTAGAACCTCAACCTTGGTATCCACGGATGAACAGCCTATCGGAAGGATGTTAGGATATTCTTTGTGTGACCAAGAAGACGGGGCGGCGATTCCTCCGGCAGAGGTGGGGCGCGCGTGTGGCTAAGGGAGGAGGGGAGAGCTTTTATTTTCTCTAAGAAAACTGGGTAGAATAATTCTCTAAGAATTTGATTCTTCAACTGTGTGAAAATCTATATCAAAAGCTCTCTAATAGTCTACTATATATAGTAGTCAATAGAAGCCTAAAGCATAAACAATTAGACTTCATAAAGGAATAAGAATCTAATTCTTATCGCACTAGGAAACCAATTTCAAGTCTAGATTCATTCCCAATAAAATTAAAACTCAATCAGGAAAATCTAACTTATCCCTTAGACTTCTAATAGAGGAAGGAGTCGAACTCCTTCCCCTATCCAGCCTATGCGCGCGCGCGCTCTCCCAGGGACAGTAGGTGGGTCCCGATTTTAGGATCCACTTTTAGTTCTAAGGCAATTCAAACTCCAAGTAGATTTTGCCCATGTGCATATGTTAATTCTAAATTAACATATCCTTTCAAATCAAACCTCCATTATATTTCTAAAATATAATCTTTAATTGTATTTACATAAAATACAATTAATTAGCCAATTCAATTAATAATTCCAAATCATTAATTGAGCCACCAAATATTATAATTAATTCCAAATCAATTATAATCCATCAATCACAATTAATTCCAAATTAATTGCGATTCCATTTTCAAGGATATTCCGATAGGCTGAATCACCACATAGTGTGACCCATAGGGCCTCATCGTATTAAGCAAGTCCTAGACCAGGCAACATGGAATTCCTGGACGGTTCCATTTGCAATATTAATACATGAGGACGTTTGAGAGGTTTCTCAAAGCTAACCCTTTCGTTGCGAAGTCTGTTGCGCTCAACGCGGCGATGGTAACGTCCCTTCATCTGACTTGCTCGAATGTATCTAGGATCGATGAAGTGTCTATCCCAATAATACATCCACGGGCGTCTTTAGTGAGTTGCATGGTGAATCCAATATCTATTATGACCATCATAATAATATTGATACGCTGGCCAGCGGTTTTACCATCACAACTATGAACGACTATGAGCACTGCTCTCCTGTGCTACACTTGAGAGATGAATCCTTCACAGAATCACTTATCATCCCCATTTGTATGTAGCCATAATCCTGGATCGTGTCTTAGGTCAACTGCTTATTCAGAGCTGACATCGACGGGTCCACCAAGGATATGGGGCAACAAATGTGATGATAAAGTCCTGTAAGTCCAAAGGACGACTGGCATCACTTCGACAACTCACCGGTTCCCATAGACACTTCGGTGTAGAGTATACATCGATGGGAGTGTCCGGTGGGTACTTCCATTGTTCGATAAAGCTTCTTCGAACAACTATGCGCAGTTATGGGAACGTTTCTCGATTGTCCAACAATCCGTTCCGTGGCCGTGGGATCGGCTCACACTTGCTCCAACAAGTATAACCTCCACGCATATTAGTCTTGTCTGGTTCATTCAGACCCCTACATCCGAGATGAACCTCGACTAGGGAGAGTTTGGGATAGATGATAACTCACATAGCTCCCACTATCTGTGTGATCGGTCATCTATCCGAGGGGACATATTTAATATCAATACATATAGTAATAGAGATATGACACGCTGCATGCCCGGTGTAACATAAATATGAAAGCGATACTCAATAGTAAAATGCAACAAACATATATTATATTACGTTGACCTGTGTAATAGTACATATATGCCCTCTATAAGGGCACCATGCCCTTAGTAAGAACTGTCTCTAGGACATATACACTATCAATCTCCCACTTGGACTAGAGCCAGTCACCTTTATGCCTAATACCCAGATTAGCATAATGTCTTAAGTGGACTTCCACGGTTAAGACCTTGGTGAAAGGATCTGCCACGTTGTCCGTGGTAGAGACACGTTCTATACTAACTTCTCCTCTATCAATAATCTCACGTATAACGTGATACTTTGTAAGTACATGTACGTTCTTGTTTGTAGATCTAAGCTTCTTAGCTTGAGCGACGGCGCCCGTATTGTCCCAATAAATCGTTATTGGACTAGGAGCAGGAACAACCCTCAATTCCTTCAAGAACTTTGAAGTCCAGACAGCTTCTTTCGAAGGTTCTGATCCAGCAATGTACTTGGCTTCTGTGGATGAGTCGGCAATCGTGGCTTGCTTAGAACTCTTCCAACAGATAGCTCCTCCGTTCAATTTGAATACGTATCCTGTCTGTGACTCAAAGTCATCAGGATCTGATTCAAATCCAGCGACGACATAACCAGACATCTTTAATTCTGGTTCTCCACCAAACACCAAGAACATCTCTTTAATCCGTCGAAGGTACTTAAGAATGTTCTTTACAGCAGTCCAGTGAGGTACTCCTGGATTCTGTTGGTGTCGACAAGTGACACTAAGAGCATATGCCACATCGGGCCTTGTGCAATTCATTGCATACATTATAGACCCTACTGCCGAAGCATAGAGCACACGACTCATTGCTTTTCTTTCTTCATCAGTTTTCGGACCATCCTTAACTGATAAGACAATCCCAAGCCTAGCTGGGAGAAAGCCTCTCTTTGAGTCGTCCATGTAACGGTACCGGTTTTGAAAACAAAAAAATTTTCTTGGAAAAAAAATTCGAAAATACTTTAATAACAACGGTCGGCAATAAATGCCCAAAACAATCTTTGACGCTAACGACAATAAATAATATTCAATGACAACTCAAGTTCGAAAAGACAACGAATGAAGACAATAAAAGTGTATCTTCTTATTTGGAAAAGAAACCCGTGACACCCCAGACCCTTCTCTCAGTCGCTGGCTTCCTAGTCACGCACATCCTCAGCAGCATCTGGAAGGAAGGAATTTTGGATAAACAAAAGAGTGTGAGATAAAGGATCTCAGTGAGGTTCTAAGTTAAACAGAAAGTAAAACAGTTTTAAAACAAAATCCTTTTCAGAAAAACGAGCAAACAGAACAAAGCACATATAACAGATTAACAGAACAGAAACGTTGTAGACCGTTGGTGCAGCCCGCCTTATTGCTCCTACTCCCAGAATGCCCTTATAACTCCCTCCAGAGGATGCATAACTCCGGACAGAAACAGAAACCCCCGTGTACTTTGGGGAAAGAGATCCTACGACCCTAATAGACCTCAGCGACTTCTGCCTCGCGCCTAAAAGGGAATAGACTAGGCCACGATCAAGCAAACCCGATAGTCCTCTACTACCCAAGCCTACCTAACCATAACCTAATCGACCGGTCACACAGAAACAGAACAGATACAGAACAACAGATACAAACAATTAACACCGAGAGGTGTTCCTGCAGAAAGGTCAGTACAAAACAGAGCAGCAATAACAGAAATCCAAAAGTCATACTTAGGACTTATACTTTTACGCGGAAGCATACAATATACAGTATACAGTAATAGGTACAAACAATCACGTAGCCTTCCAGACAAGAAATGACCTTCAACAAGAAATGAGCTTACGGATTTACGGACAACGGAGAACCTAACAAGAAAGTACTAAACACAATGTAGAAGTCGAACGGACGGAAGGAAAAAGGTTGAAAAAGAAATGGCAAAGTCGGGGTTCGAACTCGGGACCTCTAAGTTAGTCAAGCAAGGACCTAACCAACTAGGCTAGCAAGTCAAGTCAATACTAACTTACAAAAACAGAAACTAAGTTTAAAACATTTTCAGAAACTTCTTCGATTTTTAGATTCTGGAAATTACCAAAATACCCTCAGGTGGCAAATTGCAAGAAAACCCTTTTCGAAAACAGACAGTACAAACGAACCAGTATTTTCCAGACATCAAACAGTCTTCTCAAAGCAAAAAGGTTTACGATACAAGCCTACTGGCAGTCAACTACGGTCAAAGGTAAAACTGCAAAAAGGTCCTTTAGGTTTTTAAGTTTCCCAAATCAGTCCACAAAGTTTCAAACAATATCAACAGTGTCCAATAATCCTTTCGAGGTCAAACAGGAAATCAAAGTCAACATACGAGTCAAACAAGTCACAAGTCCAGCAACAGTAACAACAACTAACGAATCCTAAGTCCCGGTTCTCAGTTCGAATTAAAAATAACACGGTCAGAATGAACAAGGGTAAATCGGTCCAGGGGTAAAATAGTCCAAGTCAAAAAGTCAACCAGAATACGAATCTCGATTCAAACGAACAGTAAAGGAAATTGAGATTTACCTTCCAAAGAGAATAAAGGTTCGAACAAATCTGCAAATTGAATCAATCGAAAGGAAAAGGGAATTAAACAAGATTCGAATCGAAATCAAATCAAACTCGAATTCGAAACCGAAAGATCAGAAAGAATCGAAATCTCTTACCGATCGAATTTGGATTCAAACGAACTCGGACAGAAAGAACCGGCGGCGTGAAACAGAGCGGAACGGCGGCGCGGCGACGGAGGCGTCGAACGAAAAGGCGGCGGCGGCGTCGACGAAACAGAACGGAGCGGCGACGGAGCGCTACAGGCGGAACCGCGGCGCGTCGAGCGGCAGAGGAAACGGCACGGCGGCGGGGACAGAGCGGCGAACAGACGGACTAGATCGATCGGATCGATCGAACGGCGACGGACAAGAACAGGCAGAACGGTCGGATCGATCGATTGGTTCGATCGACAACACCGCGGCGGCGGCGAATCGCGACGGCGGCGGCGACCGGAGGCGACGGTGATGATGATGAATTAAGATGATGGTGGATGGATCTGATGAAGATGATTGTGAGCGTGAGAGAGAGAGAGAGAGAAAGAAGAAATTTTCTTTCTTTGCTTATGGAGTTTGACGGCTGGGAAGTGAAAGGGGAAGGGAGACTAACTAACTAGGGTTAGGGTTAGCAAACTTGGGCCGGTCAACAGGCCAATTGACTGGGCTAGGAAATGGGCCAAACGAAAGGCTAGCAGATCGATTACTCCAGCTTGATCCAAACGAAACGAAACGAACTAACTTACGCGAAATTAATTAATTAATTACCGAATAAATAATTTACTCTGATAATTAATTAACTAAAATAAATAATTAAATATAAAAATAATAATTAAATAATTAAATAAATAATTAAAAAAAACGGGGTGTTACACTCTTCCCCCCTTAAAAGAATTTGGTCCCCAAATTCGCACCTGAAAAGTTGAAGAGCTCGGGATACTGCCGGCGCATGTCATCCTCGCTTTCCTAGGTTGCCTCCTCATACTGATGATTTCTCCACAGAACCTTTACTTGCTTGATTTGCCGATTACGGAGCTGTTGTACCTTCTGGTCAAGAATACGAACCGGTTGCTCCACATAGGACAAATCCTCCTCAATGGTCACTTCCTCGGGTTGAATCACGTGCGACGGATCCGGATAATACTTCTTCAGTTGAGACACATGGAATACATTATGAATTCCAGTAATAGTAGTGGGCAGTTGCAACCGATAAGCTACAATGCCAACTCTCTCAATGATCTCGTATGGACCCACATATCGCGGGTTCAGCTTAGCTCTACGACCCATACGAACAATTCCCTTTCTCGGAGATAGCTTGAGAAAGACAAAATCACCCACTTCAAATTCTAAATCTCGCCTACGGTTATCGGCGTAACTCTTCTGTCGCCTTTGAGCAGTCCTCAATCGGTCTCGGATAAGTCTAACCTTTTCCAAGGTTTCTTGTATCATCTTGTTGAGAGACCTCTCTCAAGCTACTGGTGTAGAAACTCGGTCCTCCAAATCCCAATACAGTGGTGATCTACACTTCCGACCATACAGTGCCTCGAACGGTGCCATACCAATTGATGCTTGATAACTGTTGTTATAAGCATACTCCACCAATGGCAAATGCTGTGCCCAGCTTCCTTGGTGATCTAGCACACACAATCTCAGAAGATCTTCTAAAGTTTGAATGGTCCTTTCGGATTGACCATCTGTCTGCGGATGTGCTGCGGTACTAAAATTCAACTTAGTACCTAAGCCCTCATGTACTTGCTTCCAAAATCTCGAGACAAACTTTGGATCTCTATCCGAGACAATGCTCACTGGAGTGCCGTGAAGCCTAATTGTCTCGTCGCGGTAGACTTCGGCTAACTTCTCGGATGTGTAGGTGGTTTTAACGGGTAGAAAATGTGCCGATTTCGTCAATCTATCGACAATAACACAAACACTATCAAAACCACCCCTAGCTACCGGTAGACCGGTCACAAAGTCCATAGTGATCATCTCCCTTTTCCACTGTGGAATCTCGAGTGGCTATAGTAAACCTCCCGGTTTCTGGTGCTCAGCCTTCACTTGCTGGCAGACCAAGCAACTTTGCACAAACTGTGCAACATCTCGTTTCATATGGGTCCACCAGTAAACCTTCTTCAAATCCTCGTAGATCTTGTTTCCTCCAGGATGCATCGAATACTTAGACTTATGAGCTTCCTCCAAAATTAATCGTCTAAGCTCTTCATCAGAAGGCACGCACAATCTTCCTTGAAACCTTAGAGCTCCATTCTCATCAATAGAGAATTTCGCATTTCGAGGCTCAGTAATATGTGCCTTGATATCCTGAAGCTCCTCGTCATGTTCTTGAGCCTCAAGAATCTTTCCTGCCAACTCATATCTCAAAGTGATATTGGCGAACATACGCGACAATCTGGATACTTCGAGATTAGACACGTGTACCCTACGACTTAAGGCATCGGCGACCACATTGGCCTTACCAGGATGGTATCGAATGGTACAGGTGTAATCGCCCAGAAACTCCATCCATCGTCGTTGTCTCATGTTTAACTCCTTTTGGGTAAACACGTACTTCAAGCTCTTATGATCCGTGAGGATAGTGAACTCAGGACCATAAAGATAGTGTCTCCACTTTCCCAATGCAAAGACTATAGCAGCTAGTTCAAGGTCATGGGTTGGGTAATTTCTTTCATATGGCTTCAGTTTTCTCGAAGCATATGCGATCACCTTTTCTCGTTGCATCAGTACACAACCCAAACCTTCCTTTGAAGCATCAGTGTAGACTATAAAGTCGTTGGTTCCCTCGGGAAGAGCTAGTATCGGGGCGGTGGTCAGCCTCTTCTTCAGCTCCTCGAAGCTTTCCTGACACTTGTCACTCCATACGAACTTAGGATTTTTCCCTGTTAAAGAGGACAAGGGTCCGGCTATCTTCGAATAATCCTTCACAAAACGGCGATAGTAACCAGCCAAACCAAGAAAACTTCTCACTTAAGTGACAGATTCGGGTCTCTTCCAATTGACTATCGACTCAATCTTCGACGGGTCAACCTCCAAACCTTCTCCAGAGATAATGTGCCCTAAGAAGGCTACTTTATCTAGCCAAAATTCACACTTGCTGAATTTGGCATACAATTTGTTGTTCTGAAGAGTTTCCAAGACAATTCGAAGATGTTTCTCATGATCCTCTTCAGATTTTGAGTAAACGAGAATGTCATCGATGAAAACAACAACAAACTGATCCAGATACGGCTGAAAAACTCGGTGCATCAAATCCATGAACACAGCCGGGGCATTCGTAAGGCCAAACGGCATCACTACGAACTCGTAATGACCGTACCTCGAATTCAGGGCAGTCTTAGGTATGTCTTCTTCCCTTACCCTAACTTGATAATAGCCTTGTCGCAGATCAAGCTTTGAGTAAACCTTCGAACCTTCCAATTGATCGAAAAGTTCCTCAATACGGGGCAGGGGGTACTTGTTCTTGACAGTGACTTGATTCAAGCCTCGATAGTCGATGCACATCCTCATAGTACCATCCTTCTTCTTCACGAACAGAACCGGTGATCCCCAAGGTGACGAACTAGGTCTCACAAAACCGTTATCCACCAGATCTTGCAGTTGAGTCTTCAGCTCCTTGAGCTCAGCAGGTGCCATCCTATACGGTGACTTCGAAATTGGTGTAGTGCCAGGTACCAGATCAATGCTAAACTCCACTTCTCGTTCAGGGGGTACGGAATCCAGCTTCTCAGGGAAAACACCCTTGAACTCCTTAACCACCCTGACTTCCTCGATTTTTGGCTGATCTTTGGGATTATTGATCAGATATGCCAAAAAGCAGGTAGCACCCTTCACGTACAACCTCCTAGCTTCCATGGCAGACAGTAGAAACTTCTCATTCTTTCTCTTATCTCCTTTCCATACGACTTTCTCCTCTCCAGGTTTTCCCAGGGATATGGCCTTGGTTCGACAATCCAGTTGCGCGTAGTGCTCGGACAGCCAATCCATACCCAGAATAACATCGTAGGTCGATAGAGGTAGAGATATTAGGTCAGCAGGGAAAGTTCTTCCTAGGATGGAAATCTCACATCGCTCGATGAACTTCTTAGTGATTAGACTAGCTCCCAAAGGCGTACATACTTCTAAAGCGTAGGGTAATACTTTGTATGGTAAAGCGAGTGATTCAGCAAATACTTCAGCAATAAATGAATGCGTAGCACCAGGATCAAATAAAGCTTTAGAAGAAGTTTGAGCGATCAGTAGCGTACCTTCAACTACATTTGCGGTGTCAGGAACTTCATGACCGCCTATGCTGAAAACTCGGGGCTTCGCCATAGTACCCTTTCCATCATTCCTCGGAGCATAGTCTCCGGATCTTCCTCCCTTGACAATGGCATGTCGGTTCGGACAGTGGCTAATCTTGTGATCCTTACTCCCACAAGCCAAGCATAAGCCCTGTCTTTTCCAGCAGTTGTGCTCATCGTGGTTGACTCCTCCACAGTAGTTGCAGTTCTTCCTTGCCTGGGATGACTGCCCAGACCCTCCAGTAGTATTGCGAGAACGGTTGTCATGCTGAGTACGGGAATACTTCGCCGGTGGCGCCTGATATCCAGATTGATATCCTCCTCGATTCTCCCTCTTATAACCAGATTGGCTTCCTCCTCCATGGCTCCCAGAAGAACTAGAGTAGCTCCTCTTGCTCGAGTATGGTTTATCAGCCATCTTAATCTCCTTGAGACCACTCTCTACCTCGGAGGCGAGTTCGACAGCCTTGAGATAGGTAGGCATATTGGTCCCAAATAGACTGTACCGGATCTCGGAGTTGAGTCCCTTCACAAAGTGACGAACCTTCTCTCGTTCATCATCCTGGAAATGCAGCACGTATTTCAGTAACCGGGTAAACTCCGAGTCATAGTCGGCAACATCCATGTTCCCTTGCACCAAAGCTTGAAATTCATCTCTCCGGTTCTCGCGAACCAGGCGAGGCACGTACTTGTCCATAAAGTCCTTCGTGAAATTCTCCCAGGTACGAGCAACTCCCTCTTGTCTCCATCTCGCATTCACGGTTCTCCACCAGTTCCTGGCGGCTCCCACGAACTGGAAAGCAGCAAGCTCGATCTTCCTCTCGTCCGGATAGTGCAGGATCGAGAACAAGTTCTCCATACCTTCGATCCAGAGCTCAGCCTTACGGGGATCTGGTGTTCCCTCGAACCTCTCAGGATGAAATCGAGTGAATCGCTCCACAGCTTGATCGATGGTCTGGATCGGCGGTGGTGGCCGAGGCTGAACCGGTGGTGTTGGTGCTCCAGCGCGGCAAATGGTTTCGCTGAAATTCCCCAGAGCAGCGATGATACGGTCTACTTCGTCTCCATTTTCAGCGTGCTGATCGTCTCCACTTCCATTGCTGCTGGCACCACGAGTGTTTCTGCGACTCATTCTAACAAAGGGCACTACTTAGCAGTTGATTTAACAACCTCGAGTCTCTAACTTAGAGAAGAGCAGGAAAACAAAGAACTAAGGCCAGTACTTAATCTTCTACAACAGGTATAAACTGAGCAGTGAAGAAGAAAACATGCCTTGAACTTTAAAACAAAAAGCAAAAACAAGGAAACAACGAAGTCTCGAAACAGTCAAGCATGCAATAAAACAAAAAGCAAACGGTCTCTACTCGTCTTAGCGAGGAAAACAGAAAATCACAGAGTCAAATAAACGGAAAAGCATAAGCAGTCTCAGTCGGCTGAACTAAAAGGAAATCTCGTTTGGCAGAAACAAAGAAGTTCGGTACGAGCTCGAAAAGGCAACTATCCTAGTAAGCGTCCTCGCTATCATCCTCGGAACGTCCCTGGGGCACGTGAGCATCTCCTCCTTCTCCCTCAGAGGAGTCCTCCTCGGGATCTTCTTCGGATTCTTCCTCGTCTTCACTCTTTCCTCTACGGGATGGTCCGCAACCCTCGGGAAACGTCCTCCGAGCCTTCCTCCTGGGAATCCGGTTGCCAACATTGGACGCGGTTAACGTAACAAAGCCAGAGTGCTCCTTCGCGGCGCGTAAGGCTGTCTTCAGAAATCCGATCTCAGCTTCCTTCGTTGCTATCACATCTCGAAGCTTAAAGTTCTCCAGCCAGTAGTGATCACGTTCATGCACAACTCTATCCATCACGAATCCAGGGTAAACGCCAACAACAGGAACGGAGGTATACGGGTTAAATTCTCCTTCGACTAGACAATAACGAATAACTCTCTTCTCAGAACTCATACCTATCTGTAAGCACACGCGTAGTTAACTAGTTAATAACTTCGTCAGAATCAAGCAACCACGGGAGATCAACAGTCTCAAAACGGGTCAGAGGTAGTCAGAAACAGAACAGAGAAGATGAAGAGACGGTTCAGGGTTAGTACGTAAGACTCGAATCGGAAAAACAACAGAAGTACAAGACCTAACCAGCGACTCGGACCCTCACACACACCCCAAAGGTCAAAAGATCCTATCCTAGCAAGCTCGAGTTTGAACTCAAGCTCTGATACCAACTGTAACGGTACCGGTTTTGAAAACAAAAAAATTTTCTTGGAAAAGAAATTCGAAAATACTTTAATAACAACGGTCGGCAATAAATTCCCAAAACAATCTTTGACGCTAACGACAATAAATAATATTCAATGACAACTCAAGTTCGAAAAGACAACGAATGAAGACAATAAAAGTGTATCTTCTTATTTGGAAAAGAAACCCGTGACACCCCAGACCCTTCTCTCAGTCGCTGGCTTCCTAGTCACGCACATCCTCAGCAGCATCTGGAAGGAAGGAATTTTGGAAAAACAAAAGAGTGTGAGAAAAAGGATCTCAGTGAGGTTCTAAGTTAAACAGAAAGTAAAACAGTTTTAAAACAAAATCCTTTTCAGAAAAACGAGCAAACAGAACAAAGCACATATAACAGATTAACAGAACAGAAACGTTGTAGACCGTTGGTGCAGCCCGCCTTATTGCTCCTACTCCCAGAATGCCCTTATAACTCCCTCCAAAGGATGCATAACTCCGGACAGAAACAGAAACCCCCGTGTACTTTGGGGAAACAGATCCTACGACCCTAATAGACCTCAGCGACTTCTGCCTCGCGCCTAAAAGGGAATAGACTAGGCCACGATCAAGCAAACCCGATAGTCCTCTACTACCCAAGCCTACCTAACCATAACCTAATCGACCGGTCACACAGAAACAGAACAGATACAGAACAACAGATACAAACAATTAACACCGAGAGGTGTTCCTACAGAAAGGTCAGTACAAAACAGAGCAGCAATAACATAAATCCAAAAGTCATACTTAGGACTTATACTTTTACGCGGAAGCATACAATATACAGTATACAGTAATAGGTACAAACAATCACGTAGCCTTCCAGTTTTTCGTAAATAATAGGTTTAGGGGTGAACACTCACCTTAGCTTACGAGCAAACGACCTTCAACAAGAAATGAGCTTACGGATTTACGGACAACGGAGAACCTAACAAGAAAGTACTAAATACAATTTAGAAGTCGAACGGACGGAAGGAAAAAGGTTGAAAAAGAAATGGCAAAGTCGGGGTTCGAACTCGGGACCTCTAAGTTAGTCAAGCAAGGACCTAACCAACTAGGCTAGCAAGTCAAGTCAATACTAACTTACAATAACAGAAACTAAGTTTAAAACATTTTCAGAAACTTCTTCGATTTTCAGATTCTGGAAATTACCAAAATACCCTCAGGTGGCAAATTGCAAGAAAACCCTTTTCGAAAACAGACAGTACAAACGAACCAGTATTTTCCAGACATCAAACAGTCTTCTCAAAGCAAAAAGGTTTACGATACAAGCCTACTGTCAGTCAACTACGGTCAAAGGTAAAACTGCAAAAAGGTCCTTTAGGTTTTTAAGTTTCCCAAACCAGTCCACAAAGTTTCAAACAATATCAACAGTGTCCAATAATCCTTTCGAGGTCAAACAGGAAATCAAAGTCAACATACGAGTCAAACAAGTCACAAGTCCAGCAACAGTAACAACAACTAACGAATCCTAAGTCCCGGTTCTCAGTTCGAATTAAAAATAACACGGTCAGAATGAACAAGGGTAAATCGGTCCAGGGGTAAAATAGTCCAAGTCAAAAAGTCAACCAGAATACGAATCTCGATTCAAACGAACAGTAAAGGAAATTGAGATTTACCTTCGAAAGAGAATAAAGGTTCGAACAAATCTGCAAATTGAATCAATCGAAAGGAAAAGGGAATTAAACAAGATTCGAATCGAAATCAAATCAAACTCGAATTCGAAACCGAAAGATCAGAAAGAATCGAAATCTCTTACCGATCGAATTCGGATTCAAACGAACTCGGACAGAAAGAACCGGCGGCGCGGCGATGGAGGCGTCGAACGAAAAGGCAGCGGCGGCGTCGACGAAACAGAACGGAGCGGCGACGGAGCGGTACAGGCGGAACCGCGGCGCGTCGAGCGGCAGAGGAAACGGCACGGCGGCGGGGACAGAGCGGCGAACAGACGGACTAGATCGATCGGATCGATCGAACGGCGACGGACAAGAACAGGCAGAACGGTCGGATCGATCGATTGGTTCGATCGACAACACCGCGGCGGCGGCGGCGACCGGAGGCGACGGTGATGATGATGAATTAAGATGATGGTGGATGGATCTGATGAAGATGATGGTGAGCGTGTGAGAGAGAGAGAGAAAGAAGAATTTTTCTTTCTTTGCTTATGGAGTTTGACGGCTGGGAACTGAAAGGGGAAGGGAGACTAACTAACTAGGGTTAGGGTTAGCAAACTTGGGCCGGTCAACAGGCCAATTGACTGGGCTAGGAAATGGGCCAAACGAAAGGCTAGCAGATCGATTACTCCAGCTTGATCCAAACGAAACGAAACGAACTAACTTACGCGAAATTAATTAATTAATTACCGAATAAATAATTTACTCTGATAATTAATTAACTAAAATAAATAATTAAATATAAAAATAATAATTAAATAATTAAATAAATAATTAAAAAAAACGGGGTGTTACAGTCCATCTTATAACGCTTCAGTATTTTGTCGATGTAGGTGGACTGTGTCAATCCTAACATCCTCTTGGATCTATCTCTACAGATCTTGATCCCTAGGATGTTCACCCAAGTCCTTCATCGAGAAGGTACTTGATAACCAAACTTTAGTCTCTTCTAGCATAGAGACATTGTTTCCCATGATCAAAATGTCATCAACATAGATGATCATGAAAACGACTCCCTTGTCGCTGTACCTAGTATAGACACAGGGATCTTCCCTGCTTCTGATGAAGTCAAATGATTTGTCAGCTTCATCAAAGCGGATATTCCAGCTCCTTGACGTTTGCTTTAGCCCATAGATGGATCTTTGTAATTTGCATACAGCAGTCGGCCTGGTTTTACTAATAAAACCTTCCGGCTGTACCATATAGACCTCTTCCTCAAGGTTGTCATTGAGGAAGGCAGTCTTTACATCCATCTGCCAGATCTCATAATCATAGTAGGCAGCTATTGCAAGTAGAATTCGAATGGACTTCAATTTTGCTACCGGTGAAAAGGTTTCATCGTAATCGATGCCATATCTTTGCGTGTAGCCTTTCGCCACAAGCCTAGCTTTGTGCGTTTGTACCTTGCCATCGGCATCTGTCTTTCGTTTAAAGACCCATTTGCACCCAATAGGTCTAACCTCTTGGGGCAAGTCTACCAAGTTCCAAACTTGGTTCAGATACATGGAGTCCATTTCCAATTCCATGGCCTCATGCCATTTTTCTGAGTCAATATCAATTATTGCCTCTTCGTAGGTCTAGGATCTTCCCGATCTGATAAGCTGACATCAAGTTCACTGATGTCTTCTATCATAAGGCTTTGCTTCTGAGGTCCTCTTAGGATCCTCTTCGACCTACGGAGCTCGACTTGTTCTGGTGCTTTTCTTTTCTATCTTCGTGTAACACGAACATTATCAGTGGGTACTGATGCAGCTGGACACGCCCCGCGACCCTGTTCCCTAGCGGGAGGCTGCTCTTGTGCAATTTGTTGCACAGTTTGATTGACAACGGGTTCTATTGGTGTGGTTTCTACTGTTGATCTAATCACAGGACTCCCACTGACTATGACATGCCTAGCAAGTGTCATATCATTACCCTTGTCTGCTTCGAAAGCTCCCACTGAACTTGAGTCCAAATCAGAAGATTTAGAGAACTCATGTTCGCGCGTGTCAAAGTCTTGAATTTCTTCAAGTTCTATCATGTCATCTAACCTCTCTTCTTCGAGGTATTCTGCTTCTAAAAACTTAAGGTTTCTAGATACTATCACCTAGTGATCTTCAGTATGATAGAATTCATAGCCTCTCGTCTAACGAGGATTGCCTATGAAATATACTTTGACACCCTTGGCATCTAACTTATCAGTGAGCATCAGTTTGACTATCGCAAGACAGCCCCAAGGTCTAAGATAGCCCAGTGAGGGCTTCTTTTCCTTCCATAACTCATAAGGAGTTATCTCCACTGATTTAGATGGTACACGATTTAGAATGTAGATTGCAGTTTGTAGTGCATATCCCCATAGATGTTTTGGAAGAGTCGAGAATCCAATCATTGATCTCACCTGGTCTAACAGGGTTCGATTCCTTCTCTCAGACACACTATCTAACTGTGGTGTTCCAGGAGGAGTCCATTGCGATTGAATTCCAATTTCCTTCAAGTAGTCGATAAATTCTTCACTAAAATATTCACCTCCTCGATCTAATCGAAGAGTGACTATCCTTAGGTTCAATTCATTCTCGACCTCATTCCTAAACTCCTTGAATTTCCCAAAGGTCTCGGATTTATTCGTCATAAGATAAATATATCCATACCTTGAGAAATCGTCAGTAAAGGTAACGAAGTAAGGATAACCCCCACGCGCATGGACTTTAAAAGGTCCACATACATCGGTATGTATGAGCTCTAAGCAGCGAGTGGCACGAACACCTTGTCCAACAAAAGGTTTGTTCGTCATCTTACCCTTAACACATGATTCACACGTACCATATGATTCAAAATCAAATGGTTTTAAGTAGTCCAACTTCCTCAGTCTTTGAATCCGTGTTTCATTGATATGGCCTAGCCAACAATGCCATAGATAAGATGGATTATTCTTCCTACTTGAAGACGGTTGTTTGTTATGTATTTGAAATAAAGGTAGACTACTTTGCAAAATATATAAACCATTCACTAAGCGAGCTTTTCCATAATACTGGTCATTTAATGAAAAATAACAAGTATTAGAAAACACCCAAATTGTCCAACAATGGAATGGAAATAATATTTCTAACAATGGATGGAACAAAATAAACGTTATCAAGTTCCAAACATTGTCCTGAAGGTAAATCTATCTTGCAGCGTCCAACACGTTTGGCTTCAGTTGGATTGCCGTTCCCAACATGCAAGTCGATTTCACCTTGCTTGACTAGCCTGTGTTCAATGGCCCCTTGCACATTATTATAAATGTGCGAGCCGCAGGCTGTATCTAATACCCAACCATTGGAGTCAAAAGTAGTCATGTTCATTTCAATAACAAACATACCTGAGCTAGAAGCCGGCGGCTTCTTAGCTTGATCTGCCCTTAGTTTAGGACAATCATTCTTCCAATGCCCTTTCTGCTTACAGAAAAGACATTCATTTGTGTGTACCGTTCCGCTCCTCTTGAACTTCCTTTTCTGGTTCAGACGCTTAAACTAATCACTCGAAGTGTTAGCCTTGGCTCCCGAATTTCCCTTACCCTTAGTACCTTTGTTTCTTGGGTATTGGGTTAGACGGTTGCCCAACAAACATGATCGACCTTTCCTTCTTAGGAAGAGTTTGATCATATGTCTTCAGCAGATTATGGAGTTCGGGCAGTGTTACGCCCTTCGCATTCATGGTGGTTAACGATTAACTGCGAATACGAACTCGGCAATGATTGAAGGACAAAGATCACCATGATCTTATTCTCATCTTGAGAACATGTTCAGACATGTTCCCTCCTTCATTGAGCTTGCATCTGTGTATCTCTTTGATCAAATCAAATTCAACACTTCTAGTTGTCGTCTTAAAGACCGACTCAAGATGCTTCAGCATCTCATACGGCAACATGCTTTCATGTTGCCTCTGCAGCTCATTGCTCATTGCCGCCAGCATAATACACTGCGCGGATCTAGCATCCTCATGATGCTTATCAGACTTTGCCTTGTTATCTTGATTCCAAATCAGCAACTTTATCGGCTGTCTGATTCTCGGGACACACGGGATTAGCCTCGTCCAAGACCTACTCAATCCTTTCGTACCTCAGCACCAAACATATATTCCTGATCCAATCTAGGAAGTTTGGTTCGGTCAAAATTTGCTTCTCTAAGACAGCACGGAGCGAGATACTCGCCATTTCGGTTTTCCAGGAGAAATAATATAGAACGAAAATAATAAATCAACTATTGAAATATTATTTCTAAATACACAGTCAACATAACTAAACAACAAGGTCCTTTAGCTGTTTAGCTCCCACTATTTTCACATATGCTTGCCCCCACAACAAACATACGGGTAATGTCCAACAAGTTACCGTGGCCAAGATCCAAATCCATACTATGCTATACTCCAACGGGGGCTGGTCGCATAGCATAATATGACCGGTAGAACTAGTAAGACTATCCAATTGCGTCACGCAACTCTTGGTTGTTAAATCTAATTTAACCCGATGCCCTACATATTGTACCTATCGAGGTCGCTAGATACAATATGCAGTAAGTCATAACCATAGGCTTACTCTAATCTGACGATTACTGCGAGTCTGTAAGACGAGGTCGCCAATACAAGAAAACGCAATGAAAGTTCAGAATTAAAGCACCCTATGGAAAGCATCTCAGAAATACATACACATATATATTTCTGTACTTATATTGGTTGGGGCTTGTAGCTTGAGGGTTGTTATCAGTCATCTACAAACAAATAAGGGCGCCGCCTACCCATAATGCATGAACGGTCTACACGTAATCGATGCCGCCTATCCATTCTAGTTCTAAACGCGATCAAGCACATAATGGGTGCCGCCTACCCATACATAAATATGCGGTCCGACATATAAGAGGGCGCCGCCTACCCTCGCATGCATAGCGGTCGAACGGAATGTAAAATACATGGTATTTAAACATGCATTGTCAAACAATAGCATATAGAGCATATGAAACAAGTAGTAGCCTAAGTGGATGACAAATGACTTCATAATTTCATTATGAAAATTATAATCCCATACTTATAATCTCTATGAAATAATTGAAAATTTGGACTAGATTGAATAATCGAAAATTCTATTGACCAAGTAGCAATTTTTGAAAACCCGAAGGACTTAATTGTAATTTTTGAAACCTTGGAGGTGTTAAATCTAAAATTCAAAAGTAGAAGGACTAATTTGCAATAAACAATAAATTGATAAATTACAAATAAGCCCTTTAACTTTATACTAATTAAATTTAACCCCTCTAGTTAAAAACAATTACAATTAAATCATATTTTTATTCCAAATATAAAATTCAATCTTCAAAATTTTCAAAAATTCGATTTTCGGTCCAACCCGAAAAAAATATATATATATTAAAATATGGGACGGGACCTAGTCCCGTCCCCTACCGTGCCTGCGGCCGCGGCACGCGGGCACGGGCGCCTACGCCCGCAGGCACCCGGCGCCCCAGGCGCCGTGCGCCTGTGGCCGCAGCCGCGGGTGCCCGCAGGCACCCGGGGCGCCTGCGGCACTCATGCGCCCGCCGCCTGCGTCATGCAGGCGGCCCGGTCAATATATATATGTTAAATATTTTTTTATTTTTTTTTGAAAAAATATAAATTCTAAATTTATATAAAAAACAAAACTTTTGAAAATCGAATTAATCATAGAATCAATTGCATCCACATATCTACAAAATCATACAATATATATATATGTATATACGTAATCAATTAACCTCGCTCTGATACCACTGTAAGAAAATATGGTCAGAGTTACCCCTAGGGTACGCAACAGAATTTCAAAAATTTTCTTAACGTACATGTTAATTGATTATGTATATGCCGTATATATTTAAACACGTCAATTAGAAGACTAACCTTACTTCCAAAGCAGCTTCCAAGTCTTCGTAATAATCCGGTGTATCTTCTCCTTCGTCGAAGTCGAAGATATCTGCAATACTTTGATTATCTGCAAGACAATAAAAGTTAGTTTCCAGCTCCTAGAACCTCAACCTTGGTATCCACGGATGAACAGCCTATCGGAAGAATGCTAGGATATTCTTTGTGTGACCAAGAAGACGGGGTGGCGATTCCTCCGGCAGAGGTGGTGCGCGCGTGTGGCTAAGGGAGGAGGGGAGAGCTTTTATTTTCTCTAAGAAAACTGGGTAGAAAAATTCTCTAAGAATTTGATTCTTCAACTGTGTGAAAATCTATATCAAAAGCTCTCTAATAGTCTACTATATATAGTAGTCAATAGAAGCCTAAAGCATAAACAATTAGACTTCATAAAGGAATAAGAATCTAATTCTTATCGCAATAGGAAACCAATTTCAAGTCTAGATTCATTCCCAATAAAATTAAAACTCAATCAGGAAAATCTAACTTATCCCTTAGACTTCTAATAGAGGAAGGAGTCGAACTCCTTCCCCTATCCAGCCTATGCACGCGCGCGCGCACTCCCAGGGACAGTAGGTGGGTCCCGATTTTAGGACCCACTTATAGTTCTAAGGCAATTCAAACTCCAAGTAGATTTTGCCCATGTGCATATGTTAATTCTAAATTAACATATCCTTTCAAATCAAACCTTCATTATATTTCTAAAATATAATCTTTAATTGTATTTACATAAAATACAATTAATTAGCCAATTCAATTAATAATTCCAAATCATTAATTGAGCCACAAAATGTTATAATTAATTCCAAATCAATTATAATCCATCAATCACAATTAATTCCAAATTAATTGCGATTCCATCTACAAGGATATTCTCATAGGCTGAATCACCACATAGGGTGACCCATAGGGCCTCATCGTATTAAGCAAGTCCTAGACCAGGCAACATGGAATTCCTAGATGGTTCCATTTGCAATATTAATACATGAGGACGTTTGAGAGGTTTCTCAAAGCTAACCCTTTCGTTGCGAAGTCTGTTGCGCTCAACGCGACGATGTTAACGTCCCTTCATTTGACTAGCTCGAATGTATGTAGGATCGATGAAGTGTCTATCCCAATAATACATCCACGGGCGTCTTCACTGAGTTGCATGGTGAATCCAATATCTATTATGACCATCATAATAATATTGATACGCTGGCCAGCGGTTTTACCATCACAACTATGAACGACTATGAGCAGTGCTCTCCTGTGCTACACTTGAGAGATGAATCTTTCACAGAATCACTTATCATCCCCATTTGTATGTAGCCATAATCCTGGATCGTGTCTTAGGTCAACTGCTTATTCAGAGCTGACATCGACGGGTCCACCAAGGATATGGGGCAACAAATGTGATGATAAAGTCCTGTAAGTCCAAAGGACGTCTGGCATCACTTCGACAACTCACCGGTTCCCATAGACACTTCGGTGTAGAGTATACATCGATGGGAGTGTCCGGTGGGTACTTCCATTGTTCGATAAAGCTTCTTCGAACAACTATGCGCAGTTATGGAAACGTTTCTCGATTGTCCAACAATCCGTTCCGTGGCCGTGGGATCGGCTCACACTTGCTCCAACAAGTATAACCTCCACGCATACTAGTCTTGTCTGGTTCATTCAGACCCCTACATCCGAGATGAACCTCGAATAGGGAGAGTTTGGGATAGATGATAACTCACATAGCTCCCACTATCTGTGTGATCGGTCATCTATCCGAGGGGACATGGTTAATATCAATACAGACAGTAATAGAGATCTGACACTCTGCATGCCCGGTGTAACATAAATATGAAAGCGATACTCAATAGTAAAATGCAACAAACATATATTATATTAGGTTGACCTGTGTAATAGTACATATATGCCCTCTATAAGGGCACCATGCCCTTAGTAAGAACTGTCTCTAGGACATATACACTATCAGCTTTGTTGTTCTTGTCCTTCGTTCTTGAGTCATTGTAAAGTTTGTCTATTTCCTTTTTGTGTTTTGAGCTCCAACCTATTCTCTCGAATAGGTTTGGGGAGGCGTCTTTGTAGACTTTGTTATTTTTCTTTTCGTCTTTGTGATCAAACATATTCTCTCGAATAGGTTTGGGGAGGTGTTTTTCGTTGTTTAGAACTGCTGCTTGCCTTTATAAAGAAAATAAAAAAAGAGAAAAGAAAAGAAAACAAAAAGAGAAAAAGAAACAAAAAGAAAAAAATAAGAATAAAGAAATAAGACCCAAAAAAGCAAAGGAAGGCTCCTTGCAAGCCAAAAAGCAGTCTTTGTAAAGTGTCAAGTGTCATGTAAAAATTTTGTTCTTGTGAAGTTATCGAGTTGTAAATTGTATCTTTTGTTTCGTGTCGCCTTTGTCCAAGGCCTGTTCTTGACCACCCTCGTCTTGCCATTCAAGAAGTGGTTGAGAGAGACTCATTCTTTGATAGTCTGGGTAGAATAGGGGAGTGTTTTCATTCTAGGGAACCCTCCTTTGTTTGATGAGAGCAAGTATTGGTTCGCCCTTTCTTGAGGAAAATTCTCGCTTGGTGAACAGTAGTAAGCCCTTGGTTTCATAGGCACAGGGCATTTGTAGTATGATAATATGCATCATTGTATCGTCACCGACCAGGTCCAGGTAGAAGATGTTACGAGAGACTCCTTTGTTTAACAAAGTGCACATGAGAATGTGTATATTTACAATCGAGGCATTCTTCAACCTACTTGCATGTCATGCTCATATGGTCTTTGTTCATAAGCGCTTTGGTAGATTCAATAGATTAGTTCACTTTACTTGGCATGAGACTCCTTTTTGTGTTGCATTTAGATTAGTTTGTTGCTTGAGGGGTTTGGTTTGGGGAGATTGATGAACGTATTTTTGACGCGTTCATCTTGTCTTTTTTGCCTTCGTTTGCTATCCTTTTGCTTAGTTTTTTGGTTAGTTTTGTAGAATAGTGTCACGTTTTGTGTTTTTTGCATTTTCAGGCACTTTGGTACGAAACGGTGTTTTTGGAGCTAAAAACAAGCATTTTTTATGGAAAATGGCCCCGTTGAAGTTCCTCGACCTCTGTGGCTTTGTTCTTGAGTGCTTGAGCCCCAATAAGTTTTGAGAAGGACGAGTCCAAGGCACCCGAGGGCCGATCGTGGGCAAAGGATTCAGCTTCCAAGTCAAAATCTGCCCCACAGAACAAGTGAGCCGCTTCTGGAAGCCAAGCCCTCCGCTTGAAAATCAATGGAATTCCATAGAAGTGTCCGAGTATCCAGGCGGTCCGCTTGGCTGCAGTTACAGAATCGGGATTCTGTCTTTATAACACATTTTCAGTTGCTTTTTTGACATTCAGACTTCAGCATTCGAATTTTGGAGAGCTCTAAACCCCAATTTTCACCCTAGAACTCAGATTTACATTGTATTCATATTGCATTGAAGGTTTAGCCATAGGATTGCATGCTATTTTCATATACGGAGAGGTTTCTATCAATTTCTACCGAATAGTGACAGCTTGGGTGTTAACTTTGTATCAATCTCTTGTCTAGTAGTTTGATCAAATGTCTTCCTGTAACAATTCATATGATTTGATGTTTTCATTATTGAATATGAGTAGCTAAATCCTTTGTGTTTGTGGTAGAATGTAGAATTTACATGTGTTGGATTACGTTTATGCTTACATCAGATTGTGATTCAATCTTGCTGCAAATTGCTTCATATGATTCATAGTTGCCTATAAAATATATTCGAATAGAGTATGTGACAAACTCGTGGTCAATGAAAGCTATAGGATTGTATGTTTGTAATTTGCAGCATGCTAGATAAATGGTGTTAGTGACAAACACCTCTAAAGTATTGATAGTGATCTTTTATGATGTGTGTCTTGAAAGTTACCTAGACGGTTGCTTAGCAGACTTAGTCGAAGGTTTTACGCACTGAACTTGTGAGCATATTCGTAATCCATACATGTTAATTCGATTTCTACCACCAATCATTTTCCATCTTTGATTACAAACAAGTTTGATTCTAGTTGTTGTGGTCTAAAACCGTTTTCAAAACCAACTTGAACTCGTTGACTGAAATCTAATACAAAAAACTCAAACAAAGCCACGTTAGGTCCCAAGAGAACGACACTCGGGGACAACTTGCCATTGCACTCTGATTTGTGTAGTGATAAGTGTTCTTTGGCTTATAAACAAATTTAATTGGTGAAAAAATGACTCATCAGGATACACAAGGTGAGTAGAGTCGATAGTTTGACTATCTCTCCTAAAGACAAGATTGCCCCGCTCGTGGTGCTTACGGAATTATGGCAATAGTCTTCTAGGATAAAACTACACATAAGACGGCTAAGTAGCACTACAATAGCCAAATCTATCGAACTTACTTTGAGTATGAACAGTACAGAAGAGCAAAGAGGGTGAAGGAGATGAGTTTGCAAGTGTGTTGGAAGAAATGATTTCTTCTCCTATTTATACAACAAATGCACCCTCTCCCAAGTGTTACAACCCTTCCAAATTGTGTGTAAGTTATCATCCAGATGTTTTTAGATGAATGGATGTGTCCCATCACAATTTAAGGGATGTATCTCTTCATGTAACCACTTGAAAATTTGCCTCTCCCGAAAAGGTACGAGTTCGCAATGCTGCAACATTGCCTTAGTGTTGCTGCTGCAAAACGTTTACGGTGAGTTACAGTGAGTTAGGAACCGCAATGATGTAGCATTCATTTCATAAAGATGCAGCGACGTTTACTTGATATCAATGATGCAGAGTTCTATACATCAATGCTGCATCGAAGCTTTATAGTAGATTTCCAGTAAGCTTCGACAATATCAATGTTGCATCATTCTATAAACTTTGCTGCTTCAAGAGTTCATTTTCTCAAACCTTGGATTTTCAAGTGGTTTTCGATATACGCTTGCTCTTTAACTCGAATTTTAGCACAATGGAACTTTCACCCATGTGTGCATGAATGACTTAATTCATTCAAGTATTGATCAACACACTTATTGCATTAATCACCCTTTCACCTCAAGGAGATTTTAGTGACTTAACACATTTCAGTGACACACGATTACGAAACCGTGTTGGTTACCCTTCGATCAATACAACGAACGAAGTGAAAGCTCATTCGTTACACTAAAATTTCCAACAGTTGCAAAGATATTTGATCGAGTATGTATGACAACGTCATCATAGGAGTGAATGATGAAGTATCCAATAGTTTTGATTGTTTAGAATTTGCAATTCTTTTTTCCATTTCATTTAAGTGTGTTTTTATTTCAATGCTAAAAGTGTTTTTTTTAATTAAATTTTGAATATTTTAAATTTATACTCATACGTTTTTTTTGGATTCTATACGTTTGCTTTTGGATCGAAGTTTTAGGAGGTTTATATAATGAGTGTAGTGTGTTGGTTTAGTGGTAGGACTCACAATAAAGTTGTGAGATAAAGATTTGCTAAAAATCAAAACATATAGAATCCAAAGAAACGGACAAAAATGGAATACGTATAGAATCCAAAAAACAGATGAGTAATTGATATTTCAATATAATTTATTAATCGTGAAATATATGAAAAATAAATAATAAAAAAATTAAAAGGAAAAGAAAATTAAAAGATAATAAATTAAACAAAGCAAAAAATTGGACATACCTACCAGTCAACTCTAAGTTATTTCAAGATGAATAAAAAAAGAGAAAAAGAAGAATAAATTAAAAAGGGGTTTACATATTACTACCCTTCTAGGAAGATGGTTCTCATAATAAAGCCTAATAGACTGACAATTATATTCTAGTCCAAAAAACTGATTTTGAGGGTTGATTGACCATTAATTACCAATATACCATGGTATAAATTTGCCAAACAAACATGCCCTCAATTTTTATTTTCCTTTTCCTTTTCTCTTTCATTTTTTCCTTTTTCTTTTTTTTTTCTTTTTCCTTCTTCCTCCTCCCCTTCTTCTTCTTCAAGCTCGTACCGGATTCCTCCGGAATTCGGCAGCCGGAACTCGGAGGCTCTGCTCTCCGATCTGGTAGATCGAGCTCTGCTCCAATTCATATAGCAGAGCTCCCTAATCGGAGAAGCAAGCTCCGATAGGGAGATTTCTGCTATCGATCAGGAGCTGCAACTCCCAGATCGGAGTTGCAGCTCCCGAGAGGGAGCAGCAAGCTCTCTTATCGGAGCGTGCAAGCTCCGATCAGGGAACTTGTAGCTAGGCTCCGATCACCGGTGATGATTCCGGTGACCGGAGCTATGTCGAATAAAGGAAAAAAAAAAGAAAAAGAAAAATATAAATGAATTTAAAAAAGGTAATTATGTTTCGTTGAAAATAATTTTGTGTCATATTTTGAATTATAAATTTTATTGGACTGGTTCATAATAACTTTTAGGTTAATTTGTAATTTGGATAAGTTACGTGGCTTAATATTAAATTATTCAATGTCAATTTTGTAAAATAGAATATATTAGGGTTCATTGTGCAATAAACCCAAAATGAAGTTGTTTGGCTTAGAAAAAATTCATTTTTGGAACATTGCTTAATTCACCTCTTGGTCAAATTCGTGGACTAGAATGTAATTGTTAGTCTAGTAGGGCCTATTCTGATATTAGGGACGTTAAGATGGTATTAAAAAATTATTTACCTAATTAAAAACATAAAAAGAAAGAAAAAAAAAAGCATCTAAGCAAACGTGTAGGATGCCAAAACTCCACAAATGGTGAATGGAGTGGAAGGTTTGGCCAACAAATATTTTTACAAACTCCACCAAACCATGGATGCACATGGTCTCAAATATTCCAATAATTAATTAATTTCTCTCATCAATATACCTACCCTTCAACCAAACTCATCCCAACACAAAATTGATGTTTATCTATGACACTCACACCAATCCCAATCTATATAATTATTCAAATAAAAACATATTTGAGCTCTCTCCTTCACCCATTCTTATGCTTAGACCGACATTATCGGCATGCATGCATGGGGCATGCATGCCTAGTCACTAAAAAAAAATTAAAAAATTAAAATGGCCCAAGCATGATCGGTCATTCCTGATCGATCACAGCCCATGTTTAACTCATCAACATGGGTTCACTTCCACCTATAGGAAGGGGACACATGTCCCCTTTCTATTGGTTACCCGAACTTTGTAATAACTATTTTTATCTTTTAATTATGTTTAAAAAAAAATTATACCAAAATTCATGATTTTTTTTCCTCTATAAATAGAGACCACATTTGCTATACTTTCAATACATCTAAAAAACCATCTCTAACCTTCAATTAATCTCTATCTGTTGGTCCCTTTAAACAACAAGAAAAGACTGGGGGGGTGAATAGTCTTTTCAAACTTTCGTCGTTTAAAAACTTTCTCAACAAGGGGTTATTACTTTTCAGTAATGAGTTTGCTGATACTTAACTTTCTCAGCAAGTACTAGTTACTTTTCAGTAACGAGTTTTACTGATACTTAAAATGAGAGAGCGAAAGTCTTTGTACAATAATTGCTTTAACAGTAAGTGATAGTTTCAGCAAGTGAACAGAGTGACAGTGTACAGAAAGATATGCTTTGCTGAAAACTAAATGCAGTAAGTAACTCACACAAACACTTTTATAGTAGTATCTGAGAGTGGCGTAATCTCTCAACTAATCCACTTTGTCCTTTCAAGGACTGAATCCACTAAGATAAGTTTGAGGTTCCTTACAACACCTATCTAGAGCGATTCGACAGAAATCAAAGCACACTTGCTTCGTTTCCAACCTAACTAGAGAACGAAACTTTGTTCTCCACCAAACTTGGGACTTATAATCAGCAAAACTATGCTTGATTAAATTCCCCCTGAATTTCACGCCTGAAAGGGTGTTTTTCAGTTAGAGAGGTTTGGGATGAGATAACTTGATTATAACTTATTCAGCTACAACAAGTAATCTAAGAGACAAAATTTTGAATACTTTGCAGTAAACAAGTTTGATTGTTTCTGGTGTCAAGACTTGTTCTTGTTCGAAAGAAAGAACACTTAACTAATTTCTTAGCCGTGTATGTTCTACTTCTTCACAAGTAGCTTTTTCAAGCTTTAAGTCTTGGAATGGATCAATGACAGTAAGGAGTATTGAAGGGTATGTGAGTTTAAGCACAAGTGAGAGTTTGATCACGTTGTTGACACACTTCAACTCTTTGCCGGATGACCTCTATTTATAGTGAATCAAGGGAGCCGTTTGAATTTCAAATTCTAAGGCTTTGTTCCTTAAGATGTCACTATCTTGCATTTGTACTTTCAGCAGCGTCCTTTATTTATCTTCTAGTCTTCATGTTCTTCGCGTGCTTACTTTGCATTTAATGTTCATTTGAATGAAATTCAAATTTGAACGTTGGAGCGCAAATGCAAGTACTTTCAGCAAGGAGGTCACGTATGTATTTCAGCAAGCACAACCTACTCTGTCGTTTAGATTTTCACTTATGCAAGTTGTTGCTGAAGTTTCCACTTTTTGAGCAACATGTGCCTTAGTAGATACCATCTTCAGAAATCTTCTTTAGTCTTTAGTCTTCGAATTCTTCAAGTTTCTGAACGGTTCTAATGCTTCAATAGTTTGTTTATGTAAAAAAAGTACATCATCAGCAAATGCTTCAATATGTTGTTTTTCTTTTCAGAAAACAAGATACATCATAAGCGAATAAAACACCTATCTAGCACCTACACTAAGTCTTCAGCAAACGTTCCTCTTTTACAATGTCCTTAAAATTCTAAATTCCTATGGACCTTAAGAGTACTAGTTACTGGACTTTCCTTAATTCAGCATGGTTAATTGCTCATCAAGATTACAAGTTTCCTAAAAAATTTCCCCCCTTTTGATGTTAGCAATCCATGGCTAAATTAATTGTTACCCTTTTAGAGGTTTCTGATGTTGAATAAATCATTTGATTAATGCAAGCATACTTGAATAATAAAACAGTAAGCATAAGTAGATTGCATAATCAAAAACCAATAAGAGTCAAAAGCTTTATTGCTGATAGTTATCTTTCAATAAGTTTACAAGAAAGTTCAGAGATAACTACACAAATCAGCAAACAAAACAAACAGAGCTTTTACAAGGGACTTAAACTATTCCAGCAGAAGATTTCCTCAGAATCTCCCTTACACTTTTCTCAGCAAGCGCAGAAAATTTAACGCAGACCTTTTCGTAATCTTCAAGTAGCTTACGGACTTCAAGCTGAATGATCCTTGCGTTCTTGCAGGCGGTATAATTATGGTTTTCACCATTCATTTCTTTGTAGTGCAACACCCACAAGTGCATGCCCCAATTGCTGGCATGGAGAAGTTGTGTATCTGAAATTCCCTTGTTAGCATGAATCATCCTTAACCAGAGAAGAACTTCTTCTTGATCCTTGGCAGTTAGATAGAAATACTCATAAGGAATCAAGCCATATTTCTTCTTTGACTTCTTGGTTAAAGGGTCAGAGTAGTAAGCAACATCAATTGGTTTGATTAAATCGGGCTCTTGCTTCATTAGCTTGCCAATAGATGTTCTTCTTACCAAGACTTCCAGATTCAGCCATCTTGCAGCAATGTTTCTTGGGTAGGGAGGAGGATCCCTTTCTTTTCTTTTCACCTTTAATTCAATCCAAGTGTACATTTGATTCAGTACATCAGTTGGAAAGAAATCATTTACCAACACATCTTCCAGCTTTAAGATCCAACAACCATGAACATTTATGATCACATTCTGAGTTGTTTCCTCATTGTTGGTCTTTGTGTAATCAATGCCGGAGCCAATGGCAATGCTGGCTAGCCTCTTTTCTTCCTGTCTTTGCCTTATTCTTCTTGACTTTGCATTTTCTTCATCTCTTGCTGAAGATCTTGAGTCAGAAGAGAAATGTTTTGAGTGGCCAGACGAAGTTAGGGCGGTGATTGGTCTAGCTCTTATTGCTTGAGCTATTGTTTTGATTGTCATCATCATCATCATGTTCATTCAGATCTTGATGACTTTCAATATGACAGTATTCATGAGTTTCAGCAGATGTTTTTCTCCTTTTCGGAATTGCTGAATTTAACTCAGAATCTGTTTCAGCTTGTCTCTTAGAACTTTGCTTTCTTTCAGCAAGAGGTTCTATTGTCAATGGCACTTCAGCATGGGTTTTCTTTCTTGAAGATTTTCTTTGTTTATCTTCCCCCTTAGACATGGATTGCATCATTGGGTGAATGTGCAGAGAGAAAAATTCATTGCAATTTTCAGCAAGTTTACTTAGGTTGTTGTACTTAAGAATTATGTCTTGCTGATCAGCAGTCAGCTTGGACATTTCTTATTTTATACTCACTAAGTTCTCCTCATGTCTGCGCTCATTGTCGACTTTTTCTTCAATGAAAGTCTGAGCCTTTTTCAATGCAGTCTTTGCCAATTTGAGTGCTTGACTGACATCTTCTTCATAGCTCTTATGATGTAGACTTATGTCTTTCTGAGCTATTGTAAGAGAAGTAGTGCATTTCAGCACAGTAGCCAGTATTTTGCCTATGTCAAGCGGACTCTCAGCAAGCAGTGCATCGTCCTTTTCTTTGCAGGCTTTGTGGACTTCCATTAGTGCCTTAATTCTTGGAGTAAAATCCTCCACAATAGGGAACGACACTAAATAAGGAGTTACGGAATGAACTTTGATCTCAGTAGCGAATTGATCATCATTGGTCAGCAAACGGCATCTTATATCATCTCCTACATCATTTTCATCATCAGGAGGAGGAATTATAACCACTGCGGGTTCAGCTTCCTTTGTTAGATCTTCTTCGTTTGCTGAGAGATCTTCTTCGTCATCAGATTTATCAAGGCCAGCAACCTTGGTTCCTAAATCTGTAGCTTCATTCACGTTGGGTTGAGTGGTTGCTGAGGGCAACTCTTGAGACTCAACAACTGGAGTTTCACAAGTAGTAAGTGGAAGGGAGGGGACTTCCGTGTGCTTCACTCCTGAAGATTGAGCAATGTCTAGATTCTGCGTATGCCTTGCATGAATCTGTAGACTGTTTTGAAGTGCTCTTTGATAATCTTCATCCATTACTTCATCATCAAGGTTTGGCTCAGTGACCTTGGCATCGAGTGAATTTAACTCGGCATCAGAAAGCTTACTTTTGCCTAATTTCATTTCAGCACACTTTCTGGCGTACTCTTCTTCAGTTTCAGCAACTTGTTCAGTTGCTTGAGTACTTGTCTCAGCAGGAGCAGGATTGGATTCTTATTGCTGACTTGTTGTGTGATCAGCTTGCTGATTTTCAGTAACATGACGTTCAGCCTCAGCAACTGTCAGTTTAAGTCCACCAGCATCATGACTAGGACCTTGATTATCATCATCGTCATCCTTTTTGTCCTTAGAATCTTTTCCTTCACCATCACTTGGATCTTTGGGAATGTTCTCATCTTCTTCTTCTTCATCATCGTCCGTCAGTATGACCAACTCAAGATGTTTGTACATTGCAACACTTGTCACTTCCTCTTCTTCATTGATTTTGTGGGGATCAGCCACCACGGGTACAAAGGAACCCTTGAGCATCACAGCTTGTTCAGCTGGAGAGGCACTCTTGAATTTAGCTTTCATATTCTCTCTGATTATAGCAATCAGACTTGAGCTCATGAGCTGAGAATATGTCAACTCTTCTGGCAGTATGGAGTGCACAAACGTCTCGAGTTTCAGCAGAGAAAGTCTCTTTTTCTCGTTGGACAGATGAAGGTGAAGATCAGGAAAGTCCATCCTTCTTTACCTTTGCGAGTTGCTGACGGATTTAGAAACTCTGGTCAAGGTAGTTCTCTTGAAGTCCGAGTAAAGTTCCTCTGAACTTACTTTCAGATCTTCAGTGATGTGAACCACTTTAGTGGTCTCCTTTTGAGCCTGAAAAAGAATGAAATTAAGTTCAGGAAAGTTTTGGAGAATAGTATTAGAGTCAAAAGCTGGACCATGATTTACCTGCTGAGATTCAGCAAGCTCATGTTGCACACTTTGTTGTGCTGGTACTACTTCCATTGCTTCAGGAGCTTGAGAAGCATCCTTGAATTGTTCATCCTGAAATAATTTTAAGTTGGATAAAAGTACTAAGTTTTCAAACTTAGTTGAATTACCAAAAACGTCATCTACCTGTTGAACAAGAGGTGTGGAATCTGGTGCAGAAGTTTCAGCAATCTTCTGACTTGTCTCTTGAGAAGTTTGTAAAGAAATAATTATATCAGCAAAAGAATGAGTTTCAGATAGTGAAGTTTTGCTTATGGTTGAGTTAACTACCTGCTGAAGAAGGGCAGGTGGTGACTCAGTCCTTTCAGCAACGACAGCTTCTTCAATATCTGGGACTTGTTCTTCAGCAGACTTCTTCTCTTGCTCTAATTGAGAAGGCTGCGCAGATTCAGCAATCTCCCTTGTCTCTTAAATGACAAGTTGAGCAGAGACATCTTGACCTTTTAGTTCACTGCTAGTCATAAAAACATCTACTGATTTGTTGGAGTTGTCATCAATCTCCAAATCCATTTGCTGGCTCAGTTCTGTCAGCACCAGCTGAACTTTGTCAATGGCTGTTTTCAGTGAACTAGGTCCAGTATTCTCAGCATCATGAGATGCGTCGTCGAATAATGTCTCTTGTGGTGTTTCAGCAATTTCTGGGACTTGAACCATTGCAGTCTCAGCAACTGGTTCTGCAGCAATCACAGTCTCAGTAACTGCGGTTTCAGCAACTTGATGAATTGCTTGTTCAGCAACCATCTTTTCAGCAGCATCAGCAAGTGCTGCATTTCTCAGATCAGCAGCAATATCACTTGCTGGTTGCAGGGTCTGATCATCTAGATTATCTACAACGTAGATATCTGGCATTGGGGCAGGAATATCGTTTCCACTGTCTTGTGTTCTTATCTCAGCAGATGTACCAACATTAAGTTGATTGTTGAAGGCTTCTGCAAACACTTCAACATTGTTGAAGGCTTCCGCAAGCACTTCATCAACATCTACTGGAGTAGCTTGTGTTTCAGCAACTCCTGGAGCATCATCCGAAAGATCATGGACAATTGGAACTGACTTGCGAGCCAGTGTTTTCTTTCTTGGGTTCTTTGTCCGTTTCTTCTTAGGGATGGGGTCAGCTGATGACGCTGCAGTTTGAGTGTCATCATCAGCTTTCCTCTTTTTCTTCTTGGATTTCTCCAGTTGCTTTTCAGCAGTAGCATCTGCAGTAGTTGCATTTTCAGCAACGGCTGTTGTACACGTACCTTGTTGATCACCATCTACAGCAGTTTCATCAACAACTTTTTCAGCTGTTGGAGTCTTGTCTTGCTGACTAGTGGTGAAAACATCTGCAGCTGTTGTATACCTTTCTTGCTGACTTGTGCTGACAAAATTTGAAGCTGTTGTCTTCTTTGATTTCTTGTCAGCAAGCTTAGGTCCATTTTGCTTGTAGAAGGCTCTTCCCACATTGCATACTGATTTCTTAATCGGCAATGGGTTTCTCAGCTGAATCCTGAAGTGTTCAAGGATATAGCATATTTTTAGTCCATACATGACTGGGAAGGTAGGTGAGACCTTGCTGTCTTCAACCTTGACCTTAAATTTAGTAACACAATCAACAAGTCTATTGAAAATGTACTTTGCCCAGTTGAGCTGAGTTTTGTTCTCATGTATATGCATCAGCAGCGGCCACCTTCTCAAGCCTACTTGGTCAATTCCTCCAACTTGAGAGTCTAGAACTTTGATGAGTAGCAGAGCTACTAGACCAAGTGAATGGCAGAGATGCTTCCTCTTAACGTGCTTTGTCCAAGTCACGGGAGCAATCTCTCCTTTCTTCAATCTCTCGTTTCTGACATCACTGTAGAAGGCTTCAATTTCTTCATCAGTGACAGTGATGTCATCTTCAGTTCCAGTAGTTGGAATCTGAAAGATGTTGGCCAAATCAATCCATTTCAGGATGATTTGCACACTTTGAACTGTGGAGGAAATCACTTTTTCAGTGACTCCTTGTCCATCAGTCAGAGTCTGGATTTCTGCATTATTGTAGAATTCCATGGCATCTAACATACTCACTTTCTTAGGGCGAGCAGTTATGAAGAAAAGAAGGCCTTGTTGTTTTATCAACTCTAGTGCCTCTTCATTTTCTCCATCTAGTTCTTGTTCATAGAAGTATCTTATATACTTCTCTTTAGCAAATCTGCCCCATTGCATCATCTGTTCACACTTTGCAGTGTCAAGATATGCATGCGGCATGGGTCTCTTCGTTATACGGTCGTTCTTCAACACAATTTTCACTGTGTTGGTTGCCTGAGTTATAACCGGAGCAATGCTTTTTCCAGCACTATCACCTTTCGATGACTTTGAGGTCTTAGGGGACTGTCTCTTTGGGGCCATTTCTTTTATAGAGCGGTAGAAGTGTACGAAAAAGATTAACTTGCTTTCTGACCGGATGTACAGTGAATTCAGGCACAGGCTATAAAAATTTGCAGAGAAAGGAAATGTGAGTTAAAGAATTTTGTCTTTCTCTAACTCTTTGTTTATATAGTATCTCTGGTGTGCAAGAAGCTCAATCGATTTTGAGTTCTCAGCAAGGGTAAAACAGAGATTCAACAGCGTTAGTGGAGCCTTTGCATTAAATGCGTAGTGGTCCACTGACAAAAACCGTCAGAGCACTCTTTCTCCATGTAATGTTAACCGTTGATCAAAAACTACTTTAAATCAATGGCCACGATTGTATTTCATGTCATGATTAATAGCGAGTTTATTTGTGCCCGATTAACGTCACAAATTGATTTTACCTAGACTTATGGGATTTGATTGCTTGCTGAAGTAAACAAGAATCTTTTCAGCGAATTTGTGTAACAAGCCTTGTTATTTGCTGAAAGTTCCCCCTTAATCAAGTATCTCATATTTCCTTAAATTAAAAGACATTTCTGAGTTTCCGTCTCAGTAAATTCTTTTTGTCTTGAGATATCTTTTGGTAAAATCTGAGAAGTTTGTTTGCTCTTTGATGAGTTCCTGTCTCAGAATTGTCCTTTGATACTTGAATACATGTTTCAGTATCTTTGATTGTCTGAATGCCCGTTTCAGCAATCCTTAAGGTTTTTCTCTTACTGAGTGCCCGTCTCAGCAAGTGATCAAGTTTCCTAACAAATACCCGTTTTGAAGGAATTACTTGCTGAATGCCCGTTTCAGCAATCATGTAGTGAACTATCATTTCCTTTTTAGAAGAAATCAGTGGAAGGAGCTTTTATTTAAGTAAGCATACTTTGGCTTGCTGAATGCCTGTTTCAGCAATCTGCCAATTGTATCCCTTACTATTGAGGTAATTCAATCAACCCAAGGTTATACCTTAGCATTGCGAATCTATTATCTGGTAGGGGCTTGGTAAAGATGTCAGCAAGTTGATCATCAGTACCTACTTTTACAACCTCAATGTCTCCTTTTTCCACATGATCTCTAATGAAATGATGTCTAATATCAATGTGCTTTGTCCTTGAGTGGAACTTAGGATTTTGCGTGATAGCAATAGCACTTGTATTATCACAAAAGATTGGTGTTTTCTTTGTATAAATACCATAATATCTTAATTGTTGTTGTATCCATAGGATTTGAGCTGTGCAACAACCAGCCGCAATGTACTCAGATTCAGTAGATGAATTGGCAACACAGGTTTGCTTCTTGCTGAGCCATGATATTAACTACCAAAAAACTGACAAGTTCTAGAAGTACTTTTTCTATCAAGAGTTGATCCTCCATGATCAGCATCAGAATAACCAACCAATTCAAGTCCAAAATCTTTAGGATACCATAATCCAACATTGACTGTACCTTTGACATATTTCAGTATCTTAAGTGCCTTTTTTGTAGTGTGATTCTCTTGGATAAGATTGGAATCTTGCACACACACAAACAGCATACTGAATGTCAGGTCTACTTGCTGTTAAATACAACAAGGAACCAATGAGCTTCCTATACTTGTGTTCTTCAACACTTTTATCTTCTTTAGTATAGCCCAATTTGGTACCAACACTCATAGGGATCTTTTCAGGTTTTTCTTCCTCTTTGATCCTAAACTTTATGAGCATTTTTTTCGCATACTTTGCTTGATTTATGAATATTCCATCCTTGAGTTGCTTGACTTGCAATCCTAGGAAATAATTCAATTTTCCCATTATACTCATTTCAAATTTGTTTGTCATGAGTTTGGCAAAATCATCACAGAGTTGCTTGTCCTTAGATCCAAATATTATGTCATCCACATAAATCTGAACTAAGAGTATTTTACCATCACGGTTCATGGTAAACAAAGTTTTGTCAACTTCACCTTTCTTGAAACCATTACCCAACAAGAACTTAGCTAAGGTATCATACCAAGCTCTAGGTTCTTGCTTTAAACCATATACAACTCTCTGAAGCTTGTATAACATCTTGGTTTCTGAGGGAAGTTCAAAGCCAGGGGGTTGTTCCAAGTAGACTTCTTCAGCAAGTTCACCATTCAAGAATGCACTTTTAACATCCATTTGATAAACAATGAAGTCATTGTGAGCAGTAAAGGCCAAGAAAAGTCTAATTGCATCCAATCTTGCAACTGGTGCATAAGACTCATCATAGTCCAATCCTTCAGTCTTAACAGGCGGTATTAATCGCTTCAACCTTAGGTAATCCAACTACAAGTGCCTTTTTAGACAGCTTATTCAACGTCTTGAAGTTTAGGTGACTTGTTCGTTTATGCCATAACCATGCTTTTTCAGCAAGGCAATCGTGATCTGAGACAAGGTATTTTTCAACGATTGCTGATGAACCGGAATTTGTCAGATTCTAATTAATCAAATAAATTTGTATTTAGCCAAAGGCAATTCACAACTACAACGAAAACCGTAGTGTAGCAGTAAAATAACCTCGAGTGTCGATCTCTAAGGACTATAACTAGCTTTATCTAATCTAACTTAAACTATAAAATCAACAAACGACTTAGCACAAGTTTTTCTTATCAAGATAATGGAAGTTAGTGATAGTATGATCATTCAAAGCATAGTGGGTTAATAATCATGCATGAAGTACCCGATCGTTTGCATAGAGATCTTTGATCATGAATTGTCCAATTGTGTTCCGTTATTATTCAACACTACGAAGATAGAGGGCTTGGATAGATAAAAGAAATAAAGCAATAACTCAAATTCTGATTCGCTTTACCGCCATCAGCATAATTACTAACCCTTCGCTAAGAAATCACATACTATCACCAACAATAGATGTAGCTACTCATAGATGTCATGCAATCAACAGAAATCATAGCAAGATTGAATGGAAACATGTTGAAAGATAAATAAATATAAATAGAAAAAATCTGAGATACAATGTTACCGAAGTTGTCAATCTCCGAAGAATCGCGATCTCACAAGCTCCAAAACGATAAGAAAAAGTATCTCCTATGCTAAGAATTCCCAGAACAGGCTCTGGAGAATTCCTTCCTAAAACTAATGAGAAAGGTGTGAAAAAAGGTCTGAGAAAGTATGAAAAACGGAGAAAACTGAGCAACTATATATAGGGGTTCGGAAGGTGTGGGGCGAGGCGAATCGCCTGGTGTGGGGCGAACCGCCCAACGTCCCGGGCGAATCGCCCGGTAGTTCCGGCCGGCCTTGGACGCGTTTTCGATGCGTTTTTGGATTTCTTTTCCTTTTCGGACTCGGTTTTTGCCTTCTAGTGACCTTTTAGCCTTCAGACTCGACCCCTAGACTTCAAATCCTATCCGGAATCTTCTAGATACTCCAAAAATGTCCCCGGAACACCAATTCTTTGTTCCCTTCAATATAATTGCTCCAAAAACCACGTTTTTCTCCCAAAACCTGTAAAATGCAAACTAAAGGAAAACGTGACACTATTCTAATAAAATGCACTGAAATATAGCTAAATTAACATAGAGGATAGCTAAATTGGTGAAAAAAGACTCGAATGAAAGTGTAAAGTACATGTTCATCAATTGCTGAAGACCAATCTACAGTGTACAAGCCTTCTGATCTTCTAGCAACCATAATAACCTTCTTTGTCTCAAAGTCTATAAGTTTACATTCATCACTTTTGATTTTGATGAAGTATCCTTTATCAGCTAATTGACTCATGCTGAAAAGGTTAAACTTAAGATTTTTGACATAAAGAACTCCCGAAATGGTAATGCATCCTAACTTCGCGTCACCGTAGCCTTTTGTAGAACCATAGCCTCCACCAGCAAACCTTACTGTTGGACCTTTAGACCACCGTCTATAGTTTATAAGGTTATTCTTGTTGCCCGTCATGTGCTTTCCACAACCACTGTCAAAGTGCCAGATTGCATCGTTTGTCTCCGTGGCTGAAGTCTACACAATCAAGAGCAAACAAGTTAATTATCCAATATTGGATGTCCATTAACATGTTCAAGAATGCGTCCAGTGGAAACCCAAGTCTTAAGTTTTTCAACTTTGACTTGTTTTCTAGTTGCTGAGGAACTAGGAGGTTTTGAGCCAAAAGACTTTTGATTCGTGCTGATCAAATCCACTTTCTGATGTGGTGTCTTGCTCTGTTGACCTTTTTGCTGAACATACTTTTCAGTAAGTTCTTTTCTAGCAAGGTTCCTTCTATCCCTAGAGTTTTGAGTCTTGTCAGAACTCTTAGGCTTGGTTTTGTTCATCTCTTTGAAGTATCTTTGTTGACTTTGCTTATACTCATGAAAAAGTTGACTTTGCTTGATTTTGAAACCGAGTCCACTTTTTGGAGAATGCTGAGCTTTTGTCTCAGCAACCTTACTTGATTCAGGTTTGTCAGCAAAGGTCTTCTGATTACTTTTAGTAATCTTGCCTTTTGTCTTAAAAAATTGCTTTTCAGCAACTTGTTTAGCGGAATGCTTTACAGCATTCTTTTTCTTTACAGTTTGCTTTTCAACAACCTGTTTTCCTTTTAAAGTCTTGTTACTTTGAGTAGCAACAGCGGGCTTTACGGCCGTAGGTACTTGATTGCATTTTTCAGCAACCTTAGATTGACCAATCTGATAGAGTTCTGGTTGACCACTATCAGTTGCGCGTACAAAGGTAATTGGTGATTTATCTTTACTCAAGATTATTACGTCATCACCTTCATTCGTTGCACCTAAGCCTTCTTTCTGAGATGGATCTCTCAGATAAGAGTTTAGATCAGTCAGCGTATTACTTGCATCAGCATAAGATTTGAAATTGATTTTCATCTTTTTCATCTCTTGTATTTCAGCAAGTAACTTTAGAATTAAGGACTGATATTCTTCCAATTCCATTGCCATCTGAGAATTGTTCTCTGTAGCTTCAGCAATCAACTTCTTGAGATGCACTATTTCAGCATCTTTCTTTTCCGTCTCTTCCTTCAGCAATACATAATTTTCAGTAGTCTGCTTGGTCAGAGTTTCAGCATTCTGTAGTTTCTCTTGCTGTTTGCTCAGAGTTTTCTCAAATCTTTCGATTTCTCCTTGAATTTTGTCAAGGTCAATCTCATCTTCACTTTCTGAGTCAGAGTCAGAGGTAGGATTGTTTACCTGACCGGCCATGAGGCAGAATTCGTAGTTTGAGACATCTGGATAAGTTTCATAGTTATTCCACAAACTTCCTTGTCAATCTCAACGTCAAGAGTGGCTTCTTCATCTTCAGTGTCTGAGCTTTCTTCCTCACTGTCTGATGAACGTGTATTTTACACTTTCATTCAAGTCTTTTCACCAATTTAGCTATCCTCTAGGTTAATTTAGCTTATATTTTAGTGCATTTTATTAGAATAGTGTCACGTTTCGCTTTTCTTTGCATTTTTCAGGTTTTAGGTAAAAAACGTATGTTTATGGGCAATATTAATGAAGAGGACGAAGTTTTGGTGTTTCGAGGACATTCGTGGTGTATCTAGAAGGTTCCGGATGAGATTTGAGGCCTAGGGGACAAGTTTCAAGGCTTAAAGGTCACTAGAAGGTAAAATCGAGTCCAAAAAGAAAACCAACTCAAAAACTCGTTGACCACCGACTCTGCCGGTCCCGGGCGGTTCGCCCGGGACGAGGGGCGGTTCGCCCGGTGCCAGGCGGTTCGCCTGGCATGCCGGGCGGTTCGCCCCGCACTGTTACGATATCTATATATATGTTTGCCTATTTTCTACGTTTTTCATACCTTTTCACCTTATTTTGAGAGGAAAATTCTCCAGAGCCTGTTCTGGAAATTATTAGCATGGAAGACTCTTTTTCTTATTGATTTGGAAGCTTAAGCATAGAGATTGGACATCTTTGATTCTCGATTCTTTCTTGTGAGTTAGCAATTCATCGGAGATTGACAACCTTCGTTGGTAACTTGTATCTCACGATTTTTCTGCTTTTATTTATTTCATTCAACATGTTTTCATTCAATCTTGCTTTGATTCTTGTTGATTGCAAGTTATCTGTGAGTAGCTAAATCTATCGTTGGTGATAGTATGTGATTTCTTAGCTAGGGTTTGATAGTGTATATGTCCTAGAGACAGTCCTTATTAAGGGCATGCAGCCCTTATAAAGGGCATATATGTACTATTACACAGGTCAACGTAATATAATATATGTTTGTTATTTGACTATATATTGAGTATCGCTTTCATATTTATATTACACCAGGCATGCAGCATGTCATATCTCTATTCCTGTCTGTATTGATATTAAACATGTCCCCTCGGATAGATGACCGATCACACAGATAGTGAGAGCTATGTGAGTTTTCATCTATCCCAAACTTTCCCTAGTCGAGGTTCATATCGGATGTAGGGGTCTGAATGAACCAGCTGAGACTAGTATGCGTGGAGGTTATACTTGTTGGAGCAAGTGTGAGTCGATCCCACGGCCACGGAACGGATTGTTGGACAATCAAGAAACGTTGCCATAACTACGCATAGTTGTTCGAAGGATGATTACCGAACAATGGAAGTACCCACCGGATACTCCCATCGATGTATACTCTACACCGAAGTGTCTATGGGAACCGGTAAGTTGTCGAAGTGATGCAAGTCGTCCTTTGGACTTACAGGACTTTATCATCACATTTGTTGCCCCATATCCTTGGTGGACCCGTCGATGTCAGCTCTGAATAAGCAGTTGACCCAAGACACGATCCAGGATTATGGTTACATACAAATGGGGATGATAAGTGTTTCTGTGAAGGATTCATCTCTCATGTGTAGCACAGGAGAGCACTGCTCATAGTCGTTCATAGTTGTGATTGGTAAAACCGCTGGCCAGCGTATCAATATTATTATGATGGTCATAATAGATATGGATTCACGATGCAACTCAGTGAAGACGCCCGTGGATGTATTATTGGGATAGACACTTCATCGATCCTAGATGCATTCGAGTTAGTCAGATGAAGGGACGTTACCATCGCCGCGTTGAGCGCAAAAGACTTCACAACGAAAGGGTTTGCTTTGACAAACCTCTCAAACGTCCTCATGTATTAATATTGCAAATGGAACCGTCTAGGAATTCCATTTTGCCTTGTCTAGGACTTGCTTAATACAATGAGGCCCTATGGGTCACACTATGTGGTGATTCAGCTTATCCGAATATCCTTGAAGATGGAATCGCAATTAATTTGGAATTAATTGTGATTGATGGATTATAATTAATTTGGAATTAATTATAATATTTTGTGGCTCAATTAATGATTTGGAATTATTAATTGAATTGGCTGACTAATTGTATTTTATGTAAATACAATTAGAGATTATATTTTATAAATATAATAGAGGTTTGATTTGAAAGGATATGTTAATTTAGAATTAATATATGCACATGGGCAAAATCTACTTGGAGTTTGAATTGCCTTAGAAATATAAGTGGGTCCCAAAATCGGGACCCACCAATCACCCTTGGGAGAGGCGCGCGCGCGCGAGATGGAGTAGGGGAAGGAGTTCGACTCCTTCCTCTATTAGAAGTCCAAGGGATAAGTTAGATTTTACTGATTGAGTTCTAACTTGATTGGGAATGAATCTAGACTTGAATTGGTTTCCTAGTGCAATAAGAATTAGATTCTTATTTCTTTATGAAGTCTAATTGATTATTCATTAGGTTTCTATTGACTACTATATATAGTAGACTATTAGGGATCTTTTATCATGGTTGATACAGTTCAATACACAGACATATAGTTAGTCTACCAGTTTTCTTAGAGAAAATAAAAGCTCTCCCCTACCTCTCCTTAGCCCAACGCGCACGCCACCCCATCTTCTTGGCCACATAAAGAATATCCTAGCATTCTTTCCGATAAGTTGTTCATCCGTGGATACCAAGGTTGAGGTTCAAGTAGCTGGAAACTAACTTTTATTGTCTTGCAGATAATCATAGTATCGTAGATATCTTCGACTTCGACGAAGGAGAAGATTCACCAGATTATTACGAAGACTTGGAAGCTCTGCTTGCTTTAGGAGTATTGTAAGTCTTCTAATTGACGTGTTTAAATATATACGGTATATACATAATCAATTAACCTGCATGTTAAGAAAATTTTTGAAATTCCGCTGCGTAACCTAGGGGTAACTCTGACCGTATTTTCTTACAGTGGTATCAGAGCCAGGTTAATTGATTACGTATATACGTATATATGTTGTATGATTTTGTATTTTATGTGGATGCAATTGTTTCTATGATTAATTCGATTTTTAAAAGTTTTGTTTTTATATAAATTTAGAATTTATAATTTTTTAAAAAAAATAAAAAATTAAATATATATATATATATATCGACCGGGCCGCCTGCGTGACGGAGGCGGCGGGCGCCTGCGGCACGTAGGCGCCCGTGCCTGTGTGCCGCAGGCACGTTAGGGGACGGGACAAGGTCCCGTCCCCGTATTTATATATATATATATATATATATATAGATATATATATATATATATATATATATATATATATATATATATATATATATATATATATATATATATATATATATATATATATATATATATATATATATATTTTACGGGTTGGACCCAAAATCGAATTTTGAAAATTTTGAGGATTGAATTTTATATTTGGAATATAAATATGATTTAATTGTAATTATTTTTAACTGGAAGGGTTAAATTTAATTAGTATAAAGTTAAGGGGCTTATTTGTGATTTATCAATTTATTGTTTATTACAAATAAGTCCTTCTACTTTTGAATTTTAGATTTAACACCTCCAAGGTTTCGAAATTACAATTGAGTCCTTCGGGTTTTCGAAAATTGCTACCTGGTCAATAGAATTTTCAATTTTTTCAATCTAGTCCAAATTTTCAATTTTTTCATAGAGATTATAAGTATGGGATTATAATTTTCATAATGAAGTTATGAAGTCATTTGGCATCCACATAGGCTACTACTTGTTTGTTTGCTCGATATGCTATTGTTTGACAATGCTTGTTTAAATACCATGTATTTTACTTTCCGTTCGACCGCTATGCATGCGAGGGTAGGCGGCGCCCTCTTATTTGTCGGACCGCATATGTTATGTATGGGTAGGCGGCGCCCATTATGTGCTTGACCACGTTTAGAACTAGAATGGATAGGCGGCATCCAATGCGTGTAGACCACTCATGCATGATGGGTAGGCGGCGCCCTTCTTTGTTTGTAGATGTGATGAACGCGCGGATGTCGTGCTCCAACGCGAACGAATCAAATAGATTTGTAATTAGCCAAACGCAATCCACAACTACAACGAAAACCGTAGTGTAGCAGTAGAATGACTCGAGTGTCGTTCTCTCAGGACTATACTAGCTTTATCAAATCTAATTTAGAATATAAAAACAACAAACAGATAGCAAAAGGGGGTTTCTAGCAGATAATGGAGATTGGTGATAGTATGGTCCTTCTTAACATAGCGGGTCGATTATCATGCATAAATTCCTCGGTCTTTCATAGAGATCTTTGAATCAATCTAGTGTCCTGTTGCAAATATTAAGCACTACGAAGATAATTGGTCTGACAAGTCAATCACGATTGTCCTAATGTGTTTCGTAATTACTCAGCACTACGAAGATAATTGGTCTGATGATTGTCCTAATGTGTTCCGTAATTACTCAACACTACGAAGATAATTGGTCTGATGGTCGACAAGTGTCCAATTGTGCATAATAATTAATACAACATACGAGAATTTAGGTTACAACTGATCAACGAAATAAAGCAATGACACGGAGTATATGCGCGATATAGCCATTAGCATGATTATCTTCCCTTCGCTAGGAATTCACATACTACCACCAACGATAAGTTTAGCTACTCATAATAGGCATGCAATCAACAGAAATCATAGAAGAAAACATATTGAAAGATAAATAAAATAAGTAGATTAAACTGTAAGATACAAGTTACCGAAGGTTGTCAATCTCCGAAGAATTGCGATCCTACGAGCTCCAATGTGCTATGAAAAAGTATCCCCTAAGCTACAGAACTCCCAGGACAGGCCCCGGGAAGTTCCTACCTAAAACTATAGAGAGAGGTGAGAAAGTAGGTCTGGAAAGATATGATTTTCGGAGAAAAACTGAGCACTATATATAGGCCCCGAAAAACTACGGGGCGGTTCGCCCCATGGTGCGGCGGTTCGCCCCCGAGTAATTCTCGCGGAATTCCGTGTTTTCGAAGCGTTTTTGGATTTCTTCACCTTTTCGAACTCGGTTTCTGACTTCTAGTAGCCTTCTAACCTCCAGATTCGGCCCCTAGACTTCAAATCCTATCCGGAAACCTTCAGATACTCCAAATAGGCTTTTGGAACACCAATTCCTTGTCAACTTCAATATAATTGCCCGAAAATCCTCGAATTTCAACCAAAACCTGTAAAATAAAATTTAAAGGGAAACGTGACACTATTCTAATAAAATGTGCTAAAATATAGCTAAATTAACATAGAGGATAGCTAAAATACGTGAAAAAGACTCGAATGAAAGTGTAAAATACACATTCATCAAACTCCCCAAACCGAACCTTTGCTTGTCCTCAAGCAACTAAGCTAGACTCTAATACAAAAAACATGCAAGACACAAAAATGGAGTTTCATGCCAAATAAAATGAACTAATCTACTGAATCTACCAAATAACATATGAACAAAAACTGTATAAATCAAAGCATGAATATAGGTTGAAGAATACCTCGATTGACTTATACACATCCACATAAGCACTTATGTCAAGACAAGATAGTCTCTCGTAACATTTTCTACCTGGACCTAGTCAGTGACGACGTAATGAAGCATGCTAAGATACGAATGGTTGTCCCGTGCCTATGAAACTGAGGACTTACTGCTGTTCCACCATGTTAAGACTTTTCCTCAAAAGAGGTCGAACCAGTACTGGCTCTCATCAAACGAAGGAGGGTTCCCTATAAAAGATAACACTCCCCTATTCTACCCATCTCTCAAGTAAAGTCTTAAGCTATTCACCACTTCCCTGAATGGCAGGACGAGGGTGGTCTAGAACAGATGACACTCAAGACAAAAAAGATAAAAAATAAAAATAGAAAATCACAACACGATTACGAACAATACGAAAAATGGAAAAGACTCAAATTTTGCTAAACTGCTATTTGGCTTTCTTTTTTGGACCCTTCTTTGCTTTTTTGGGGTCTTCTCTTTTTTTTCTTTCCAGATTCCTTTTTTCTTTTTCTTTTTCTCTTTTTTTTTCTGGAATTTTTCTTTCTCTTTTTCGATTTTTCTAGCCAGCAGTAGCATAACAGAAAGAGAAACAAAATGACTCATACGACTTCCCCAAACCTATTCGAAAGAATAGGTTGGAGTACAAAATTTACGGAAAAGGAAAATAAACTCACGATACTAAAATGAAAAACAGAAACAAGTCTAATGATGGTGTAACCCCCTCCCCAAACCTATTCGGAAGAATAGGTTATAAACAAAGGATCACACAACCTCACACTACCTCCTTCCTAGGCATTTAGCAATCTCAAAGCATGGTGAAGACTTGTTGCCTCTTAGGTACATAATTACTCGGGAAAACAACCATAAGACCCTAACATGCATCATCCTATTATAAAGGCCTTCGTGAACCGCAGTAGAGAAAACACCACTAAGTGATGTCGAGACTACCAAGCTCAACTAAGTGCAATACATAAATGTGACAAGCCAAGCGAGAAAAACCTCAAACAAATTCATAGAGATGAAGCATACGATTAATGGCATAGTTAGTTGATCTACCCAATAAAAAAGTTCAAAAAATTCGGCAATAAACTCCATATAAAACATGCAAGACTATCCTAGGAAAGCAGTAAACGTGCAAATGCAGAAAATTTCACGAGTTTTTCATAAGCAAGATAAGTATAGAGATAACCAGCGATAACCTCCTCCCCATACCTGAACGTCGTCGCTCGTCCCGAACGTCGAAAGTGGATCCAAGGTGAGAGCTAATGCTTGTATAAGTGACCTATAATACTCAATCAAACTCGTGAGATAAAATCTAAAGCGGTAAAGAAAGCGATAAAAATTCCGGGTTGCCTCCCGGATAGCGTCATTGTTTAAAGTCTTTGACTCGTCTCCTGTCTGCGCCTATCTCTTCTTTTTGCGGGTACTAGGCTTCCCCTTCATTGATCTCCTTTCCATGCCACGAACCTGTGAATAAGAAAGAATATAGGCTGCAAGACCACAGTAGTGAGTAGTAATATCAGGTGGTTCAGGTGGATCAGGTATGGCTTGCAACACGTGTTGCTTGCCATCCACTTTGATAGTGCAAGTTCTTTGGTAGATGTCCATCACGGAGCGTAGTTTAGTCAAGAACATTTGCCCTAAGAGTATGACATCCCCCGTTCCAGGTGCAGAGGCATAACTACAAAATTGGTGTATAGATGCTTCACCAATCTTGATCAACACATTTTTCACAACGCCCTCGGGTCTCATAAAGGATCCATCCGCCAGTTGCACAATAGCCCTTTGCTCAGATAGTTGTCCAAGGTTGCTCTTTTCAAACACATTCAAAGGAATTATGTTTGAGTAGGATCCCGTGTCTAGTGTGGCACGGACATGTTCAAGCTCACCAATCCCTATCTTAACATCGAAACTTTTAGGGAGTGGTTCGGGATCCTCTTGCTCCTCATCACTTGTGTCAGAACCAATGTCCTTCTCTTCATGCTCAGCCTGTAGAAGTTCTTCCTTCATGCAACACTCGCACCTAACAACCTTCCTGATGGTGATTTCGTCAGGTACATCACCAGCCAATGTAATGGCATTCGACTTCACAGTGCTGCTAGGCAGTTTGCCTTGTTCCCTACTTGCTCCTCGGTCGATCAACTCTTGCATCTTTTGATAGGCAAGCCTAGTGCTCTCTTCCAACCTATCGAGCCTTGCCCTAGTCTTCTCGGAATCTTCTTCATAACGTTTGAGAAAACTTTGTGTGTGATCGACCATCTTTTGCAAGTTCTCCATCAGTTGAGCCGACTTCGACTTCGGTGGCTCTTTCGGAGCGGGGTTTTCGCAGTGATCATTACCATAGTTCAGCCTACTACGGTCTTGGTTAGGTCCATAAGTTTGGTTAGCCGGTGCATATCCTTGATTGTTACGGTATCCTCTTCTCCAAAATCCACCTCGAGGATTCCTACCGTCTTGTCCGTAGCTAACTTCTTGAGTGCCAAACTCCGTAGCAAACGCTTCTTCTTCGCCTCCTCGAGCCCAGTTGCCATCATCGTATGCCAGCTCCGATCTACACATATGAGCCCCATGCCCATAGTTCTTGCATATTCGGCATACCTCGTTCGAAACAGTTGTTCCGGTGGCGCTCTTGAGGACTTGCTTCAATTCGTTGGTAAGGCACTCGAATTGATCCCCATTCCCCCTGTACATAGGGGCTTCTTGAGTCGGTGGAGCTTCAGGTCCACGTCTCCTAACCATTGCTCTTGGGTCCTTGAACTGCGAACCCTTAGCAAGCCTTTCGAAAACTGCCCAGACGGCTTCCGCGGTTTCCTCCCAGATATTGCCTTGGCATTGGAAATCCGCCACTTGTTGGTTCTCGAAGGTTAGTCCATTGTAGAAGTGTTGGACTAGGTCTGAAAGTTCAAAACCATGGTGAGGGCACTTGTTCATGAGATCTTGGAACCTCTCGAACGCGGTGTAGATGGTCTCATCATAGTCCTGCTTGAATCCAGTGATCTGCGCCTTAAGCGCGGTAGTCAAGGTGTGAGGGAAGTATTTCTCCATGAAAGCTGAAAAAACCTTTTCCCAAGTGTCCAGCGAGCCTGCTGGAAGAGAACTCAGCCATGACTTGGCTCTGTCGCCAAGTCCCATAGCAAAAACCTTCATCCTCAACTCATCCGTAGTTATGTCAGCTCCGGGTCGTGGGAGTTGGTTGACGAAATCATCGATATCGTGCAAGTATCTTCCCTTGATAAGCCATAGAACCTCGGAAGTTGTTGGAATGCGTGGCTCTTGATCTCCAGATCATGGGTTGCAGACGAAAGAACTATCGCCGGTCCCCTCATACGATCCTTGGTGGGTTGAACCCATGCCTTCAGTGGTCTGGCTTCTGCCATTCCGTCGATTTCCTTGAAAAGAATGAGTAGAGATTCAGAGAAATCGGTTTCCTCTATTTCCTCTAGTGCGCGCCTTTCAAGTAGTCGCCTTCTTTGGTGGTAGACTCTATCGATCTCAGCAATTGAATCAGCAAGCAGTGTTCCTACAGAACGTGTATGCGGCATACACTATCTGTAACAGACTAGGTAAGGTGATTAGAAATAGACTAGGAAAGCAGTATCAGAGAGAGATTAAAAAGGAAAACTAAAACTAATAGAATTAGGAATCTAAAGCTGCAAATATAAACAAATTAAACAGAAAAAAGGAGTATAGTCCCCGGCAACGGCGCCAATTTGATGAACGCGCGGATGTCGTGCTCCAACGCGAACGAATCAAATAGATTTGTAATTAGCCAAAGGCAATCCACAACTACAACGAAAACCGTAGTGTAGCAGTAGAATGACTCGAGTGTCGTTCTCTCAGGACTATACTAGCTTTATCAAATCTAATTTAGAATATAAAAACAGCAAACAGATAGCAAAAGGGGGTTTCTAGCAGATAATGGAGATTGGTGATAGTATGGTCCTTCTTAACATAGCGGGTCGATAATCATGCATAAATTCCTCGGTCTTGCATAAAGATCTTTGAATCATCAATCTAGTGTCCTGTTGCAAATATTAAGCACTACGAAGATAATTGGTCTGACAAGTCAATCACGATTATCCTAATGTGTTTCGTAATTACTCAACACTACGAAGATAATTGGTCTGATGATTGTCCTAATGTGTTCCGTAATTACTCAACACTACGAAGATAATTGGTCTGATGGTCGACAAGTGTCCAATTGTGCATAATAATTAATACAACATACGAGAATTTAGGTTATAACTGATCAACGAAATAAAGCAATGACACGGAGTATAATGCGCGATATAGCCATTAGCATGATTATCTTCCCTTCGCTAAGAATTCACATACTACCACCAACGATAAGTTTAGCTACTCATAATAGGCATGCAATCAACAGAAATCATAGAAGAAAACATATTGAAAGATAAATAAAATAAGTAGATTAAACTGTAAGATACAAGTTACCGAAGGTTGTCAATCTCCGAAGAATTGCGATCCTACGAGCTCCAATCTGCTATGAAAAAGTATCCCCTAAGCTACAGAACTCCCTGGACAGGCCCCCGGAAGTTCCTACCTAAAACTATAGAGAGAGGTGAGAAAGTAGGTCTGGAAAGATATGATTTTCGGAGAAAAACTGAGCACTATATATAGGCCCCGAAAAACTACGGGGCGGTTCGCCCCATGGTGCGGCGGTTCGCCCCCGAGTAATTCTCGCGGAATTCCGCGTTTTCGACGCGTTTTTGGATTTCTTCACCTTTCCGGACTCGGTTTCTGACTTCTAGTAGCCTTCTAACCTCCAGATTCGGCCCCTAGACTTCAAATCCTATCCGGAAACCTTCAGATACTCCAAATAGGCTTCTGGAACACCAATTCCTTGTCAACTTCAATATAATTGCCCGGAAATCCTCGAATTTCAACCAAAACCTGTAAAATAAAATCTAAAGGGAAACGTGACACTATTATAATAAAATGTGCTAAAATATAGCTAAATTAACATAGAGGATAGCTAAAATACGTGAAAAAGACTCGAATGAAAGTGTAAAATACACATTCATCAAGATGACTGATAACAACCCTCAAGCTACAAGCCCCAACCAATATAAGTGCAGAAATATATATATGTATGTATTTCTGAGATGCTTTCCATGGGGTGCTTTAATTCTGAACTTTCATTGCGTTTCCCAATATTGGCGACCTCGTCTTGCAGACTCGCAGTGATCGTCAGATTAGAGTAAGCCTATGGTTATAACTTACTGCATATTGTATCTAGCGACCTCGATAGGTACAATATGTAGAGCATCGGGTTAAATTAGATTTAACACCCAAGAGTTGCGTGACGCAATTGGATAGTCCTACCGGTCATATTTTGCTATGCGACCAGCCCCCGTTGGAGTATAGCATAGTATGGATTTGGATCTTGGCCACTACAGTAACTTGTTGGACATTACCCGTATGTTTGTTTTGGGGGCAAGCATATGTGAAAATAGTGGGAGCTAAAAAGCTAAAGGACCTTGTTTTTTAGTTATGTTGACTGTGTATTTAGAAATAGTATTTCAATAGTTGATTTATTATTTTCGTTCTATATTATTTCTCCTTAGGAAATTAGAAATGGCGAGTATCTCGCTCCGTGTTGTCTTAGAGAAGCAAATTTTGACCGGACCAAACTTCCTAGATTGGATTAGGAATATACGTTTGGTGCTGAGGTACGAAAAGATTGAGTACGTCTTAGACGAGGTCATTCCCGTGTGCCCCGAAAATCAGACTGCCGATCAGGTTGCTGCTTGGAATCAAGCCAACAAGGAAAAGTCTGATAAGCATCATGAGGATGCTAGATCCGCGCAGTGTATTATGCTGGAGGCAATGAACAATGAGCTGCAGAGGCAACATGAAAGCATGTTTCCGTATGAGATGCTGAAGCATCTTGAGTCGCTCTTTAAGACGACAGCTAGAAGTGTTTAATTTGATTTGATCAAAGAGATACACAAATGCAAGCTCAATGAAGGAGGAAACATGTCTGAACATGTTCTCAAAATGATTGGTCTCTTTGAGAAGCTTGCAGATGCCGGTGTCAAGCTGGAGAATAAGATCATGGTGATCTTTGTCCTTCAATCATTGCCGAGTTCGTATTCGCAGTTCATCATTAACTACACGATGAATGCGAAGGACGTAACACTGCCCAAACTCCATATTCTGCTGAAGACATATGATCAAACTCTTCCTAAGAAGGAAAAGTCGATCATGTATGTTGGGCAACAGTCTAACCCAAACCCGAGAAACAAAGGTGCTAAGGGTAAGGGAAAGTCGGGAGCCAAGGCTAACACTTCGAGTGATAAGCCTAAGCGTCTGAACCAGAAAAGGAAGTTCAAGAGAAGCGGAACGGTACGCACAGATGAATGTCTTTTCTGTAAGCAGAAAGGACATTGGACGAAAGATTGCCCTAAGCTGAGGGCAGATCAAGCTAAGAAGCCGGCGGCTTCTAGCTCAGGTATGTTTGTTATTGAAATGAACATGACTACTTTTGACTCCAATGGTTGGTTATTAGATACAGCGTGTGGCTCACACATTTGTAATAATGTGCAGGGGCTAATTGATCACAGGCTAGTCAAGCAAGGTGAAATCGACTTGCATGTTGGAAACAACAATCCAGTTGAAGCCAAACGCGTTGGACGCTACAAGATAGATTTACCTTCGGGACAATGTTTAGAACTTGATAATGTTTATTTTGTTCCATCCATTGTCAGAAATATTATTTCCATTCCATTGTTAGACAATTTGTGTTTTTCCTTTCGATTTGCTAATAATACTTGTTATTTTTCATTAAATGACCAGTATTATGGAAAAGCTCGCTTAGTGAATGGTTTATATATTTTGCAAAGTAGTCTACCTTTATTTCAAATACATAACAAACAACCGTCTTCAAGTAGGAAGAATAATTCATCTTATCTATGGCATTGTCTGCTAGGCCATATCAATGAAACACGGATTCAAAGACTAAGGAAGTTGGACTACTTAGAACCATTTGATTTTGAATCATATGGTACATGCGAATCATGTGTTAAGGGTAAGATGACGAACAAACCTTTTGTTGGACAAGGTGTTCGTGCCACTCGCTGCTTAGAGCTCATACATACCGATGTATGTGGACCTTTTAAAGTCCATGCGCGTGGGGGTTATCCTTACTTCATTACCTTTACTGACGATTTCTCAAGGTATGGATATATTTATCTTATGAAGAATAAATCCGAGACCTTTGGGAAATTCAAGGAGTTTAGGAATAAGGTCGAGAGTGAATTGAACCTAAGGATAGTCACTCTTCGATCGGATCGAGGAGGTGAATACCATAGTGAAGAATTTATCGACTACTTGAAGGAGAATGGAATTCAATCGCAATGGACCCCTCTTGGAACACCACAATTAAATGGTGTGTCTGAGAGAAGGAATCGAACCGTGTTAGACATGGTGAGAATAATTATTGGATTCTCGACTCTTCCAAAATATCTATGGGGATATGCGCTACAAACTGCAATCTACATTATGAACCGTGTACCATCTAAATCAGTGGAGAAAACTCCTTATGAGTTATGGAAAGGAAAGAAGCCCTCACTGGGATATCTTAGACCTTGGGGCTGTCCTGTGATAGTCAAACTGATGCGCACTGATAAGTTAGATGCCATGGGTGTCAAAGTATATTTCATAGGCTATCCTCGTCAGACGAGAGGCTATGAATTCTATCATGCTGAAGATCACAAGGTGATAGTATCTAGAAACGTCAAGTTTTTAGAAGCAGAATACCTCGAAGAAGAGAGGTTAGATGACATGATAGAACTTGAAGAAATTCAAGACTTTGACACGCGCGAACATGAGTTTTCTAAATCTTCTAATTTGGACTCAAGTTCAGTGGGAGCTTTCGAAGCAGACAAGGGTAATGATATGACACTTGCTAGGCATGTCATAGTCAGTGCGAGTCCTGTGATTAGATCAACAGTTGAAACCACACCAATAGAACCCGTTGTCAATCAACCGGTGCAACAAGTTGCACAAGAGCAGCCTCCCGCTAGGGAACAGGGTCGCGGGGCGCGACCAGCTGCATCAGTACCCACTGATAATGTTCGTGTTACACGAAGCCAGAAAAGTAAAGCACCAGAACCAGTCGAGCTCCGTAGGTCGAAGAGGATCCTAAAAGGACCTCAGAAGCAAAGCCTTATGATAGAAGACATCAGTGAACTTGATGTCGGCTTATCAGATCGGGAAGATCCCGAGACCTACAAAGAGGCAATAATTGATATTGACTCAGACAAATGGAAAGAGGCCATGGAATTGGAAATGGACTCCATGTACCTGAACCAAGTTTGGAACTTGGTAGACTTGCCCCAAGGGGTTAGACCTATTGGGTGCAAATGGGTCTTTAAACGAAAGACAGATGCCGATGGCAAGGTACAAACGCACAAGGCTAGACTTGTGGCGAAAGGCTACACGCAAAGGTATGGCATCGATTACGATGAAACCTTTTCACCGGTAGCAAAATTGAAGTCCATTCGAATTCTACTTGCGATAGCTGCCTACTATGATTATGAGATCTGGCAGATGGATGTAAAGACTGCCTTCCTCAATGGCAACCTTGAGGAAGAGGTCTATATGGTACAGCCGGAAGGTTTTATTAGTAAAACCAGGCCAACTGCTGCATGCAAATTACAGAGATACATCTATGGGCTAAAGAAAGCGTCTAGGAGCTGGAATAACCGCTTTGATGAAGCTGTCAAATCGTTTGACTTCGTCAGAAGCAAGGAAGATCTTTGTGTCTACACTACGCACAGCGACAAGGGAGTCGTTTTCATGATCATCTATGTTGATGACATTTTGATCATGGGAAACAATGTCTCTATGCTAGAAGAGACTAAAGTTTGGTTATCAAGTACCTTCTCAATGAAGGACTTGGGTGAAGCGAACTACATCCTAGGGATCAAGATCTATAGAGATAGATCCAAGAGGATGTTAGGATTGACACAGTCCACCTACATCGACAAAATAGGTGAAGCGTTATAAGATGGACGACTCAAAGAGAGGCTTTCTCCCAGCTAGGCATGGGATTGTCTTATCAGTTAAGGATAGTCCTAAAACTGATGAAGAAAGAAATGCAATGAGTCGTGTGCCCTATGCTTCGGCAGTAGGGTCTATAATGTATGCAATGAATTGCACAAGGCCCGATGTGGCATATGCGCTTAGTGTCACTTGTCAACACCAACAGAATCCAGGAGTACCTCACTGGACTGCTGTAAAGAACATTCTTAAGTACCTTCGACGGACTAAAGAGATGTTCTTGGTGTTTGGTGGAGAACCAGAATTAAAGATGTCTGGTTATGTCGACGCTGGATTTGAATCAGATCCTGATGACTTTAAGTCACAGACAGGATACGTATTCAAATTGAACGGAGGAGCTATCTGTTGGAAGAGTTCTAAGCAAGCCACGATTGCTGACTCATCCACAAAAGCCGAGTACATTGCTGCATCAGAAGCATCGAAAGAAGCTATCTGGATTTCAGAGTTCTTGAAGGAATTGAGGGTTGTTCCTGCTCCTAGTCCAATAATGATTTATTGTGACAATACGGGCGCCGTCGCTCAAGACAAGGAGCCTAGATCTACAAACAAGAACAAACATGTACTTAGAAAGTATCACGTTATACGTGAGATTATTGATAGAGGAGAAGTTAGTATAGAACGTGTCTCTACCACGGACAACGTGGCAGATCCTTTCACCAAGGTCTTATCAGTGGATGTCCACTTAAGACATTATGCTAATCTGGGTATTAAGCATAAAGGTGACTGGCTCTAGTCTAAGTGGTAGATTGATAGTGTATATGTCCTAGAGACAGTCCTTATTAAGGGCATGCAGCCCTTATAAAGGGCATATATGTACTATTACACAGGTCAACGTAATATAATATATGTTTGTTGTTTGACTATTGAGTATCGCTTTCATATTTATATTACACCAGGCATGCAGCATGTCATATCTCTATTCCTGTCTGTATTGATATTAAACATGTCCCGTCGGATAGATGACCGATCACACAGATAGTGGGAGCTATGTGAGTTATCATCTATCCCAAACTTTCCCTAGTCGAGGTTCATCTCGGATGTAGGGGTCTGAATGAACCGGCTGAGACTAGTATGCGTGGAGGTTATACTTATTGGAGCAAGTGTGAGCCGATCCCACGGCCACGGAACGGATTGTTGGACAATCAAGAAACGTTCCCATAACTGCGCATAGTTGTTCGAAGGATGATTACCGAACAATGGAAGTACCCACCGGACACTCCCATCGATGTATACTCTACACCGAAGTGTCTATGGGAACCGGTAAGTTGTCGAAGTGATGCCAGTCGTCCTTTGGACTTACAGGACTTTATCATCACATTTGTTGCCCCATATCCTTGGTGGACCCGTCGATGTCAGCTCTGAATAAGAAGCTGACCCAAGACACGATCCAGGATTATGGCTACATACAAATGGGGATTATAAGTGTTTTTGTGAAGGATTCATCTCTCATGTGTAGCACAGGAGAGCACTGCTCATAGTCGTTCATAGTTGTGATTGGTAAAACCGCTGGCCAGCGTATCAATATTATTATGATGGTCATAATAGATATTGGATTCACCATGCAACTCACTGAAGACGCCCGTGGATGTATTATTGGGATAGACACTTCATCGATCCTAGATGCATTCGAGTTAGTCAGATGAAGGGACGTTACCATCGCCGCGTTGAGCGCAACAGACTTCACAACGAAAGGGTTTGCTTTGAGAAACCTCTCAAACGTCCTCATGTATTAATATTGCAAATGGAACCGTCTAGTAATTCGATTTTGCCTTGTCTAGGACTTGCTTAATACAATGAGGCCCTATGGGTCACACTATGTGGTGATTCAGCTTATCCGAATATCCTTGAAGATGGAATCGCAATTAATTTGGAATTAATTGTGATTGATGAATTATAATTAATTTGGAATTAGTTATAATATTTTGTGGCTCAATTAATGATTTGGAATTATTAATTGAATTGACTGACTAATTGTATTTTATGTAAATACAATTAGAGATTACATTTTAGAAATATAATAGAGGTTGATTTGAAAGGATATGTTAATTTAGAATTAATATATGCATATGGGCAAAATCTACTTGGAGTTTGAATTGCCTTAGAACTATAAGTGTGTCCCAAAATCGGGAGCCACCTATCACCCTTGGGAGACGCGCGCGCGCGCGAGATGGAGTAGGGGAAGGAGTTCGACTCCTTCCTCTATTAGAAGTCCAAGGGATAAGTTAGATTTTCCTGATTGAGTTCTAACTTGATTGGGAATGAATCTAGACTTGAATTGGTTTCCTAGTGCGATAAGAATTAGATTCTTATTCCTTTATGAAGTCTAATTGATTATTCATTAGGCTTCTATTGACTACTATATATAGTAGACTATTAGGGAGCTTTTATCATGGTTGATACAGTTCAATACACAGACATATAGTTAGTCTACCAGTTTTCTTAGAGAAAATAAAAGCTCTCCCCTACCTCTCCTTAGCCCAACGCGCACGCCACCCCATCTTCTTGGCCACATAAAGAATATCCTAGCATTCTTTCCGATAAGATGTTCATCCGTGGATACCAAGGTTGAGGTTCAAGGAGCTGGAAACTAACTTTTATTGTCTTGCAGATAATCAAAGTATCGCAGATATCTTCGACTTCAACGAAGGAGAAGATTCACCGGATTATTACGAAGACTTGGAAGCTGTGCTTGCTTTAGGAGTATTGTAAGTCTTCTAATTGACATGTTTAAAATATACGGTATATACATAATCAACTAACCTGCATGTTAAGAAATTTTTTGAAATTCCGCTGCGTACCCTAGGGGTAACTCTGATCGTATTTTCTTACAGGGTTCTTAATTATGCATGAGTGGCTTCCCGCGTTTAAGACTTGATTTATTGTTTTATTTCTTTGATCTATCTAAGCCATCTATCTTCGTAGTGTTGAATTGAAAGGAACACACAGGACAATTCACGATCATAGATCTCTATACAAACTTCGAGTACTTCATGCATGATTATTACCCGTTGCCTTGAATGATCATACTATCACTAACTTCCATCATGTTGATAAGAAAAATCTGTGGTTTGCTTGATTTCTGATTTATAGTTTGAGTTAAATTAGATAAAGCTAGTTATAGTCCTTAGAGATCGACACTCGAGGTTATTTTACTTCTACACTACGTGCCTTGGTTTTCGTTGTAGTTGTGAGTTGCCTTTGGCTAAAAACAAATTTATTTGATTAATTGAGTCTGACAATCTCGTTCATCACTGTCTTCGGAGCTAGTATCAATGCACAACGCATCGATTTTCTTGAAGCTTCTTCTTTTTATCATCAATAAAAGCCCTTTTGAACTTCTTGATCTTTTCAGCAGATTTGCCTTTCAGCAAAGGACAATTTGCTTTGAAGTGTCCAGGCTTTTTGCAGTAAAAGCAGAGGTCATTTCCAACTGCTGGTTCTTCAGAGGAATTTGCTTGTTGAGCTTGCTTGTTCAGCGAGCTAGCGTCATTCTTGTATTTATGGTAGTTATTACCAAGATGCTTTTTCAGCTTCTCTTTTGCTTTTCGCCTTTCAAGTTTCTTACTGATGAATTTCTTCATGTTTTTGACAACTAAAGCATTTTCATCAGCGGGTTCTTTATCATTCTTCTTTTCAGAAGATGATGGCTTTGCAGCAAGAGCAATGTTTTGCGATTTTTCAGCAAACACATTTTCTCTTTGCTTTGTCTCGTAGTTGACAGTAGCAAGATGAGAGAACAACTCTGTAGGTGTGATGTTTGGCATTCCTTGATTGTAGTAGAAGTTCTGAGTGTGAATCCATTCTTGGTTCAGACTTCTGATAATGGTTTTCACCTTCTCAGAATTTGAGTAAAGATTTCCAACTCCCAAGGCGGCCATCTCACTAACTAGAGTTGTGAATCTGAAGTCCAAGTCTTCCACTGACTCATTTGTACCTTGTTCAAAGTTCTGGAACTTTAACTTCAGCACTTCGACTTTGTTTTCCTTGGTTTTGTCAGATCCAGCACAAAGATCTTGAACCATTTTCCAAGCTTCCTTAGCAGTTTTGGCACCCCACAGTTTGCACTGTATAGTATACGCAGTTGATCGAATAATGATGTTTCTTGCTTGGCCATCAAGACGGAATCTCTTGGCTTCGTCGGAAGTCCATTCCTCTCTTGGTTTTGGAACGAAGGCGTCAACCGGGTCTCCTAAGATAGTTTGCTTACCAGTAGGATCCATGGTTTTGTGAGGAAAGCTTTTCTCAATCTTAGTGATCTTGATAGGTCCATCATTAATGACAGTGACCATTTCATCACTAATGGCCTCAAGATGTAACATCATGTTGTTTCTCCATTTTTCATAGTTCTCCAGCTTCAGCAAGGGAGCGTCTCCTAAAGACATAATGTCAGCAAAAGACTACCAAACTGATCAAGTGAGAGTGATTTACGGAAAGCACCTAAGGGGATCTAGGTTCAGTGTTGAAGGTTAAAGAACCTCCAGCTCTGATACCACTTGTTTGTCCCTTTAAACAACAAGAAAAGACTAGGGAGGTGGATAGTCTTTTCAAACTTTCGTCGTTTAAAAACTTTCTCAGCAAGGGCTTATTACTTTTCAGTAATGAGTTTGCTGATACTTAACTTTCTCAGCAAGTACTAGTTACTTTTCAGTAACGAGTTTTACTGATACTTAAAATCAGAGAGCGGAAGTTTTTGTACAATAAGTGCTTTAACAGTAAGTGATAGTTTCAGCAAGTGAACAGAGTGACAGTGTACAAAAAGATATGCTTTGCTGAAAACTAAATGCAGTAAGTAAATTACACAAACACTTTTATAGTGGTATCTGAGAGTGGCGTAATCTCTCAACTAATCCACTTTGTCCTTTCAAGGACTGAATCCATTAAGATAAGTTTGAGGTTCCTTACAACACCTATCTGGAGCGATTCGACAGAAACCAAAGCACACTTGCTTCATTTCCAACCTAAATAGAGAACGAAACCTTGTTCTCCACCAAACTTGGGACTTATAATCAGCAAAACTATGCTTGATTAAATTCCCCTTGAATTTCACGCCTGAAAGGGTGTTTTTCAGTTAGAGAGGTTTGGGATGAGATAACTTGATTATAATTTATTCAGCTACAACAAGTAATCTAAGAAACAAAACTTTGAATACTTTGCAGTAAACAAGTTTGATTGTTTCTGGTGTCAAGACTTGTTCTTGTTCGAAAGAAAGAACACTTAACTAATTTCTTAGCCGTGTATGTTCTACTTCTTCACAAGTAGCTTTTTCAAGCTTTAAGTCTTGGAACGGATCAATGGCAGTAAGGAGTATTGAAGGGTATGTGAGTTTAAGCACAAGTGAGACTTTGATCACGTTGTTGACACACTTCAACTCTTTGCCGGATGACCTCTATTTATAGTGAATCAAGGGAGCCGTTTGAATTTCAAATTCTAAGGCTTTGTTCCTTAAGATGTCACTATCTTGCTTTTGTACTTTCAGCAGCGTCCTTTATTTGTCTTCTAGTCTTCATGTTCTTCGCGTGCTTACTTTGCATTTAATGTTCATTTGAATAAAATTCAAATATGAACGTTGTAGCGCAAATGCAAGTACTTTCAGCAAGGAGGCCACATATGTATTTCAGCAAGTGGTCAGTCTCAGTTTCAGCAAGCACAACCTACTCCGTCGTTTAGATTTTCACTTATGCAAGCTGTTGCTGAAGTTTCCACTTTTTGAGCAACATGTGCCTTTGTAGATACCATCTTCAGAAATCTTCTTTAGTCTTCAGTCTTCGAATTCTTCAAGTTTCTAAACGGTTCTAATGCTTCAATAGTTTGTTTGTGTAAACAAAGTACATCATCCGCAAATGCTTCAATAGGTTGTTTTTCTTTTTCAGAAAACAAGATACATCATAAGCGAATAAAACACCTATCTAGCACCTACACTAAGTCTTCAGCAAACATTCCTCATTTACAATGTCCTTACAATTCTAAATTCCCATGGACCTTAAGAGTACTAGTTACTGGACTTTCCTTAATTTAGCATGGTTAATTGCTCATCAAAATTATAAGTTTCCTAACACTATCTCACTAGCTAAATGGATTCATATTACCCAATGTTTTCTTCTCAAGAATTCCCAGATTATGAACCTCATATTTACTCTCAGTTTCCTCCCACCCAGTTTCCTCGTAATCCCACTCAAACTAATACCGAGCCCCAAAGTGTTGAAACCACAAAATCAACCAAAGAAAAACCCGTGCCTTGGGAGTACATTGAAGACATGACCCTAATGTCAGCTTGGAAGTACATCAGTGAAAATCCAGTTACTGGCACTAATCAGAGTGCTGAAACTTTCTGGGACAGAATTCACTAAATGTTTGCACAAGCACGAGCAGAATCCCATGGTACACTCGTCAATGACCGGTCTAAGGATTCATTGAGAGGTCAGTATCAGCGACTCAACACGAATGTCACAAAATGGGTTGGGGCATACAAGGAAGCCCACAGGCAGAAAACGAGCGAAATGAGCACAGACGATGTTTTGAAGTTAGCTAAAACGTTCTACAGTACGAAGGTAGAATTTAAGCACATGGAAGTGTGGGAAAAAGTGATGCGGAACTGTGTGAAGTGGGAGTTTCAGCATCCTAGTGAGAATAGAAGGCCCCGTCCAGATGCAACAGAGTTTGAGGATGTAGGTCATGGCAGTTCAAAGAGATCGAGAACCGATGATGAAGATGACAATGGCCCAACCAAAGATGCGGCAGAGACTCCAGGGAGTGATACTTCAACAATTAATCGCCCAACCGGTAGAGATGCGGCGAAAAGCAAAAGGAAGGGAAACGGGAAAGCATCATCCTCATCCTATTCTGTAATTCCGGAGGAATTCACTAATGAACTGCGTACAATGAGGATCACGCGTGAGAAAGAACTTGAGTTTGCCAGCAGGAGCACCGATAAGACGTTAGGCACAACCCTGTTGACTGCGTTGTTGGCAAAACGAAACTTGATGCCCCAAGAAGAAGATCTCAAGAACCAGTTGTTGGCAAAATGTTCTAATTTCTTTTAATTCTATTAATGTATTTCTGTTGTCGTAATTGATTTCTATTATGTGTGTTCGTATTATTGCAATTATGTTTGATTTACTTCCATCATGTATTATTATGTTTGTAATCGAATATATTTAGTTTTATCATTTGTATTCTACTTTGTATTTTCGTTTTTGAAATGTATGGACTTTAATTTGTCAGCCTTTAGTCTATTCAACCAACATTTTTCTAGATCTATCACATGCTACTTCACTATACTCCATTAAAATGCCAACTTTAGTGGCATTGTGTTGTCATTTCAACTATCAACTTTTGTCAGTGTGTAGTCAATTCAAGTATCATTTCTTGCTCACACAAAATATCTCACATGGTTGCCTTTGTCCAAATAAGATTTATGTGGATATGAATGGCCCAGATCCATCTCTATCTTTCTTTATATATGTGCATATAGTTGATATCATACCATACTTCACTCAAATCTTCTCCATCCCTTTTATTTCCTCACAAGTATTGCATCCTCAATCAAAATAATGTCATCATGCCAACATATATATCCTGGTTCTAATTCCGGTGATGGTTCTTCCGATCTCATCGGGCTAGATGAGTGGGAAGAACGAGTCGCACAACATAATAAAACATTTGACCGCCTCGTTGAGGATGTGTCCATGCGAATGTCATTACTACCTGCTCAGCATACAAACCACAATGTTAGAGCTAAAAGGCGACATATTGAGCGAATTCGTGAGGAAGGTCAGCAAAACCTGTTCAAAATGTATTTCTCTGTCATTCCGGAACCAATGTACCACGAATACATTTTTCGCCGTAGGTTCGAATGAGGAAGCACGTGTTCGAGCGTATAATGGAGAAACTCATTCCGACGAATATTTTCAGCAAAATCGTGATGCCACTGGTCGACTAGGTATGTCTTTGATTCAAAAATGTACTGTTGCAATAAGAGTTTTAGCATACGGAACATCACCAGACCTTCATGATGAGGGTCTGCGAATGGGCGAACAAGTGATAAGAAAATCAGTTATGAAGTTTGCTGAAGGTGTAATTGACAACTTCGGGTCTGAATACCTCAGAACTCCAACCGACGCGGACATGGCGCGACTTCTATATATTGGCGAACGTTGTGGGTTTCCAGGCATGATGGGAAGCATTGATTGCATGCACTGGGAATTGAAGAATTGTCCTACCAGCTGGGCGGGGCAGTATCAAGGAAGAAGTGGAAAGCCTACAATTATTTTGGAAGTCGTTGCATCAGAAGACTTATGGATCTGACATGTATTTTTTGGAACCCCAGGTACACAGAATGATATTAATGTGCTAGAAAAATCTCCTATTTTCAATGATATTTTATCAGGTCGTTTGCCGAAAGTCAGTGACACTGTTAACGGCCATGAAAGATGTATGGGCTATTACCTCACCGATGGCATCTATCCTCAATGGGCTGCCTTTGTCAAATCTATTAAGGCTCCTATTATTCGTAAGCACAAGTTATTTGCTCAACATCAAGAGGCTATTAGGAAAGATGTTGAGCGTGCTTTTGGTGTTCTTCAAGCTCGTTTCGCATTTATTTAACATCCATGTCTTCTATGGGATCGACATGCAATGGGGAAAATTAAGATCGCTTGCATCATTCTCCACAACATAATAGTAGAGGATGAGAGAGACACTTACCTAAACTATACCTCCCACTGAATTTATCAAAGATCGACAAACAAGTTTAGGGGTGAATCAAGAGGAGGTTGAAGGAGACTATGTTAATCCCATTTTCAACTTCTCTACGGAACGAATTGGAAGCCTAGCCCAATATATGACTAACAAGGACCAACTTCGCAACAGAGAAGCTCACAAGGATCTTCAGCGCGACTTGATTGAACATATATGGGAAAAATTCAAAGATGAGGACTAAATGTGTAATATTCTTATTTCCATCCTTCGCCAATATTGTTTATTTTCTATTTTAAAGTATTGTAAGTTTTTAACGTGTTCGTGAAGAAATAATGTACGTTTTTAACGTATTCGTGAAGAAGTATTGTAATATTTGAATTTGTACTCTTTTTAATGTATGCTCAATTGATATTTATCTTTTTTTTATTATTTTCCATTAATATAAATACAATGTTTTTTAATTACAGTTATTTATAATATTTAAATAATAATTATTATATTATAAAATAATAATAATAAAAAATGTTATATTAATTGGAAGATTGGGCGAGTGGTGAGTGCTGATAAATGATGTTTTATTGTTGTGAGTGGATTGGTTGGAAGATTGGGTATGTGTATGAGAGAGAAATTATTTTTTTAATTGGAAGAGTGGGTGAGTGGAGGAGTGGGTTGAATGGGTGAGTGCTGATATTTATGGTCTTAGTCGGCAATTTAAAATGTTCTAATTGGTTGTTCATTTTCTTCTGCTGGCTGAATACTGCAATCTGATTGGTGAATTCTTATTCTTATCTTCTAAGTGTCTATACGTGTCTCTCTCCCTCATCTCCATCAGACTCCTGCATCGTCTCTTCTTTTCTTCTTCCATGAACAAAAGTCTCAAATCAATCGATGTGCAGATTTCAACAACATTTTCCCTTCCACGAAACTATAATTTTAAGATTTAGGTATCAATCATCGACCACCGATCTCGATATGCTCCCAGTAATCACGGTGCTTTCACCTGACGGCCGGCACCGGTTTTCTTCCCGTAATCACGGCGAATTCATGGACCTCGATATGATTCAATCTATAATCAATAGATTCTTTGTTCCTTTCTTCAGGAGATTCTCACTTATTTCGCTAATTATCAATACCTGATTACAGTAATTAGTCAATCTGAGATGTATAAATCTTGAAGTATTTTCTTTGTGCTAATTCTCAAACTTCAATTCCGGACACTAATTATTAAACATTATCAGATTAATTAACCCATGTTGACGACTGTCTTTGGGATTATGTACTAGATCAATTCATTTTTTAGAATATAATACTTTGTTTTCTGTTTTGTAGATGTTAGACATTAGCAATGGATTCTAATTTGTCTGTAGATTTCTTAGAAGTACTATATTTTTTCGTGTGTTATGTTAAAGAGAGTGTTAAATGATCAATTTTGGAAAATGTATCAAACAACAACTTATTTTATGTTATACAGCTTACACAACCAGCTGAATTACATGAAGAATATCAGGAAACCAGAGAGAGATTTCTCATAATAGGTCTTATATATATTAGGAAATTTCTAGAATAATCACACACGAAACTCAATTTTGCTTCCATTTTTATCAAATTATTTTGCAAATTACATAGTCTGCGTTGTCATTGCATCCTCTTTGCCTTCATCACAGTCCCCAATTAATATGCTACACTCTTATATAAATCAATAACAACAATACAACCACAAACCTATCTTACTATACCAGCTGCAAAGGTGCATCTAACACTCTTTTCTATATTACATACAACGTTTACAAACATATGCTTCAATATACGTATATTTTAATTGCAGGTTTACAAAGAGGAGTGACTGTTTCATCAGCCCTTCCAATACGAATTGTTACCTGCCATCCACAGGGTATGTTCTGATCAATATCATTACGGACTTATTACAATGTGCCTTAACTTGTCCCTTTTCATTGCAATTCCCTCATCACCAATTTGAGGGTTACATTTAACAGACTATATTACATCCCCCTCAATGCTTTTGTACTGGGCTTAAATATTTTTGGTCCCCTACTGGTCCCCCCCTTCTCATTTTATTCCACTCAACCATTGTCTTTCAGTTTTGCAACTTCTAGTCCCCAGACTCCCAATTCAAGTACAACACGAAAGTTTTTTGGTCTAAATTGCGAAAGAATGAAACTTCTACGTAACATGTGTATCTCTACTGTGCAACTTCGTTCCCGATTTGAAAATCACACACCACCAACAATTCCCAAAATTCGTAATCGGATAACCTAAAATCAGATCCACACATATCCACACACCAATCCTCCGCCATGGCTGCCGCTTCTGAAGCACAAAACTTTCTGACGCCCCCAATCGTTCTCCTGCTAGACTTGCGTGGGTTCAAATTCAGAATGCAATCGAAGGAAGTCGACGGGTATGAAAGCTTCCATCGGTACATTGATGAACCGGAATTTGTCAGATTCTAATTAATCAAATAAATTTGTATTTAGCCAAAGGCAATTCACAACTACAACGAAAATCGTAGTGTAGCAGTAAAATAACCTCGAGTGTCGATCTCTAAGGACTATAACTAGCTTTATCTAATCTAACTTAAACTATAAAATCAACAGACGACTTAGTACAGGTTTTCTTATCAGATAATGGAAGTTAGTGATAGTATGATCATTCAAAGCATAGCAGGTTAATAATCATGCATGAAGTACCCGATCGTTTTGCATACAGATCTTTGATCAATGAATTGTCCAATGCGTTCCGTTATTATTCAACACTACGAAGATAGAGGGCTTAGATAGATCAAAGAAATAAAGCAATAACTCAAAGTCTGATTCGCTTTACCGCCATCAGCATACTTATTAACCCTTCGCTAAGAAATCACATACTATCACCAACGATAAATTTAGCTACTCATAGATGACATGCAATCAACATAAATCATAGCAAGATTGAATGAAAACATGTTGAAAGATAAATAAATATGAATAGAAAAACTGTAAGATACAATGTTACCGAAGGTTGTCAATCTCCGAAGAATCGCGATCTCACAAGCTCCAAAACGATAAGAAAAAGTGTCTCCTAAGCTAAGAATCCCCAGAACAGGCTCTGGAGAATTCCTACCTAAAACTAATGAGAAAGGTGAGAAAAAAGGTCTGAGAAAGTCTGAAAAACGGAGAAAACTGAGCAACTATATATAGGGGTTCGGAAGGTGTGGGGCGATTCGCCCCACACACCGGGCGAATCGCCTGGTGTGGGGCGAACCGCCCCACGTCCCGGGCGAATCGCCCGGGACCTCCAGCCGGCCATTTACGCGTTTTCGACGCGTTTTTGGATTTCTTTTCCTTTTCGGACTCGGTTTTTGCCTTCTAGTGACCTTTTAGCCTTCAGACTTGACCCCTAGAATTCAAATCCTATCCGGAATCTTCTAGATACTCCAAAATTGCCTTCAGAATACCAATTCTTCGTACTCTGCAATATAATTGCCCGGAAAACCTCGTTTTTCACCCAAAACCTGTAAAATACAAACTAAAGGGAAACGTGACACTATTCTAATAAAATTCACTATAATATAGCTAAATGAACATAGAGGATAGCTAAATTGGTGAAAAAAAGACTCAAATGAAAGTGTAAAATACACGTTCATCAAACTCCCCAAACCGAACCTTTGCTTGTCCTCAAGCAACTAAGCTAGACTCTAATGCAAAAAACAATGCAACACAAAAAATGGAGTCTCATGCCAAATGAAATGAACTAATCTATTGAATCTATCAAAAAACATATGAACAAAAACCATACAAATCATAACATGAATATTGATTGAAGAATGTCTCGATTGACTCATACACACTCATATAAGCACTTATGTCAAACAAGATAGTCTCTCGTAACATTCTCTACCTGGACCTAGTCAGTGACGACGTAATGAAACATGTTAAAATACGAATGGTTGTCCCGTGCCTATGAAACTGAGGACTTACTACTGTTCACCAAGTTAAGACTTTTCCTCAAAGAGGTCGAACCAATACTGGCTCTCATCAAACGAAGGAGGGTTCCCTAAGAAGATAACACTCCCCTATTCTACCCATCTCTCAAGCAAAGCCTTAAGCTATTCACCACTTCCTGAATGGCAGGACGACGGTGGTCTAGAACAGATGACACTCAAACAAACAAAAGACAGAAAATTACAACTCGATTACGAACATTACAAGAATTGAAAAATGAGACAAACACTTTGCTAAACTGCTTTTTGGCTTTTTTTTTTGGACCCTTCTTTGCTTTTTTGGGGTTTTTTCTTCTTTTTTTTTTTCTTTTTCTTTTCCAGATTTTTTTCTTTTTTTTCTGGAATGTTTCATTTTCTCTTTTTTTTCTTCTTTTTTTTTAGCCAGCAGTAGCACAACGAAAAAGAAATTAAAATGACACACAAATGACCTCCCCAAACCTATTTGGAAGAATAGGTTGGTGTACAAACTTTTTACGAAAAAGGAAAAATAAAAATCACAACACACACTAAAAAATGAAAAACAAGTCTAATGATAGCGTAACCCCCTCCGCAAACCTATTCGAAAGAATATGTTGCAAACAAAGGATCACACAATCTCACACTACCTCCTTCCTAGGCATTTAGCAATCTCAAAGCAAGGTGAAGACTTGTTGCCTCTTAGGTACATAATTACTCGGGAAAACAACCATAAGACCCTAACATGCATCATCCTATTATAAAGGCCTTCGTGAACCGTAGTAGAGAAAACACCACTAAGTGATAGCAAGCTTAACTAAGTGCAATACATAAATGTGACAAGCCAAGCGAGAAAAACCTCAAACAAATTCATAGAGATGAAGCATAGGATTAAGGTCATAATTAGTTAATCTACCCAATAAAAAAGTTCAAAAAAATTGACAATAAACTCTACAAAAAACATGCAAGACTACCCTAGGATGAATGTAGTGTATGCAACTAAATACTAAGAAAGCGGTAAACGTGCAAATGCAAATGCAAACGGATTAACATGCAAGGTACTATACTCATCCTACCAATGCCAAGCTCCAAACTAACAACACTAGTTCACTTAAATCCCATCCCCCCTCATGAATTTAAAGCTAGTCCCTCGCAGTAAGAAAATGAGGAAATAAGATGTGATACTAGATGTTCGCGTGGTTTGGCCTCGGTCGGCTGAGTACGCTGGATGTAAGGTATTGAGACTGCTCGAGGGGCCTTATTGGTGATCATCGGAGCTCGTGGTGGTGGTGGTAGTTCCATTAATAGATCGGATAGGACCAAATCCTCCGTGAGTATTCATGGCATCCTCGTTGTCCCTATTGTCTTCATTATCACTACTGTCACCACCATCATCACTAGTAGAGTTGATTTGTCGAAGAGAATCCTCAAGATTAACTGCTGTAGTTATGGGATCTTCCATCCGGTATCTCTCTAATAGCCTGTGAACTGTTGAAGGGGAAAGAGCAGTGGTCTTAAAGTCTCCCTCTCCACCGTTTTACACCACATGGAAGTTACAATAAGCTGCTCGGATACTCAGAGGTCTTCTTCTTCTTTGCCCAATGTTGCCCACATTCTCTACGGTTGATGCTCCCGATGTCTATATGGCGCTCCCTTTAGAGGCAGTCGAGGGGCACCCCAAAGAGGGGCTGGGTGTCCATGTCATTATGTTTTGGAATCAAGTTAGCGATTCGGAACTTCATCACCACTGTCGACTCAAGACTGAATCCATTGTGGTGAGGCCGCCCCGATACCTTTCTATTCACTCGAACTTTGCAGTCCTTATGACAGATTGGTATCGTAATATTGGTTTCAATCCCTTCAGTGGTACGTGAATAGACATAAGAGTGCTCACTCCCGGTGGACTCTCGTTCCTCCTCATTGATAAACCGCGACGTTGTTGCAAGAGCCCATGGCTCGAACGCACCTCTAACGAGATCACTCTCCTTGACATGGTAGTAATCGATCCGCCTCCAATACTTCATTGTAGCCGAACGGGAGTGTTCCTCTCCCTTTGTGGCATGGTTCCTACAAACAGCAATTAGTACCTCGTATGACACAAAACAGACTTATGCATATACAAATGTAAGAGTGAAGTTCACGAGTGATAATCAACAATCGAACTCCTCAAAATCCTCCATGTCTAATCTAGCTACCAATCATGCAACACACCAAAATAACTTTGACATGTACATATCACATTGTGCTCATGCTAGACAACCAATAGCCTTAAATCATAAGGCTCAATTCATACCATAGTAGCGAAAATTCTAGCATCATAAATCCTCAAAATCATCAATTATGCATTCTACCATCGTGTCCATCATTATCACATCAGTAAATACAATCATATGTATGGAATGGAAGAAAAAGATACATTGCATAACAAGATATAGAAATCTAATAGCAAAATTCTCAAACCAACAAACCAAGCATAATTGAACATGCAATTGATAGTGAATAACGTTTCTAATCACACAAACACCCAACCCATACATCATATAAGCCTAATTGAAGGAAAAATCAGAAAACCCCCAAATTTGAAAAATTAGGGTTCATGTGAAGATACCTCAGATCTGGAAAACGAATGCACTAGTGTGAGAAAGTTGTTCGGATGAAAAGAAATAGCACGTAATGGGCTTCGATTGAAGCTAAAGAACACAAAATTTGATGGAAGATTCAAAGTTTTATGAAAGATTGAAGAATTTTCGATTTTTTTCGGATTTTGGGGAGTAAGAGAGTGAAAAGGAGGAGAAAATGAGGAAATAGGGGGTTGTCTCCCGTTTTTAACATTCAGGTACTACGGGGCGAGTCGCCCCGTGTGTGGGGCGATCCGCCCCGTTTGGGGCGAATCGCCCCCCACGTCCAGAGAGCGCGGAGCTCTCTGGACATGTGGGGCGACTCACCCCTCATGGGGGGCGATTCGACCCCACCTTCAGATGTAGGGAGACGATTTTTTTTTCGAAAAAACTCAGTTTTTAATCCCCGAAAACCATTTTACTCGTAAAACCACTCGAAAAAGTTTACTCAAACATAAACATAAGCACAAACGATACAGAGACGAACAAATTCTCATATGAAAAGCAAATTGTTCAATGTATGAATGCATTCAATAAGCGTAAAAAGCGATAAAAACTCCGGGTTGCCTCCCGGATAGCGCCATTGTTTATAGTCTTAGACTCGACTTCTCCTTGCTCTAGCTCTTCTTCATGAGGGTACTAGACTTCCCCTTCATGGATCTTCTCCTCATGCCACGAACCTGTGAATGAGAGTGAACATAGACAGCAAGACCAAAATAGTTAACAGTGTGAGAAGCATTGAAGTGATCGGGTGGATCGGATATGGCTCGCAACACATGTCGCTTGCCATCCACCTCAATGGTGCAAGTCCTTCAGTAGATGTCTATCACAGAGCGTAGTTTAGTCAATAACGTTCGCCCCAAGAGAACAACATCCCCCATCCCAGGTGTAGATGCCGGCATAACTACAAAATTGGTGTACACAGAAGCTTCACCAATCTTAACTAATACGTTCTTCGCAACGCCTTCGGGTCTCACAAAGGATCCATCCGCCAATTGTACAATAGCCTTATGCTCATATAGTTTTCCAATGCTACTCTTCTCAAGCACATTCATTGGGAGCACATGAGAGTAAGATCCCGTATCTAGTGTAGCACGAACATCTTCAAGTTCGCCAATCCCGACCTTAACATCGAAACTTTGGGGGATTGGCTCGGGATCCTCTTGCTCCTCTTCACTCTAATCAGAACCAAGGTCCTTCTCTTCTTCCTTGGCTAGTGGGGGTTCTGTATCGTTGCAACACTCGCACTTAGCAACCTTCTTGATGGTGATTTCGACAGGTAGATCACCCACCAAGGTAATGGACATCGACTTCTCATTGTTGCTAGGAAGCTTTCCTTGCTCCCTACTTGCTCCTCGGTCAATCAACTCTTGCATCTTTTGATGGGCAAGCCTAGTGCTCTCTTCCAATCGATCAAGCCTTGTCCTAGTTTTCTCGCAATCTTCTTCATAACGCTTAACAAAACTTTGGGTGTGATCAACCATCTTTTGCAAGTTCTCCATGAGTAGAGCTGTCTTCGACTTCGGTTGCTCTTTCGGAGCGGGATTTTCGCAGTTATCATTACCATAGTTAAGCCTACTACGGTCTTAGTTAGGGCCATAAGTTTGGCTAGTCGGTGCATATCCTTGATTGTTTCGGAACCCTCTTCTCCAAAATCCACCTCGAGGATTCCTACCATCTTGTCCGTAGCTAGCTTCTTGAGTACCAAATTCCGAAGCAAAGGCTTCCTCTTCGCCTCCTTGAACCCAATTGCCATCATCATATGCAAGTTCCGATCTACACATATGAGCTCCATGCCCATAGTTCTTGCATATTCGGCAAACTTCGTTTGACATAGCTGTTCCTGCGGAGTTCTTGAGGACTTGTTTCAACTCGTTGGTAAAGCACTCGAATCGATCCCCATTACATAGGGGCTTCCTGAGTAGGTGGAGCTTCAGGTCCACGTCTCCTAACCATTGCTCTTAGATCTTTGAATTGCGAACCCTTAGCAAGCCTTTCGAAAACCGCCCAGACGGCTTCCGCGGTTTCCTCCCAAATATTGTCACGGCATTGGAAATTCACCACTTGTTGGTTCTCAAAGGTCAGTCCATTGTAGAAGTGTTGGACAAGATCCGAAAGCTCAAAACCATGGTGAGGGAACTTGTTCATGAGGTCTTGGAACCTCTCAAATGCGGTGTAGATGGTCTCATCATAGTCTTGTTTGAACCCAGTGATTTGCGCCTTAAGCGCGGTAGTCAAGGTGTGAGGGAAGTATTTCTCCATGAATGCTGAAAAAACCTTCTCCCAAGTGTCCAGCGAGCCCGCCGGTAGAGAACTCAACCATGACTTGGCTCTGTCGCCAAGCCCCATAGCAAAAACCTTCATCGTCAACTCATCCGTTGTTATTTCAGCTCCGGGTCGTGGGAGTTGGTTGACGAAATCATCAATATCGTGCAAGTACCCCATCATATCTTCGCTTGCTAAGCCATAGAACCTCGGAAGTTGTTGGAATGCGTGGTTCTTGATTTCCAGATCACGAGTTGCAGACGAAAGAACAATCGTCGGTCCCCTCATACGATCCTTGGAGGGTCGAACCCATACTTTCAGTGGTCTAGCTTCTGCCATTCCGTCCGTTTCCTTGAAAAGACTGTGTAGAGATTCAGGGAAATCGGTATCCTCTATTTCCTCTAGTTCACGTCTTCGAAGTAGTTGCCTTCTTTGGTGGTAGAGTCTGTCGATCTTAGCTATTTATTCAGCAAGCGGTGTTCCTCTAGATCGTGTACTGCGCATACACTATCTGTAACAAGCTAGAAAGAAGTATCAGAGAGATTAAACAGAAAAAACAAAAACAACTAAAACTAGGAATTGAATGCTGAAAATATAAATAAGCTAAATAGAAAAAAGGAGTATAGTCCCCGGCAACGGCGCCAATTTGATGAACCGGAATTTGTCAGATTGTAATTAATCAAATAAATTTGTATTTAGCCAAAGGAATTCACAACTACAACGAAAACCGTAGTGTAGCAGTAAAATAACCTCGAGTGTCGATCTCTAAGGACTATAACTACCTTTATCTAATCTAACTTAAACTATAAAATCAACAGACGACTTAGCACAGGTTTTTCTTATCAGATAATGGAAGTTAGTGATAGTATGATCATTCAAAGCATAGCAGGTTAATAATCATGCATGAATTACCCGATCGTTTTGCATAGAGATCTTTGATCAATGAATTGTCCAATGTGTTCCGTTATTATTCAACACTACGAATATAGAGGGCTTAGATAGATCAAAGAAATAAAGCAATAACTCAAAGCCTGATTCGCTTTACCGCCATCAGCATAATTATTAACCCTTCGCTAAGAAATCACATACTGTCACCAACGATAAATTTAGCTATTCATAGATGACATGCAATCAATAGAAATCATAGAAAGATTGAATGAAAACATGTTGAAAGATAAATAAATATTAATAGAAAAACTGTAAGATACAATGTTACCGAAGGTTGTCAATCTCCGAAGAATCGCGATCTCACAAGCTCCAAAACAATAAGAAAAAGTGTCTCCTAAGCTATGAATCCCCAGAACAGGCTATGGAGAATTCCTACCTAAAACTAATGAGAAAGGTGAGAAAAAAGGTCTGAGAAAGTCTGAAAAATGGAGAAAACTGAGCAACTATATATAGGGGTTCGGAAGGTGTGGGGCGAGTCGCCCCACACACCGGGCGAATCACCTGGTGTGGGGTGAACCGCCCCACGTTCCGGGCGAATCGCCCGGGACCTCCAGCCGGCCATTTACGCGTTTTCGACACGTTTTTTAATTTCTTTTCCTTTTCGGACTCGGTTTTTGCCTTCTAGTGACCTTTTAGCCTTCAGACTCGACCCCTAGACTTCAAATCCTATCCGGAATCTTCTAGATACTCCAAAATTGCCCTCGGAATACCAATTCGTCGTTCTCTTCAATATAATTGCCCGGAAAACCTCGTTTTTCACCCAAAACCTGTAAAATACAAACTAAAGGGAAACGTGACACTATTCTAATAAAGTGCACTATAATATAGCTAAATTAACATAGAGGATAGCTAAATTGGTGAAAAAAGACTCAAATGAAAGTGTAAAATACACGTTCATCATACATCAAAAGTAAGTTCAATCTTGCTCCTTCAAATACCTTCAGCTATTCCGTCGGTGCTCATGTTCACTTCAAAATGTCTTCTGAGAATGATTTCGCTACTATGCTAGTTCTAGCTTCAATTTCTGCACCTTGTGTCGTACAAATTGTAATTGATTTGGATTCTGCCAAACCCACTCTTCCCATGGTTACTGTATCCACCCCAAACCTGAAATCAAAAACATCATTGCCTACACACCATTCCAATGCAACGACAACACTGCCACTGAAGCAAAACACAGAAACTAACCACTATGCAACACCACAACCTCCCACTAAACAAACTAGTAAATCAATTCCAACATAGAGAAAACAAAGAACACGAGCCTATGCTTCTTCCAGTTCAACAAATCAACCCAACTCCGGAACCTATCAACACCCAGTCTTTCAAATTACACACTCGAAGGTGACTTTGAGGATTATATTTTCGAAGGGAACTATGAAACAAGGTCACATTCAGAAAGATCGAATGCAGAAAACACTTATGATAGTACTGATGTGGAAGATTTAAGTGATTTTGATGATGATACTCAATCTCAGCTCAGAGAATGAGAAAGGGCTGACAGGAGATACTTGTGTAAAAAGGAAAGCAAGCAGAGGTGCAAAGAGTGTGAACTGACAGGAGAGTGGTTCCCCGGTGCCACAACACATACACCAACCTATGACATCTCAAAGAAACAACGTCATGTTACTCTAATGTCGGATGGGTGGCTGAACTGCATCGCGGGCATAGGCCAGGAATTCAGTGGAGGAGCGGAAGAATTTCGTGCAGAACTGGCCAAGTATGCTTTGAAAAGGGGGTTCCATTATGATCTCAATAGAAATGAGGCTAGGTACATCACAGCTGAATGCAAATTCAAGGAAGCAGATGAGTGCAAATGGTTCGTTCAGGGTACAGTCCACCCAATAACATAGTCTCTCTTCATTAAAGATGCTCACTTGGTTCACCACTGCCGATTTAGTGTCATGCGAAATGACACAAAGCTCTTTGGGAGTAGGCTCATTGGTCAGATTATACAGGAACAAATTTGAGATAAGCCTACAACTAAACCTATGAAGATCAAGAAACAGCTGCAAAACTCTCATGGTTTCTATTTGGACTACATGAAGGTTTGGCGTGGTGTGGAGGTTGCGAGGGCTAACATTTTCGGAACTTACAAGCAATCTTTCGACCACCTACGCTGGTACTCACATTCCATACACAAGCGCAACCCAGGAAGTGTCACGGGTCTTGAGACAGAACCACATACTAATGTGTTCAAAAGGTTCATCTTTGTTTCCAAAGCAAACCTTGATGGTTTCAAGTTTTGCATACCTATGCTTTTCATAGATGGAACTTTCATGAAGAATAGATACACAGGAACAGTTCTATGTGCCAGTGCTAAAGATGGAGACAATGGTAATGCTTCGCTCAAAACTAAATATGTTCATCACATTTTTCAAAATCTGTTCATAACATAACATATATGTTCATCATCAAATTTGCTGCTTCCCAATAATTGCAAATCAGTCACATAGTTCAATGTGTAGCTTACACATATACACACTCAACTGCTCAAACTTTTTTTACTTGTCTTAAAACGAAAAGAAAATATTGGAGATATGTTAATACCATATATGTTCACCACTATTTTGGCCTGCATGACAACATTTGGATCTCACTCATATGTTTGTCTGCTTGCATTCCACATATACACACTCATCCAATTTGCCTTTTCGTTTGCCTGCCTTGTGCATATTTAAAAAAAATTAGATATACAAACATGACCTGTCCAATTCTATCTACCTTTACTTGTCCATCCTTTATGGTAAAATACAACCGATTTTCACAACATAGATTCATGTTTGAAATGACATATGTTGAATGTGTTGGGACCTACTATAAATTCATCAGAAATCGTATGACTGAACCTTTACTTACGCAAACAGGCATTTTCCCGGTCGCAATGGCAATTGTCAGCTCTGGAAACACAGACAATTGGGTGTGGTTCCTGCAGTTGGTCATCAAACATGTCCAACACCACCAACAAATTATCTATGTGTCCAACCGTGCAGGTGGGATCCTGGCAGCTTTTGACATCATATTGCAGAAACCTTACCACTTCTATTGTTTGTGGCACCTCATGAAGAACCTCAGGGAGAGGTATGGGCCTAAGTTATACACAGACAAACATCGGAATACAATGGCCATGCTCTTGAAGAACCTTGCTTATGCACCAACGGAAAGATTGTTCGAAGCAAAAATGATTCCATTCATTAAGCTAGGCGAGCAGATAGCTCAACGATTCTTAGTGGATCTACCGAGGGAGAGATGGGTTGTTGCATATGCCCCAGAACTCTTGCGATACGGGGAATTAACTAGCAGCTCAACTGAATCTCGCTCTCTCAACATTAACTACATGGTCGACGAAATAAGAGGAATATTGATGAAATGGTTCTTGGACCGAAAAAGGCCGTAAGTTACATATCCAACTCTTTCAAATACAAGGAAATCAAGCTCTTACTTTTTCTAACAGTGTCTATGCCTTGTGAATCTAGGCTCACAAACACCCTGGCGCACTCACACCAGCTAAAGATGAAATATGGGATTTAAATGAAAACATCTCATGTACTTGGGATATCCAAATGAGTGAGGATGGCTCAGAATATGAGGTGCTCTCCGTACCATCAGGATTTGTAAGTTACTTTACAACATATACTTATGTATCTACAATCTCATCTACATTTACTAATACTATTCTTACTGGCTGATAAGTATACTATTACAGCTAACATCTTACACGATATACAACTGCTGTACTACAATAATTTACGCCTGCATTACAGTATCTGATTTCATGCCTTACCTTTGTCAAAAAAAAATGATAGCTTCCTATACTGCAAATGTCTGCCTGTTTAGAAACCTTTTTTTGCCTCTTCATTAAAAATGACTTTTATGAACTGAATCACAATAGGTGGACTTGGAAAAAAGGACGTGCACATGTTGGAACTGGCAATCAATGGATTTCCATGCTGCCATGCAATTGCGGTTATTACTAGAGGGCGTATGGACATCTGAGATTATATAGAGCCCTGCTTCTTCACTGAATTACTTCGCAAGGTTTATAAAAACCCAATCCATCCAATTTCCACAACCGACATGTATGAGTTCCCTGAAATTGTTACCAGCCTAGAATACTGCCTCCAGTCAATAGGCAGATACTGTAAGAAAATACGGTCAGAATTACCCCTAGGGTAGTGCAGCGAAATTTCAAAATTTTCTTAACATACATACTAATTTATCATGCATATAACGTATATTTAAACACATCAGTTAGAAGACTTACAATACTCCAAAAGCAAGAATTAAAACAGAATCGATAGCCCAATCGATATGATCTTCGTAATAGTCCGGTGTATCTTCTCCTTCGTTGAAGTCGAAGATATCTAATAAGCTTTCCTGAATATCTGCAAGACAATAAAGGTTAGTTTCCAGCTCCTGCGAACCTCAACCTTGGTATCCACGGATGAACAGCTTATCGAGAGAATGGTAGGATATTCTCGAGTCAAACTCGGTTGACCAGAGAGAGAGGGGCGGCGGCGGCAGTGGATAGAGGTAGGAGGGAGAGAGCTTTTTCTTGAGAGAATAGAGTAGTGAATAATAATGCATATCAGAAAAGCTCTCTAACCATCTATACTTATATAGTAGTCAATAGAAGCCTAAAGAACATTCTTTAAGACTCCTAAAAGGAATAAGAATTCTAATTCTTATTGCACAAGTAAACCTTTGTGTCCTGATTCATTCCCTAATTAAATCATAACTCAATTAGGAAAACTTGCCCCTTAAGTTTGAATGGAGGGGAGTCAAACTCCTTCCTCCTTCACCCATTCGGCCATGCCTATGGAGGGAGTATGTGGGTCCCACTTTTGGGACCCACATGCAAGTCAAAGGCAATTCTAACTCTATTAGATTTTGCCCATGTGTATATATTAATCTTTAATTAATAAATCTGTTGGTCCCTTTAAACAACAAGAAAATCCTAGAGGGGGGGGGGGGTGAATAGTTGATGAATGTGTATTTTACACTTTCATTTGAGTCTTTTTCACCTATTTTAGCTATCCTCTATGTTAATTTAGCTATATTTTGTGCATTTTATTAGAATAGTGTCACGTTTCCCTTTAGATTTTATTTTACAGGTTTTGGTTGAAAATCGAGGATTTCCGGGCAATTATATTGAAGTTGACAAGGAATTGGTGTTCCAGAAGCCTATTTGGAGTATCTGAAGGTTTCCGGATAGGATTTGGAGGCTAGGGGTCGAATCTGGAGGTTAGAAGGCCACTAGAAGTCAGAAACCGAGTCCGAAAAGGGGAAGAAATCCAAAAACGCGTCGAAAACGCGGAATTCCGCGATTTTCTCTGGGGCGAACCGCCCCAGATGTGGGGCGAACCGCCCCACATCGGGCAAACCGCCCGGTGTGTGCGGCGAACCGCCCCACACTATTTCAGGGCCTATATATAGTTGCTCAGTTTTCTCCGAAAATCATACTTTTCCAGACCTACTTTCTCACCTTTCTCTGTAGTTTTAGGTTGGAACTTCCCAGAGCCTGTTCTGGGGGTTCGTAGCTTAGGGGACTCTTTTTCATAGCAGTTTGGAGCTTGTAGGATCACAATTCTTCGGAGATTGACAACCTTCGGTAACATTGTATCTTACAGTTTATTCTACTTATTTTTTATATCTTTCAACATGTTTTCTTCTATGATTTCTGTTGATTGCATGCCTATTATGAGTAGCTAAACTTATCGTTGGTGGTAGTATGTGAATTCTTAGCGAAGGGAAGATAATCATGTTAATGGCTATATCGCGCATTATACTCCGTGTTATTGCTTTATTTCGTTGATCAGGCTCAGCCTAAATTCTCGTATGTTGTATTAATTATTATGCACAATTGGACCCTCGTCGACCTATACGCGAGTTTATCTTCGTAGTGTTGAATAATTACGGAACACAATAGGACAATAGTGATTGACTTGTCAGTACCTTTATCTTCGTAGTGCTTAATAATTGCAACAGGACATTAGATTGATCAAAGATCTCCATGCAAGACCGAGAAATTTATGCATGATTATCGACCCGTTATGCTTTGAAGGATCATACTATCACCAATCTCCATTATCTGTTAGAAAAACCCTTTGCTATCTGTCTGCTGTTTTTATATTCTAAATTAAATTTGATAAAGCTAGTTATAGTCCTGAGAGAACGACACTCGAGTCATTCTACTACTACACTACGATTTTCGTTGTAGTTGTGGATTGCCTTTGGCTAAATAACAAATATATTTGATCGAACCGGGACCCGACAAACCCGCGTTCATCAATAGTCTTTTCAAACTTTCGTCATTTAAAAACTTTCTCAGCAAGGGATTATTACTTTTCAGTAATGAGTTTGCTGATACTTAACTTTCTCAGCAAGTACTAGTTACTTTTCAGTAACAAGTTTTACTGATACTTAAAAACAGAGTGCGGAAGTCTTTGTACAATAAATGCTTTTCAGTAAGAAATAGTTTCAGCAAGTGAGCAGAGTGACAGTGTACAGATAGATATGCTTGCTGAAAACTAAATGCAGTAAAGTAAATCAGACAAACACTTTTATAGTGGTATCTGAGAGTGGCGTAATCTCTCAACTAATCCACTTTGTCCTTTCTAGGATTGAATCCACTAAGATAAGTTTGAGGTTCCTTACAACACCTATCTAGAGCGATTCTACAGAAACCAAAGCACACTTGCTTCGTTTCCAACCTAACTGGAGAACGAAACCTTGTTCTCCACCAAACTTGAGACTTATAATCAGCAACACTATGCTTGACCCCCTGAATTTCACGCCTGAAAAAGGGTGTTTAGCAGTTAGAGAGGTTTGGGATGAGATGACTTGAATATAACTTATTCAGCTACAACAAGTAATCTAAGAAACAAAACTTTGAATACTTTGCACTAAACAAGTTAGATTGTTTCTGGTGTCAAGACTTGTTCTTGTTCGAAAGAAAGAACACTTAACTAATTTCTTAGTCGTGAATGTTCTACTTCTTCACAAGTATCTTTTTCAAGCTTTAAGTCTTGGAACGGATCAATGGCGGTAAAGAGTATAGAAGGGTTTGAGTGTTTAAGCAAAAGTGAGAGTTTGATCACGTTGTTGACACGCTTCAACTCTTTGCCGGATGACCTCTATTTATAATGAATCAAGGGAGCCGTTTGAATTTCAAATTCTAAGGTTTTGTTGCTTAAGATGTCACAATCTTGCTTTTGTACTTTCAGCAGCATCCTTTATTTGTCTTCTAGTCTTCATGTTCTTCGCGTGCTTACTTTGCATTTAATGTTCATTTGAATGAAATTCAAATATGAACGTTGGAGCACAAATGCAAGTACTTTCAGCAAGAAGGTCACATATATTTTTCAGCAAGCGGTCAGTCTCACTTTCAGCAAGCAGAACCTACTCTGTCATTTAGATTTTCACTTATGCAAGTTGTTGCTAAAGTTTTCACTTTCTGAGCAACATGTGCCTTTGTAGATACCATCTTTAGAAATCTTCTTTAGTCTTCAGTCTTCGAATTCTTCAAGTTTCTGAACGGTTCTAGTGCTTCAATAGTTCGTTTGTGTAAAGAAAGTACATCATCATCAAATGCTTCAATAGGTTGTTTTTCTTTTCAGAAAACAAGATACATCATAAGCAAAACTAAAGCACCTAACTAGTACCTACACTAAGTCTTCAGCAAACGTTCCTCTTTTACAATGTCCTTAAAATTCTAAATTCCTATGGACCTTAAGAGTACTAGTTACTGGACTTTCCTTAATTTAGCATGGTTAATTGCTCATCAAAATTACAAGTTTCCTAACAAATTTCCCCCTTTTTGATGTTAGCAATCCATGGCTAAATTAATTGTTACCCTTTTAGAGGTTTCTAATGTTGAATAAATCAGTTGAATAATGCAAACATACTTGAGTAGTAAAATAGTAAGCATAAGTAGATTGCATAATCAAAAACCAATAAGAGTCAAAAGCTTATTGCTGATAGTTATCTTTCAGTAAGTTTACAAGAAAGTTCAGAGATAACTACACAAATCAGCAAACAAAAATAAACAAAGCTTTTACAAGGGACTTAAGCTATTCCAGCAGAAGATTCCCTTAGAATCTCCCTTACACTCTTCTCAGCAAGCGCATAAAATTCAACACAGTCCTTTTCGTAATCTTCAAGTAGCTTACGGACTTCAAGCTGAATGATCCTTGCATTCTTGCAGGCAGTATAATGATGGTTTTCACCATTCAATTCTTTGTAGTGAAGTACCCACAAGTGCATGCCCCAATTGCTGGCATGGAGAAGTTGTGTATCTGAAATTCCCTTGTTAGCATGAATCTTTCTTAACCATAGAAGATCTTCTTCTTGATCGTTGGCACTGAGATAAAAATACTCATAAGGAATCAAGCAATTTTTCTTCTTTGACTTCTTGGTTAAAGGATCACTGTAGTAAGCAACATCAATTGGTTTGATTAAATCAGGCTCTTGCTTCATTAGCTTGCCAATAGATGTTCTTCTTACTAAGACTTCCAGATTCAGCCATCTTGCAACGATGTTTCTTGGGTAGGGAGGAGGATCCCTTTCTTTTCTTTTCATTTTTAATTCAATCCAAGTGTACATTTGATTAATTACAGCAGTTGGAAAGAAATCATTAACCAACACATCTTCCAGCTTTAAGACCCAACAACCATGAAGGTTTCTGATCACATTTTGAGTTGTTTCCTCATTGCTGGTATTTGTGTATTCAATGCCAGAGTCGATGGCAATGCTGGCTAGCCTCTTTTCTTCCTGTCTTTGCCTTCTTCTTCTTGACTTAGCATTTTCTTGATCTCTTGCTGAAGATCTTGAGTCAAAAGAGAGTTAGGGCTGTGATTGGTCTAGCTCTTATTGCTTGAGCTATTGTTTGGTCATCATCATTATCATCATCTTCATTCAGATCTTGATGACTCTAAGTATGACAGTATTCTTGAGTTTCAGCAGATGTTCTTCTCCTTTTCGGATTTGCTGAATTTCTCTCAGAATCTGTTTCAGCTCGTCTTTTTGAACTTTGCTCTCTTTCAGCAAGAGGTTCTCTGGGAGGTGGACTAGGCAGAATGAATGGCGCTTCAGCAGGGCTTTTCTTTCTTGAAGATTTTCTTTGTTTATCTTCCCCCTTAGACATGGATTGCATCATTGGGAGAATGTGTAGAGAGAAAAATTCATTGCAATTTTCAGCAAGTTTACTTAGGCTACTGTACTTAAGAATTATTCCTTGCTGATAAGCAGTCATCTTAGACAATTCTTCTTTAATACTCACGAAGTTCTCCTCATGTCTGCGCTCATTGTCGACTTTTTCTTCAATGAAAGTCTGAGCCGTTTCCAATGCAGTTTTAGCCAGTTTGAGTGCTTGACTGACATCTTCTTCATAGCTTTTATGATGTAGACTTATGTCTTTCTGAACTATTGTAAGAGAAGTTTTGCATTTCAGCACAGTAGCCAGTATTTTGCCTATGTCAAGCGGACTCTCAGCAAGCAGTGCATCATCCTCTTCCTTGCAGGCTTTGTGAACAGCCATAAGTGCCTTAATTCTGGGAGTAAAATCCTCAACACTAGGGAACGACACTAAAGAGGGAATGAGTGAATGAACTTTGAGCTCCGTGGCGAATTGATCATCATAGATCAGCAAACGGCTTCTTTCAGCATCTCCTTCATCATGAACAAGAGAAGGAGGAGGAATTGTAACCACTGGGGGTTCAACTTTCTTTGTCAGTTCTTCTTCGTTTGCTGAAAAATTGAAGAGATCTTCTTCGTCATCAGATTCATCAAGGCCAGCAACCTTGGTTCCTAAATATGTAGCTTCAATCACTTTAGGTTGAGTGGTTGTTGAGGGCAACTCTTTAGACTCAAAAACTGGAGTTTCACCAGCAGTAAGTGGAAGGGAGGGGACTTCCGTGTTCTTCACTCCTGAAGATTTAGCACTGTCTAGATTCTGCGTATGCCTTGCATGAATCTGTAGACTGTTTTGAAGTGCTCTTTGATAATCTCCATCCATTTCTTCATCATCAAGGTTTGGTTCAGTGACCTTGGCATCGAGTAAAGTTAACTCGGCATCAGAAAGCTTGTTTTTGCCTAATTTCATTTCAGCACGCTTTCTGGCGTACTCTTCTTCAGTTTCAGCAACTTATTCAGTTTCTTGAGTACTTGTCTCAGCAGGAGCAGGAGTGGATTCTTGATGCTGACTGGAAGTGTGATCAGCTTGCTGATTTTCAGTATCAAGATGTTCAGTCTCAGCAACTGTCAGTTAAAGTCCACCAACATCAGGACTAGGACCTTGATTATCATCATCATCATCCTTTTTGTCCTTAGAATCTTTTCCTTCATCATCACTTGGATCTTTTCGGATATTTTCATCCTCTTCTTCTTCATCATCGTCCGTCAGTATGACCAACTCAAGATGTTTGTACATTGCTGCACTAGTAACTTCCTCTTCCTCATTGATTTTGTGGGATCATCCACCACGGGTACAAAGGAACCCTTGAGCATCACATCTTGTTCAGCTGGAGAGGCACTCTTTAATTTAGCTTTCATATTCTCTCTGATTAGAGCAATCAGACTGGAGCTCATGAGCTGAGAATATGTCAACTCTTCTGGAAGTATAGAATGCACAAATGTCTCGAGTTTCAACAGAGAAAGTCTCTTTTTCTCATTGGACAGATGAAGGTGAAGATCGGAGAAATCCATCCTTCTGTACCTTTGCCAGTTGCTGACGGATTTAGCAACTCTGGTCAAGGTAGTTCTCTTGAAGTTTGAGTAAATTTCCTCTGAACTTACTTCCAAATCTTCAGTGATATAACCACTTCAGTGGTCTCCTTTTGAGCCTGAAAACGAATATAATTAAGTTCAGGAAGGTTTTGGAAAATAGTTTTAGAGTCTAAAACTAGAACATGATTTACCTGCTGAAGTTCAGCAAGCTCATGTTGCACACTTCGTTGTGCTGGCACTATTTCCATTGCTTCAGGAGCTTGAGAAGCATCCTTGAATTTTTCATCCTGAAATAATTTTAAGTTAGATACAAGTACTATGTTTTCAAACTTAGTTTAATTACCAAAAACTTCATCTACCTGCTGAACAGGAGTTGTGGATTCTGGTGCAGAAGTTTCAACAATCTTCTGACTTGTATCTTGAGAAGTCTGTAAAGAAATGATTATATCAGCAAAAGATAGAGTTTCAGATAATGAAGTTTTGCTTATGTCTGAGTTACCTACCTAGTGAAGAAGGGCACGTGGTGACTCAGTCCTTTCAACAATGACAGCATCTTCATTATCTGGGACTTGTTCTTCAGCAGACTTCTTTTCTTGCTCTATGTGAGAAGGCTGTGCAGATTTAGCAATCTCCCTTGTCTCTGAAATGACAAGTTGAGCAGAGACATCTTGACCTTTTAGTTCACTGCTAGTCATGAACACATCTATTGATTTGTTGGAGTTGTCATCAATCTCCAAATCCATTTGTTGGCTTAGTTCTGTCAGCACCAGCTGAACTTTGTCAATGGATGTTTTTGGTGAACTAGGTCCAGTATTCTCAGCATCACGAGATGCGTCGTCGAATAGTGTCTCTTGTGGTGTTTCAGCAACCTCTGGGACTTGAACCATTGCAGTCTCAACAACTGGTTCTTCAGCAATTACAGTTTCAGTAACTGCGGTTTCAGCAACTTGATGAGTTGCTTGTTCAGCAACCATCTTTTTAGCAGCATCAGCAAGTGCCGCGTTTCTCAGATCAGCAGCAATATCACTTGCTGGTTCCAGAGTGTGGTCATCTAGATTATCTACAATGTAGATATCTGGGATTGGGGAAGGAATTTCGTTTCCACTGCCTTGTTGTCTTATCTCAACATTGAGTTGATTGTTGAAGGCTTCTGCAAACACTTCAATATTGCTAAGGCTTTTGCAAACACTTCAACAACATGTACTGGAGTGGCTTGTGTTTCAGCAACTCCTGGAGCATCATCCGAAAGATCATGGACAATTGGAACTGACTTACGAGCCAGTGTTTTCTTTCTTGGGTGAGTCTTTGTCCGTTTCTTCTTAGGGATGGGGTCAGCTGATGGCGCTGCAGTTTGAGTGTCATCATCAGCTTTCCTCTTTTTCTTCTTGGATTTTTCCAGTTTCTCTCCAGTAGCAGCATCTGCAGCTGTTGCATTTTGAGCAACGGCTGTTGTACACGTACCTTGTTGATCACCATCTACAGCAGTTTCATCAACAACTTTTGCAGCTGTTGGATGCCTGTCTTGCTGACTAACACTTACAACATCTGCAGCTGTTGTTTTCTTTGACTTCTTGTCAGCAGGCTTAGGTCCATTTTGCTTGTAGAAGGCTCTTCCCACATTGCATACTGATTTCTTAATCGGCAATGGGTTTCTCAGCTGAATCCTGAAGTGTTCAAGGATATAGCATATTTTTAGTCCATACATGACTGGGAAGGTAGGTGAGACTTTGTTGTCTTCAACCTTTACCTTAAATTTAGTAACACAATCAACAAGTCTGTTGAAAATGTACTTAGCCCAGTTGAGCTCAGTTTTGTTCTCATGTATATGTATCAGCAATGGCCACCTTCTCAAGCCTACTTGGTCAATTCCTCCAACTTGGGAGTCTAAGACTTTGATGAGTAGCATAGCTACTAGACCAAGCGAATGGCAAAGATGCTTCCTTTTATGTGCTTTGTCCAAGTCACGGGAGCAATCTCGCCTTTCTTCATTCATTTCAATTCTGACATCACTGTAGAAGGCTTCAATTTCTTCATCAATGGCAGTGATGTCATCTTCAGTTCCAGTAGTTGGAATCTGAAAGATGTTGGCTAAATCAATCCATTTCAGGATGATTTGCACACCTTGAACTGTGGTAGAAATCACTTTTTCAGTGACTCCTTGTCCATCAGTGAGAGTTTGGATTTCTGCATTGTTGTAGAATTCCATAGCATCTAACATACTCACTTTCTTAGGGCGAGCAGTTATGAAGAAAATAAGGCCTTGTTGATTTATCAAGTTTAGTGCCTCTTCATTTTCTCCATCTAAATCTTGTTCATAGAAGTATCTTATATACTTCTCTTTGGCAAATCCGCCCCATTGCATCATCTGTCCACACTTTGCAGTGTCAAGATATGCAGGCGACATGGGTCTCTCCGTTATACGGTCGTTTTTCAACACAATTTTCACTGTGTTGGTTGCTGGAGTTACAACCGGAGTAGTGCTTTTCCAAGCACTATCAGCTTTCGATGACTTTGAGGTCTTGGAGGACTGTCTCTTTGGAGCCATTTCTTATATAGCGGTAGAAATGTACGAAAAAGATTAACTTGCTTTTTGACCGGAGGTACAGTGAATTCAGGGCACAGGCTATAAAATTTGTAGAGAAAGGAAATGTGAGTTAAAGAATTTTTTCTTTCTCTAACTCCTTGTTTATATAGTATCTCTGGTGTGCAAGAAGCTCAAGCGGTTTTGAGTTCTCAGCAAGGGTAAAACAGAGATTCAACTACGTTAGTGGAGCCTTTGCATTAAATGCGTAGTGATCCACTAACAAAAACCGTCAGAGCACACTTTCTCTTTGTAATATTAACCGTCAGATCAAAAACTTCTTTAAATCAATGGCCACGATTGTATTTCATGTCATGATTAACAGCGAGTTTATCTGTGCCACGATTAACGTCACAAATTGATTTACCTTGATTCACGAAATTTGGTTCTTTTTACCGCAGTGCTAATTGCTTGTTGAAGTAAATAAGAATCTTTGCAGCGAATTTGGACAAAATTTGACTTTGGCACTTACCTTTTTAGGTAACCAGCCTTTTATTTGCTGAAGTTCCCCCTTAATCAAATATCTCATATTTCTTTAAGTTAAAAGACATTTCTGAGTTCCCGTCTCAGTAAATTCTTTTTATCTTGAGATATTGATGATGTCGGTTTTCACCAATTAAATTTGTTTAAAAGCATAAGAACACTTATCACTACACAAACTAGAGTGCAATGGCAAGTTGTCCCTGAGTGTCGTTCTCTCGGGACCTAACGTGGCTTTGCTTGAGGTTTTTGCTAGTAATTTCAGTCAACGAGTTCAGATGTTTATAGAATCGTTTCCTTTGAACAAAGCAACGAGAAATCAGATTGTTGTAATCAAGTTTGGAAAACGGTTGGTGGTAGAAATCAAATACACATGCATGGGTTACGAATATGCTCGCAAGTTCAGTGCGTAAAACCTTCGATCAAGTCTGCTAAGCAACTCGTCTAGGTAACTTTAAGACACACATCATAAAAGACCACTATCAATACTTTAGAGGTGCTTGTCACTAACACCATTTATCTAGCATGTTGCAAATCTCTAACATACAATCCTATAGCTTTCATTGACCAAGAGTTTGTCACTATACTCAGTTCGAATATATTTTATAGGCAACTAAGAATCATATGAAGGAATTTTGCAGCAAGATTGAATCACAATCTCATGTAAGCCTAAACATAACTCATAGCATGCATATTCTACATTCTACCACCAACAGAAAAGATTTAGCTACTCATATTCATCAACATAGACATCAATTCATATGAATAATAATCAGAATACATCATATCAAACTACAAGACAACAGAGTGATACAAGTTACCACCAAAGCTGTCACTAATCGGTGGAAATCAAAGAAAACCTCTCCGTAGATGATTACAAAGGATGAATCCCAATCAAAACCTTGAATCCCAAGCTAAAATACAATGTAATCTGAGTATTCTCTGAGTTTTGGGGCTTAGGAGCTCTCCAAAACGAAGTTACAGTTCAAAAGATATTCAAAAAATGACCAAAGATCAGATCTAAGAAGGAGAATCCGAAAACGTAACCGCTGCCAAGCGGACCGCTTGGAGAAGCCAAGCGGAGCGCTTGGCAAGCGAAGCGCTTCTTCTGGCACACCAAGCGCTTCGCTTGGCTTCTGTGCAAAAGCTCCTGGAAAATGAAGCGGAGCGCTTCACTATTCCAGGCGCTTAGCTTGGCTCCTGGGCAGATTTTTGTCTTCAAACTCAATCTTTTTGCCCTCGCATGGCCCTCGGGTGCCTTGGACTCATCCTTCTCGATGCTTATTGAAGCTCAAACACTTACGAACAAGCCACGGAGATTGGGGAACTTCAACGGGGCCATCTTTTCCATCAAAAAGGCTCGTTTTTAGCTCCAAAAACGTCGTTTCGTACCTAAGTGCCTGAAAATGCAGAAAACACAAAACGTGACACTATTCTACAAAACTAACCAAAAAAAAAGGTTAGAAGATAGCAAAAGAAGGTAAAAAAGACAAGATGAACGCGTCAAAAATACGTTCATCAAACTCCCCAAACCAAACCTTTGCTTGTCCTCAAGCAACAAACTATCCTAAATGCAACACAAAAGGAGTCTCATGCCAAGTAAAGTGAACTAATCTATTGAATCTACCAAATGCTTATGAACAAAACCAAATGAGCATGACATGCAAATAGGTTGAAGTATGCCTCGATTGCGAATATACACATTCTCAAGTGCACTTGGTTAAACAAAGGAGTCTCACGTAACATCTTCTACCTGGACCTGGTCAGTGACGACACAATGATGCATGTTATCATACTACAATTGCCCCGTGCCTATGAAACCGAGGGCTTACTACTGTTCACCAAGCGAGACTTTTCCTCAAGAGAGGGCGAACCAATACTGGCTCTCATCAAACGAAGGAGGGTTCCCTTAGAAAGATAACACTCCCCTATTCTACCCAGACTCTCAAGAATGAGCCTCTTTCAACCACTTCTTGAATAGCAAGACGAGGGTGGTCAAGAACAGGCCTTGGACAAGGCGACACGAAACGAAAGATAGAATTTACAACTCGACACTTCACAAGAACAAAATATTTAAATGACACTTGACACTACGAGACTGCTTTTGGCTTGCAACGACCCTTCCTTTGCTTTTGGGTCTTATTCTTTATTTCCCTTTTTTTTTTTAATTTTTGGCTTTTGGCTTTTTTTTGGGTCTGCTTTTGGCTTTTTTTTCTCTTTTCTCTTTTTTTTTTTATTTTTTTCCTCTTTTTCTTTTCACCTTTTTTTTTTCTTCTTTTCTTTTTCTCTTTCCTTTTCTCTTTTTTTTTTTATATATAGGGGCAAGCAGCAGTACTAAGTGTCAAAAACACCTCCCCAAACCTATTCGAAAGAATAGGTTTGAGCACAAAGACGAAAAAGAAAAAGGAAAGACTCTATTACAAAGACACCTCCCCAAACCTATTCGAAAGAATAGGTTGGGACACAAAACAAAAAGAAAAAGAAAAAGGAAGCTTTACAACGACTCAAAGACGAAAGACAAGACCAATGAAGCAACCCCCTCCCCAAACCTATTCGATAGAATAGGTTTAATACAAGGAATCGCACACCTCACACTACCTCCTTCCTAGGCATTTGGCAATCTCTAATCGAGGTGAAGAACTTGTCGCCTCTTACGTACATAATTACACGGGTTACAACCATAGACTCTAACATGCATCATTTCATAAGGTCATCGTTAACCGCAGCAGAAGAAACACCACTCAAGGTGATGTCGAGACTACTAAGCTTAACTAGTGCACATGCGAATGTGACAAACCAAGCGAGACAAGCCTCAAACTACTTGCAAAGTGATGCAACATATGATCAATGGTCATAAACACTTAGTCTACTCAATAAAAAAGTTCAAAAGACTTGGCAATAAACTCCACACACAACAACGTGCAACAACTAATCTAGGGATGATATGCATGCAAAAACTGAAAAACACGACAAATCACATGAACTTGAGTAAAATCAGGCATGTACGAACCACACAAGCATATAGTACTGAAAATCCAATACCCCCTCCCCAAACCTAAACTTTTGCTCGTCCTCGAGCAAAGAAAAGTTGAATGAAAAGGAAAATTGGATTGAAAGTACACTTCCCTGAGATAAAGGTTCGTGTCCAATCTCCTATATAAGAGTTGTACCTGAAAAGACTCAAGAAACAAGTGAAAACGGGTGCGCAAATGTGAGAAGAATGGAAAAACGAGGAAAATCTGGGCACAGGGTCCAAGCGGACCGCTTGGCGGGAGCTAAGCGGTTCGCTTGGTCAAGCGGAGCGCTTGGGAGGCTCCAGGCGCTCCGCTTGAATTTCCAGTAAGTTGCAAAACTTCCTGGAATTTCAAGCGGACCGCTTGGCCCTTCCAAGCGCTTCGCTTGGCCCTGTTTCCAGATTTTCGATATTTTGTCCTATCTTAATCACCTAAGGCACCAAGAAAAAAACTAGACTAAACTAATCACGACAAAAGGCACACAGGCCACAACTACAAAAGCAAATAAAGAGAATGCAAGAAACTAATGAAATGAACTAAGATACAAAAGGTACCTCGACCAAGTCAACCTCCACTTCATGAGTCGACTCGAGAGGCTCTAGGTACGGCTTAACTCTCTGGCCATTGACCTTGAAGGTAGCTCCGGTTTTGTTGTCCAAGAGTTCCACAGCACCATGGGGTGCTACTCGGACAATTTCAAATGGTCCGTCCCATCTAGAGCGGAGTTTTCCAGGAAAAAGTCGCAACCGAGAGTTGAAGAGGAGTGTGTTTTGACCTGGGACTAAATCCTTGCGGATGATGCCTCTATCATGATACCTCTTTGCCCGTTCCTTGTATATCTTACCACTCTCGAAGGCTTTCAATCTTAGCTCATCTAGCTCGGTGAGTTGCAAAAGTCTTTCTTCACCGGCTTTCTCCACATCAAGGTTCAATTGCTTGATGGCCCAAAGTGCTCTATGCTCCAACTCCACGGGTAGATGGCAAGCTTTCCCGTACACAAGCCGGTAGGGAGTGGTACCAATCACCATTTTGAACGAGGTCCTATATGCCCATAGTGCATCCGGCAACTTGGTGGACCAATCCTTCCTCGAGGGTTTGACCACCCGCTCCAAGATTTTCTTGATTTGCCGATTGCTCACTTCCACTTGGCCAGATGTTTGAGGATGATATGGAGTAGCAACGAAATGTGTCACCCCGTACTTCTTCATGAGATTAGCGAAGACCTTGTTCACAAAGTGAGTTCCCCCATTGCTGATAATGGACCTCGGGGTCCCAAACCTATTGAAGATCACATCTCGAAGAAAAGAGAGTACAACCTTGGCATCATTAGTCCGGGTGGGAACAGCCTCTACCCATTTGGTGACATAGTCGACCGCAACCAAGATATATTCGTACCCATTACTCTTAGGGAATGGCCCCATAAAGTCTATACCCCAAACATCAAAAGGCTCAACAACTAAGTTATCTTGCTGGGGCATCTCTTGTTGCTTGCCAATGTTGCCACTCCGTTGGCATGAGTCACATTGCCCCACAAATGAGCGCGCATCTTCATACAAGCTGGGCCAAAAGAACCCGGATTGAAGCACCTTGCGAGCGGTTTTTTGGCCACTATAATGCCCTCCACATTCTAACTCATGGCAGAATCTCAATATCGACAATTGCTCTTTCTCAGGTACACACCTCCGCAAGACTTCATATCCTCCCTTGCGGAACAAGTACGGGTCATCCCATATGTAATGGCGACAATTCCTCACAAGTGAACACCGTTCAGTTCCAGAGAGATGGGTTGGCATCACATTTGTGGCTAAGAAGTTAACGATATCAGCGTACCATGGTTCCAACTCTATGCGCATCAACTGATCATCGCGCAAATCATCTGGGACGGGTGTGTCATCTTGTGGAATGTTTGGCAACCGGGACAAGTGGCCCGCCACTAGATTTTCCTTGCCACTTTTATCAATTATCTCCACCTTGAACTCTTGGAGAAGAAGTACCCAACGCATCAAGCGTGGCTTGGTTTCACGCTTAGCAATCAAATGCTTGAGAGCTGCATGGTCAGTGTGAACAAAAACTTTGTACCCAGTAATATAGGACCTGAATTTACTTAGAGCAAAAATAACCGCTAAGAATTCTTTCTCAGTGGTAGTATAATTAATCTGAGCAGCATCTAGGGTCTTACTAGCATAGTAAATCACTCTGAAACGGTTATCAACCTTTTGACCAAGAACAGCACCCATAGCATAGTCAGAAGCATCACACATAATTTCAAAAGGAATTTTCCAATCCGAAGAGACTACAATAGGGGCTGTTAAGAGTTTCTCCTTAAGTGTGTGGAAAGCATCAAGACATTCTTGTGTGAATTCGAAGGGAACATCTATAGCAAGCAAGTTACTCAAGCACTTAGCTATCTTAGAGAAATCTTTGATAAATCTCCTATGGAAGCCTACATGCCCAAGGAAGGATTGCAATTCACACACACAAGTAGGTGGAGGTAACTTTTCAATGATTTCAAGTTTCCCTTTGTCTACCTCTATCCCTCTTTTAGAAATAGCATGTCCCAACACAATTCTCTCTTTAACCATATAGTGACTCTTTTCCCAACTCAAGGTAAGATTACATTCAATACACCTCCTTAAGACACGATCAAGTTTATCAAGACAATCATCAAATGAATCATCGTAAACGGAAAAATCATCCATAAATACCTCAACAAATTTATTCACCATGTCGGAGAAGACGGAGAGCATGCAACGTTGGAAAGTGGCCGGAGCATTGCACAATCTGAAGGGCATCCTCCGGTATGCGAAAGTGCCAAAAGGACATGTGAAGGTGGTCTTCTCTTGGTCCTCGGGAGCTATAGGAATCTGGTAGAAACCTGACAAACCATCCAAGAAACAATAGAACTCTTGCCCAGCTAGGCGGTTAAGCATATCATCAATAAATGGTAAAGGACAATGATCTTTCTTTGTGGCAGAATTCAATTTCCTATAATCGATGCACATACGCCACCCCGTTGTTTTCCTAACGGGTACTAATTCCCGTTTATCATTTGCTTCGACCGTGATACCCGACTTCTTAGGGACTACATGGACGGGGCTAACCCATTTGCTATCGGGGGCTGGGTAAATCATCTTAGCATCTAGGAGTTTAAGCACCTCTTTCTTCACAACTTCTTGCATAGCTGGGTTTAGTCTACGTTGTGGTTGCCTAACAGGTTTCGCATCTTCCTCTAAGGCTATTTTGTGGGTACATTGCACCGGGCTTATACCCTTGATGTCACCTATGCTCCATCCTATGGCTCCGATGTTTCTTTTCAACACCTCCACTAACTTAGCCTCTTCCTCCTTACCAAGCTTAGAAGATATGATTACAGGTTTAGACTCATTCTCTCCTAGGAAGACATATTTCAAATCGCTTGGTAATGGTTTAAGCTCAAGGGTTGGTTTACTAGGTGGAGGGGTCACTCCTTCTTCCTCATCTATTCCTAGTGACTCTTCTACTTCTTCCCCTAGAGGAATTTCGGGTGCATTATCTAGGAGGGCTGTCATAGCTAACACTTCTTCGGTGACAAATCCCTCTTCAAGGTTCATAGTGAGAGCGGCTTCTAAAGGGTCGCTAACTTGATGAGAAAAATAAGTATCACAAGAGACAGATTCATAACAATCAACAAATTTGAGTTCTTCAATCATAGCTTCCTCAGAGTCAGGTTCACATACCTGTTTGTATTGCTCGTTCTGAACTTTGTCTCCGAGTACCTCCATGGTGATCTTTTTCCCTCGAATCTCCAAACATGTATTGGTGGTAGCCATGAAGGGTCTGCCCAAAAGCACAATATGCTCCTTTCTCGAACTTGTACCCTCATCTGCTGTTTCCATCACCACAAAGTCGGTTGGTACAATGATTCTATCCACCTTCACTAGAATATCCTCGACTATCCCCAGTGGGCGTTTCACACTTCGATCAGCCATTTGAACGACCATGCTAGTGGGTTGGATTTTTCCCAACCCCAACGCCTTGTAGATGGAGTATGGCATTAGATTAATGCTAGCCCCCAAATCAAGCATTGCTTTTGTGGATCGGCCATTTCCCATGGTGATACTAATTATGAAACTCCCGGGATCCTTTTGCTTCAAAGGTAACTCATTCACCGAGTTAACCATTTCAATTTCAGCCACATCCCCTTTCTGGAAAATCTTCTTATTACTCCTCACCTCTTTGAAAAATTTCGTGTAAGCGGTAATATTTTGAATCAATTCCAGAAGGGGAACGTTCACCTCTACTTTTGATAGGATCCCATATATAGGTGAGTCTCGGATGTCCTTCTTAGCTTCCTTTATCCTTCCGGGAAAGGGAAGATGGGGTTTAGGGGGCACATAAGGATTAGGCGACTTATGGAGTCCGCCCTCCTTTTGTTGTGCACCCCCTTCCTCATCTTCCTTATCCTTCTCAGTAACAAGTTCAGGGGTTGGTGCGGCTTCGTCTACCACCTCCTTCTCCAGATGCTCATCATCACCTGTATCACATGTATTATTAGGCAAAGATTTAGTTTTAGAAGGATACATCAAAGGATATGGTGGTCTTGATTCCTTGCCACTCCGCAAAAGTATGTTTGCCTCTTCAAGTTCTTCCTCAATCCTGGAGCTTTCACAATGTTCTTCTTCGCTTTCCAGATCAGCCTCAAGTCCCTCAATGAACTCCTCTTGCCGATTAAGATTTCTCTCATTTTTGGAAAAATCAGAATTTTCCTCCCAGGTCTCAGGCGGACCGCTTGACAGAGCGCAAGCGGAGCGCTTGCCAAGCGCTTCGCTTGGCTCAGGCCAAGCGCTTCGCCTGGCTCCTGGAGCTTCTTTTTTTTCCACTTCTTTCTCTCTTGGAATTTCAAGCGCTTCGCTTGACTGTTCCAAGCGCTCAGCCTGGATTTCCAGTGAATTTTCTTCATGCATATGACACTCGGAACCCCTTTCTTCACTCATTTTCTCTTCTAGTAACTCGAGCATGACCTCAGATTCTCCTAGAACTTCATACACACACTCCATTCTAGTATCAAAATCCTCTTGGTATTTACCTGCTACTTCGAGCACATTTCCCCAAACCTCCATTAGAGTGGATAATACCTCTTCTTCCTCTTCGGTGAAGCACTCCTCTTCACCTTGAGCTTGCGAGTCTTCCACCTCAAAGACGTAATATGGAATAGTTTCGCCCGAACATGTCTTCACTTTATAATCGAAGTTGTCATCATAAGAACTAATGGCAATAGGCTTGGGTGCTCGATACATCTCTGAGTAGTCAACCGGTGGCACAAGAGCATGGTTACGTGTCGCAGCGAGCAATCTCCCAAAAACCTCTTTGATTTGGGATACGGTACAATTCTCCATACCGTCACATGCACCATCTATCACCAACTGAAAGTCCTCATCCAATCCCCGATAAAAACAAGTAATCAGTTCATATTCGCTCAACCGATGATGTGGGCATTCGCTCTTGTAGAGCTCAAATCTCTCTAGAGCATCGCAGAACCTTTCCCCCTTCCGCTGAGTGAATTCAATTATCCGCTTCTTGAGCTCTTCATTTTCCCTAGGCGAAAGGAACCGATCAAGAAAGGCGTCTACCACGTCTTGCCAACTCCTCAGTGATCCCCCAGGCAAAGATCTCAACCATTCCTTGGGTTTCCCAGTAAGAGCACATGGAAACAACCGTCGCAAGAGCTGATCATCATTCAAATCACGTGGTGGTAACAACCCAACATCACGCCGGTATTCTACCACGAATCGTAATGCATTCTCACAAGGCGAATCTCGGAAGGTAGCTATGCTATAGAGAATTTCATCAGTGACCTCATATAACCTAGCCTACGGTTCAAGATAAATCGCCGGCTCTTTCCTTATCGCTTCATACCGGACTTTGAAAGCTTCGTTCAAGCAAACTTCTTCCATACCTGTCCAACAACAAAGCCTTCAACTAACTGTAAGTTTCCGTTAGTTTCACAAAACTTTCACACAATCAATCAAGAAAGAAATAAGGGAAGGGAAAGAGATGTTGGCTGAAAAAACCAAAACAAAAACACCAACCAAAGGAGTTAAGTCCCCGGCAACGGCGCCAAATTGATGATGTCGTCTTTCACCAATTAAATTTGTTTAAAAGCCTAAGAACACTTATCACTACACAAACTAGAGTGAAATGGCAAGTTGTCCCCGAGTGTCGTTCTCTCGGGACCTAACGTGGCTTTGCTTGAGGTTTTTGCTAGTAATTTCAATCAACGAGTTCAGATGTTTATAGAATCGTTTCCTTTGAACAAAGCAACGAGAAATCAGATTGTTGTAACCAAGTTTGGAAAACGGTTGGTGGTAGAAATCAAATACACATGCATGGGTTACGAATATGCTCACAAGTTCAGTGCGTAAAACCTTCGATCAAGTCTGCTAAGCAACTCGTCTAGGTAACTTTAAGACACACATCATAAAAGACCACTATCAATACTTTAGAGGTGCTTGTCACTAACACCATTTATCTAGCATGCTGCAAATCTCTAACATACAATCCTATAGCTTTCATTGACCAAGAGTTTGTCACTATACTCAGTTCGAATATATTTTATAGGCAACTAAGAATCATATGAAGGAATTTTGCAGCAAGATTGAATCACAATCTCATGTAAGCATAAACATAACCCATAGCATGCATATTCTACATTCTACCACCAACACAAAAGATTTAGCTACTCATATTCATCAACATAGACATCAATTCATATGAATAATAATCAGAATACATCATATCAAACTACAAGACAAGAGAGTGATACAAGTTACCACAAACGCTATCACTAATCGGTGGAAATCAAAGAAAACCTCTCCGTAGATGATTACAAAGGATGAATCCCAATCAAAACCTTGAATCCCAAGCTAAAATACAATGTAATCTGAGTTTTCTCTGAGTTTTGGGGCTTAGGAGCGCTCCAAACCGAAGTTACAGTTCAAAAGATATTCAAAAAATGACCAAAGATCAGATCTAAGAAGGAGAATCCGAAAACGTAACCGCTGCCAAGCGGACCGCTTCGAGAAGCCAAGCGGAGCGCTTGGCAAGCGAAGCGCTTCTGGCACACCAAGCGCTTCGCTTGGCTTCTGTGCAAAAGCTCCTGGAAAATGAAGCGGAGCGCTTCACTATTCCAGGCGCTTAGCTTGGCTCCTGGGCAGATTTTTGTCTTCAAACTCAATCTTTTTGCCCTCGCATGGCCCTCGGGTGCCTTGGACTCATCCTTCTCGATGCTTATTGAAGCTCAAACACTTACGAACAAGCCACGGAGATTGGGGAACTTCAACGGGGCCATCTTTTCCATCAAAAAGGCTCGTTTTTAGCTCCAAAAACGCCGTTTCGTACCTAAGTGCCTGAAAATGCAGAAAACACAAAACGTGACACTATTCTACAAAACTAACCAAAAAACAAGGCTAGAAGATAGCAAAAGAAGGTAAAAAAGACAAGATGAACGCGTCAATCCGAGAAGTGTGTTTGCTCTTTGCTGAGTTCCCGTCTCAGGTTTCTCCTTTGATACTTGAATACCTGTTTTAGTATCTTTGATTGTCTGAATGCCTGTTTCAGCAATCCTTAAGGTTTTTCTTTTACTGAGTGTCCGTGTCAGCAAGTGATCAAGTTTCCTAACAAATACCCGTTTTGAAGGAATTACTTGCTGAATGCCTGTTTCAGCAATCATGTAGTGAACCATCATTTCTTTTAGAGGAAATCAGTGGAAGGAGCTTTTATACAAGTAAGCATTCTTTGACTTCCTGAATGTCTGTTTCAGCAATCTGCCAATTTTATCCCTTACTATTGAGGTAATTCAATCAATCCAAGGTTATACCTTAGCATTGCGAATCTATTATCTAGTAGGGTCTTGGTAAAGATGTTAGCAAGTTGATCATCGGTACCTACTTTCACAACCTCAATGTCTCCTTTTTCCACATGATCTCTAATGAAATGATGTCTAATATCAATGTGCTTTGTCCTGAGTTGAACTTAGGATTTTGCGTGATATCAATAGCACTTGTATTATCACAAAAGATTGGTGTTTTCTTTGCAGAAATACCATCTCTTAATTGTTGCTGAATCCATAGGATTTGAGTTGTACAACAACCAGCCGTAATGTACTCAGATTCAGTAGATGAATTGGCAACACAGGTTTGCTTCTTGTTGAACCATGATATTAATCTAGTACCTAGAAACTGACAAGTTCCAGAAGTACTTTTTTCTATCAAGAGTTAATCCTCCATGATCAGCATTAGAATAACCAACCAATTCAAGTCCAGAATCTTTAGGATACCATAATCTAACATTGACTGTACCTTTGGCATATTTCAGTATCTTAAGTGCCTTTTTGTAGTGTAATTCTCTTGGATCAGATTGGAATCTTGCACACACACAAACAACATACTGAATGTCAAGTCTACTTGCTGTTAAATACAACAAGGAACCAATGAGCTTCCTACACTTGTGTTCTTCAACACATTTATCTTCTTTAGTATAGCCCAATTTGGTACCAACACTCATAGGGATCTTTTCAGGTTTTTCTTCCTCTTTGATCCTAAACTTTATGAGCATTTCCTTCGCATACTTTGCTTGATTTATGAATATTCCATCCTTGAGTTGCTTGACTTGCAATCCTAGGAAATAATTCAATTTACCCATCATACTCATTTCAAATTTGTTTGTCATGAGTTTGGCAAAATCATCACAAAGTTGCTTGTCCTTGGATCCAAATATTGTGTTGTCCACATAAATCTGAACTAAGAGTATTTTACCATCATGGTTCATGGTAAACAAAGTTTTGTCAACTTCACCTTTCTTGAAACCATTATCCAGCAAGAACTTAGCTAAGGTATCATACCAAGCTCTTGGTGCTTGCTTTAGACCATATACATCTTTCTGAAGCTTGTATACCATCTTGGTTTCTGAGAGAAGTTCAAAGCCAGGGGGTTGTTCCAAGTAGACTTCTTCATCAAGTTCACCATTTAAGAATGCACTTTTAACATCCATTTGATAAACAATGAAGTCATTGTGAGTAGCAAAGGCCAAGAAAAGTCTAATTGCATCCAATCTTGCAACTGGTGCATAAGACTCATCATAGTCCAATCCTTCAATCTGACAGTAACCTTGAGCAACTAAACGTGCTTTGTTCCTTGTTACTTCACCAGACTCACTCAGCTTGTTTCTGAACACCCACTTTGTACCAATTGCTTTCTTGCCTTCAGCAAGGGGTACAAGTTTCCAGACTTTGTTCCTTTCAAATTGATCCAGTTCTTCTTACATTGCCTTGATCCATTCTGAATGCTTTAAAGCTTCTTCTATGATCTTGGTTTCAATTTTTGAAGCAAAGCAAGAGAACAAAGCTTCTACTTCTACGACATTTGCTTCTTCAGCAAGTCCATGTGTAGCAGATACTTTGGATCTAGTCACTTGGCATTTGTCAATATCACCAATCATATCCGTAGAGGGATGTTCTCTAATCCATTTATTAATAGGTTTTCTGCTCTTTGGATCTGGATAAGTTTGCTCATCATCATGTACTTGCTCAGTACTACTGGTATTTTGTTGTGTCTCTGCTGAGATCGGTTCATCAGCAACTGCTTGTTCAGCATTGCTAGATTGTGGTAACTCATCAGCAGGCACAGGAAGTTGCATAGTTTCAGCAACATCCAGAGCAACTGCGTCTTTTGCTGGAAATTCTTTGTCATGAACTATATTTATCTTCTCATGACTTGGGGGAGGAGAGTCATTGTAAGAATCATCATTTAGTTCAATTGACTTGATTTCCCTATCATCAGATTCAGTTCTTTGCTCGTGTATGAGTAATTTCTTCATACAATCTGATATCTCTTCTTCAGCACGCACTCCTTGTGACTTTTCGTAGAATACAACATGCACTGATTCTTCGATCTTTTGTGCCTTTTTGTTGTAAACTCTATAAGCTTTACTATGCAAGGAGTAAACAAGAAATATCGCTTCGTCTGCCTTTGGTTCAAATGTTCTTTGGTATTCTCTACCATTGTTAAGAACAAAACACTTACAACCAAATACTCTTAGATGAGTGATGTTAGGAGGTCTTCCAACAAATAACTCATAAGGAGTGTTGTTGTATTCCTTAGTAATCATACATCTGTTTTGAGTATAATAGGCGGTATTAATCGCTTCAACCCAGTAAGCTTCACTTATCTCAGTGTCAGCAAGCATTGTTCTTGCAGCTTCTTTTAGGGTGCGATTCTTCCTTTCAGCAACACCGTTTTGTTGTGGTGTCCTTACTGAGGATAACTGATGTTGTATGCCTTTTGAAGTACAAAACTCAGTTATGTACTGGTTTACAAACTCAGTACCATGGTCTGTTCTTATGACATTTACCTTGTCATTTTTCATGACTTCAAGCTTATTCAGCAAGTTAGGTATTTCAGTCCTTGTTTCAGACTTGTGCTTGATAAATACTACCCAAGTGAATCTTGAATAGTCATCTACCACCACCAGACCATACTTCTTACCAGCATAGCTTGTTGAAGAAGATTCAAACAAGTCCATGTGCAAGAGTTGTAAAGGTTTTGTAGTTGACGGTACTGCCTAGTTCTTAAAAGAAGATTTGGTTTGCTTTCCTTGCTGACATGGATTGCAAACACCATGCTTCTTGAAAGTAACCTTAGGTAATCCAACTACAAGTGCCATTTTAGACAGCTTATTCAGTGTCTTGAAGTTTAGGTGACTTGTTCGTTTATGCCATAACCATGCTTTTTCAGCAAGGCAATCGTGATCTGAGACAAGGCATTTTTCAACGATTGCTGAAGACCAATCTACAGTGTACAAACCTCCTGATCTTGTAGCAACCATAATAACCTTCTTTGTCTCAAAGTCTATAAGTTTACATTCATTACTTTTGATTTTGATGAAGTATCCTTTATCAGCGAATTGACTCATGCTGAAAAGGTTAAACTTAAGATTTTTGACATAAAGAACTCCCGAAATGGTAATGCATCGTAACTTCACGTCACCATAACCTTTTGTAGAACCAGAGCCTCCACCAGCAAACCTTATTGTTGGACCTTTAGACCACCGTCTATAGTTTATAAGGTTATTCTTGTTGCCCGTCATGTGCTTTCCACAACCACTGTCAAAGTGCCAGATTGCATTGTTTGTCTCCGTGGCTGAAGTCTGCACAATCAAGAGCAAACAAGTTAATTATCCAATATTGGATGTCCATTAACATGTTCAAGAATGCGTCCAGTGGAAACCCACGTCTTAAGTTTTTCAACTTTAACTTGTTTTCTACTTGCTGAGGAACTTGGAGGTTTTGAGCCAAAAGACTTTTGATTCGTGCTGATCAAATCCACTTTCTGATGTGGTGTCTTGCTCGGTTGACCTTTTTGCCGAACATACTTTTCAGTAAGTTCTTTTCTAGCAAGGTTCCTTCTAGCCCTAGCGTTTTGAGTCTTGTCAGAACTCCTAGGCTTGGTTTTATTCATCTCTTGAAGTATCTTTGCTGACTTTGCTTATACTCATTAAAAAGTTGACTTTGCTTGGTTTTGAAACCGAGTCCACTTTTTGGAGAATGCTGAGCTTTTGTCTCAGCAACCTTACTTGATTCATGTTTGTCAGCAAAGGTCTTCTGATTACTTTTAGTAATCTTGCCTTTTGACTTAACAAATTGCTTTTCAGCAACTTGTTTGGCGGAATGCTTTACATCATCCTTTTTCTTTACAGTTTGCTTTTCAACAACCTATTTTCCTTTTAAAGTCTTGTTACTTTGAGTAGCAACAGCGGGCTTTACGGTCGTAGGTACTTGATTGCATTTTTCAGCAACCTTAGATTGACCAATCTGATAGAGTTCTGGTTGACCACTATCAGCTGCGCGTACAAAGGTAATTGGTGATTTGTCTTTACTCAAGATTATTACGTCATCACCTTCATACGTTGCACCTAAACCTTCTTTCTGAGATGGATCTCTTATATAAGAGTTTAGTTCAGTCAGCGTATTACTTGCATCAGCATAAGATTTGAAATTGATTTTCATCTTTTTCATTTCTTGTATTTCAGCAAGTAACTTTAGAATTGAGGACTGATATTCTTCCAATTCTATTGCCATCTGAGAATTCTTCTCTGTAGCTTCAGCAATCAACTTCTTGAGATGCAATATTTCAGCATCTTTCTTTTATGACTCTTCTTTCAGCAATACGTACTTTTCAGTATTTTGCTTGGTCAGAGTTTCAACATTCTGTAGTTTCTCTTGCTGTTTGCTCAGAGTTTTCTCAAATCTTTCGATATCTCCTTGAATTCTATCAAGGTCAATATCATTTTCACTTTCTGAGTCAGAGTCAGAGGTAGAACTGTTTACCTGACCAGCCATGAGGCATAATTCGTAGTTTGACACATCTGGATAAGCTTCCATAGCTATTCCACAAACTTCCTTGTCGATCTCTACGTCAAGAGTGGCTTCTTCTTCTTCAGTGTCTGAGCTTTCTACCTCACTGTCTTCGGAGCTGGTATCAATGCACAATCCATCGATTTTTATTTGAAGCTTCTTCTTTTCTTCATCAATAAAAACCCTTTTGAACTTCTTCTTCTTTTCAGCAGATTTACCTTTCAGCAAAGGACAATTTGCTTTGAAGTGTCCAGGCTTTTTGCATTAAAAGCAAAGATCATTTCCAACTGCTGGTTCTTCAGAGGAATTTGCTTGCTGAGCCTGCTTGTTCAGCGAGCTAGCCTCATTCTTATATTTATGGTAGTTGTTACCAAGATGCTTTTTCAGCTTCTCTTTTGCTTTTCGCCTTTCAAGTTCCTTACTGATGAATTTCTTCATGTTTTTAACAACTAAAGCATTTTCATCAGCGGGTTCTTTATCATTCTTCTTTTCAGAAGATGACGGCTTTGCATCAAGAGCAATGTTTTGCGATTTTCAGCAAACACATTTTGTCTTTGCTTTGTCTCGTAGTTGACAGTAGCAAGATGAGAGAACAACTCTGTAGGTGTGATGTTTGGCATTCCTTGATTATAGTAGAAATTCTGAGTATGGATCCATTCTTGGTTCAGACTTCTGATAATGGTTTTCACCTTCTCAGAATCTGAGTAAAGATTTCCAACTCCTAAGGCAGTCAGCCATCTCACTTACTAGATTTGTGAATCTGAAGTCCAAGTCTACCAGTGACTCATTTGTACCTTGTTTAAAGTTCTAGAACTTTAAATTCAACACTTCGAGTTTGTTTTCCTTGGTTTTGTCAGATCCAGCACAAAGATCTTGAACCATTTTCCAAGCTTCCTTAGCAGTTTTGGAACCCCACAGTTTGCACAGTATAGTATCCGGAGAATGATGATGTTTCTTGCTTGGCCATCAAGACAGAATCTCTTAGCTTCGTCGGAAGTCCATTCCTCTCTTGGTTTTGGAATGGCGGCGTCAACTGGTTCTCCTAAGATAGTTTCCTTACTAGTAGGATCCGTGGTTTTGTGAGGAAAGCTTCTCTAAATTTTAGTGATCTTGATAGGTCCATCATTAATGACAATGACTATTTCATCACTAATGGCCTCAAGATGTAACATCATGTTGTTTCGCCATTTTTCATAGTTTTCCAGCTTCAGCAAGGGAGCGTCTCCTAAAGACATCCTGTCAGCAAAAGACTACCAAACTGATCAAGTGAGAGTGATTTACGGAAAGCCCCTAAGGGGATCTAGGTTCAGTGCTGAAGGTAAAAGAACCTCCAGCTTTGATACCACTTGTTGGTCCCTTTAAACAACAAGAAAAGACTAGAGGGGGGGGGTGAATAGTCTTTTCAAACTTTCGTCGTTTAAAATCTTTCTCCGCAAGGGTTTATTACTTTTCAGTAATGAGTTTGCTGATACTTAACTTTCTCAGCAAGTACTAGTTACTTTTCAGTAACGAGCTTTACTGATACTTAAAAACAGAGTGCGGAAGTCTTTGTACAATAAGTGCTTTTCAGTAAGAAATAGTTTCAGCAAGTGAGCAGAGTGACAGTGTACAGATAGATATGGTTGCTGAAAACTAAATGCAGTAAAGTAAATCACACAAACACTTTTATAGTGGTATCTGAGAGTGGCGTAATCTCTCAACTAATCCACTTTGTCCTTTCTAGGACTGAATCCACTAAGATAAGTTTGAGGTCCTTACAACACCTATCTAGAGCGATTCTACAAAAACCAAAGCACACTTGCTTCGTTTCCAACCTAACTAGAGAACGAAACCTTGTTCTCCACCAAACTTGAGACTTATAATCAGCAACACTATGCTTGATTAAATTCCCCCTGAATTTCACGCCTGAAAAAGGGTGTTTATCAGTTAGAGAGGTTTGGGATGAGATGACTTGAATATAACTTATTCAACTACAACAAGTAATCTAAGAAACAAAACTTTGAATACTTTGCAGTAAACAAGTTAGATTGTTTCTGGTGTCAAGACTTGATTGATAGTGTATATGTCCTAGAGACAGTCCTTATTAAGGGCATGGAGCCCTTATAGAGGGCATATATGTACTATTACACAGGTCAACGTAATATGATATACGTTTGTCGTTTTACTATTGAGTATCGCTTTCATATTTATATTACACCAGGCATGCAGCATGTCATATCTCTATTTCTGTCTGTATTGATATTAAACATGTCCCCTCGGATAGATGACCGATCACACAGATAGTGGGAGCTATGTGAGTTATCATCTATTCCAAACTCTCCCTAGTCGAGGTTCATCTCGGATGTAGGGGTCTGAATGAACCAGATGAGACTAGTATGCGTGGAGGTTATACTTGTTGGAGCAAGTGTGAGCCGATCCCACGGCCACGGAACGGATTGTTGGACAATCGAGAAACGTTCCCATAACTGCGCATAGTTGTTCGAAGAAGGATTATCGAACAATGGAAGTACCCACCGGACACTCCCATCGACGTATACTCTACACCGAACTGTCTATGGGAACCGGTAAGTTGTCGAAGTGATGCCAGTAATCCTTTGGACTTACAGGACTTTATCATCACATTTGTTGCCCCATATCCTTGGTGGACCCGTCGATGTCAGCTCTGAATAAGCAGTTGACCTAAGACACGATCCAGGATTATGGCTACATACAAATGGGGATGATAAGTGATTCTGTGAAGGATTCATCTCTCACGTGTAGCACAGGAGAGCACTGCTCATAGTCGTTCATAGTTGTGATTGTTAAAACCGCTAGACAGCGTATCAATATTATTATGATGGTCATAATAGATATTGGATTCACCATGCAACTCACTGAAGACGCCCGTGGATGTATTATTGGGATAGACACTTCATCGATCTTAGATACATTCGAGCAAGTCAGATGAAGGGACGTTACCATCCCCGCGTTGAGCGCAACAGGCTTCGCAGCGAAAGGGTTTGCTTTGAGAAACCTCTCAAACGTCCTCATGTGTTAATATTGCAAATGAAACCGTCTAGGAATTCCATTTTGCCTAGTCTAGGACTTGCTTAATACAATGAGGCCCTATGGGTCACACTATGTTGTGATTCAGCTTATCCGAATATCCTTGAAGATTGAATCGCAATTAATTTGGAATTAATTGTGATTGATGGATTATAATTAATTTGGAATTAATTATAATATTTAGTGGCTCAATTAATGATTTGGAATTATTAATTGAATTGGCTAATTAATTGTATTTTATGTAAATACAATTAAAGATTATATTTTAAAAATATAATAGAGGTTTGATTTGAAAGGATATGTTAATTTAGAATTGACATATGCACATGGGAAAAATCTACTTGGAGTTTGAATTGCCTTTGAACTATAAGTGGGTCCCAAAATCGGGCCCACCTATCACCCTTAGGATGCGCGCGCGCGCAAGTCGGAGTAGGGGAAGGAGTTCGACTCCTTCCTCTATTAGAAGTCTAAGGGATAAGTTAGATTTTCCTGATTGAGTTTTAATTTGATTGGGAATGAATCTAGACTTGAAATTGGTTTCCTAGTGCGATAAGAATTAGATTCTTATTCCTTTATGAAGTCTAATTGCTTATGATTTAGGCTTCTATTGACTACTATATATAGTAGACTATTAGAGAGCTTTTGACATATATTTTCACACAGTCGAAGAATGAAATTCTTAGAGAATTATTCTACCTTTCTTAGAGAAAACAAAAGCTCTCCCCCACCTCACCTAAGCCACGCGCGCGCCACCTGCCGGAGGAATCGCCGCCCCATCTTCTTGGCCACACAAAGAATATCCTAGCATTCTTTCTGATAGGTTGTTCATCCGTGGATACCACGGTTGAGGTTCAAGGAGCTGGAAACTAACTTTTATTGTCTTGCAGATAATCAAAGTATTGCAGATATCTTCGACTTCGACGAAGAAGAAGATACACCGGATTATTACGAAGACTTGGAAGATGTGCTTGCTGTGGCAGTAAGGTTAGTCTTCTAATTGACGTGTTTAAATATATACACGGCATATACATAATCAATTAACCTGTACGTTAAGAAAATTTTGAAATTCCGCTGCATACCCTAGGGGTAACTCTGACCGTATTTTCTGAAAGTGGTATCAGAGCCAAGATAATTGATTACGTATATATATTGTATGCTTTTGTAGTTTATGTGGATGCAATTAATTCTATGATTAATTCGTTTTTCAAAAGTTTTATTTTTTGTATAAATTTGGAATTTATATTTTTTCAAAAAAAACAAAAAAACAAATTAAAATATTATATATATTGACCAGGCCGCCTGCGTGACGTAGGCGGCGGGCGCCGACGTGCCGCCGGCGCCCCGCGCCTGCGTGCCGCAGGCATCCGCGCCTGCGGGCGCAGGCGCCGGGCGCCCGCGGCCGCAGGCGCGGTAGGGGACGGGACTAGGTCCCGTCCCATATTATAATATATATATATTTTTCCGGATTGGACCCAAAATCGAATTTTTGAAAATTTTGCGGATTGAATTTTATATTTGGAATATAAACACGATTTAATTGTAATTGTTTTTAACTAGAGGGGTTAAATTTAATTAGTATAAAGTTAAAGGGCTTATTTGTAATTTATCAATTTATTGTTTATTGCAAATTAGTCCTTCTACTTTTGAATTTTAGATTTAACACCTCGAAGGTTTCAAAAATTACAATTAAGTCCTTCGGGTTTTCAAAAATTGCTACTTGGTCAATAGAATTTTCGATTTTTCAATCTAGTCCAAATTTTCAATTATTTCATAGAGATTGTAAGTATGGGATTATAATTTTCGTAATGAAATTATGAAGTCATTTGGCATCCACATAGGCTACTCCTTGTTTTGTTTGCTCGATATGCTATTGTTTGACAATGCATGTTTAAATACCAAGTATTTTACTTTCCGTTCGACCGCTATGCATGCGAGGGTAGGCGGCACCCTCTTATATGTCGGACCGCATATTTTATGTATGGGTAGGCGGCACCCATTATGTGCTTGACCGCGTTTAGAACTAGAATGGATAGGCGGCATCCATTACGTGTAGACCGCTCATGCATGATGGGTAGGCGGCGCCCTTTATTTGTTTGTAGATGACTGAAAACAACCCTCAAGCGACAAGCCCCAACCAATATAAGTACAAAAATACATATATGTATGTATTTCTGAGATGCTTTCCATAGGGTGCTTTAATTCTGAACTTTCATTGCTTTTTCTTGTATTGGCGACCTCGTCTTACAGACTCGCAGTGATCGTCAGATTAGAGTAAGCATATGGTTATGACTTACTGCATATTGTATCTAGCAACGTCGATAGGTACAATATGTAGGGCATCGGGTTAAATTAGATTTAACAACCAAGAGTTGCGTGACGAAATTGGATAGTCCTACCGGTCATATTATGCTATGCGACCAGCCCTCGTTGGAGTATGGCATAGTATGGATTTGAATCTTGGCCACTACGGTAACTTGTTGGACATTACCCGTATGTTTGTTTTGGGGGCAAGCATATGTGAAAATAGTGGGAGCTAAACAGCTAAAGGACCTTGTTGTTTAGTTATGTTGACTGTGTATTTAGAAATAATATTTCAATAGTTGATTTATTATTTTCGTTCTATATTATTTCTCCTGGAAAACCGAAATGGCGAGTATCTCGCTCCGTGTTGTCTTAGAGAAGCAAATTTTGACTGGACGAAACTTCCTAGATTGGATCAGGTATATATGTTTGGTGCTGAGGTACGAAAGGATTGAGTACGTCTTGGACGAGGCTAATCCCGTGTGTCCCGAGAATCAAACTGCCGATCAAGTTTCTGATTTGGAATCAAGCCAACAAGGCAAAGTCTGATAAGCATCATGAGGATGCTAGATCCGCGCAGTGTATTATGCTGGCGGCAATGAGCAATGAGTTGCAGAGACAACATGATAGCATGTTGCTGTATGAGATGCTGAAGCATCTTGAGTCGCTCTTTAAGACGACAGCCAGAAGTGTTGATTTTGATTTGATCAAAGAGATACACGGATGCAAGCTCAATAAAGGAGGGAACATCTCTGAACATGTTCTCAATATGAGAATAAGATCATGGTGATCTTTGTCCTTCAATCATTGTCGAGTTCGTATTCGTAGTTCATCGTTAACCACCATGAATGCGTAGAACGTAACACTGCCCGAACTCCATAATCTGCTGAAGACATATGATCAAACTCTTCCTAAGAAGGAAAAGTCGATCATGTTTGTTGGGCAACCGTCTAACCCAAACCCGAGAAACAAAGGTGATAAGGGTAAGGGAAAGTCGGAATCCAAGGCTAACACTTCGAGTGATAAGCCTAAGTGTCTGAACCAGAAAAGGAAGTTCTTCAAAAGAAGCGCAACGGTACGCACAGATGAATGTCTTTTCTGTAAGCAGAAATGGCATTGCAAGAATGATTGTCCTAAACTAAGGGCAAATCAAGCTAAGAAGCCGCCGACTTCTAGCTGAGGTATGTTTGTTATGGAAATGAACATGACTACTTTTGACTCCAATGGTTGGGTATTAGATATAGCTTGTGGCTCGCACATTTGTAAAAATGTGCAGGGGCTAATTGAACACAGGCTAGTCAAGCAAGGTGAAATCGACTTGCATGTTGGAAACAACAATCCAGTTGAAGCCAAACGCGTTGGACGCTGCAAGATAGATTTACCATCAGGACAATGTTTGGAACTTGATAACGTTTATTTTGTTCCATCCATTGTCAGAAATATTATTTCCATTCCATTGTTGGACAATTTGGGTTTTCCTAATAATACTTGTCATTTTTCATTAAATGACTAGTATTATGGAAAAACTCGCTTAGTGAATGGTTTATATATTTCAAATACATAGCAAACAACCGTCTTCAAGTAGGAAGAATAATCCATCTTATCTATCGCATTGTCGGCCAGGCCATATCAATGAAACACGGATTCAAAGACTAAGGAAGTTGGACTACTTAGAACCATTTGATTTTGAATCATATGGTGCGTGCGAATCATGTGTTAAGGGTAAGATGACGAACAAACCTTTTGTTGGACAAGGTGTTCGTGCCACTTGCTGCTTAGAGCTCATACATACCGATGTATGTGGACCTTTTAAAGTCCATGCGCGTGGGGGTTATCCTTACTTCGTTACCTTTACTGACGATTTCTCAAGGTATGGATATATTTATCTTATGAAGAATAAATCCGAGACCTTTGGGAAATTCAAGGAGTTTAGGAATGAGGCCGAGAATGAATTGAACCTAAGGATAGTCACTCTTCGATTAGATCGAGGAGGTGAATATCTTAATGAAGAATTTATCGACTACTTGAAGGAAAATGGAATTCAATCGCAATGGACTCCTCCTGGAACACCATAGTTAAATGGTGTGTCTGAAAGAAGGAATCGAACCCTGTTAGACATGGTGAGATCAATGACTGGATTCTCGACTCTTCCAAAAAAAAATCTATGGGGATATGCACTACAAACTGCAATCTACATTCTGAACCGTGTACCATCTAAATCAGTGGAAAAAACTCCTTATGAGTTATGGAAAGGAAAGAAGCCCTCACTGGGCTATCTTAGACCTTCGGGCTATCTTGCGATAGTCAAACTGATGCTCACTGATAAGTTAGATGCCAAGGGTGTCAAAGTATATTTCATAGGCTATCCTCGTTAGACAAGAGGCTATGAATTCTATCATGCTGAAGATCACAAGGTGATAGTATCTAGAAACGTTAAGTTTTTAGAAGTAGAATACCTCGAAGAAGAGAGGTTAGATGACATGATAGAACTTGAAGAAATTCAAGACTTTGACACGCGCGAACATGAGTTCTCTAAATCTTCTGATTTGGACTCAAGTTCAGTGGGAGCTTTCGAAGCAGACAAGGGTAATGATATGACACTTGCTAGGCATGTCATAGTCAGTGGGAGTCCTGTGATTAGATCAACAGTTGAAACCACACCAATAGAACCCGTTGTCAATCAAACTGTGCAACGAATTGCACAAGAGCAGCCTCCCGCTAGGGAACACGGTCGCGTGGCGCGACCAGCTGTATCAGTGCCCACTGATAATGTTCGTGTTACACAAAGCCAGAAAAGAAAAGCACCAGAACCAGTCGAGCTCCGTAGGTCGAAGAGGATCCTAAAAGGACCTCAAAAGCAAAGCCTTATGATAGAAGACATCAGTGAACTTGATGTCGGCTTATCAGATCGGGAAGATCCCGAGACCTACAAAGAGGCAATAATTGATATTGACTCAGACAAATGGCAAGAGGCCATGGAATTGGAAATGGACTCCATGTACCTGAACCAAGTTTGGAACTTGGTAGACTTGACCCAAGGGGTTAGACCTATTGGGTGCAAATGGGTCTTTAAACGACAGACAGATGCCGATGGCAAGGTACAAACGCACAAGGCTAGACTTGTGGCGAAAGGCGACACGCAAAGGTATGGCATCGATTACGATGAAACCTTTTCACCGGTAGCAAAATTGAAGTCCATTCGAATTCTACTTGCGATAGCTGCCTACTATGATTATGATATCTGGCAGATGGATGTAAAGACTGCCTTCCTCAATGGCAACCTTGAGGAAGAGGTCAATATGGTACAGCCGGAAGGTTTTATTAGTAAAACTAGGCCAACTGCTGTATGCAAATTACAAAGATCCATCTATGGGCTAAAGCAAGCGTCTAGGAGCTGGAATATCCGCTTTGATGAAGTTGTCAAATCGTTTGACTTCAGCAGAAGCAAGGAAGATCCATGTGTCTACACTAGGCACAACGAGAAAGGAGTAGTTTTCATGATCATTTATGTTGATGACATTTTGATCATGGGAAACAATGTCTCTATGCTAGAAGAGACTAAAGTTTGGTTATCAAGTGCCTTCTCGATGAAGGACTTGGGTGAAGCGAACTACATCCTAGGGATCAAGATCTATAGAGATAGATCCAAGAGGATGTTAGTCCACCTACATCGACAAAATACTCAAGCCTTATAAGATGGACGACTCAAAGAGAGGCTTTCTCCCAGCTAGGCATGGGATTGTCTTATCAGTTAAGGATGGTCCTAAAACTGATGAAAAAAGAAATGCAATGAGTCGTGTGCCCTATGCTTCGGCAGTAGGGTCTATAACGTATGCAATGAATTGCACAAGGCCCGATGTGGCATATGCGCTTAGTGTCACTTGTCGACACCAACCAGGAGTACCTCACTGGACTGGTGTAAAGAACATTCTTAAGTATCTTCGACGGACTAACGAAATGTTCTTGGGGTTTGGTGGAGAACCAGAATTAAAGATGTCTGGTTATGTCGACGCTGGATTTGAATCAGATCCTGATGACTTTGACTCACAGAAAGGATACGTATTCAAATTGAACGGAGGAGCTATCTGTTGGAAGAGTTCTAAGAAAGCCACGATTGCTGACTCATCCACAGAAGCCGAGTACATTGCTGGATCAGAATCTTCGTAAGAAGCTGTCTGGATTTCAAAGTTCTTCAAGGAATTGAGGGTTGTTCCTTCTCCTAGTCCAATAACGATTTATTGGGACAATACGGGCGCCGTCGCTCAAGCTAAGGAGCCTAGATCTACAAACAAGAACAAACATGTACTTACAAAGTATCACATTATACGTGAGATTATTGATAGAGGAGAAGTTAGTATAGAACGTGTCTCTACCACGGACAACGTGGCAGATCCTTTCACCAAGGTCTTATCAGTGGAAGTCCACTTAAGACATTATGCTAATCTGGGTATTAGGCATAAAGGTAACTGGCTCTAGTCCAAGTGGGAGATTGATAGTGTATATGTCCTAGAGACAGTCCTTATTAAGGGCATGGAGCCCTTATAGAGGGCATATATATACTATTACACAGGTCAACGTAATATGATATATGTTTGTCATTTTACTATTGAGAATCGCTTTCATATTTATATTACACTAGGCATGCAGCATGTCATATCTCTATTTCTGTCTGTATTGATATTAAACATGTCCCCTCGGATAGATGACCGATCACACAGATAGTGGGAGCTATGTGAGTTATCATCTATCCCAAACTCTCCCTAGTCGAGGTTCATCTCGGATGTAGGGGTCTGAATGAACCAGATGAGACTAGTATGCGTGGAGGTTATACTTGTTGGAGCAAGTGTGAGCCGATCCCACGGCCACGGAACGGATTGTTGGACAATCGAGAAACGTTCCCATAATTGCGCATAGTTGTTCGAAGAAGGATTATCGAACAATGAAAGAACCCACCGGACACTCCCATCGATGTATACTCTACACCGAACTATCTATGGGAACCGGTAAGTTGTCGAAGTGATGCCAGTCGTCCTTTTGCCGCGTTGAGCGCAACAGGCTTCGCAACGAAAGGGTTTGCTTTGAGAAACCTCTCAAACGTCCTCATGTGTTAATATTGCAAATGGAACCGTCTAGGAATTCCATTTTGCCTAGTCTAGGACATGCTTAATACTATGAGGCCCTATGGGTCATACTATGTGGTGATTCAGCTTATCCGAATATCTTTGAAGATGGAATCGCAGTTATTTTGGAATTAATTGTGATTGATGGATTATAATTAATTTGGAATTAATTATAATATTTAGTGGCTCAATTAATGATTTGGAATTATTAATTGAATTGGCTAATTAATTGTATTTTATGTAAATACAATTAAAGATTATATTTTAGAAATATAATAGAGGTTTGATTTGAAAGGATATGTTAATTTAGAATCATATGCACATGGGCAAAATCTACTTGGAGTTTGAATTGCCTTAGAACTATAAGTGGGTCCCAAAATCGGGCCCACCTATCACCCTTAGGATGCGCGCGCGCGCGCAAGTCGGAGTAGGGGAAGGAGTTCGACTCCTTCCTCTATTAGAAGTCTAAGGGATAAGTTAGATTTTCCTGATTGAGTTTTAATTTGATTGGGAATGAATCTAGACATGAAATTGGTTTCCTAGTGCGATAAGAATTAGATTCTTATTCCTTTATGAAGTCTAATTGCTTATGATTTAGGCTTCTTTTGACTATTATATATAGTAGACTATTAGAGAGCTTTTGACATAGATTTTCACAAAGTCGAAGAATGAAATTCTTAGAGAATTATTGTACCTTTCTTAGAGAAAACAAAAGCTCTCCCCCACCTCACCTAAGCCACGCACGCGCCACCTGCCGGAGGAATCGCCGCCCCATCTTCTTGGCCACACAAAGAATATCCTAGCATTCTTTCTGATAGGTTGTTCATCCGTGGATACCAAGGTTGAGGTTCAAGGAGCTGGAAACTAACTTTTATTGTCTTGCAGATAATCAAAGTATTGCAGATATCTTCGACTTCGACGAAGAAGAAGATACACCGGATTATTACGAAGACTTGGAAGCTTTGCTTCCTTTGGAAGTAAGGTTAGTCTTCTAATTGACGTGTTTAAATATATACACGGCATATACATAATCAATTAACCTGTATGTTAAGAAAATTTTGAAATTCCGCTGCGTACCCTAGGGGTAACTCTGACCGTATTTTCTTACATTGTTCTTGTTCGAAAGAAAGAACACTTAACTAATTTCTTAGCCGTGAATGTTCTACTTCTTCACAAGTAGCTTTTTCAAGCTTTAAGTCTTGGAACGGATCAATGGCAGTAAAGAGTATAGAAGGGTTTGATTGTTTAAGTACAAGTGACAGTTTGATCACGTTGTCAACACGCTTCAACTCTTTGCCGGATGACCTCTATTTTTAGTGAATCAAGGGAGCCGTTTGAATTTCAAATTCTAAGGCTTTGTTCCATAAGATGTCACTATCTTGCTTTTGTACTTTCAGCAACGTCCTTTATTTGTCTTCTAGTCTTCATGTTCTTCGCGTGCTTACTTTGCATTTAATGTTCATTTGAATGAAATTCAAATATGAACGTTGGAGCGCAAACACAAGTACTTTCAGCAAGAAGGTCACATATATTTTTCAGCAAGCGGTCAGTCTCAGTTTCAGCAAGCACAACCTACTCTGTCATTTAGATTTTCACTTATGCAAGCTGTTGCTGAAGTTTCCACTTTCTGAGCAACATGTGCCTTTGTAGATACCATCTTCAGAAATCTTCTTTAGTCTTCAGTCTTCGAATTCTTCAAGTTTCTGAACGGTTCTAGTACTTCAATAGTTCGTTTGTCTAAACAAAGTACATCATCAGCAAATGCTTCAATAGGTTGTTTTTCTTTTCAGAAAACAAGTACATCATAAGCAAAACTAAAGCACCGATGGACCTTAAGAGTACTAGTTACTGGACTTTCCTTGATTTAGCATGGTTAATTGCTCATCAAAATTACAAGTTTCCTAACAATATCCTTTTAATTCCAACCTCTATTATATTTCTAAAATATAATCTTTAATTGTATTTTCATAAGTACAATTAATTCAATTAATATTCCCAAGATATTAATTGTGCCACATATATTTATAATTAATGTCGATTAATTATAATCCCATCTCTATGGTCATGCGGATAAGCTGAATTACCACATAATATGACCCATAGGGCCTCAGTGCATTAAGCTAGTGACATCACTAGGCATCATGGGATTCCTAGACGGTCCTATTTGCAATATTAATACACGAGGACGTTTGAGAGGTTTCTCAAAGCTACCCTTTCGTTGTAGAAGCCTGTTGCACTCAATGCGGCGATGGTAAGGTCCTTTCATCTGACTGACTCGAATGCATCTAGGATTGATGATGTGTCTATCCCAATAATACACTCATGGTGCCTTCAGTGAGATGCTTGGTTAATGCGATATATCTTATGACCATTCATAAATATATCCATACGCTGGCCAGCGGTTTTACCAACACAACTATGAACGACTTGAGCAGTTCTCTCCAATGCTACACATGAGAGATGAATCCTCACAAGAACACTTATCCTCCACATTTGTAATATGGCCATGATCCCAGAAAGGGTCGTATCACGCTGCTTATTCAGATCGTGCGTTGGATCCCCTCCCAAAGACATGGGGCAAGAAATGTGATGATAAAGTCCCGGTGAGTCTAAGGACGAATGGCATCACTTCGACAACTCCGGTTCCCATAGACACTTCAGTGTAGAATACACATCGATGGGAGTATCCGGTGGGTTCTTCCATTGTTCGGAATCCTACTCGAACAACTATGCGCAGACATGGGAACATCATGGATTCGTCTAACGATCCGTTCCGTGGTTGTGGGATCGATACACACTTGCTCCAACAAGTATAACCTCCATGCATACTAGTCTCGATTGCCTCATTCAGACCCCTACACCTGAGATGAGCTTCGACTAGGGAGAGTTTGGGATAGATGATAATTCACATAGTTCCCACTAGTTATGTGATCAGTCATCTATCCACAAGTGACATGTTTGATATCTATACAGACCAACCAGATAAAGATATGACATTTTTTATGCTTGATGTAATATATAAATACGTTATGTAAACATAAACATGGATAAACAAACAAATAATATATTACGTTGATTGTGTAATAGTACATTTGCCCTTAATAAAGGTTGTCTCTAGGACATACATACTATCAGATACCACGCAGACCACAAGCGAAGCGATACCAAAATGAGAAAATTCCACATACCAAGAAGTACAATTGTGAGTCCTCTGGCCAGATGGGTCGTCATAATTGGACTACATGTGGCGAACGGATGCATGAACCCCATCAAGAAATTCCTCGGCCTTTCCAGCCTGCAATGGTGGACAATCCAAGTGGCGATCAATCAAAACCTCAAGATTGATTTCATCTACAATAACTAAACATCTGTGCGTTTTCCATGCCTGTTGGACTAAGTAATACAACTACTACTTTAAGATGATTTCTGTTCATTAACGACTCTTTAATACTGTTTTGGTGTATTTGTCTTACTACTTCATTTGTCGGAATGTTGGAATTTCCAGAAATACTCAACTGCCTTCTAAGTAATATTTGATGTTTCATTATTTCAACCTCCCATAATACTTCAAAGTACAGTCTGCCCTACCATATTGGGTACATGTTTACCATTCTCAAATACGCTATTTCTGAAAGAATCCATGGTTGTCAAGCAATGTTACGTGCACGGTACCTATGTTCCAACCTTTCTTCAACAATATTTACCGTCAATGTTTAAATGTGACTATGTCTATGTGTCCAACTTTCTTTCACATCCTCTTATTCCATGTGTATGAGGTGCCTCTGTCTCTGTGTCTATCTTTATTTAATAACCTTTCCGTCCATGTCTATGTTTAGATGTGTCCACTTTTATACATCATTTGCATTTGGGTCTTGATGAACGAGATTGTCAGACTCGAATAATCAAATAAATATGTTTTTAGCCAAAGGCAACTCACAACTACAACGAAAACCAAGGCACGTAGTGTAGAAGTAAGATAACCTCGAGTGTCGATCTCTAAGGACTATAACTAGCTTTATCTAATTTAACTTAAAGTATAAATCAGGAATCAAGCAAAGCACAGATTTTTCTTATCAATATAATGGAAGTTAGTGATAGTATGATCATTCAAAGCAACGGGTAATAATCATGCATGAAGTACTTGAAGTTTGTATAGAAATTCAATTCAACACTACGAAGATAGATGGCTTAGATAGATCAAAGAAATAAACCAATAAATCAAGTCTTAAACGCGCGAAGCCACTCATGCATAATTAAGAACCCTAGCTAAGAAATCACATACTATCACCAACGATAGATTTAGCTACTCATAGATAAATTGCAATCAACAAGAATCAAAGCAGGAGTGAATGAAAACATGTTGAATGAAATAAATAAAAGCAGAAAAATCGTGAGATACAAGTTACCAACGAAGGTTGTCAATCTCCGATGAATTGCTAACTCACAAGCAAGAATCGAGAATCAAAGATGTCCAATTTCTATGCTTAAGCTTCCAAATCAATAAGAAAAAGAGTCTTCTATGCTAATAATTCCCAGAACAAGCTCTGGAGAATTTGTCTCTCAAAATAAGGTGAAAAGATATGAAAAACGAACTAAACTGGCGAAACTATATATACTTGTCGAAACCTCCCAGGCGAACGGCCTGGCACGGGGCGAACCACCCGGGACCTGCAGCGAGATTTTGGTTTTGGTTTTCTTTTTGGACTCGATTTTGCCTTCTAGTGACCTTTAAGCCTTGAAACTCGTCCCCTAGGCCTCAAAACTCATCTGGAAACTTCTAGATACACCACGGATGACCACGAAGCACCCAAACTTCATTCTCTTTATCATAGTTGCCCATCAAAAGTACGTTTTTCACCTAAATCCTGAAATATGCAAAGAAAAGGGAAACGTGACACTATTCTAATAAAATGCACTAAAATATAATCTAAATTAACCTAGAGGATAGCTCAATTGGTGAAAAAGACTCGAATGAAAGTGTAAAATACACGTTCATCAAACTCCCCAAACCGAACCTTTGCTTGTCCTCAAGCAACTAAGCTAGACTCTAATGCAAAAAACCAATGCAACACACAAAATGGAGTCTCATGCCAAATGAAATGAACTAATCTATTGAGTCTATAAAAAACTTATGAACAATGACCATACAAATCATAACATGGATATTGGTTGAAGAATGCCTCGATTGACTCATACACATTCACATATGCACTATGTTAAAGAAGATAGTCTCTCGTAACATTCTCTACCTGGACCTAGTCAGTGACGACGCAACGAAACATGTTAAAATACGAATGGTTGTCCCGTGCCTATGAAACTGAGGACTTACTACTGTTCACCAAGTTAAGACTTTCCCTCAAAGAGGTCGAACCAATACTAGCTCTCATCAAACGAAGGAGGGTTCCCTAAAAGTTCACACTCCCCTATTCCACCCATCTCTCAAGCATAGTCATAAACTAATCACCACTTCCTGACTGGCAGGACGAGGGTGGTCTAGAACAGATGACTCTCAAACAAACAAAAGACACACTTTACAACTCGATTACGAACATTACAAGAATTGAAAAACGAGACAAACACTTTGCTAAACTGCTTCTTGGCTTTCTTTGGACCCTTCTTTGCTTTTTTGGGGTCTTTTCTTTTTTTCTTTTTTTTCTTTTCCAGATTTGTTTCTTTTTTCTGGAATTTTTTCATGTTCCTTTTTTTATTGATTTTTTCTTTATTTTTTCTCTCTCTTTTTTTTTTTTGTATATAGCCAGCAGTAGCACAACGAAAAAGAAATTACAATGACTCACAAACGACCTCCCCAAACCTATTCGAAAGAATAGGTTGGAGCACAAACTTTATGAAAAAGGAAGAAAAACAAACTCACAACACTCAAAATCGAAAAACAAGTCATAATAACGGTATAACCCCCTCCCCAAACCTATTCGTTAGAATAGATTTCAAACAAAGGATCACACAATCTCACACTACCTCCTTCCTAGGCATTTAGCAATCTCAAAGCAAGGTGAAGACTTGTTGCCTCTTAGGTACATAATTACACGGGAAAACAACCACAAGACTCTAACATGCATCATCTTATTATAAAGGCCTTCATGAACCGCAGTAGAGAAAACACCACTAAGTGATGTCGAGACTACCAAGCTTAACTAAGTGCATATATAAATGTGACAAGCCAAGCGAGAAAAACCTCAAACAAATTCATAGAGATGAAACGCATGGTCAAAGGTCATAATGATGAACGTGTATTTTACACTTTCATTCGAGTCTTTTTCACCAATTTAGCTATCCTCTAGGTTAATTTAGATTATATTTTAGTGCATTTTATTACAATAGTCTCACGTTTCCCTTTTCTTTGCATTTTTCAGGTTTTAGGTAAAAAACGTATGTTTATGGACAATATTGATGAAGAGGACGAAGTTTTGGTGTTTCGAGGACATTCGTGGTGTATCTAGAAGGTTCCGGATGAGATTTGAGGCCTAGGGGACGAGTTTCAAGGCTTAGAGGTCACTAGAAGGCAAAATCCGAGTCCGAAAAGGAAAACAAGACCAAAAATCTCGCTCTCGCCAGTCTGGATGTCCCAGGCGAACCGCCTGGGACGTGGGGCGATTCGCCCCACACCAGGCGAATCGCCTGGCACCTGGGGCGAACCGCCCGGGAAGTTTCCGAACATTATATATAGTTTGCCTATTTTTCTATGTTTTTGAGACCTTTTCACATTATTTTGAGAGACAAATTCTCCAGAGCCTGTTCTGGGAATTATTAGCATAGAAGACTCTTTTTCTTATTTGATTTGGAAGCTTTAGCATAGAGATCGGACATCTTTGATTTTCAATTCTTGCTTGTGAGTTAGCAATTCATCGGAGATTGACAACCTTCGTCGGTAACTTGTATCTCACGATTTTTCTGCTTTTATTTATTTCATTCAACATGTTTTCATTCAATCTTGCTTTGATTCTTATTGATTGAAATATGAGTAGCTAAATCTATCGTTGGTGACAGTATGTGATTTCTTAGCTAGGGTTCTTCATTATGCATGAGTGGCTTTGCGCGTTTAAGACTTGATTTATTGTTTTATTTCTTTGATCTATCTAAGCCATCTATCTTCGTAGTGTTGAATTGAAAGGAACACATAGGACAATTCATGATCATATATCTCTATACAAACTTCAAGTACTTCATGCATGATTATTACCCGTTGCTTTGAATGACCATACTATCACTGACTTCCATCATATTGATAAGGAAAATATGCGCTTTGCTTGATTTCTGATTTATAGTTTAAGTTAAATTAGATAAAGCTAGTTATAGTCCTTAGAGATCGACACTCGAGGTTATTTTACTTCTACACTACGTGCCTTGGTTTTCGTTGTAGTTGTGAATTGCCTTTGGCTAAAAACAAATTTATTTGATTAATTGAGTCTGACAATCTCGTTCATCAAATTGGCGCCGTTGCCGGGGACTATACTCCTTTTTTCTCTTTAGCTTATTTATATTTTCAGCATTCAATTCCTAGATTTATCAAGTTTAGTTAATTTGCTCTCTTTTGATACTCTTTCCCATTATTTTTAACATACGCAATCTAGTGGACTACCTCTTGCTGAACCTATCGAAGAAATTGACAGGGTTTACCATCAAAGAAGGCGGAATCTCGCTCGCGGTAACATAGAGGAAATCGATTCCTCTGAATATATTCGATCACTCTTTGAAGATCCCGTGATGGCTCGTCCACTGTTGAAGTCATGGGTTCAACCCAACAAGGAACGAATGAAGGGTCCAGCAATTGTCCTTTCGCCTGCGACTCGTGACTTGGAAATCAAAAACCACATATTCCAGCAACTCCCGAGGTTCTATGGCTTGGCTAGGGAAGACGTGATAGGGTATTTGCATGATATCGATGACTTCGTCAACCAACTCCCAAGACCGGGCACGGAGGTCACGGAGGATGAGCTGAGAATGAAGGTTTTTGCGATGGGGCTTGGCGATAAAGCCAAGGCATGGTTAGGCTCTCTGGAAGCCGGTTCGCTTGACACTTGAGATAAGGTCTTTTCAGCCTTTATGGAGAAATACTTCCCTCACACATTGACTACCGCTCTTAAGGCGCAAATCACTGGTTTCAAACAAGACTACGATGAGACGATCTACACCGCGCTTGAGAGGTTCAACGACCTCTTGAACAAGTTTCCACACCATGGTTTTGAGCTTTTGGATCTTGTCCAACACTTCTACAATGGGCTCACTTTTGAGAATCAACAAGTGGTGGATTTCCAGTGCCGTGGTAATATTTGGGAAGAAACCGCGGAGGCTGTTTGGGTGGTTTTCGAAAGGCTTGCTAAGGGATCTCAATTCAAGGATCCAAGAGCAGTGGTTAGGAGGCGCGACGCTCCACCCAATCAGGAGGTTCCAATGTATGGAGCAAGTGGGGATCGATTTGAGTGTTTCACAAATGAGCTGAAGCAAGTTCTCAAGAGCTCAGTTGGAACATCCGTTTCTAATGAGATTTGCCGGAATTGCAAGAACTATGGGCATGGGGCTCATATGTGTAGGTTGGAGCTTGCACAAGATGGTAGCAATTGGGTTCAAGGAAGCGACGAGGAGGCCTTTGCTGCAGAATTTGGAGTTCAAGAAGCTAGCTATGGTCAAGATGGTAGGAAACCTCGTGGTGGATTCTGGAAAAGGGGGTTCCGAAACAACCAAGGATATGCACCAGTTGGCCAAACTTATGGCCCTAACCAAGACCGTAGTAATCTTAGCTATGGTAATGATCACTGTGAAAATCCCACTCCTAAAGAGCAACCGAAGTCGAAGACGGCTCTTCTCATGGAGAATTTGCAGAAAATGGTTGATCAAACCCAAGGTTTTCTTAAGCGTTATGAAGAAGATTCGGAGAAGACAAGCGCGAGACTTGATCAGTTGGAGGCAAGCACTAGGATTGCTCATCAAAAGATGCAAGAATTGATTGATCGAGGAGCAAGTAGGGAGCAAGGGAAGTTGCCTAGCAATACTGAGAAGTCGATGTCTATTACCTTGGTGGGTGATCTTCCTGTTGAAATCACCATCAAGAAGGTTTCTAATTGTGAGTGTTGCAAGGATGGGGAGCCCCCACTAGCCAAGGAAGAAGAGAAGGACCTTGGTTTTGATGTTAGCGATGAGGAGCAAGAAGATCCCGAGCCAATTCCTGATAGTTTCGATGTGAAGGTTGGGATTGGTGAACTTGACGATATCTGTGCTACACTTGATACGGGTTCTTACTCGAATGTGCTCCCTATGAATGTGTTTGAGAAGAGTGGATTCGGAGAGCTTTCGGAGCATAAGGCTATTGTGCAACTTGCGGATGGATCCTTTGTACGACCCGAAGGCATTGTGAAGAACGTATTGGTTAAGATTGGTGAAGCTTCTGTATACACCAACTTTGTTGTGATGCCGGCGTCTACACCGGGAATGGGGGACGTTGTTCTCTTGGGGTGAACGTTCTGGACTATGCTACGCTCCGTAATCGACATCTACCGAAGAACTAGCACCATTGAGGTGGATGGCAAGCAACATGTGTTGCGAGCCATATCTGATCCTAGTCCTCACTTCAATGCTTCTCATTCTATTAACTACTTGGTCTTGTTGTATATATCCATTCTCACTCACAGGTAGTAGGCATGAGGAAGAGATCGATGAAGGGGAAGTCTAGTACCCTCAAGAACAAGGACTAAAGAGCAAGAAGAAGTCGAGTCAGAGACTTTATAAACAATGACGCTGTCCGGGAGGCAACCCGGACTTTTTATCGCTTTATTACATTGTATTGTATCCATACATTGAAGAATTTGTCCGTATTTATATTAATTTGTCGGGTTATGTGATGTTTTGTGCTTTATGTTTATGTCTGAGTGAAATTTTTTGAGTGTTTTTCATGAGGAAAATGGTTTACGGGGATAAAAACTGGACTTTTTCGGAAAACTTTCGTCTCCCCACCTCTGGAGGTGGGGGGCAAATCGCCGCACATCGCCACAGAGCTTCAGGCTCTCTGGCAGTGGGGGTCTATTCGCCCCACACATGGGGCGATTCGCCCCACATCGCCAGAGAGCTTCACGCTCTCTGGCAATGGGGGGCGATTCGCCCCACATACGGGGCGATTCGCCCCCCGTGTTCAGACAATAAAGGAGCGGGATTTCTCCCTTTCCTCCCTCATTCTTCCATCTTCTTCCACTCTCTTACTCCAAAACACCCAAAAACTCAAAAATCTTCCATCTTACATAAAACCTTCAATTCTCCATCAAATTTTTTGTTCTTTAGCTTCAATCGAAGCCCATTACGTGCTGTTTCATTTCATCCGAACAAATTTCATCCTAGTTCATTCATTCTTCGAATATGAGGTGACTTCACATGAACCCTAATTTTTCAAATTTGGGTTTTTATTATTTATGTTTCAATTGAACTTATATGATGTATGGGTTGATTGTTTGTGTGATTAGAAACGTTATTCACTATCAATTGCATGTTCAATTTTGCTTGGTTTGATGGTTTGGGAATTTTGTCTACTAGATGTCTATGTCTTAATGTGCATTGTTTCTTTTCTTTTCATTCCATGTGTATAGTTGTGCTTATTGATATGATAATGATGGACATGATGGTAGAACGCATGATTGATGAGTTTGAAGATTTTTGATGCTAGATTTTTTGCTACTATGGTATGATTTGAGCCTTATGATTTAAGTTTATTTGTTGTCTAGCACGAGCTTAATGTGATATGTTACATGTCTAAGATATGTTGGTGTGCTGCATTTTAGTTCTAGAAGTGGCTAGATTAGACATGGAGCTTTTGAGAAGTACGATTGTTGATGTTATCACTCGTTTGTTTCACTCTTGCATTTGCATATGCATGGATCTGTTTTATGTTGTACAAGATACTAATTGCTGCTTGTAGGTACCATGCCACCACGTGACAAGAAGAAAGCTGGCTCGTCTAAGAGCAAGAAGGGCAAGGGGGCAGCTTCAAGCTCCCAACCTTCTCATGAGTTATTTGAGTTGTTGCTTTCTGCTATCGACGTCCGTTTAAGGCTCCAAGCAGAGCTTGCTCAAGGTGGACGATCGACCATTCCTGATCGAAGGATTGAGATTCCAGAAGGCCATGCTAACCGACCGGGTTACAAGGTGCTCTCTCGTTTGGCTAAGAAGAGGAATTGGGGTTGGTTTACTTCCAACCGTTTCAAGTAGGCCTGTAATCGAATCGAGCTTTTTTTGAGCAGTTCGAGCTCGACTCGAAAAAAGCTCGACTCGAAGCTTGAAAATTCGAGCTCGTACTCGAATTGGATCATAATTTATAGTTCGAATATACTAAACGAGCCGAGCTCGAATATGTGTAAACTCGGATCGTGTGCTCGCCATATATATATATATATATATATATATATATATATATATATATATATATATATATATATATATATATATATATATATATATATATACATATATATAGATGTATATATATATATATATGTATACATATATATGTACATATATATACATATACATATATATATACAAATATATATATATATATACATATATATATACATACATATATATATACATATATATATACATTATATATATACATATATATATACATATATATATATATTAGTATAGTATTAATAAATATATATTTATATACATATATATATATATAATATATATATATATGCAACCCTAAACCCTTCTTCATTTCCCCCTTTTCCCCAAATTACAACCTTCTCTCTAGTCTTCACACACAACATCATCATCGGCTCATCGCCCGTCCCCTACCGGCTACCACCGGTAACACCATCGTCTCCGAGGCTCCGACTCTCCACTCACCACCCCCATTTCGATCTGCTCTGTTCTGTTCCACTCCTCTCAGCAAATATCTGGTTAGTTTGCTTCTTATTTAAATTAAACGGCCGGCAAATAATTGTAGTTATGGCCCCCGGTAATGAAGCAATCATCTAGCCCGCCGGTCGTTATACTTGCAAATCAACCCTTGCCGGAATCTTTCAATACTAGTAGTAGTAGTAGACTGGTAGATCTCTGCAAATTGCTTTTCTTTAATATATCTAATCAATAATCAACTCATAGTATGTGATATTTGAGCTAATTATTTGACTTGGTTTGTTTACATTATCTTTTGTTTTATTTAGATTGGTTAGCTTGAGCAATATATTCTGCTGGTTCTATCTTTGTATGTTTGCTTCTAAAGTTTTTGTTTTTTCTTTTAATCCTAGGTTGAATGATGGATGAAAATAATATATTGGATAACAATGACGCAATGATGGAAGAAGATGAGGATGATATGGATGATCAGTTCATGACAGGTGACATAAGTTTGAATGAGGTGAATGCAAGTGATGGGGTGATAAATTTGGATGTTGATGGTGAAGCTGAAAAAACTGAATGTGAAAGTGAAGTTGAAAAGAATGATGGTGAAGAAGTGAATGATGAAGATAAGGATGACTTTCAAACGATAAAAAGAAAGAAACATTCTCATGCGTGGGAAGATTTTCAGGAAGTTACTGAAAATGGTGTTAAAAAGGCTCAGTGCATCCACTGCAAAAAGAATCTCAAGATTAATAAGACAAAAACTACAAGCTCTTTCAATAGGCACAGGGATGCTTGTATGTCTAAGAAAGTACATGATCGGAAACAGAAAATGCTGAATTTTCAGCCTAAGAAATGCAAAGTTGAAATGCCTTTGATGGTGACATCAGGAAAGTATGATCATGCTAAGCAGAGGGAAGCCATAGAACATTGAATTCTTATGAATGAGAATCCATTTAGTGTTGTGGAGGAAGTCGGGTTCAATTTTATGATGGGCATCAATCAGCCAATGTATGAGAAATATTCCCGAGCCACTGCCAAGAAAGATTGTTTCACTATCTATGAGCGGGAGAAGAAAAGGTTGAAATCCAGTTTGAAAGGCATCAACAAAATTTCATTGACAACTGATGTGTGGAAGTCTGACCATCAAAAGTCATCTTATATTTGTATGACTGGGCACTTCATTGATTCTGATTGGGTTTTGCAGAAGCGACTTCTCAATTTTGTTAACTTCCCTCCTCCACATTCAGGTATTCTCTTAAATTTTAAATCTATGATGTATGACCAACAAAAGTCATCTCTTGATCGTTCTTCTCAGTTTGTTTATAATTCCATTACATATGTGTTTTAGGTGTTGAAATTGCATTACAGTTGTTAATTCCATTACATATATGTTTTAGGTGCTGAAATTGCAAATGTTTTACGCAAATGTGTGTTGGATTGGGGCATAGAGAGTAAAGTGTTCACTGTTTCTGTTGACAACGCTGTGTGTAATGATGTGGCTATTAACATAATGAGGGGTACATTTGCTAAGAGTGGGAGGTTACCTTTACGGGGTGCTTTATTTCATGTGCGATGTTGTGCTCATATCTTAAATTTAATAGTGCAAGATGGCTTGTGAAAGATTACTCTCATTATTCAAAAAGTGAGGGACAGTGTTAGATATTTGAATGTTTCAGAAACTCGTCTTTTAAAATTTGGAGGTATTGTGCAAGAAATGGAACTTGGTAAAAGAAAACTAATTCTTGACTGTTCGACATGTTGGAATTCCACATATGAGATGTTAACCACTGCCTATAGTGTTAGGGATGTGTTTACAGTTTATGCTCAAGTTGATGATGATTATAAATACTGTCCTAGTGAGGAAGATTGGGTCAAGGTTCAACAAGTTACTAAAATTCTTGAAGTGTTCTATGAGGCCACCCAAATGATTTCTGGACCTGACTATCCAACTTCAAACAAATTCCTTCCTGTTATTTGGAGGATCAAAGATGTGTTAAATGATGCAGAGAAAGATACCAATGAATTTGTGAGGGAGATGGCTAAAAAGATGAAACTGAAATTTGACAAGTACTGGGGTAAGTGTAACATGCTGATGTCTATAGCTTCTGTTTTAGATCCTAGGTGCAAAATGAGGCTAGTTGAATTTGCATTCGACATTATTTACCCAGATCGTGTAGCCAAGGAAAGTATCTTCAAGGTTAAGAACATGTTGGCTTCTCTTTATGATGAGTATAATGTAAACCAAAAGAGTTCCCCAAATACCCAATCTAATAGGTCAACTGAAAATGATTTGTCAAATTCAAGTGCTGATGTTCCGGAGTCCTCTGGTTGGTCAAGATTCGATAGTTATGTGAAATCTGTTGAAAATGAGCCCCCTGAAAAATCTGAGTTGCAAGTGTATCTGGAAGACGGGGTGCATAGAATGGACAAAGGCAATAGTAATTTTGATGTTTTGGGATGGTGGAAGGACAATAGCGTCAAGTATAAGATTCTGTCAAAAATGGCCAGTGATATTTTGGCCATACCGTCAACTACTGTAGCATTAGAGGCTACCTTTAGCGCTGGAAGTAGAGTCATTGATCCTTATCGTGCATCTTTAGCCCCTGATACCGTCGAGATGCTAATGTGTGGGGGGGACTGGATTCGGCGTCTACATCGAATCAAGGGACAATTAAGAAATGTAAGTAAATATTGTATTATTTTATTTTTATGTTTTTTAATCATTATATACTGATGCAAATTTTATTTGTTCATGTTTTATTTAATTTTTTCAGCAGATTGGAGATGAAGCTGTGGACATTACTATTCCACTTCCTGTCCAGAATCAGTGAAATGTAAGTCTTCATTTTTTTATTTTTTTATTTTTAATTTTTTTTTTATTTTTGTGTTTACTCTGTCATCTGGTTTCCATGAAACAAATTCTTAGTTAGAAGTAGTAATCATTTGAACTTTGCTGGAACGTTCTTCCATTACTTAACTCCAACTTGAAAACATGTTCTCTCATAAACCCCATGATGAACTATGTGCTAAATAAGAGACATCAAATAGGTTTTCCATCATTCCATAACAACACTGTCATATTATGTAGTAGATATTTTTTATAATGTGTTGAATTTATTCATTGCTTGACTTTGATCTTTAATGGCAGATTATGTAGCTAATTCCCTTCTTTGTTGGTTTTCTTTTATTTTTACCCATTCCAGGTATCCATGGATCCATGGAATGGAGTTGCATTTTGTTGGATATGAAGATTTAAGAGTGTGGATTGTGGAGTTTGATGAGAACCGAGTCAAATATTGCGTTTTGTTCAATTTCAAGAGTGATGTTTAGCTGAGTTTAAACATCTAATGGAATTTGAATTTATGTTTCTGTAATTTATGACTTATATTTGGTTAGGTGGATATCTATCTATTTTGTTGGTCTGTACTATGTATTTGCCAAGCAGCTTCATGCTCATGGCTTCTTTTCCATGTTGAATTCAGTTTGTTGGATATTGAAATTGGTGATATGGTATGTATTTCTTATATGCTAAGTTGACAGAAATTGGATCTTTGAAGAGTTGTTAACTGTTGTATTATAGTATTTTTCGAGCTAACGAATCGAGCTTTTTTCGAGCTTGGTAATTTTCGAGCTCACGAGCCGAGTCGAATTCGAGCTTTATTGCGTTTCAATCGGAAAATTTTGTAAAACTTAAAGTTCGCGAGCCGAGCTCGTTTAGGAAAAATGACCATCGAACTCGAACTCGAGTAAAAAAATTGAAGTTCGACCGAGCTCGAGCTCGAACTCGAGCCCATGCATACAATTGGTAAACGAGCTGAGCTTTCATAAAGTTCGACTCGGCTCGGCTCGATTACAGGCCTAGTTTCAAGGGGTATGATAAGAGCCTCCTCCATGAGTTTTATGTTGGCTATACGGATCTTGAAGAGAAGGAGGGTGTTCTTGTTAGAGGCGTAATCGTGCCATGGACTCCTGCCTCAATTTCTAATTTCATTCATATGGGGGAACGGGAGTTCACCGGGAGTGACCATTCTTATGTGTATTCGAGGGATTCTAGGGGGATTGGAAGTGATATCACAGATGAGATTTGCAACAAGGAATATGTGTTTCCAGAATCCGGGGCACAACCAGGACGGATCCATCAGAGTGACCTTAGTCTTGAGGCTAAGGTGATTATGAAGTTTTGTATTTTCAATCTGATCCCTAGGAAGAATGACACATGGATTCAGCCGAACTATGCTGAGCTCCTCTACTGCTTGTTGGGCAAGCATCGTATAGACATCGGAAAGATCATGTATGAAGAATACGAGCGTCATTGGGAGAAGAAGAAGAAGCCCTTCATTTTTCCAAGTTTCATCACGGCTTATTGCAAATATTATGGGGTTGAGGACATTGTTGAGGGGGATTCTGAGGTCGTGGCTCTTTCCCCATAAACTATTGATGTGCAATTGAATAGGTATCGTATGAAGAACCCCACGGCTGCTGATGTTGAGGCTTCCCTTCGACAGAGTGATTCTGATAATGATGATGATGATGAGGAAGATGACGATGCTATGGATACTGATGATGGAGCTGGCCGAGTTCCTATTCCTGAAATTCCTTCTGTTAGTAGACCGCCACATGCACCGCCTCGAGCACCACATGGGTCTAGAGGTATTGACTTCTCTGATTTTTGGGCCTACTTCAATGACCGTTTCGGTAGAGTTGATGCTAGTGTTGCAGCCTTGACCACTTCTGTCCAAGGGTTGTAACATAATCTTGATGGATACGTTTCCCAACGCAACCGCGATTGGGAGATAGCTGAGCCGCATCGCCGGAATGAGAGGGAGATAATGTGGGAGCAGCAACAGCTCATCCGTCACCAACAGGAGGCCCTACAGAAATCTAATGATCTTCTGTCTGACATGTGGAGGTACTATTATGGGGATTACGATCCTAATAATTAGTCTTTTCACAAGTCCATTCTTGTATACTCAGCCGACCGAGGCCAAACCATTCGGTAACATCTAGTATCACTTTTATTTCCTCATTCTCTTTTGCTAGGGACTAGCTTGAGTTTCATGAGGGGGGATGAGATGTGAACCATGATGTTAGTATTGTTTGGCTTTATGATGTTGAGTATGGTATCTTGTGCTTATTGTATCTTGTACTTTGTTTGCATTTGCACGTTTACCGCTTTCTTAGTATTTAGTTGCATACACTACATTCATCCTAGTATAGTTTTGCATGTTTTTGTGTGGAGTTTATTGCCAAATTTTTTGAAACTTTTTTATTGGGTAGATTAACTAGTTATGACCTTTGACCATGCGTTTCATCTCTATGAATTTGTTTGAGGTTTTTCTCACTTGGCTTGTCACATTTATGTATGCACTTAGTTAAGCTTGGTAGTCTCGACATCACTTAGTGGTGTTTTCTCTACTGCGGTTCACGAAGGCCTTTATAATAAGATGATGCATGTTAGAGTCTTGTGGTTGTTTTCCCGTGTAATTATGTACCTAAGAGGCAACAAGTCTTCACCTTGCTTTGAGATTTCTAAATGCCTAGGAAGGAGGTAGTGTGAGATTGTGTGATCCTTTGTTTAAAACCTATTCTAACGAATAGGTTTGGGGAGGGGGTTATGCTGTCATTATGACTTGTTTTTTTGATTTTGAGTGTTGTGAGTTTATTTTCCTTTTTCATAAAAGTTTGTGCTCCAACCTATTCTTCCGAATAGGTTTGGGGAGGTCGTTTGTGAGTCATTGTAATTTCTTTTTCGTTGTGCTACTGCTGGCTATATATACAAAAAAAAAAAGAAACAATCGAAAAAAAAAGAAAAAAAGATTCCAGGAAAAAGAAAAATATCTGGAAAAGAAAAAAAGAAAAAAAGAAAAGACCCCAAAAAAGCAAAGAAGGGTCCAAAGAAAGCCAAAAAGCAGTTTAGCAAAGTGTTTGTCTCGTTTTTCAATTCTTGTAATGTTCGTAATCGAGTTGTAAAGTTTGTCTTTTGTCTGTTTGAGTGTCATCTGTTCTAGACCACCCTCGTCCTGCCATTCAGGAAGTGGTGATTAGTTTATGACTTTGCTTGAGAGATGGGTAGAATAGGGGAGTGTGAACTTTTAGGGAACTCTCCTTCGTTTGATGAGAGCCAGTATTGGTTGGACCTCTTTGAGGGAAAGTCTTAACTTGGTAAACAGCAGTAAGTCCTCAGTTTCATAGGCACGGGATAACCATTCGTATTTTAACATGTTTCATTACGTCGTCACTGACTAGGTCAAGGCAGAAAATGTTACGAGAGACTATCTTGTTTAACATAGTGCATATGTGAATGTGTATGAGTCAATCGAGGCATTCTTCAACCAATATCCATGTTATGATTTGTATGGTCATTGTTCATAAGTTATTGATAGACTCAATAGAATAGTTCATTTCATTTGGCATGAGACTCCATTTTGTGTGTTACATTGCTTTTTTGCATTAGAGTCTAGCTTAGTTGCTTGAGGACAAGCAAAGGTTCGGTTTGGGGAGTTTGATGAACGTGTATTTTACACTTTCATTCGAGTCTTTTTCACCAATTTAGCTATCCTCTAGGTTAATTTAGCTTATATTTTAGTGCATTTTATTAGAATAGTGTCACGTTTCCCTTTTCATTGCATTTTTCAGGTTTTAGGTAAAAAACGTATGTTTATGGGAAATATTGATGAAGAGGACGAAGTTTTGGTGTTTCGAGGACATTCGTGGTGTATCTAGAAGGTTCCGGATGAGATTTGAGGCCTAGGGAACGAGTTTCAAGGCTTAGAGGTCACTAGAAGGTAAAATCCGAGTCCAAAAAGGAAAAGAAGACCGAAAATCTCGCTCTCGCCAGTCTGGATGTCCCAGGCGAACCGCCTGGGACGTGGGACGATTCGCCCCACACCAGGAGAATCGCCTGGCACCTGGGGCGAACCGCCCGGGAAGTTTCCGAACATTATATATAGTTTGCCTATTTTTCTATGTTTTTTAGACCTTTTCACATTATTTTGAGAGACAAATTCTCCAGAGCCTGTTCTGGGAATTATTAGCATAGAAGACTCTTTTTCTTATTGATTTGGAAGCTTTAGCATGGAGATTGGACATCTTTCATTTTCGATTCTTGCTTGTGAGTTAGCAATTCATCGGAGATTGACAACCTTCGTTTGTAACTTGTATCTCACGATTTTTCTGCTTTTATTTATTTCATTCAACATGTTTTCATTCAATCTTTCTTTGATTCTTGTTGATTGCAATATGAGTAGCTAAATCTATCGTTGGTGATAGTATGTGATTTCTTAGCTAGGGTTCTTGATTATGCATGAGTGGCTTCGCGCGTTTAAGACTTGATTTATTGTTTTATTTCTTTGATCTATCTAAGCCATCTAACTTCGTAGTGTTGAATTGAAAGGAACACATAGGACAATTCATGATCATAGATCTCTATACAAACTTCAAGTACTTCATGTATGATTATTACCCGTTGCTTTGAATGACCATACTATCACTGACTTCCATCATATTGATAAGGAAAATCTTTGCTTTGCTTGATTTCTGATTTATAGTTTAAGTTAAATTAGATAAAGCTAGTTATAGTCCTTAGAGATCGACACTCGAGGTTATTTTACTTCAACACTACGTGCCTTGGTTTTCGTTGTAGTTGTGAATTGTCTTTGGCTAAAAACAAATTTATTTGATTAATTGAGTCTGACAATCTCGTTCATCACATAACTCGTTAATCTACCCAATAAAAAAGTTCAAAATAAATTGGCAATAAACTCCACATGAAAACATGCAAAACTATACTAGGATGAATGTAGTGTATGTAACTAAATACTACAAAAGCGGTAAACGTGCAAATGCAAATATAAACAAAATACAAGATACCATACTCAACATGCAAAAAGCCAAACAATACTAACATCATGGTTCACATCCCATCCCCCCTCAACAAACTCAAGCTAGTCCCTAGCAAAAGAGAATGAGGAAATAAAAAGTGATACTAGATGTTACCGAATGGTTTGGCCTCGGTCGGCTGAGTATACAAGAATGTACTTGTGAAAAGACTAATTATTAGGATCGTAATCCCCATAATAGTCCCTCCACAAGTCAGACAGAAGATCATTGGATTGCTGTAGGGCCTCCTGTTGGTGACTGATGAGCTGTTGCTGCTCCCACATAATATCTCTCTCATTCCGGCGATGCTCCTCAGCTATCTCCCGACGTATCCATCAAGATTATGTTGCAACCCTTGGACAGAAGTGGTCAAGGCTCTAACACTAGCATCAACTCTACTGAAACGGTCATCGAGGTAGGTCCGAAAATTAGAGAAATCAATACCTCTATACCCATGTGGTGCTCGAGGTGGTGCATGTGGTGCTCGAGGTGGTGGTGGCGGTGTACTAACAGAAGGAATCAGGAACTCGGCCAGCTCCATCATCAGTATCCATAGCATCCTCATATTCCTCATCATCATCCCCATTAGAATTACGCTGTCGAAGGGAAGCCTCAACATCAGCAGCAGCAGCCGTGGGGTTCTTCATACAATACTTATTCAATTGCACATCAATAGTTGATGAGGAAAGAGCCACGACCTCAGAATCCCCCTCAACAATGTCCTCAACCCCATGATATTTGCAATAAGCCGTGATGAAACTTGGAATAATGAAGGGCTTCTTCTTCTTCTCCCAATGACGCTCGTATTCTTCATACATGATCGTCCCGATGTATATACGATGCTTGCCCAACAAGCAGTGGAGGAGCTCAGCAGAGTTCGGTTGAATCCATGTGTCATTCTTCCTAGGAATCAGATTGGCAACACAAAACTTCATCACCACCTTAGACTCAAGACTAAGGTCACTCTGATGGATCCGTCCTGGTTTTACCCCGGATTCTGGAAACACATATTGCTTGTTGCAAATCTCAACCGTGATATCGCTTCCAATCCCCCTAGTAGCCCTCGAATACACATAAAAAATGGTCACTCCCGGTGAACTCCCGTTCCCCCATATTAATAAAATGAGAAATTGAGGCAGGAGTCCATGGCACGATTACGCCTCTAACAAGAACACCTTCCTTCTCTTCAAGATCCGTATAGCCAACATAAAACTCATGGAGAAGGCTCTTATCATACCCCTTGAAACGGTTGGAAGTAAACCAACCCCAATTCCTCTTCTTAGCCAAACGAGAGAGCACCTTGTAACCCGGTCGGTTAGCATGGTCTTCTGGAATCTCAATCCTCCGATCAGGAATGGTCGATCGTCCACCTCGGGCAACCTCCGCTTGGAGCCTTAAACGGACGTCGATAGCAGAAAGCGATAGCTCAAACAACTCATGAGAAGGTTGGGAGCTTGAAGCTACCCCTTTTCCCTTCTTGCTCCTAGATGAGCCAGCTTTCTTCTTGTCACGTGGTGGCATGGTACCTACAAGTAGTAATTAGTATCTTGTACAACATAAAACAGATTCATGCATATGCAAATGCAAGAGTGAAACAAACTAGTGATAACATCAACAATCGTACTCCTCAAAAGCTCCCTGTCTAATCTAGTCACTTCTAGAACTAAAATGCAACACACCAACATATCATAGACATGTAACATATCACATTAAGCTCATGCTAGACAACAATTAACCTTAAATCATAAGGCTCAAATCATACCATAGTAGCAAAAAATCTAGCATCAAAAATCCTCAAACTCATCAATCGTGCGTTCTACCATCATGTCCATCATCATCATATCAATAAGCACAACTATAAACATGGAATGAAAGGAAAAGAAACAATGCATATTAAGACATAGACATCTAGTAGGCAAAATTCTTAAACCAACAAACCAAGCAAAATTGAACATGCAATTGATATTGAATAACGTTTCTAATCACACAAACAATCAACCCATACATCATATAAGCTCAATTGAAGCATAAATAAAACAAACCCCAAATTTGAAAAATTAGGGTTCATGTGAGGTTACCTCAAATCCTAAGAATGAATGAACTAGGATGAAATTTGTTCGGATGGAATGAAAGAGCACGTAATGGGCTTCGATTGAAGCTAAAGAACACAAAATTTGATGGAGAATTGAAGGATTTATGTTATATGCAAGATTTTTTGAGTTTTTGGGTGTTTTGGAGTAAGAGAGTAGAAGAAGATGGAAGAATGAGGGAAGAAGGGAGAAATCCTGCTCCCTTAATGCTGAAAATGTGGGGCGAATCGCTCCCGGTGGGGGGAGATTCGCCCCACACGCCCAGAGAGTTACGTTCTCTGATCGTGTGCGGGGCGAATCGCCCCCTGTGGGGAGCGATTCGCCCCACACGACCAGAGAGTTACGCTCTCTGGTCGGGTGCGGGGCGAATCGCCCCATGATTAACGTGTATTTTAGACCTACATTCGAGTCTTTTTTTCATCTATTTTTGCTATCCTCTATGTTAATTTAGCTATATTATAGTGCATTTTATTAGAATAGTGTCACGTTTCCCTTTAGCTTGCATTTTACAGGTTTTAGGTGAAAAACATGGTTTCCGGGCAATTATATTGAAGAGAACGAAGAATCGGTGTTCCGAGGACATTTTTGGAGTATCTAGAAGATTCCGGATAGGATTTGAAGTCTAGAGGTTGAGTCTGAAGGCTAAAAGGTCACTAGAAGGCAAAAACCGAGTCCGAAAAGGAAAAGAAATCCAAAAACGCGTCGAAAACGCGTCTCTCGCCGACTGCACCTCCCGGGCGATTCGCCCGGGATGTGGGGCGATTCGCCAGGTGTGTGGGGCGACTCGCCCCACACGTGTCGAACCCCTATATATAGTTGCTTAGTTTTCTCCGTTTTTCATACTTTCTCAGACCTTTTTTCATACCTTTCTCATTAGTTTTAGGGAAGAATTCTCCAGAGCCTGTTCTGGTAATTCTTAGCATAGGAGATACTTTTTCTTATCGATTTGGAGCTTGTGAGATCACGATTCTTCGGAGATTGACAACCTTCGGTAACATTGTATCTCATAATTTTTCTACGTTATATTTATTTATCTTTCAACATGTTTTCAAACGTTCACATTTGAGAAACCTCTCAAACGTCCTCACGTATTAATATTGCAAATGGAACCGTGTAGGAATTCCATGTTGCCTAGTCTAAGACTTGCTTAATACGATGAGGCCCTATGGGTCACACTATGTGGTGATTCAGTCTATCAGAATATCCTTGAAGATGGAATCGCAATTAATTTGGAATTAATTGTGATTGATGGATTATAATTGATTTGGAATTAATTATAATATTTGGTGGCTCAATTAATGATTTGGAATTATTAATTTAATTGGCTAATTAATTGTATTTTATGTAAATACAGTTAAAGATTATATTTTGGAAATATAATGGAGGTTTGATTTGAAAGGATATGTTAATTTAGAATTAACATATGCACTTGGGCAAAATCTACTTGGAGTTTGAATTGCCTTAGAACTATAAGTGGGTCCCAAAATTGGGACCCACCTACTGTCCCTAGGAGGCGCGCGCGCGCATGATGGATAAGGGGAAGGAGTTCGACTCCTTCCTCTATTAGAAGTCCAAGGGATAAGTTAGATTTTCCTGATTGAGTTTTGATTTGATTGGGAATGAATCTAGACTTGATATTGGTTTCCTTGTGCTATAAGAATTAGATTCTTATTCCTTTTCGAAGTCTAATTGCTTATGCTTTAGGCTTCTATACACTACTATATATAGTGGACTATTAGAGAGCTTTTTACACACAGTTTCAGACACAGACTTTCACAGTTATTCTACCCAGTTTTCTTAGAGAAAATAAAAACTCTCCCCTCCTCTATAGTCCCGCGTGCGCCACCTCACTGGAGGAATTGCCGCCCCGTCTTCTTGGTCACACAAAGAATATCCTAGCATTCTTCCGATAGGCTGTTCATCCGTGGATACCAAGGTTGAGGTTCTAGGAGCTAGAAACTAACTCTTATTGTCTTGTAGATATACAGAGTATTGTAGATATCTTCGACTTCGACAAGGAGAAGATACACCGGAAAATTACGAAGACTTGGAAGCTGCTTTGGAAGTAAGGTTAGTCTTCTAATTGACGTGTTTATATATATACGACATATGCATAATCAATTAACCTGTATGTGAAGAAAATTTTTGAAATTCCGCTGCGTACTCTAGGGGTAACTTTGACCATATTTTCTTACAGTGGTATCGGAGCCAGGTTAATTGATTACGTATATACGTATATATATTGTATGATTTTGTAGATATGTGGATGCAATTGATTCTATGATTAATTCGATTTTCAAAAGATTTGTTTTTATATAAATTTAGAATTTATATTTTTCAAAAAAAAAAATTTATATATATATATTTTCGTACCGGGCCGCCTGCGCGACGCAGGCGCCTGCGGCCGCGGCACGGGCGCTTAGCTAAGCGCCCGTGTACCGCAGGCACCCGGGTACCTGCGTGACGCAGGTACCCGGAACCTGCGGATGCAGGCGCCCGGCGCCGGGCGCTGGGCGCCTGCACCCGAGGCACCGGTGCCCGCGTGCCGCGGGCGCCCGGGACCGCGGCGCCGGTACCCGCGTTCCGCCCGGGGCCGCGGCTACCGTGGGGACGGGACCTACCTAGTCCCGTCCCACGATTTCAAAAAAAAAAAAATATATATATATATATATATATATATATATTTTCGGGTTGGACCCAAAATCGAATTTTGAAAGTAGTTTTGAGGATTGAATTTTATATTTGGAATATAAATATGATTTAATTGTAATTATTTTAAACTAGAGGGGTTAAATTTAATTAGTATAAAGTTAAAGGGCTTATTTGTAATTTATTAATTTATTGTTTATTGCAAATTAGTCCTTCTACTTTTGAATTTAGATTTAATACCTCCAAGGTTTTTAAAATTACAATTAAGTCCTTCGAGTTTTCGAAAATTGCTACTTGGTCAATAGAATTTTCGATTATTCAATCTAGTCCAAATTTTCAATTATTTCATAGAGATTATAAGTATGGGATTATAATTTTCATAATGAAATTATGAAGTCATTTGTCATCCACATAGGCTACTACTTGTTTCATATGCTCCATATGCTATTGTTTGACAATGCATGTTTAAATACCATGTATTTTACATTCCGTTCGACCGCTATGCATGCGAGGGTAGGCGGCGCCCTCTTATATGTCGGACCGCATATTTATGTATGGGTAGGCGGCACCCATTATGTGCTTGAGCGCGTTTAGAACTAGAATGGATAGGCGGCATCCATTACGTGTAGACCGTTCATGCATGATGGGTAGGCGGCGCCCTTATTTGTTTGTAGATGACTGATAACAACCCTCAAGCTACAAACTCCAACCAATATAAGTATAGAAATATATATATGTATGTATTTCTGAGATGCTTTCCATAGGGTGCTTTAATTCTGAACTTTCATTGCGTTTTCTTGTATTGGCGACCTCGTCTTACAGACTCGCAGTGATCGTCAGATTAGAGTAATCCTATGGTTATGACTTACTGCATATTGTATCTAGCGACCTCGATAGGTACAGTATGTAGGGCATCGGGTTAAATTAGATTTAACAACCAAGAGTTGCGTGACGCAATTGGATAGTCCTACCGGTCATATTATGCTATGCGACCAGCCCCCGTTGGAGTATAGCATAGTATGGATTTGGATCTTGGCCACTACGGTAATTTGTTGGACATTACTCGTATGTTTGTTGTGGGGGCAAACATATGTGAAAATAGTGGGAGCTAAACAGGTAAATGACCTTGTTGTTTAGTTATGTTGACTGTGTATTTAGAATTAATATTTCAATAGTTGATTTATTATTTTCGTTCTATATTATTTCTCCTTAGGATATTAGAAATGGCTATACCGTCCTCCGAGCTTGTTTCCAACTTGGAGTTGCGAAAGCTAACAGGACCAAACTACGTGGATTGGATCCATGAGGTACGAAAGGTGCTATGGTACAATGAGGTTGAGTACGTCTTGGACGAACATATCCCTCCACCTCCCACTGAATTCACTACGGCAACCTATGATTGCTATTATGAATTGGAAGTGGAAAGGGCCGAGTTAGTAAAGAACTTGTTGCTGAATGCTATGTCTGACAATATGGTTGGACCATGTCGAGACAAGGAACCATATGAGATTGTGAAATATTTCTCCTCATTCTTGGATGCTCCAAGGATGTGTGAAGGGTTCGAAGCTATCAAGATCATGCTTATCAAAAGGCTTGGGACAGAAGAGCTGTCGCCTGAACAAGTTAAGTCGTTGATTGACTTTCTCTTACAACTTGTTGGATATGGCTTAGAGCTAGAAGCTAAGGCTTCCATTATCTTGATCGTGCAAAGATTGTTGCAATCTATTCACAATCCCAATGTTGGGGTAGCAACAGAGATGATTACTGAGAGACCCATTGCCAACAGATTCCCAAGGGTTAATCGTAGACCCAAAAGGAAGAGGGGTGGCAAGAATGGGCGCTATCGTAGGATGGCTGAATTTCGACTTAGGATCGAGATTTGTCTCTATTGCAAACTCAAGGGCCACTGGAAGAAAGATTACCCTAAACTTAGGGCAGATCAAGCTAAGATGCCACCGGCTTCTAGCTCAGGTATGTTTGTTATTGAAATGAACATGACTACTTTTGACTCCAATGGTTGGGTATTAGATACAGTCTGTGGCTCGCACATTTATAATAATGTGCAAGGGGCCATTGAACACAGGCTAGTCAAGCAAGGTGAAATCGACTTGCATGTTGGGAACAACAATCCAGTTGAAGCCAAACGCGTTGGACGCTGCAAGATAGATTTACAATCAGGACAATGTTTGGAACTTGATAACGTTTATTTTGTTCCATCCATTGTTAGAAATATTATTTCCATTCCATTGTTGGACAATTTGGGTTTTCCTAATAATACTTGTTATTTTTTTATTGAATGACCAGTATTATGGAAAAGCTCGCTTAGTGAATGGTTTATATATTTTGCAAAGTAGTCTACCTTTATTTCAAATACATAACAAACAACCGTCTTCAAGTAGGAAGAATAATCCATCTTATCTATGGCATTGTTGGCTAGGCCATATCAATGAAACACGGATTCAAAGACTAAGGAAGTTGGACTACTTAGAACCATTTGATTTTGAATCATATGGTACATGTGAATCATGTGTTAAGGGTAAGATGACGAACAAACCTTTTGTTGGACAAGGTGTTCGTGCCACTCGCTGCTTAGAGCTCATACATACCGATGTATGTGGACCTTTTTAAAGTCCATGCGCGTGGGGGTTATCCTTAGTTCGTTACCTTTACTGAAGATTTCTCAAGGTATGGGTGTATTTATCTTATGACGAATAAATCCGAGACCTTTGGGAAATTCAAGGAGTTTAGGAATGAGGTCGAGAATGAATTGAACCTAAAGATAGTCACTCTTCGATTGGATCGAGGAGGTGAATACCTTAGTGAAGAATTTATCGACTAGTTGAAGGAAAATGGTATTCAATCGCAATGGACTCCTCCTGGAACACCACAGTTAAATGGTGTGTCTGAGAGAAGGAATCGAACCCTGTTAGACATGGTGAGATCAATGATTGGATTCTCGACTCTTCCAAAACATCTATGGGATATGCACTACAAACTGCAATCTACATTCTGAACCGTGTACCATCTAAATCAGTGGAGAAAACTCCTTATGAGTTATGGAAGGGAAAGAAGCCCTCACTGGGCTATCTTAGACCTTGGGGCTGTCTTGCGATACTCAAACTGATGCTCACTGATAAGTTAGATGCCAAGGGTGTCAAAGTATATTTCATAGGCTATCCTCGTTAGACGAGAGGCTATGAATTCTATCATGCTGAAGTTCACGAGGTGATAGTATCTAGAAACGTCAAGTTTTTAGAAGCAGAATACCTCGAAGAAGAGAGGTTAGATGACATGATAGAACTTGAAGAAATTCAAGACTTTGACACGCGCGAACATGAGTTCTCTAAATCTTCTGATTTTGACTCAAGTTCAGTGGGAGCTTTCGAAGCAAACAAGGGTAATGATATGACACTTGCTAGGCATGTCATAGTCAGTGGGAGTCCTGTGATTAGATCAACAGTTGAAACCACCACACCAATAGAACCCGTTGTCAACCAACCTGTGCAACAAGTTGCACAAGAACAGCCTCCCGCTAGGGAACAGGGTCGCGGGGCACAACCAGCTTCATCAGTGCCCACTGATAATGTTCGTGTTACACGAAGCCAGAAAAAGAAAAGCACCAGAACCAGTCGAGTTCCGTAGGTCGAAGAGGATCCTAAAAGGACCTCAGAAGCAAAGCCTTATGATAGAAGATATCAGTGAACTTGATGTCGGCTTATCAGATCGGGAAGATCCCGAGACCTACAAAGAGGCAATAATTGATATTGACTCAGACAAATGGCAAGAGGCCATGGAATTGGAAATGGATTCAATGTACCAGAATCAAGTTTGGAACTTGGTAGACTTGCCCCAAGGGGTTAGACCAATTGGGTGCAAATGGGTCTTTAAACGAAAGACAGATGCCGATGGCAAGGTACAAACGCACAAAGCTAGGCTTGTGGCGAAAGGCTACACGCAAAGGTATGGCATCGATTACGATGAAACCTTTTCACCGGTAGCAAAATTGAATTCCATTCGAATTCTACTTGCGATATCTGCCTACTATGATTATGAAATCTGGCAGATGGATGTAAAGACTGCCTTCCTCAATGGCAACCTTGAGGAAGAGGTCTATATGGTACAGCCGGAAGGTTTTATTAGTAAAACCAGGCCAACTGCTGTATGCAAATTACAAAGATCCATCTATGGGCTAAAGCAAGCGTCAAGGAGCTGGAATATCCGCTTTGATAAAGCTGTCAAATCGTTTGACTTCATCAGAAGCAAGGAAGATCCCTGTGTCTACGCGAGACACAGCGACAAAGGAGTTGTTTTCATGATCATTTATGTAGATGACATTTTGATCATGGGGAACAATGTCTCTATGCTAGAAGAGACTAAAGTTTGGTTATCAAGTACCTTCTCGATGAAGGACTTGGGTGAAACGAACTACATCCTAGGGATCAAGATCTTTAGAGATAGATCCAAGAGGATGTTAGGAATGACACAGTCCACCTACATCGACAAAATACTGAAGCGTTATAAGATGGACGACTCAAAGAGAGGCTTTCTCCCAGCTAGGCATGGGATTGTCTTATCAGTTAAGGATGGTCCTAAAACTGATGAAGAAAGAAATGCAATGAGTCGTGTGCCCTATGCTTCGGCAGTAGGGTCTATAATGTATGCAATGAATTGCACAAGGCCCGATGTGGCATATGCGCTTAGTGTCACTTGTCGGCACCAACAGAATCCAGGAGTACCTCACTGGACTGCTGTGAAGAACATTCTTAAGTACCTTAGATGGACTAAAGAGATGTTCTTGGTGTTTGGTGGAGAACTAGAATTAAAGATGTCTGGGTATGTCGACGCTGGATTTGAATCAGATCCTGATGACTTTAAGTCACAGACAGGATACGTATTCAAATTGAACGGAGGAGCTGTCTGTTGGAAGAGTTCTAAGCAAGCCACGGTTGCTAACTCATCCACAGAAGCCGAGTACATTGCTGCATCAGAAGCATCGAAAGAAGCTGTCTGGATTTCAGAGTTCTTGATGGAATTGAGGGTTGTTCCTGCTCCCAGTCCAATAACGATTTATTGTGACAATACGGGCGCCGTCACTCAAGCTAGGGAGCCTAGATCTACAAACAAGAACAAACATGTACTTAGAAAATATCACGTTATACGTGAGATTATAGATAGAGGAGAAGTTAGTATAGAACGTGTCTCTACCACGGACAACGTGGCAGATCCTTTCACCAAGGTCTTATCAGTGGAAGTCCACTTAAGACATTATGCTAGTCTGGGCATTAGGCATAAAGGTGACTGGCTCTAGTTCAAGTGGGAGATTGATAGTGTATATGTCCTAGAGACAGTCCTTACTAAGGGCATGGTGCCCTTATAGAGGGCATATATGTACAATTACACAGGTCAATGTAATATAATATATGTTTGTTGCATTTTTACTATTGAATATCGCTTTCATATTTATATTACACCAGGCATGCAGCATGTCATATCTATATTACTGTCTGTATTGATATTAAACATGTCCCCTCGGATGGATGACCGATCACACAGATAGTGGGAGCTATGTGAGTTATCATCTATCCCAAACTCTACCTAGTCGAGGTTCATCTCGGATGTGGGGGTCTGAATGAACCAGACAAGACTAGTATGCGTGGAAGTTATACTTGTTGGAGCAAGTGTGAGCCGACCCCACGACCACGGAACGGATTGTTGGACAATCGAGAAACGTTCCCATAACTGCGCATAGTTGTTCGAAGAAGCTTTATCGAACAATGGAAGTACCCACTGGACACTCCCATCTATGTATACTCTACACCGAAGTGTCTATGGGAACCGGTGAGTTGTCGAAGTGATGCCAGTCGTCCTTTGTACTTACAAAACTTTATCATCACATTTGTTGCCCCATATCCTTGGTGGACCCGTCGATGTCAGCTCTGAATAAGCAGCTGACCTAAGACACGATCCAGGATTATGGCTACATACAAATGGGGGTGATAAGTGATTCTGTGAAGGATTCATCTCTCAAGTGTAGCACAGGAGAGCACTACTGATAGTCTTCATAGTTGTGTTGGTAAAGTCACTGGCCAGTGCAAATGATATATTATGATGGTCATAAGTATATCTTAACCAAGAAACTCCCTGAGACACCCGTGGATGTATTATTGGGATAGACACTTCATCGATCCTAGATACATTCGAGCAAGTCAGATGAAGGGACGTTACCATCGCCGCGTTGAGCGCAACAGGCTTCGCAACGAAAGGGTTAGCTTTGAGAAACCTCTCAAACGTCCTCACGTATTAATATTGCAAATGGAACCGTCTAGGAATTCCATGTTGCCTAGTCTAGGACTTGCTTAATACGATGAGGCCCTATGGGTCACACTATGTGGTGATTCAGCCTATCAGAATATCCTTGAAGATGGAATCGCAATTAATTTGGAATTAATTGTGATTGATGGATTATAATTGATTTGGAATTAATTATAATATTTGGTGGCTCAATTAATGATTTGGAATTATTAATTGAATTGGCTAATTAATTGTATTTTATGTAAATACAGTTAAAGATTATATTTTGGAAATATAATGGAGGTTTGATTTGAAAGGATATGTTAATTTAGAATTAACATATTTAGAATTAACATATGCACTTGGGCAAAATCTACTTGGAGTTTGAATTGCCTTAGAACTATAAGTGGGTCCCAAAATTGGGACCCACCTTCTGTCCCTAGGAGGCGCGCGCGCGCATGATGGATAAGGGGAAGGAGTTCGACTCCTTCCTTTATTAGAAGTTCAAGGGATAAGTTAGATTTTCCTGATTGAGTTTTGATTTGATTGGGAATGAATCTAGACTTGATATTGGTTTCCTCGTGCGATAAGAATTAGATTCTTATTCCTTTACGAACTCTAATTTCTTATGCTTTAGGCTTCTATAGACTACTATATATAGTGGACTATTAGAGAGCTTTTTACACACAATTTCAGACACAGACTTTCACAGTTATTCTACCCAGTTTTCTTAGAGAAAATAAAAGCTCTCCCCTCCTCTTTAGCCACCCGCACGCGCCACCTCACCGGAGGAATCGCCGCCCCGTCTTCTTGGTCACACAAATAATATCCTAGCATTCTTCCGATAGGCTGTTCATCCGTGGATACCAAGGTTGAGGTTCTAGGAGCTGGAAACTAACTCTTATTGTCTTGCAGATATACAGAGTATTGTAGATATCTTCGACTTCGACAAGGAGAAGATACACCGGAATATTACGAAGACATGGAAGCTGCTTTGGAAGTAAGGTTAGTCTTCTAATTGACGTGTTTATATATATACGACATATGCATAATCAATTAACCTGTATGTTAAGAAATTTTTTGAAATTCCGCTGCGTACCCTAGGGGTAACTCTGACCATATTTTCTTACAAAATATATCCATACCTTGAGAAATCGTCAGTAAAGGTAACGAAGTAAGGATAACCCCCACGCGCATGGACTTTAAAAGGTCCACATACATCGGTATGTATGAGCTCTAAGCAGTGAGTGGCACGAACACCTTGTCCAACAAAAGGTTTGTTCGTCATCTTACCCTTAACACATGATTCGCATGTACCATATGATTCAAAATCAAATGGTTCTAAGTTGTCCAACTTCCTTAGTCTTTGAATTCGTGTTTCATTGATATGGCCTAGCCGACAATGCCATAGATAAGATGGATTATTCTTCCTACTTGAAGACGGTTGTTTGTTATGTATTTGAAATAAAGGTAGACTACTTTGCAAATTATATAAACCATTCACCAAGCGAGCTTTTCCATAATATTGATCATTTAATGCAAAATAACAAGTATTATTCGCAAATCGAAAGGAGAAACCCATATTGTCTAACAATGGAATGGAAATAATATTTCTGACAATGGATGGAACAAAATAAACATTATCAAGTTCTAAACATTGTCCCGAAGGTAAATCTATCTTGCTGCGTCCAACGCGTTTGGCTTCAACAGGATTGTCGTTCCCAACATGCAAGTCGATTTCACCTTGCTTGACTAGCCTGTGATCAATTAGCCCCTGCACATTATTATAAATGTGTGAGCCACAGGCTGTATCTAATACCCAACCATTGGAGTCAAAAGTAGTCATGTTCATTTCAATAACAAACATACCTGAGCCAAAAGCCGGTGGCTTCTTAGCTTGATCTGACCTAAGCTTAGGACAATCTTTCTTCCAATGTCCTTTCTGCTTACAGAAAAGACATTCATATGTGCGCACCCTTCTGCTTCTATTGAACTTCCTTTTCTGGTTCGGACGCTTAGGCTCATCACTCCAAGTGTTAGCCTTGGCTCCCGACTTTCCCTTACCCTTAGCACCTTTGTTTCTCGGGTTTGGGTTAGACGGTTGCCCAACAAGCATGATCGACTTTTCCTTCTTAGGAAGAGTTTGATCATATGTCTTCAGAAGATTATGAAGTTCAGGCAGTGTTACGTCCTTCGCATTCATCGTGTAATTAATGATGAACTGCGAATACGAACTCGACAATGATTGAAGGACAAAGATCACCATGATCTTGTTCTCTAGCTTAACGACGGCATCGGCAAGCTTTTCAAAGAGACCAATCATTTTGAGAACATGTTCAGACATGTTCCCTCCTTCACTGAGCTTGCATCTGTGTATCTCTTTGATCAAATCAAATTCAACACTTCTAGCTGTCGTCTTAAAGAGCGACTCAAGATGCTTCAGCATCTCATACGGCAACATGATTTCATGTTGCCTCTGCAGCTCATTGCTCATTGCCGCCAGCATAATACACTGCGCGGATATAGCATCCTCAAGATGCTTATAAGACTTTGCCTTGTTGGCTTGATTCCAAGCAGCAACCTGATCAGCATTCTGATTTTCCGGGCACACGGGAATGACCTCCTCCAAGACGTACTCAATCTTTTCGTACCTCAACACCAAACGTATATTCCTGATCCAATCTAGGAAGTTTGGTCCGGTCAAAATTTGCTTCTCTAAGACAGCACGGAGCGAGATACTCGCCATTTCTAATATCCTAAGGAGAAATAATATAGAACGAAAATAATAAATCAACTATTGAAATATTATTTCTAAATACACAGTCAACATAACTAAACAACAAGGTCCTTTAGATGTTTAGCTCCCACTATTTTCACTTATGCTTGCCCCCACAACAAACATACGGGTAATGTCCAACAAGTTACCGTAGTGGCCAAGATCCAAATCCATACTATGCTATACTCCAACGGGGGCTGGTCACATAGCATAATATGACCGGTAGGACTATCCAGTTGCGTCACGCAACTCTTGGTTGTTAAATCTAATTTAACCCGATGCCCTACATACTGTACCTATCGAGGTCGCTAGATACAATATGCAGTAAGTCACAACCATAGGCTTACTCTAATCTGACGATCACTGCGAGTCTGTAAGATGAGGTCGCCAATACAAGAAAACGCAATGAAAGTTCAGAATTAAAGCACCCGATGGAAAGCATCTCAGAAATACATACATATATATATTTATGTACTTATATTGGTTGGGGCTTGTAGCTTGAGGGTTGTTATCAGTCATCTACAAACAAATAAGGGCGCCGCCTACCCATCATGCATGAACGGTCTACACGTAATGGATGCCGCCTATCCATTATAGTTCTAAACGCGGTCAAGCACATAATGGGTGCCGCCTACCCATACATAAATATGCGGTCCGACATATAAGAGGGCGCCGCCTACCCTCGCATGCATAGCGGTCGAACGGAAAGTAAAATACTTGGTATTAATTTATATAAAAACAAAACTTTTGAAAAAATAGAATTAATCATAGAATCAATTGCATCCACATATCTACAAAATCATAAAATATATATACGTATATACGTAATCAATTAACCTGGCTCTGATACCACTGTATGAAAATACAATCAGAGTTACCCCTAGGGTACGCAGCGGAATTTCAAAAAATTTCTTAACATACAGGTTAATTGATTATGTATATATCGTATATATATAAACACGTCAATTAGAAGACTAACCTTACTTCCAAAGCAGCTTCCAAGTCTTCGTAATAATCCGGTGTATCTTCTCCTTCGCCGAAGTCGAAGATATCTGCAATACTCTGATTATCTGCAAGACAATAAGAGTTAGTTTCCAGCTCCTAGAACCTCAACCTTGGTATCCACGGATGAACAACCTATCGAAAGAATGCTAGGATATTCTTTGTGTGACCAAGAAGACGGGGCGGCAATTCCTCCAGTGAGGTGGCGCATGCGGGACTATAGAGGAGGGGAGAGTTTTTATTTTCTCTAAGAAAACTGGGTAGAATGACTGTGAAAGTCTATCTCAAAAACTCTCCAATAGTCTACTATATATAGTAGTCAATAGAAGCCTAAAGCATAAGCAGTTAGACTTCATAAAGGAATAAGAATCTAATTCTTATCGCACTAGGAAACCATTATCAAGTCTAGATTCGTTCCCAATCAAATTAAAACTCAATCAGGAAAATCTAACTTATCCCTTGGACTTCTAATAGAGGAAGGAGTCGAACTCCTTCCCCTACCCAGCTCCTGCGCGCGCTCGCCTTCCTAGGGACACTAGGTGAGTCCCGATTTTGGGACCCACTTATAGTTCTAAGGCAATTCAAACTCCAAGCAGATTTGTCCCAAGTGCATATGTTAATTCTAAATTAACATATCCTTTCAAATCAACGCAAAGTCTCATAAGAGACCGTCTCTTCTTAAGTTAAGGAGAGACCGTACTATTATGCAATTTACCAACAACATGTTATAATCAATACAAAATTCGGTGGCAAAAGTGTTATTAATTATAAATATGAGGTCCTTTCAGCAAATTACACTTCTTCTTTCTTTTAATCTAACTTCTCGCCCAGATCTGTCCATGGCTCGCCAGATCTGTCCATGGCCATGACCGTATCTCTTCTCTCTGTCTTCCTTCGTTATTTCTCAGTTTACCTTCTTCTCTACGGCTCTACCTTCTTTCTTTGGCTTTCTTTCGCGGCCATGGCATCAGCTCAACCTAAAGCTCGATTAGTTCGTCTCTCTCGATGCCTTTCAGGTTGGTATTTTCTTCAATCCATTTCGATCAGGTAGTAATTTGTATGATTCTCATATTCTCAACAATGGCGCTTGGTCTGTTTTCGTGCTATTATCTGATGGAAATGAATATTTGTATTGTCTTTAAAGAATTTAAGGTTATTGTGGTGTTCGGTGCGGTCTTGCTCTGGCTTGATTAAGATTGTTTTTATTTGTGGGCCACGTTGTTGTTTTTATTTGCATCTAGATTTATGTAGATATGTGTTTAAATCGAAGTTTGTTGGTCATAGATGTCAGCTTTTGCATCTAGATGTAGATTTATGTTCATCTCATGAATTTTTTACGTTCAACGATATTCGCCATGTTCTGTACAATATTGTCCATGTTCTAGCCAATATTATCCATGTTCTGACCAATATGCCCACTGTGTTTAATGCTCTGTTTTTTTTAACTGTTTTTATGAAAAATTGTCTCTTCATTGTTTTTCCTTGTATTTACTAGATTGAGGTTTATCGTTTGATGAAGTAGTCGAGTATACTTGTGAATGTGTTTGGAGTGATGTTGAATTGTTGTTTATGAGCTACTTTTTATTATTATGTTTTATATTGAGTTGCTTTTATTTGTAGCAGATATTAGCACCACGGATGGGAAATATGTTCTATGTTCTTAAATATATTGTCCATGTTTGTAGGTATATTGTCTATGTTCATGTTCTTAATAGTAGTAATGGTAGTGCTAGTGGTGGTGGTGGTAGTAGTAGTTAGTAGTAGCATCATTAGTAGTAGTTGTAATTAGTATCACTAGTTAGTAGGAGCAACGTTAGTAGTAGTAATTAGTAGTAACAACACCGTTAGTGGTAGTGGTAATAGTAGCAGCAAGATTGGCTCTAAAGGTGTTAAGGGGTGTTATTTGTTGAGTACTTGAGTATCAGGTAGATGACATTTGCTTGTGGTAATTGGGTTATAACTTGCGTATAACCCAATTAGTTTTACTCTTCATGTTGCTTTGTTACTCTTGTTTCCACAATTTGTGACTAGTGATTTTGTAGGTGAACTTGATCCTTGAACTTGTTTGTTTTGTTTTGGAGTAGTTACTACCTTTGTTGTTTCCCCCTTTGGTTTTCGTGGAGTTGTTATCCTTGTTTTTTTGGTCGTTTCGATGTTTCTATATTGGACACACGTTTACATAATCTACAAATTATTACCCATGTTTCTAAGCATATGTCCCGTGTTTTGAATATTATTACCCATGTTTCTTATATTATGTCATATCATATTGTTTGATATGTCCCATGTTCTTATTTTGATTTTTAGTGTATATTGATATTGTTCTGATTATGGTCCATGTTTTTAAGATTATTACCTATATTCCTTACAATATTGTCCTTGTTTTTAACATTATTACCCATGTTTCTAAGCATATGTCCCATGTTTCGAAGCATACGCCCCATGTTTTTAACATTATTACCCATGTTTATTATATTGTCATTTTTTTTTGTTTTATATGTCGCATGTTCTTATTTTGATTTTTAGTGTATGTTGATATTGTTCCATGTTTTTAAGATTATTAGCTATGTTCCTTAAAATATTGCCTATGTTTGTTTTGTTCTTGTAGATTATGTGCACAGAAGAAAACGAGGACTAATGCTGGGTAGCAAGCAAAGAACCAATTGATTCATGTTGAGACAAAGGATTGTATGTTTTTAAGAAGATGGAGTCTCCTTGTCATCCGAAGAAGATCAAGAAATTAATGGCTGGACTTGCGTTTTTGCGTGCTACCTCTATTCCGATGATCTGTTTTGTTTGACATCATAGAATGTAATTGGTAGAACATTGATTGTAAAATTAACATTGGTTGGTGATCTGGTAGGAAATTGGTGTAGGAAATTTGATTGTAAGTCTCACTTTGGTTGGTGATCGTGTGCTTTTGGAAGTGAATATTATGTAATGACTGCTCTATTTTTCTAGTTATATTTCCCATGTTTTTAAATATACTTCCCATGTTTCTTAATATATATCCTATGTTTCTGAAAATATATCCCATGAACATGCAAATGTTTTTCATGTGTCTATAAATGCCATGTTTTTAAATATACTGCCCATGTTTCTAAATATATATGTCCCATGTTTCTGAAAATATGTCACATGCACTCGTACATGTTGTCCATGTGTCTGAATATATAAATGTCATGTTTTTAAATATACTGTCCATGTTTCTTAATATATATCCCATGTTTCTGAAAATATATCCCATGCACTCGTAAATGTTGTCCATGTGTCTGAATATATCCCATGTTTATTATGTTCAAGTTCTTGAATATATATCCCTATACTTCCCATGAAACAATCAATATTGTCCATGTTTCTGAAAATATATACCATGTTCTTTACAGGTTCTATTTGTTTGTTGCAACTGTATTTGTTTCAAAATATCTCCGATGTACTAAAATAAGAAAATAAAAAGGAACTAGTATACTGATAATGTACTGATAACATCTATGAGAATATATCATGCTCTAATAGTACCCATATTCATGAGAATATATCTATGTTCCTTCAAATAATATCCATGTTCATGAGAATATATCCCATGTAATCAAACTTAAACATAGATAGATAGCAAAATACTTATTAAAATGCCATACATAATATTACAATGAACTTAAAGTCTGAAATTACTTATAAAATAACAATTTTATCATAACAAGTATTTTTCCGGATGTGCCACGAACTCGGTTGGTTTCTTATTTTTCCTCCCAAATTTTGTCAAAGTCTCCGCCAACATTACTAATACCTGCATATGAAATCATGAAGCATATTGGTGAGTTCATATGACATATTTCTTAGAACATGGGCAATATTGTTATGAACATATTTAGTAATGCATGGTCCAACATTTATGTGCCTGTTATTCATAAACACATCATATAGTTTAGTTCATGGAACATATTGCTTAGAACAAGGGCAATATTATTGAGAACATAGAGTCCACTGCATAGGTGGATATTTCATACTTTCAATGTATAAAACAGAGCATACTAGTGAGAACATAGTCAATATTGTTTAGAACATGGATTATATTTCTGAGAACATAGTGTTTATCGCAGAGGTCAATTTTTTCATAAAAAAAAAAAAAAAACAGAGCATTAGACAACAGTGAACATATTGTTGAGAACATGGAAAATATTGGTGAAAACATGGGTAATATTGTTGAGAACATAGCAAATATCACAGAACGTAAATTTTTATGAGATTTACATAAATCTACATCTAGATGCTAAATCTAACATCTATCATCAACAAACTTCGATTCAAACACTTATCTACAAAAATATAGATGCAAACACCTACAAAAACGTCTATTCAAACACAAATCTACATAGATCTAGATGCAAACAACTACAAAAAGTCGATCTAGCATATTCTCTACCAAATCATTCGATCTAACACAAATCTACATAAGTTTAAATGCAAACAACTACATAAACTTCAATCTAGCATATTTTCTATCAAATCGTTCGATCTAGAAGCTCATAGAGGTAGAAAACATGAACTTTCATGAACGTAGAACATTACCTTTTGTTTCTAGACGATGATGGTGACCTAGAGATGTTGATGGAGCAGTAGAGAACGACGACGGCGGTGGTACGACGGCGATGGGTGGTGGAACGACGGCGATGGGTGGTGGAAGGAGAGTTTCTCTCTCTAGAATAATATTTCTCTCTCTAAAATGTGTATATGAATGAAATTTAGGGTTTTTGGTGTATTAAATATCCTATATATAATAGATCCATATTATAGTATCCGGTTAGACCCGGGTTTTTTTACCTAGTTGCTAGCTTTTAGTTGATTTGGGGTGTTTTAGAAGCTAGTTTTTGATTTGGGGTTGTTTTGTAATTAATATAAATTGGTCTCTATGGTCTCTATCTAGGGGTGGTCTCTTAGGAGATTCACTCTCAAATCAAACCTCTATTATATTTCCAAAATATAATCTTTAATTGTATTTACATAAAATACAATTAATTAGTCAATTCAATTAATAATTCCAAATCATTAATTGTGCCACCAAATATTATAATTAATTCCAAATCAATTATAATCCATCAATCACAATTAATTCCAAATTAATGGCGATTCCATCTTCAAGGATATTCTGATAAGCTGAATCACCACATTGTGTGACACATAGGGCCTCATCGTATTAAGCAAGTCCTAGACTAGGCAACATGGAATTCCTAGACGGTTCCATTTGCAATATTAATACATGAGGACGTCTGAGAGGTTTCTCAAAGCTAACCCTTTCGTTGCGAAGTCTGTTGCGCTCAACGCGGCGATGGTAACGTCCCTTCATCTGACATGCTCGAATGTATCTAGGATCGATGAAGTGTCTATCCCAATAATACATCCACGGGCGTCTCAGGGAGTTGCTTGGTTAAGATATACTTATGACCATCATAATATATCATTTGCACTGGCCAGTGACTTTACCAACACAACTATGCAGACTATGAGCAGTACTCTCCTGTGCTACACTTGAGAGATGAATCCTTCACAGAATCACTTATCATCCCCATTTATATGTAGCCATAATCCTGGATCGTGTCTTAGGTCAACTGCTTATTCAGAGCTGACATCGACGGGTCCACCAAGGATATGGGGCAACAAATGTGATGATAAAGTCCTGTAAGTACAAAGGACGACTGGCATCACTTCGACAACTTACCGGTTCCCATAGACACTTCGGTGTAGATTATACATCGATGGGAGTGTCCGGTGGGTACTTCCATTGTTCGATAATGCTTCTTCGAATAACTATGCGCAGTTATGGGAATGTTTCTCGATTGTCCAACAATCCGTTCCGTGCCCGTGGGATCGGCTCACTCTTTCTCCAACAAGTATAACCTCCACGCATACTAGTCTCGTCTGGTTCATTCAGACCCCTACATCCGAGATGAACCTCGACTAGGGAGAGTTTGGGATAGATGATAACTCACATAGCTCCCAGTAACTGTGTGATCGGTCATCTATCCAAGGGGACATGTTTAATATCAATACAGACAGTAATAGAGATATGACATGCTGCATGCCTGGTGTAATATAAATATGAAAGCGATACTCAATAGTAAAAGCAACAAACATATATTATATTACGTTGACCTGTGTAATAGTACATATATGCCCTTTCTAAGGGCACTATGCCCTTAGTATGGACTGTCTCTAGGACATATACATTATCAATCTCCCACTTGGACTAGAGCCAGTCACCTTTATGCCTAATACCCAGATTCGCATAATGTCTTAAGTGGACTTCCACTGATAAGACCTTGGTGAAAGGATCTGCCACGTTGTCCGTGGTAGAGACACGTTCAATACTAACTTCTCCTCTATCTATAATCTCACGTATAACGTGATTTTTCTAAGTACATGTTTGTTCTTGTTTGTAGATCTAGGCTCCCTAGCTTGAGAGACGGCGCCCGTATTGGCACAATAAATCGTTATTGGACTAGGAGCAGGAACAACCCTCAATTCCTTCAAGAACTCTGAAATCCAGACAACTTCTTTCGATGCATCTGATTCAGCAATGTACTCGGCTTCTGTGGATGAGTCAGCAACCGTGGCTTGCTTAGAACTCTTCCAACAGACAGCTCCTCCGTTTAATTTGAATACGTATCCTGTCTGTGACTTAAAGTCATCAGGATCTGATTCAAAATCCAGCGTCGACATACCCAGACATCTTTAATTCTGGTTCTCCACCAAACACCAAGAACATCTCTTTAGTCCGTTGAAGGTACTTACGAATGTTCTTTACAGCAGTCCAGTGAGGTACTCCTAGATTCTGTTGGTGCCGACAAGTGACACTAAGCGCATATGCCACTGATGATGTCGTTTTTTCACCAATTAAATTTGTTTAAAAGCCTAAGAACACTTATCACTACACAAACTAGAGTGCAATGGCAAGTTGTCCCCGAGTGTCGTTCTCTCGGGACCTAACGTGGCTTTGTCGGGTAGGCCATATCAATGAAACACGGATTCAAAGACTAAGGAAGTTGGACAACTTAGATAACTTCACAAGAACAAGTTGCTGAAACTGAAGAAGAGTACGCCAGAAAGTGTGCTGAAATGAAATTAGGCAAAAGTAAGCTTTCTGATGCCGAGTTAAATTCACTCGATGCCAAGGTCACTGAGCCAAACCTTGATGATGAAGTAATTGATGAAGATTATCAAAGAGCACTTCAAAACAGTCTACAGATTCATGCAAGGCATACGCAGAATCTAGACATTGCTCAATCTTCAGGAGTGAAGCACACGGAAGTCCCCTCCCTTCCACTTACTACTGGTGAAACTCCAGTTGTTGAGTCTCAAGAGTTGCCCTCAGCAACCACTCAACCCAACGTGAATGAAGCTACAGATTTAGGAACCAAGGTTGCTGGCCTTGATAAATCTGATGATGAAGAAGATCTCTCAGCAAACGAAGAAGATCTAACAAAGGAAGCTGAACCCGCAGTGGTTACAATTCCTCCTCCTGATGATGAAAATGATGTAGGAGATGATATAAGATGCCGTTTGCTGACCAATGATGATCAATTCGCTACTGAGATCAAAGTTCATTCCGTAACTCCTTATTTTGTGTCGTTCCCTAGTGTGGAGGATTTTACTCCAAGAATTAAGGCACTAATGGAAGTCCACAAAGCCTGCAAAGAAGAGGACGATGCACTGCTTGCTGAGAGTCCGCTTGACATAGGCAAAATACTGGCTACTGTGTTGAAATGCACTACTTCTCTTACAATAGCTCAGAAAGACATAAGTCTACATCATAAGAGCTATGAAGAAGATGTCAGTCAAGCACTCAAATTGGCAAAGACTGCATTGAAAAAGGCTCAGACTTTCATTGAAGAAAAAGTCGACAATGAGCGCAGACATGAGGAGAACTTAGTGAGTATAAAAGAAGAAATGTCCAAGCTGACTGCTGATCAGCAAGACATAATTCTTAAGTACAACAGCCTAAGTAAACTTGCTGAAAATTGCAATGAATTTTTCTCTCTGCACATTCACCCAATGATGCAATCCATGTCTAAGGGGGAAGATAAACAAAGAAAATCTTCAAGAAAGAAAACCCATGCTGAAGTGCCATTGACAATAGAACCTCTTTTGCTGAAAGAAAGCAAAGTTCTAAGAGACGAGCTGAAACAGATTCTGAGTTAAATTCAGCAATTCCGAAAAGGAGAAAAACATCTGCTGAAACTCATGAATACTGTCATATTGAAAGTCATCAAGATCTGAATGAACATGATGATGATGATGACAATCAAAACAATAGCTCAAGCAATAAGAGCTAGACCAATCACCGCCCTAACTCCGTCTGGCCACTCAAAACATTTCTCTTCTGACTCAAGATCTTCAGCAAGAGATGAAGAAAATGCAAAGTCAAGAAGAATAAGGCAAAGACAGGAAAAAAAGAGGCTAGCCAGCATTGCCATTGGCTCCGGCATTGATTACACAAAGACCAACAATGAGGAAACAACTCAAAATGTGATCATAAATGTTCATGGTTGTTGGATCTTAAAACTGGAAGATGTGTTGGTAAATGATATCTTTCCAACTGATGTACTGAATCAAATGTACACTTGGATTGAATTAAAGGTGAAAAGAAAAGAAATGGATCCTCCTCCCTACCCAAGAAACATTGCTGCAAGATGGTTGAATCTGGAAGTCTTGGTAAGAAGAACATCTATTGGCAAGCTAATGAAGCAAGAGCCCGATTTAATCAAACCAATTGATGTTGCTTACTACTCAGACCCTTTAACCAAGAAGTCAAAGAAGAAATATGACTTGATTCCTTATGAGTATTTCTATCTAACTGCCAAGGATCAAGAAGAAGTTCTTCTCTGGTTAAGGATGATTCATGCTAACAAGGGAATTTCAGATACACAACTTCTCCATGCCAGCAATTGGGGCATGCACTTGTGGGTGTTGCACTACAAAGAAATGAATGGTGAAAACCATAATTATACCGCCTGCAAGAACGCAAGGATCATTCAGCTTGAAGTCCGTAAGCTACTTGAAGATTACGAAAAGGTCTGCGTTAAATTTTCTGCGCTTGCTGAGAAAAGTGTAAGGGAGATTCTGAGGAAATCTTCTGCTGGAATAGTTTAAGTCCCTTGTAAAAGCTCTGTTTGTTTTGTTTGCTGATTTGTGTAGTTATCTCTGAACTTTCTTGTAAACTTATTGAAAGATAACTATCAGCAATAAAGCTTTTGACTCTTATTGGTTTTTGATTATGCAATCTACTTATGCTTACTGTTTTATTATTCAAGTATGCTTGCATTAATCAACTGATTTATTCAACATCAGAAACCTCTAAAAGGGTAACAATTAATTTAGCCATGGATTGCTAACATCAAAAAGGGGGAAATTTTTTAGGAAACTTGTAATTTTGATGAGCAATTAACCATGCTGAATTAAGGAAAGTCCAGTAACTAGTACTCTTAAGGTCCATAGGAATTTAGAATTTTAAGGACATTGTAAAAGAGGAACGTTTGCTGAAGACTTAGTGTAGGTGCTAGATAGGTGTTTTATTCGCTTATGATGTATCTTGTTTTCTGAAAAGAAAAACAACCTATTGAAGCATTTGCTGATGATGTACTTTTTTTACACAAACAAACTATTGAAGCATTAGAACCGTTCAGAAACTTGAAGAATTCGAAGACTAAAGACTAAAGAAGATTTCTGAAGATGGTATCTACAAAGGCACATGTTGCTCAAAAAGTGGAAACTTCAGCAACAGCTTGCATAAGTGAAAATCTAAACGACATAGTAGGTTGTGCTTGCTGAAATACATACGTGACCTCCTTGCTGAAAGTACTTGCATTTGCGCTCCAACGTTCATATTTGAATTTCATTCAAATGAACATTAAATGCAAAGTAAGCACGCGAAGAACATGAAGACTAGAAGATAAATAAAGGACGCTGCTGAAAGTACAAATGCAAGATAGTGACATCTTAAGGAACAAAGCCTTAAAATTTGAAATTCAAACGGCTCCCTTGATTCACTATAAATAGAGGTCAGCCGGCAAAGAGTTGAAGTGTGTCAACAACGTGATCAAACTCTCACTTGTGCTTAAACTCACATACCCTTCAATACTCCTTACTGCCATTGATCCATTCCAAGACTTAAAGCTTGAAAAAGCTACTTGTGAAGAAGTAGAACATACACGGCTAAGAAATTAGTTAAGTGTTCTTTCTTTCGAACAAGAACAAGTCTTGACACCAGAAACAATCAAACTTGTTTACTGCAAAGTATTCAAAATTTTGTTTCTTAGATTACTTGTTGTAGTTGAATAAGTTATAATCAAGTTATCTCATCCCAAACCTCTCTAACTGAAAAACACCCTTTCAGGCGTGAAATTCAGGGGGAATTTAATCAAGCATAGTTTTGCTGATTATAAGTCCCAAGTTTGGTGGAGAACAAAGTTTCGTTCTCTAGTTAGGTTGGAAACGAAGCAAGTGTGCTTTGGTTTCTGTCGAATCGCTCTAGATAGGTGTTGTAAGGAACCTCAAACTTATCTTAGTGGATTCAGTCCTTGAAAGGACAAAGTGGATTAGTTGAGAGATTACGCCACTCTCAGATACTACTATAAAAGTGTTTGTGTGATTTACTTACTGCATTTAGTTTTCAGCAAAGCATATCTTTCTGTACACTGTCACTCTGTTCACTTGCTCAAACTATCACTTACTGTTAAAGCAATTATTGTACAAAGACTTTCGCTCTCTCATTTTAAGTATCAGTAAAACTCGTTACTGAAAAGTAACTAGTACTTGCTGAGAAAGTTAAGTATCAGCAAACTCATTACTGAAAAGTAATAACCCCTTGCTGAGAAAGTTTTTAAACGAAGAAAGTTTGAAAAGACTATTCACCTCCCCCCCCAGTATTTTCTTGTTGTTTAAAGGGACCAACAGATAGAGATTAATTGAAGGTTAGAGATGGTTTTTTAGATGTATTGAAAGTATAGCAAATGTGGTCTCTATTTATAGAGGAAAAAAAATCATGAATTTTGGTATAATTTTTTTTTAAACATAATTAAAAGATAAAAATAGTTATCTGCAAAGTTCGGGTAACCAATAGAAAGGGGACATGTGTCCCCTTCCTATAGGTGGAAGTGAACCCATGTTGATGAGTGAAACATGGGCTGTGATCGATCAGGAATGACCGATCATGCTTGGGCCATTTTAATTTTTCATTTTTTGTTAGTGACTAGGCATGCATGCCCCATGCATGCATGCCGATAATGTCGGTCTAAGCATAAGAATGGGTGAAGGAGAGAGCTCAAATATGTTTTTCTTTGAATAATTATATAGATTGGGATTGGTGTGAGTGTCATAGATAAACATCAATTTTGTGTTGGGATGAGTTTGGTTGAAGGGTAGGTATATTGATGAGAGAAATTAATTAATTATTGCAATATTTGAGACCATGTGCATCCATGGTTAGGTGGAGTTTGTAAAAATATTTGTTGGCCAAACCTTCCACTCCATTCACCATTTTTGGAGTTTTGGCATCCTACACGTTTGCTTAGATGCTTTATTTTTTTCTTTCTTTTTATGTTTTTAATTAGGTAAATAATTTTTTAATACCATCTTAACGTCCCTAATATCAGAATAGGCCCTACTGGACTAACAATTACATTCTAGTCCACGAATTTGACCAAGAGGTGAATTAAGCAATGTTCCAAAAATGAATTTTTTCTAAGCCAAACAACTTCATTTTGTTTATTGCACAATGAACCCTAATATATTCTATATTACAAAATTGACATTGAATAATTTAATATTAAGCCACGTAACTTATCCAAATTACAAATTAACCTAAAAATTATTATGAACCAGTCCAATAAAATTTATAATTCAAAATATGACACAAAATTATTTTCAACAAAACATAATTACCTTTTTTAAATTCATTTAATTTTTCTTTTTCTTTTTTTTCCTTTATTCCACATAGCTCCGGTCACCGGAATCATCACCGGTGATCGGAGCCTAGCTACAAGTTCCCTGATCGGAGCTTGCACGCTCCGATAAGAGAGCTTGCTGCTCCCTATCGGGAGCTGCAACTCCGATCTGGGAGTTGCAGCTCCTGATCGATAGCAGAAATCTCCCTATCGGAGCTTGCTTCTCCGATTAGGGAGCTCTGCTATATGAATTGGAGCAGAGCTCGATCTACCAGATCGGAGAGCAGAGCCTCCGAGTTCCGGCTGCCGAATTCCGGAGGAATCCGGTACGAGCTTGAAGAAGAAGAAGGGGGGAGGAAGAAGGAAAAAGAAAAAAAAAAGAAAAAGGAAAAAATGAAAGAGAAAAGGAAAAGGAAAATAAAAATTGAGGGCATGTTTGTTTGGCAAATTTATACCATGGTATATTGGTAATTAATGGTCAATCAACCCTCAAAATCAGTTTTTTGGACTAGAATATAATTGTCAGTCTATTAGGCTTTATTATGAGAACCATCTTCCTAGAAGGGTAGTAATATGTAAACCCCTTTTTAATTTATTCTTCTTTTTCTCTTTTTTTCTTCATCTTGAAATAACTTAGAGTTGACTGGTAGGTATGTCCAATTTTTGCTTTGTTTAATTTATTATCTTTTAATTTTCTTTTCCTTTTAATTTTTTTATTATTTATTTTTCATATATTTCACGATTAATAAATTATATTGAAATATCAATTACTCATCTGTTTTTGGATTCTATACGTATTCCATTTTTGTCCGTTTCTTTGAATTCTATATGTTTTGATTTTTAGAAAATCTTTATCTCACAACTTTATTGTGAGTCCTACCACTAAACCAACACACTACACTCATTATATAAACCTCCTAAAACTTCGATCCAAAAGCAAACGTATAGAATCCAAAAAAAACGTATGAGTATAAATTTAAAATATTCAAAATTTAATTAAAAAAAACACTTTTAGCATTGAAATAAAAACACACTTAAATGAAATGGAAAAAAGAATTGCAAATTCTAAACAATCAAAACTATTGGATACTTCATCATTCACTCCTATGATGACGTTGTCATACATACTCGATCAAATATCTTTGCAACTGTTGGAAATTTTAGTGAAACGAATGAGCTTTCAATTCGTTCGTTGTATTGATCGAAGGGTAACCAACATGGTTTCGTAATCGTGTGTCACTGAAATGTGTTAAGTCACTAAAATCTCCTTGAGGTGAAAGGGTGATTAATGCAATAAGTGTGTTGATCAATACTTGAATGAATTAAGTCATTCATGCACACATGGGTGAAAGTTCCATTGTGCTAAAATTCGAGTTAAAGAGCAAGCGTATATCGAAAACCACTTGAAAATCCAAGGTTTGAGAAAATGAACTCTTGAAGCAGCAAAGTTTATAGAATGATGCAACATTGATATTGTCGAAGCTTACTGGAAATCTACTATAAAGCTTCGATGCAGCATTGATGTATATAACGCTGCATCATTGATATCAAGTAAACGTCGCTGCATCTTTATGAAATGAATGCTACATCATTGCGGTTCCTAACTCACTGTAACTCACCGTAAACGTTTTGCAGCAGCAACACTAAGGCAATGTTGCAGCATTGCGAACTCGTACCTTTTCGGGAGAGGCAAATTTTCAAGTGGTTAGATGAAGAGATACATCCCTTAAATTGTGATGGGACACATCCATTCATCTAAAAACATCTGGATGATAACTTACACACAATTTGGAAGGGTTGTAACACTTGGGAGAGGGTGCATTTGTTGTATAAATAGGAGAAGAAATCATTTCTTCCGACACACTAGCAAACTCATCTCCTTCACCCTCTTTGCTCTTCTGTACTGTTCATACTCAAAGTAAGTTCGATAGATTTGGCTATTGTAGTGCTACTTAGCCGTTTTATGTGTAGTTTTATCCTGGGAGACTATTGCCATAATTCCGTAAGCACCACGAGCGGGGCAATCTTGTCTTTAGGAGAGATAGTCAAACTATCGACTCTACTCACCTTGTGTATCCTGATGAGTCATTTTTTCACCAATTAAATTTGTTTATAAGCCAAAGAACACTTATCACTACACAAATCAGAGTGCAATGGCAAGTTGTCCCCGAGTGTCGTTCTCTTGGGACCTAACGTGGCTTTGTTTGAGTTTTTCGTATTAGATTTCAGTCAACGAGTTCAAGTTGGTTTTGAAAACGGTTTTAGACCACAACAACTAGAATCAAACTTGTTTGTAATCAAAGATGGAAAATGATTGGTGGTAGAAATCGAATTAAAATGTATGGATTACGAATATGCTCACAAGCTCAGTGCGTAAAACCTTCGACTAAGTCTGCTAAGCAACCGTCTAGGTAACTTTCAAGACACACATCATAAAAGATCACTATCAATACTTTAGAGGTGTTTGTCACTAACACCATTTATCTAGCATGCTGCAAATTACAAACATACAATCCTATAGCTTTCATTGACCACGAGTTTGTAACATACTCTATTCGAATATATTTTATAGGCAACTATGAATCATATGAAGCAATTTGCAGCAAGATTGAATCACAATCTCATGTAAGCATAAACGTAATCCAACACATGTAAATTCTACATTCTACCACAAACACAAAGGATTTAGCTACTCATATTCAATAATGAAAACATCAAATCATATGAATTGTTACAGGAAGACATTTGATCAAACTACTAGACAAGAGATTGATACAAAGTTAACACCCAAGCTGTCACTATTCGGTAGAAATTGATAGAAACCTCTCCGTATATGAAAATAGCATGCAATCCTATGGCTAAACCTTCAATGCAATATGAATACAATGTAAATCTGAGTTCTAGGGTGAAAATTGGGGTTTACAGCTCTCCAAAATTCGAATGCTGAAGTCTGAATGTCAAAAAAGCAACTGAAAATGTGTTATAAAGACAGAATCCCGATTCTGTAACTGCAGCCAAGCGGACCGCCTGGATACTGGGTCACTTCTATGGAATTCCATAGATTTTCAAGCGGAGGGCTTGGCTTCCGGAAGCGGCTCACTTGCTCTGTGGGGCAGATTTTGACTTGGAAGCTGAATCCTTTGCCCACGATCGGCCCTTGGGTGCCTTGGACTCGTCCTTCTCAAAACTTATTGGGGCTCAAGCACTCAAGACCAAAGCCACAGAGGTCGAGGAACTTCAACGGGGCCATTTTCCATAAAAAATGCTTGTTTTTATCTCCAAAAACACCGTTTCGTACCAAAGTGCCTGAAAATGCAAAAACACAAAACGTGACACTATTCTACAAAACTAACCAAAAAACTAAGCAAAAGGATAGCAAACGAAGGCAAAAAAGACAAGATGAACGCGTCAAAAATACGTTCATCAATCTCCCCAAACCAAACCCCTCAAGAAACAAACTAATCTAAATGCAACACAAAAAGGAGTCTCATGCCAAGTAAAGTGAACTAATCTATTGAATCTACCAAAGCGCTTATGAACAAAGACCATATGAGCATGACATGCAAGTAGGTTGAAGAATGCCTCGATTGCAAATATACACATTCTCATGTGCACTTTGTTAAACAAAGGAGTCTCTCGTAACATCTTCTACCTGGACCTGGTCGGTGACGATACAATGATGCATATTATCATACTACAAATGCCCTGTGCCTATGAAACCAAGGGCTTACTACTGTTCACCAAGCGAGAATTTTCCTCAAGAGAGGGCGAACAATACTTGCTCTCATCAAACAAAGGAGGGTTCCCTAGAATGAAAACACTCCCCTATTCTACCCAGACTATCAAAGAATGAGTCTCTCTCAACCATTTCTTGAATGGCAAGACGAGGGTGGTCAAAAACAGGCCTTGGACAAAGGCGACACGAAACGAAAGATACAATTTGAGGTTTTTGCTAGTAATTTCAGACAACTAGTTCAAATGTTTGTAGAATCGTTTCCTTTGAACAAAGCAAGTTGTCCCCGAGTGTCGTTCTCTCGGGACCTAACGTGGCTTTGTTTGAGGTTTTTGCTAGTAATTTCAGACAACTAGTTCAAATGTTTGTAGAATCGTTTCCTTTGAACAAAGCAACGAGAAATCATATTGTTGTAAATCAAGATTGGAAAACGGTTGGTGGTAGAAATCAAATACACATGCATGGGTTACGAATATGCTCACAAGTTCAGTGCGTAAAACCTTCGATCAAGTCTGCTAAGCAACTCGTCTAGGCAACTTTAAGACACACATCATAAAAGACCACTATCAATACTTTAGAGGTGCTTGTCACCAACACCATTTATCTAGCATGCTGCAAATCTCTAACATACAATCCTATAGCTTTCATTGACCAAGAGTTTGTCACTATACTCAATTCGAATCTATTTTATAGGCAACTAAGAATCATATGAAGGGAGTTGCAGCAAGATTGAATCACAATCTCATGTAAGCATAAACATAACCCATAGCATGCATATTCTACATTCTACCACCAACACAAAAGATTTAGCTACTCATATTCATCAACATAGACATCAATTCATATGAATAATAATCAGAATACATCATATCAAACTACAAGACAAGAGAGTGATACAAGTTACCACCAAAGCTGTCACTAATCGGTGGAAATCAAAGGAAACCTCTCCGTAGATGATTACAAAGGATGAATTCCAATCAAAACCTTGAATACCAAGCTAAAATACAATGTAATCTGAGTTTTCTCTTAGTTTTGGGGCTTAGGAGCTCTCCAAAACGAAGTTACAGTTCAAAAGTTCTTCAAAAAATGACCAAAGATCAGATCTAAGAAGGAAAATCCGAAAACGTAACCGCTGCCAAGAGGACCGCTTGGAGAAACCAAGCGGAGCGCTTGGCAAGCGAAGCGCTTCTGGCACACCAAGCGCTTCGCTTGGCTTCTGTGCTAAAGCTCCTGGAAAATGAAGCGGAGCGCTTCACTATTCCAGGCGCTTAGCTTGGCTCCTGGGCAGATTTTTGTCTTCAAACTCAATCTTTTTGCCCTCGCATGGCCCTCGGGTGCCTTGGACTCATCCTTCTCGATGCTTATTGATGCTCAAACACTTACGAACAAGCCACGGAGATTGGGGAACTTCAACGGGGCCATCTTTTCCATCAAAAAGGCTCGTTTTTAGCTCCAAAAACGCCGTTTCGTACCTAAGTGCCTGAAAATGCAGAAAACACAAAACGTGACACTATTCTACAAAACTAACCAAAAAACAAGGCTAGAAGATAGCAAAAGAAGGTAAAAAAGACAAGATGAACGCGTCAAAAATGCGTTCATCAAACTCCCCAAACCAAACCTTTGCTTGTCCTCAAGCAAAAAACTATCCTAAATGCAACACAAAAGGAGTCTCATGCCATGTAAAGTGAGCTAATCTATTGAATCTACCAAATGCTTATGAACAAAACCAAATGAGCATGACATGCAAATAGGTTGAAGTATGCCTCGATTGCGAATATACACATTCTCAAGTGCACTTAGTTAAACAAAGGAGTCTCTCGTAACATCTTCTACCTGGGCCTGGTCAGTGACGACACAATGATGCATGTTATCATACTACAATTGCCCCGTGCCTATGAAACCGAGGGCTTACTACTGTTCATCAAGCGAGACTTTTCCTCAAGAGAGGGCGAACCAATACTGGCTCTCATCAAACGAAGGAGGGTTTCCTTAGAAAGATAACACTCCCCTATTCTACCCAGACTGTCAAGAGTGAGCCTCTTTCAACCACTTCTTGAATAGCAAGACGAGGGTGGTCAAGAACAGGCCTTGGACAAAGGCGACACGAAACGAAAGATAGAATTTACAACTCGATAACTTCACAAGGACAAAATATTTACATGACACTTGACACTACGAGACTGCTTTTGGCTTGCAACGACCCTTCTTTTGCTTTTGGGTCTTATTCTTTATTTTCTTTCTTCTTTTTTTTTTCTTTATTTTCTCTTTTTCTTTTCTCTTTTTTTCTTCTTTTCTTTTTCCCTTTCTTTTTTCTCTCTTTTTTTTTTATAGGGGCAAGCAGCAGTACTAAGTGTCAGAAACACCTCCCCAAACCTATTCGAGAGAATAGGTTTGAGCACAAAGACGAAAAAGAAAAAGAAAAGACTCTTTTACAAGGACACCTCCCCAAACCTATTCGAAAGAATAGGTTGGGACACAAAACAAAAAGAAAAAGAAAAAGGAAACTTTACAACGACTCAAAGACGAAAGACAAGATCAACGAAGCAACCCCCTCCCCAAACCTATTCGATAGAATAGGTTTAATACAAGGAATCGCACACCTCACACTACCTCCTTCCTAGGCATTTGGCAATCTCTAATCGAGGTGAAGAACTTGTCGCCTCTTACGTACATAATTACACGGACTACAACCATAGACTCTAACATGCATCATTTTCTAAGGCCATCGTGAACCGCAGCAGAAGAAACACCACTCAAGGTGATGTCGAGACTACTAAGCTTAACTAGTGCACATGCGAATGTGACAAACCAAGCGAGACAAGCCTCAAACTACTTGCAAAGTGATGCAACATATGATCAATGGTCATAAACACTTAGTCTAGTCAATAAAAAAGTTCAAAAGACTTGGCAATAAACTCCACACACAACAACGTGCAACAACTAATCTAGGGATGATATGCATGCAAAAATTTGAAAAAACACGACAAATCACATGAACTTGAGTAAAATCAGGCATGTACGAACCACACAAGCATATAGTACTGAAAATCCAATACCCCCTCCCCAAACCTAAACTTTTGCTCGTCCTCGAGCAAAGAAAAGTTGAATGAAAAGGAAAAATTGGATTGAAAGTACACTTCCCTGAGATAAAGGTTCGTGTCCAATCTCCTATATAAGAGTAGTACCTGAAAGGACTCAAGAAACAAGTGAAAACGGGTGCGCAAAGGTGAGAAGATTGGAAAAAACGAGGAAAATCTGGGTACAGGGTCCAAGCGGACCGCTTGGCGGGAGCCAAGCGGTTCGCTTGGTCAAGCGGAGCGCTTGGGAGGCTCCAGGCGCTCCGCTTGAATTTCCAGGAAGTTGCAAAACTTCCTGGAATTTCAAGCGGACCGCTTGGCCCTTCCAAGCGCTTCGCTTGGCCCTGTTTCCAGATTTTCGATGTTTTTTTCCTATCTTAATCACCTAAGGCACCAAGACAAAAACTAGACTAAACTAATCACGATAAAAGGCACACAGGCCACAACTACAAAAGCAAAATAAAAAGATACAAGAGTCATAAGTCATAACATCATACAACCAAATCGAAATGAAAAGAGTTTCAACCAACAATAGTAAACAAGCCAAAATAACGATAATATACAAATACTACCGATAAATGTGGCCCCTGTCGGCTGGTGTCTCTAGGAGTAGGGGTCGTAGGGGGTGTTAGGAAAGTCACTCCCACTACCACCGGTCTGATCATAGAAAGGGTACCCCGGAATTCGGCGAGCTAAGGCAACATGGCGGTTCATCATCTCCTCCTGGTGGGCTCTTCAACGCCTAGTGTCCTCTGCTCGAGCGGCCTCCCAACACTGATCTACACGCCCCTGGTAATCATCCCAACGCTGCTCCTCCATCACACGGAAGTCCTCCCACCTCTTGACTTCGCGCTCCTCAAATCCCCAGAATTGCTCGGTAAGCTGGGTCGACTAAGCCTCCAACATGGTGGTTTAGAAGCTACCAAACTGATCGACCAAGATCTGGTTGAACCCCGAGAAGTCGAAGCTTCCTTGTCCGGCCGTAGGCGGAGGTGGAGGAGGTGTCACATGGCGCGTAACCCTTGGTTGCATGGGTTCTCCTTGCTGAGCGCACCAAGTCCCGTACATCTCATTGTACGTATCAATGTTGATGGATTTCTTCGGCTTCTTGTCCAGTACGAGGTCGGGAACTCCGGCCTCCTTGCACATGGCCGTGATCAAGTTACCAAAGGCAAGCTTCCGGTTTGCATTACGGCGGCGCTTGAATTCCTCGAAGATGACGACGCCAGGAGTGAGAGGCAAATTATGCAAGAGAGCATGGACTAGGACTCCGTAATAGGACTGAACCTCGGAATCATGTGTGCTAGGGATCAGATTGGCTTGAACAAACTTCAACATCATCCTTGCCTCGAAGGTGAGATCGTTGTGGCGCAAAATCCGGGGTGGTTCATCAGGCAATTCAAAATCCTCCACGGTAATGCCATTCAGTACCTCCATGGGGTAATGATCAGACTCCCGGTCGTAGACATAGAGCTCCGCGGGATCAAATCTCTCGTGGAGTGCAGGCCGGCGGTTTGGATCCCGCGTCAGTGGCCTATCCAACCGCATGATGAAGCTAGTGATGCTCAAAGGAGTAAACTCGACCCCAACACCGCGGACGGGAACCTCACCGGTCCGTTCATTGTAGTCCGTGAAGGCAATGTAGAAATCCTCCACTACTGCTTGGTCCCAATTTGGCATGACCTCGCCATAGTACTTCCAGCCTCGCTCAGTAATGAGCTTGTTGAGCTCTCTGGCACCATCCAACCCGCTCTCACCAGCCGTGAAGCGAATGCTCGTCTCAGAAATGTATGTGTGCTTGTGGGCATGGAAACTCGCTTCGAATTGCCTTGCCCTCCCCGATTGGCGATAATCGCCGGGTGTGGCCGTTTGTTGGGCACTCGAGGTCCCTTCTCCCCTCGATCTCTTGGATCTTCTTGATGCCATTGTACCTAGAATAATCTTATTAGATAACTTCAAGAGACAATGAGACTTAGACTCGACTCCTAGACTCCAATACTCACTCAAGTAATCTCATGGTGAGTTTGAAGGCTTGCTAAAGTTCATACGAACAAATCGAGAAGCTTTAACACTTCGTTACGATAAATCCATACGAATCTAAACCAAGCAAACAAACTCTCCAATTAAATTACCCAACCAATCCAACACATTCTCATGCAATCACAACATCACCATAATCATAACATAACTCAAATTCAAGGCTAACAATCATCAAACAATTACATAGAAAAAATTCGAATCATAACATAACTCAAATTCAAGGCTAACAAATCATCAAACAATTACATAGTAAAAATTCGAGCACTAGAGTTCATCATAAATCAAGAGGAGCAAAATTCGAATTTAGACATCACATCTAGTAAGAAACATGCTCAACAATCATCATCAAACTCTAATTCACCAATGCATAACACAATTGAAGCTAATTAAGATAAAATCCCAAATTCAAGAAAGTTAGGGTTCATGAGAGGTATCTTTGATTCCTTGTTATGGATGCTTCAAACGTGAAATTTGATCGGTTTAGATGATAGAGGAGGTGATGGGCTTTGTAAAATGCACAAGATTACAAGAATTGGTGGAGAATTGAGAGAGATTGAGATTTTTGGGGTGCTAAATCGGCAATGGAGGAAGAAAAACGAAGTGGGGGGGCTTTGAAACACAAGTGTCCCGCTTAGCTTTCTTAAGGAAAGCCAAGCGAAGCGCTTGGGCGTCCCAAGCGAAGCGCTTGGCAAGCGGTCCGCTTGGGAACTCCCAAGCGCTCCACTAGGATTTCCAGTAAGAATTTTCATTCTTACTGGAAATCCAAGCGGACCGCTTGGGCGTGCCAAGCGCTTCGCTTGGATTTTTCAAGCGGTTCGCTTGGGACCTGAAGCTTCCAAATCCATTTTTTTTCGACTTTTGCTAAATTTTCACCCCAAAAACCTTGTCTAAACAACGAAACAAAATTTAAACGTGCTTCTAATCTATATGCAATTACCTACAACCTCGGGTTGCCTCCCGAGAAGCGACTTCGTTTAAAAGTCGTTGGCTCGACTCATCTTAGCTCATGCGGGATCAATTTTGCATCGGGTACTAGACTTCCCCGTCCAAGTGCTCTTCAAAGAACTAAGTCCCTGCACTTCTTGACGAACATAAAGAGGACCAAAGAATCCTACAAGTTCGTTAGTATCAACATAAGCACATGAATTAATTATGGCTCGCAACGTATGTTGCTTGCCATTTACCTCGAAGCTACATGTACGACGGTACATGTCTATCACCATATGTACTTTGTTGATGAAGGCTCTACCCAAAAGAACCACATCCTTGAGCTTTGCGGAGGATGTAGGCATGACGATGAAGTTCGTCTTCACCTCTACACCGGCGACTCTTACCAGTAGATTCTCGATCACACCCAATGGCTTCTTCATAGACCCATCCGCCAATTGCACCATGCACTTCATTGGTCTTAAGCCAGACAAACCCGACTCTTCGTACACGTTCAAAGGTATGACATTCACACCCGCTCCCGTGTCTAGAGTTGCCACTATTCCATCCTTCTTACCCAAGCCGATTTCCAGATCAAAGCTCTCTTGGATAGGCACTTCCACCATATCCACCAACTCATCCTCAGACGATGAGTTTTCATTCACTTCTTCCACTATCGCATCAGATTGTGCGACCACTTTTTCTTCCACAACTACATTAGGAGTCTCAAGCTCCTCACTCACTTTGCAAGTTTCAGTTATCTTGCAACTTGGCACCTCAACTAGTGCATTGTCTCTCACAACCGTGATCTCCACGGGCAAATCAGTCACCACGGTTATGGCCATAGCCTTCTCCGTGTTTCCGGGAAACTTCCCTTGCTCTCTACTAGCCCCACGATCTATCAGCTCTTGCAACTTCTTATGGAGGTTGCTACTACTAGCCTCAAGCTTCTCAAACCGCTGATTGTTAGTAGCTTCATTACGATAGTAATGCTCCATAAACTTATTCGTTTTCAACACAAGATCGTTGAGAAAAGAGACAAGAGGTGAAGGAAGCACCCCTCCACCTTGTGGTCCCGAACTAGCAACCTGAGGCAGAGGTGTAGGATTAGAAGGCGGTGCTCCTTCATACCAATTGTTCCCATAGCTGAGACGACTTCTATCTTGATTAGGCCCATAGGCATTTTGATCCGGGTTATGAAGATAACCACGGTTGCGTTGATTCTGGTACCCACCTCGGGGTCCACGGTTTTGTGGCCTCACATTGCCATAACCTTGCCCGTAGTTCACATCTCCAACTACTCGCTCTCCCTCAGCAGCATATACTTCTTGACGGACATCGTTCGTGATATATTGCTCTCTAGCAAATTCAGAACGGCATAAATAGGTCGGGTGCCCATAGTTCTTGCACACACCACAAACTTCCGTAGAAGGAGAAGGAATGCTTTGCCTCAAAGCTTGCTTCACTTCATGGGCGAACCCATCGAAGGCATTTTGTTCCTCTACTACCTTGGCCTCACCTCTTTGCTCCTTTTGGAGCACACGAGCCCTCACATTCCGGTTTTGGGAATTCCGGTACATCATGTCTAGCTTCACTTGGGCTTGAGAAGGAAGCAACTCCCCCATACTACCTCCACAAATACTATCCACTTGAGATTGAATCTCAGGATGTAAACCATTGTAAAAGAATTGGAGAAGCTGACCTTTATCATACCCGTTATGTGGGCATCGACGATGCAACCCTATGAAACGATCATAGGCCTCGTGGAAAGGCTCATCGTACCTCTGCTCGAAGGAGCTAATTTGGCTCTTCATAGCCATTGTCTTGGAAGCGGGGTAGTAACGCTCCATGAACTTATCGAAACATAGATCCCATGTTGTCAAAGACCCGGCCTCCAAAGTATTGAGCCAAGCCTTTGCACGATCGCCTAGCCCCATAGAAAAGACCTTCAAACGGAGATCATCATCCGTAACACCAACTCCTGGTCGTCCAAGATGGAGAACGAAATTCTCGAGCTCATTCAAGAACCCAATCACGTCCTCATTAGCCATCCCATAGAATTTGGGAAGTTGTTGGAACATGTGATTCTTGATCTCCAAGTTCCTTGTGGCATCATTGAGGACAATTGCTGGTCCTCTAGCCCCAACCGTAGGCTTAGTAAGTGTACGTATGGGCCGCTCCGCCATTTCACCTTCCAAGTAAACAGATTCAAGAATTGACTCCAAAAGATAAGAAGAAGACTCTTCCCGAATATCAGAAGTGGAAGCTCTAGATGCTACTCCTTCAAACTCGAGATTCAAATTCCCCCTTCTCCTTTGAAACAAACGATCGATCTCGTCTACAAAAGGTTCAATAATAGGTCCACCCGTTCGGGTTCTAGGCATGCACTCACCGGAAATACAAAATAGTGAGTATCTCAAGCAAAAAGAAACAAAAACAGAAATGAGACAAAGAAGAGATGTTGGCTGAAAAAACCAAAACAAAAACACAAACCAAAGGAGTTAGGTCCCCGACAACGGCGCCAAATTGATGATGTCGTTTTTCACCAATTAAATTTGTTTAAAAGCCTAAGAACACCTATCACTACACAAACTAGAGTGCAATGGCAAGTTGTCCCCGAGTGTCGTTCTCTAGGGACCTAACGTGGCTTTGTTTGAGGTTTTTGCTAGTAATTTCAGACAACTAGTTCAAATGTTTGTAGAATCGTTTCCTTTGAACAAAGCAACGAGAAATCATATTGTTGTAAATCAAGATTGGAAAACGGTTGGTGGTAGAAATCAAATACACATGCATGGGTTACGAATATGCTCACAAGTTCAGTGCGTAAAACCTTCGATCAAGTCTGCTAAGCAACTCGTCTAGGCAACTTTAAGACACACATCATAAAAGACCACTATCGATACTTTAGAGGTGCTTGTCACCAACACCATTTATCTAGCATGCTGCAAATCTCTAACATACAATCCTATAGCTTTCATTGACCAAGAGTTTGTCACTTTACTCAATTCGAATCTATTTTATAGGCAACTAAGAATCATATGAAGGGAGTTGCAGCAAGATTGAATCACAATCTCATGTAAGCATAAACATAACCCATAGCATGCATATTCTACATTCTACCACCAACACAAAAGATTTAGCTACTCATATTCATCAACATAGACATCAATTCATATGAATAATAATCAGAATACATCATATCAAACTACAAGACAAGAGAGTGATACAAGTTACCACCAAAGTTGTCACTAATCGGTGGAAATCAAAGGAAACCTCTCCGTAGATGATTACAAAGGATGAATTCCAATCAAACCCTTGAATACCAAGCTAAAATACAATGTAATCTGAGTTTTATCTTAGTTTTGGGGCTTAGGAGCTCTCCAAAACGAAGTTACAGGTCAAAAGTTCTTCAAAAAATGACCAAAGATCAGATCTAAGAAGGAAAATCCAAAAACGTAACCGCTGCCAAGCGGACCGCTTGGAGAAACCAAGCGGAGCGCTTGGCAAGCGAAGCGCTTCTGGCACACCAAGCGCTTCGCTTGGCTTCTGTGCTAAAGCTCCTGGAAAATGAAGCGGAGCGCTTCACTATTCCAGGCGCTTAGCTTGGCTCCTAGGAAGATTTTTGTCTTCAAACTCAATCTTTTTGCCCTCGCATGGCCCTCGGGTGCCTTGGACTCATCCTTCTCGATGCTTATTGATGGTCAAACACTTACGAACATGCCACGGAGATTGGGGAACTTCAACGGGGCCATCTTTTCCATCAAAAAGGCTCGTTTTTAGCTCCAAAAACGCCGTTTCGTACCTTAGTGCCTGAAAATGCAGAAAACACAAAACGCGACACTATTCTACAAAACTAACCAAAAAACAAGGCTAGAAGATAGCAAAAGAAGGTAAAAAAGACAAGATGAACGCGTCAAAAATACGTTCATCAAACACATTAGGACCATCCTTAATTGATAAGACAATCCCATGCCTAGCTGGGAGAAAGCCTCTCTTTGAGTCGTCCATCTTATAACGCTTCAGTATTTTGTCGATGTAGGTGGACTGTGTCATTCCTAACATCCTCTTGGATCTATCTCTAAAGATCTTGATCCCTAGGATGTACTTCGCTTCACCCAAGTCCTTCATCGAGAAGGTACTTGATAACCAAACTTTAGTCTCTTCTAGCATAGAGACATTGTTTCCCATGATCAAAATGTCATCTACATAAATGATCATGAAAATGACTCCTTTGTCGTTGTGTCTAGCGTAGACACAGGGATCTTCCTTGCTTCAGATGAAGTCAAACGATTTGACAGCTTCATCAAAGCGGATATTCCAGCTCCTTGACGCTTGCCTTAGCCCATAGATGGATCTTTGTAATTTGCATACAGCAGTTGGCCTGGTTTTACTAATAAAACCTTCCGGTTGTACCATATAGGCCTCTTCCTCAGGGTTGCCATTGAGGAAGGAAGTCTTTACATCCATCTGCCAGATTTCATAATCATAGTAGGCAGCTATCGCAAGTAGAATTCGATTGGACTTCAATTTTGCTACCGGTGAAAAGGTTTCATCGTAATTGATGCCATACCTTTGCGTGTAGCCTTTCGCCAAAAGCCTAGCTTTGTGCGTTTGTACCTTGCCATCGGCATCTGTCTTTCGTTTAAAGACCCATTTGCACCCAATTGGTCTAACCCCTTGGGGCAAGTCTACCAAGTTCCAAACTTGGTTCTGGTACATTGAATCCATTTCTAATTCCATGGCCTCTTGCCATTTGTCTGAGTCAATATCAATTATTTCCTCTTTGTAGGTCTCGGGATCTTCCCGATCTGATGAACCGACATCAAGTTCACTGATGTCTTCTATCATAAGGCTTTGCTTCTGAGGTCCTTTTAGGATCCTCTTCGACCTACGGAGCTCGACTTGTTCTGGTGCTTTTCTTTTCTTGCTTCGTGTAACACGAACATTATCAGCGGGTACTGATGCAGCTGGTCGCTGGGCGCGACCCTGTTCCCTTGCGGGAGGCTGCTCTTGTGCAACTTGTTGCATAGGTTGGTTGACAACGGGTTCTATTTGTAAGAAAATACGGTCAGAGTTACCCCTAGGGTACGCAGCGAAATTTCAAAAAAAATTTTAACATACAGGTTAATTGATTATGCATATGTCGTATATATATAAACACGTCAATTAGAAGACTAACCTTACTTCCAAAGTAGCTTCCAAGTCTTCGTAATAATCCGGTGTATCCTCTCCTTCGTCGAAGTCGAAGATATCTACAATGCTCCTTATATCTGCAAGACAATAAGAGTTAGTTTCCAGCTCCTAGAGCCTCAACCTTGGTATCCACGGATGAACAGCCTATCGGAAGAATGCTAGGATATTCTTTATGTGACCAAGAAGACGGGGCGGCAATTCCCTCCGGTGGTGGCGCGCGCGTGGGTGGCTAAGGGAGGAGGGGAGAGCTTTCATTTTCTCTAAGAAAACTGGGTAGAATAATTGTGTTCAAAACTGTGTTTAAAACTATGTTCAAAACTATGTGTAAAGCTCTCTAATAGTCTACTATATATAGTAGTCTATAGAAGCCTGAAGCACAAGCAACTAGACTTCGTAAAGGAATAAGAATCTAATTCTTATCGCACAAGGAAACCAATATCAAGTCTAGATTCATTCCCAATCAAATTAAAACTCAATCAGGAAAATCTAACTTATCCCTTGGACTTCTAATAGAGGAAGGAGTCGAACTCCTTCCCCTTATCCATCATGCGCGCGCGCGCGCCTTGTCCTACGGGAGGTGGGTCCCACTTTTGGGACCCACTTATATTTCTAAGGCAATCCAAACTCCAAGTAGATTTTGCCCAAGTGCATATGTTAATTCTAAATTAACATATCCTTTCTAATCGAACCTCCATTATATTTCTAAAATATAATCTTTAATTGTATTTACATAAAATACAATTAATTAGCCAATTCAATTAATAATTCCAAATCATTAATTGAGCCACCAAATATTATAATTAATTCCAAATTAATTATAATCCATCAATCACAATTAATTCCAAATTAATTGCGATTCCATCTTCAAGGATATTCTGATAGACTGAATCACCACATAGTGTGACCCATAGGGCCTCACCGTATTAAGCAAGTCCTAGACTAGGCAACATGGAATTCCTAGACGGTTCCATTTGCAATATTAATACGTGAGGACGTTTGAGAGGTTTCTCAAAGCTAACCCTTTCGTTGCGAAGCCTGTTGCGCTCAACGCGGCGATGGTAACGTCCCTTCATCTAACTTGCTCGAATGTATCTAGGATCGATGAAGTGTCTATCCCAATAACACATCCACGGGCTTCTCAGGGAGTTGCTTGGTTAAGATATACTTATGACCATCATAATATATCATTTGCACTGGCCAGTGACTTTAACAACACAACTATGCAGACTATGAGTAGTGCTCTCCTGTGCTACACTTGAGAGATGAATCCTTCACAGAATCACTTATCACCCCCATTTGTATTTAGCCATAATCCTGGATCGTGTCTTAGGTCAGCTGCTTATTCAGAGCTGACATGGACGGGTCCACCAAGGATATGGGGCAACAAATGTGATGATAAAGTCCTGTAAGTACAAAGGACGAATGGCATCACTTCGACAACTCACCGGTTCCCATAGACACGTCGGTGTAGAGTATACATCGATGGGAGTGTCCGGTGGGTACTTCCATTGTTCGATAAAGCTTCTTCGAACAACTATGCGCAGTGATGGGAACGTTTCTCGATTGTCCAACAATCCGTTCCGTGGCCGTGGGATCGGCTCACACTTGCTCCAACAAGTATAACCTCCACGCATACTAGTCTTGTCAGGTTCATTCAGACCCCCACATCCGAGATGAACCACGACTAGGGAGAATTTGGGATAGATGATAACTCACATAGCTCCCATTAACTGTGTGACCGATCATCTATCCGAGGGGACATGTTTAATATCAATACAGACAGTAATAAAGATATGACATGCTGCAGCCTGGTGTAATATAAATATGAAAGTGATACTCAATAGTAAAATGCAACAAACATATATTATATTACGTTGACATGTGTAATAGTACATATATGTCCTCTATAAGGGCACCATGCCCTTAATAAGGACTGTCTCTAGGACATATACACTATCAATCTCCCACTTGGACTAGAGCCAGTCACCTTTATGCCTAATGCCCGGATTAGCATAATGTCTTAAGTGGACTTCCACTGATAAGACCTTAGTGAAAGGATCTGCCACGTTGTCCGTGGTAGAGACACGTTCTATACTAACTTCTCCTCTATCTATAATCTCACGTATAACGTGATATTTTCTAAGTACATGTTTGTTCTTGTTTGTAGATCTAGGCTCCTTAGCTTGAGCGACGGCGCCCGTATTGTCACAATAAATCGTTATTGGACTGGGAGCAGGAACAACCCTCAATTCCTTCAAGAACTCTGAAATCCAGACAGCTTCTTTCGATGCTTCTGATGCTGCAATGTACTCGGCCTCTGTGGATGAGTCAGCAACCGGGGCTTGCTTAGAACTCTTCCAGCAGACAACTCCTCCGTTCAATTTGAATACGTATCCTGTCTGTGACTTAAAGTCATCAGGATCTGATTCAAATCCAGCGTCGACATACCCAGACATCTTTAATTCTGGTTCTCCACCAAACACCAAGAACATCTCTTTAGTCCGTCTAAGATACTTAAAAATGTTCTTCACAGCAGTCCAGTGAGGTACTCCTGGATTCTGTTGGTGTCGACAAGTGATACTAAGCGCATATGCCACATCGGGCCTTGTGGAATTCATTGCATACATTATAGACCCTACTGCCGAAGCATAGGGCACACGACTCATTGCATTTCTTTCTTCATCAGTTTTGGGACCATCCTTAACTGATAAGACAATCCCATGCCTAGCTGGGAGAAAGCCTCTCTTTGAGTCGTCCATCTTATAACGCTTCAGTATTTTGTCGATGTAGGTGGACTGTGTCATTCCCAACACCCTCTTGGATCTATCTCTAAAGATCTTGATCCCTAGGATGTAGTTCGCTTCACCCAAGTCCTTCATCGAGAAGGTACTTGATAACTAAACTTTAGTCTCTTCTAGCATAGAGACATTGTTTCCCATAATCAAAATGTCATCTACATAAATGATCATGAAAACAACTCCTTTGTCGCTGTGTCTCGCGTAGACACAGGGATCTTCCTTGCTTCTGATGAAGTCAAATGATTTGACAGCTTCATCAAAGCGGATATTCCAGCTCCCTAGGTTGCCATTGAGGAAGGCTGTCTTTACATCCATCTGGCAGATTTCATAATCATAGTAGGCAGCTATCGCAAGTAGAATTTGAATGACTTCAATTTTGCTACCGGTGAAAAGGTTTCATCGTAATCGATGCCATACCTTTGCGTGTAGCCTTTCGGCACAAGCCCAGCTTTGTGCGTTTGTACCTTGCCATCGGCATCTGTCTTTTGTTTAAAGACCCATTTGCACCCAATTGGTCTAACCCCTTGGGGCAAGTCTACCAAGTTCCAAACTTGGTTCTGGAACATTGAATCCATTTCTAATTCCATGGCCTCTTGCCATTTGTCTGAGTCAATATCAATTATTGCCTCTTTGTAGGTCTCGGGATCTTCCCGATCTGATAAACCGACATCAAGTTCACTGATGTCTTCTATCATAAGGCTGTGCTTCTGAGGTCCTCTTAGGATCCTCTTCGACCTACGGAGCTCGAATTGTTCTGGTGCTTTTCTTTTCTGGCTTCGTGTAACACGAACATTATCAGTGGGTACTGATGCAGCTGGTCGTTGGGCGCGACCCTGTTCCCTTGCGGGAGGCTGCTCTTGTACAACTTGTTGCACAGCTTGGTTGACAACGGGTTCTATTTGTGTGGTTTCAACTGTTGATCTAATCACAGGACTCCCACTGACTATGACATGCATAGCAAGTGTCATATCATCACCCTTATCCGTTTCGAAAGCTCCCACTGAACTTGAGTCCAAATCAGAAGATTTAGAGACCTCATGTTCGCGCGTGTCAAAGTCTTGAATTTCTTCAAGTTCTATCATGTCATCTAACCTCTCTTCTTCGAGGTATTCAGCTTCTAAAAACTTCACGTTTCTAGATACGATCACCTTGTGTTCTTCAGCATGATAGAATTCATAGCCTCTTGTCTGACGAGGATAGCCTATGAAATATACTTTGACACCCTTGACATCTAACTTATCAGTGAGCATCAGTTTGACTATCGCAGGACAGCCCCAAGGTCAAAGATAGCCCAGTGAGGGCTTCTTTCCCTTCCATAACTCATAAGGAGTTTTCTCCACTGATTTAGATGGTACACGGTTCAGAATGTAGATTGCAGTTTGTAGTGCATATCCCCACAGATACTTTGGAAGAGTCGAGAATCCAATCATTGATCTTACCATGTCTAACAGGGTTCGATTCCTCCTCTCAGACACACCATTTAATTGTGGTGTTCCAGGAGGAGTCCATTGCGATTGAATTCCATTTTCCTTCAAGTAGTCGATAAATTCTTCACTAAGGTATTCACCTCCTCGATCTGATCGAAGAGTGACTATCCTTAGGTTCAATTCATTCTCGACCTCATTCCTAAACTCCTTGAATTTCCCAAAGGTCTCGGATTTATTCTTCATAAGATAAATATATCCATACCTTGAGAAATCGTCAGTAAAGGTAACGAAGTAAGGATAACCCCCACGCGCATGGACTTTAAAAGGTCCACATACATCGGTATGTATGAGCTCTAAGCAGCGAGTGGCACGAACACCTTGTCCAACAAAAGGTGTGTTCGTCATCTTACCCTTAACACATGATTCACACATACCATATGATTCAAAATCAAATGGTTCTAAGTAGTCCAACTTCCTTAGTCTTTGAATCCGTGTTTCATTGATATGGCCTAGCCGACAATGCCATAGATAAGATGGATTATTCTTCCTACTTGAAGACGGTTGTTTGTTATGTATTTGAAATAAAGGTGGACTACTTTGCAAAATATATAAACCATTCACCAAGCGAGCTTTTCCATAATACTGATCATTTAATGAAAAATAACAAGTATTATTCGCAAATCAAAAGGAAAAACCCATATTGTCTAACAATGGAATGGAAATAATATTTCTGACAATGGATGGAACAAAACAAACATTATCAAGTTCTAAACATTGTCCCGAAGGTAAATCTATCTTGCTGCGTCCAACGCGTTTGGCTTCAACAGGATTGCCGTTCCCAACATGCAAGTCGATTTCACCTTGCTTGACTAGCCTGTGATAAATTAGCCCCTGCACATTATTACAAATGTGTGAGCCACAGGCTGTATCTAATACCCAACCATTGGAGTCAAAAGTAGTCATGTTCATTTCAATAACAAACATACCTGAGCCAGAAGACGGTGGCTTCTTAGCTTGATCTGCCCTAAGCTTAGGGCAATCTTTCTTCCAATGTCCTTTCTGCTTACAGAAAAGATATTCATCTGTGCGCACCCTTCTGCTTCTATTGAACTTCCTTTTCTGGTTCGGATTAGGCTCATCACTCCAAGTGTTAGCCTTGGCTCCCGACTTTTTCTTACCCTTAGCACCTTTGTTTCTCGGGTTTGGGTTAGACGGTTGCCCAACAAGCATGATCGACTTTTCCTTCTTAGGAAGAGTTTGATCATATGTCTTCAGCAGATTATGAAGTTCAGGCAATGTTACGTCCTTCGCATTCATCGTGTAATTAATGATGAACTGCGAATACGAACTCGGCAATGATTGAAGGACAAAGATCACCATGATCTTGTTCTCTAGCTTAACGCCGGCGTCGGCAAGCTTTTCAAAGAGACCAATCATTTTGAGAACATGTTCAGACATGTTCCCTCCTTCACTGAGCTTGCATCTGTGTATCTCTTTGACCAAATCAAATTCAACACTTCTAGCTGTCGTCTTAAAGAGCGACTCAAGATGCTTCAGCATCTCATACGGCAACATGCTTTCATGTTGCCTCTGCAGCTCATTGCTCATTGCCGCCAGTATAATACACTGCGCGGATCTAGCATCCTCAAGATGCTTATCAGACTTTGCCTTGTTGGCTTGATTCCAAGCAGCAACCTGATTGGCAGTCTGATTTTCGGGGCGCACGGGAATGACCTCGTCCAAGACGTACTCAATCTTTCCGTACCTCAGCACCAAACGTATATTTCTGATCCAATCTAGGAAATTTGGTCCGGTCAAAATTTGCTTCTCTAAGACAGCACGGAGCGAGATACTCGCCATTTCTAATATCCTAAGGAGAAATAATATATAACGAAAATAATATGCACAATCAACATAACTAAACAACAAGGTCCTTTAGCTGTTTAGCTCCCACTATTTTCACATATGCTTTCCCCCACAACAAACATACGGGTAATGTCCAACAAGTTAACGTAGTGGACAAGATCCAAATCCATACTATGCTATACTCCAACGGGGGCTGGTCGCATAGCATAATATGACCGGTAGGACTATCCAATTGCGTCACGCAACTCTTGGTTGTTAAATCTAATTTAACCCGATGCCCTACATACTGTACCTATCGAGGTCGCTAGATACAATATGCAGTAAGTCACAACCATAGGCTTACTCTAATCTGACGATCACTGCGAGTCTGTAAGACGAGGTCGCTAATACAAGAAAACGCAATGAAAGTTCAGAATTAAAGCACCCTATGGAAAGCATCTCAGAAATACATACATATATATATTTATGTACTTATATTGGTTGGGGCTTGTAGCTTGAGGGTTGTTATCAGTCATCTACAAACAAATAAGGGCGCCGCCTACCCATCATGCATGAACGGTCTACACGTAATGGATGCCGCCTATCCATTCTAGTTCTAACGCGGTCAAGCACATAATGGGTGCCGCCTACGCATACATAAATATGCGGTCCGACATATAAGAGGGCGCCGCCTACCCTCGCATGCATAGCGGTCGAACGGAAAGTAAAATACTTGGTATTTAAACATGCATTGTCAAACAATAGCATATTGAGCATATGAAACAAGTAGTAGCCTATGTGGATGACAAATGACTTCATAATTTCATTATGAAAATTATAATCCCATACTTATAATCTCTATGAAATAATTGAAAATTTGGACTAGATTGAAAAATCGAAAATTCTATGACCAAGTAGCAATTTTCGAAAACCCGAAGGACTTATTGTATTTTAAAACCTTGGAGGTGTTAAATCTAAAATTCAAAAGTAGAAGGACTAATTTGCAAAAACAATAAATTGATAAATTACAATAAGCCCTTTAACTTTATACTAATTAAATTTAACCCCTCTAGTTAAAAACAATTACAATTAAATCATATTTATATTCCAAATATAAAATTCAATCCTCAAAATTTCAAAATTCGATTTTGGGTCCC
>CM051456.1:64977980-65166466 GCA_028274465.1 Plantago ovata
ATGTTATCTTTCAGAGTTTACAAGAAAATAGCAGAGATAACTAAACAAAATCAGCAAACAAAACTTTAACAAAAACTATTACAGAGAGTTAAGCTCTTCCAGAAGATTTCTCAAAATCTCTCTTACACTCTTCTCAGCAAGTGCAGTAAATTCAACACAGTCCTTTTCGTAGTTTTCCAGAAGCCTACGGACTTGTAGTTGAAGAATTCTTGCATTTTTGCAGGGTATGATGATGCTTTCAGCATTCATTTCATGTAGTTAGTCACACAAAATGCATGCCCCAATTGCTGGCATGGAGAAGCTGTGTGTATCTGAAATGCTTTTAGGTGACTCTTCTTAGCCAGAGAAGATCTTCTTCTTGATCCTTAGCAGTGAGATAGAAGTACTCATAAGAATCAATCCAAGTCTCTTCTTTGTTCTTTGTTACTGGGTCAGAGTAGTAAGCAATGCCAGGTGGTTTGATCAGATTTGTTCTTGTCTATAAGTCTTACAATGGCAATTCTTCTTACTGAGACCTCAAGATTCAACCATCTCCCAGCAATATTTCTTGGGAGGGATTCTTCCCTTTGATTTCTTTGGACTTGAGTTCAATCCATGTTGAACATTTGTTCAATATGGCTGTAGGAAAGAACTCATTCACCAGCAAGTCTTCCAGCTTTAAGATCCAGCAACCATGAATGTTTCTGATTACATTCTGAGTGGTTTCATCATTGCTGGTCTTTGTATATTCGAATGCCGGAGCCAATAGCAATGCTGGCCAGCCTCTTTTCTTCCTGTCTTTGCCTTCTTCTTCTTGATTTAGCATTGTCTTGATCTCTTGCTGAAGAGTCAGAGAGAAATGCTTTGAGTGGCCAGACGGAGTCAAGGCTGTAAGGGTCTAGCTCTTATGGCTTGAGCTATGTTTGATTGTCATCATCTTCATCATCTTCATTCAGATTGTGATGACTTTCAGTATGGAAAAAATCTTGAGTTTCAGCAGCGGTTTTTCTCTTTTTGGTACTTGCTGAATTCAACTCAGATTTCTGCTTGCCTTAGAACTTTGCTCTCTTTCAGCAAGCGGTTCTATGGGCAGTGGCTCATCAACAGCGGGGGGTTTGGTTTCTTTTTCTGGTACTTTTCTTTTCCCCCTTAGACATGGATTGCAACATCGGAGTGATGTGCAGAGAATAGAACTCATTGCAATTTTCAGCAAGAGTGCTTAAGCTGTTATACTTCATGATGATTTGTTGCTGATCAGAAGTCATTTTTGACAACTCTTTTTGAATGCTCACCATGTTCTCTCATGTCTTTTCTCTGTTGCGGCCTTCTCATCCATGAAAGTCTGAGCCTTCACGAGAGCGGTCTTTGCTAGCTTGAGGCTTGACTTACATCTTCTTCATAGCTCTTGTGATAAAGACTGATGTCTTTCTGAGCTATTGTCAAAGTTGTAGTGCGTCTCAGCACTGTAGCCAATATTTTTCCAAAGTCAAGTGGGCTCTCAGCAAGCAATGCCTCATCTTCTGCTTTGCAGGCATCATGGACTTTCTTTAGTGCCAAAATTCTAGGAGTAAACTCCTCAACTCTTGGGAACGGCACTAGATTGTGTGTCAAGGAATGAACTTTTAGTTCTGAAGCAAACTGATCATCCTTTATCAGCAATTCTCCTTTGACCATCGTCTAAATCATTTATGTAATCAGGAGAGGAATTGAACAATTTTGGGTCTCTTTTGGATTGTTCATCCTCATTTTCTGATAAGTCGTCGTCATCCTCAGATTCATCAAGTTCAGCAACCTTGGAACCTAAGTCAGCAGCTTCACTTCCTTTTTGTTGAGTGGTTGCTGATGGCAACGCTTCAGACTCAACAACTGGAGTTTCACCAGTAGTTAGTTTTAATTGAGTAGTTTGCTGAAGGCAACGTTTGAGACTCAATGACTGGAGTTTCGCCAGTAGTAGTTAGTTTTTTAATGAGTTTGAGACTCAATTACTGGAGTTTCGCCAGTAGTAATGGAAGGGAGGGGACTTCCTTTGATCTTACTCCTGAAGATTGACCAATTTCAGATCCTGCGTATGCCTTGCATGGATCAAGACTGTTCTGTAGAGCGCGTTGGTAATCTTCATCCTTTCATCATCATCATCAAGGTTTTCTTCAGAGTAACCTTGGCATCAGAAACTGGACTTTTGCCATTTTTCAAGGCAGCCCTTTTTCTGGCATATTCCTCTTCAGTATCAGCACCTTGCACAGGTGCTTGATTTTCAGCAGCAGCAGGAGGAGGTTGAGATTCTTGCTGAGGTTGTGTTGTTCAGCTTGCTGATTTTTTTGGAGTTTTTCAGCAACTGTCAATTTAATCCTCCAGCATCAGGACTTGGACCTTGATTGTCATCATCATCGTCTTTCTTGTCCTTGGAATCTTTCCCTTCATCATCACTGGATCAGTGGGAATGTTCTCATCTTCTTTCTTCATCATCATCGTCAGAATTACTAGCTCAAGTGCTTGTATAAAGCAACACTTGTCACTTCCTCTTCCTCATGATTTTGTGGGGATCAGCCACCACAGGTACAAATGAACCTTGAGCATCACAGCTTGTTCAGCTGGAGAGGCACTCTTGAATTTTGCCTTCATATTCTCTCTGATTTGAGCAATCAGATTCGAGCTCATTTGCTGAGTGAGAATATGTCATTTCTTCAGGGAGGATGGAGTGGACAAATGTTTCGAGCTTCAGCAGAGAAGATCTCTTTTTTCTCTTGAGATGAAGATGATCAGAGAAGTCCATTCGCCTATATCTTTGCCAGTTGCTGACGGACTTAGCAACTGTGACAAAGTGGTTCTTTTGAAGTTCAAGTACAGTTCCTGAACTTACTTGATGATCTTCAGTGATGATACCACTTCAGTGGTCTCCTTTTGAGCCTGAAAAAAAGACGTTATTTAGATCAGGATTGGTTTGGAAATTGTTTTAGAGTTAAGCTGAAACATGAATTACCTGCTGAGATTCAGCAAGCTCATGTTGTACAATTTCCATTCCTTGAGGAGCTTGAGTAGCATCCTCCATTTGTTCATCCTGAAATAAATTTGAGTTAGATACAAGTACTAAGCTGTCAAACTTAGTTTTATTACAAAAACATTAACTACCTGCTGAGCAGGGAGTGTTGGTTCTGGTGCAGAGGCTTCAGCAACCATCTGACTTGCATCTTGAGAAGTCTGTAGAGATAACATAATATTAGCAAAAGAATAAGTTTCAGAATTTGAAGTTTTACTGATGGTTGAATTAACTACCTGCTGAAGAAGGACAGGTTGTGGCTCAGTCCTTTCAGCATTAACAGTTTCTTCAGCTTCTTGGACTGTTTCTTCAGCAGACTTCTTGTCTTGCTCTATTTGAGAAAGCTGTGCGGTTTCAGCAATCTCCCTTGTCTCTGAAATGACAAGTTGAGCAGAAGCATCTTGACCCTTGAGCTCACTGCTTGTCATGAAGACATCAATGGATTTGTTGGATGATTCTTCAATCTCCAACTCCATTTGTTGGCTTATAGCTTCCAGTACAAGCTGGACTTTGTCGATTGATGTCTTGGGTGAACTTGGGCCAGTATTCTCAGCATCACGAGATGCGTCGTTGAATAGTGCTTCTTGTGTTTCAGCAACTTCTGGAACTGGAACCATTGCTGTCTCAGCAACTGGTCCTTCAGAGCGGGGTTCAGCAACTTGATGAGTTGCTTGTTCAGCAACCATCTTTTCAGCAGCAGCATCAGCAAGTGCCGCTTTTTGCAGATCAGCAGCAATGTCACTTGCTGGTTCCATAGTTGGATCATCTAATTATCTACAATGTAGATATCTGGGACTTCAGTTAAACTTCAATGTTGCTGACATAGGCTTCAGTAATTACCCTTGTCAACATCTACTGGCAAATGCGTTTCAGCATTTGTCTGGGAATTGTCTGAGAGGTCTTGGACAGCAGGAACTGACTTGCGAGCCAGTGTTTTCTTCCTTGTGTTGCTGGTCCGTTTCCTCTTAGGTACGGGTTTGCTGATGACGCTGCAGTCTGAGTGTCATCATCAGCTTTCCTCTTTTTCTTGTTAGATTTCTCCAGTTTTCCCAGAGGCATCAGTAGTTGCATTTTCAGCAACGGCTGTTGTACACGTACCTTGTTGATTATCTACAGCAGTTTCATTTTTGTTACCACACCAACACAGAGTTTCATCTCTAAGTTGCTGAGTGGTAACATCTGCCCAGCTGTTGTATACCTTTCTTGCTGGCTTGTGCTGACAACATTTGCAGCTGTTGTCTTCTTTGATTTTTGAGTTTCTTGCCAGCAGTCTTAGGTACATTCTGCTTGTAGAATGATCTTCCCACATTGCATACATTTCTTGATTGGCAATGGGTTTCTCAGCTGAATCCTGAAATGTTCAAGGATGTAGCATATCTTGATTCCATACATAACTGGAAAGGAAGGTGAGACCTTGTTGTCTTCTACCTTTACCTTAAACTTAGTAACACAATCAACAAGCTGTTGAAAATGTACTTAGCCCAGTTAAGTTCCGTTTTATTTTCATGGATATGCATCAGCAGCGGCATCTTCTCAGGCCTACTTGGTCAATTCCTCCAACTTGGGAGTCAAGAACTTTTATCAGTAGCAGAGCTACTAGACCAAGTGAATGGCAGAGATGCTTTCTCTTAACGTGCTTTGTCCAAGTCACGGGAGCAATCTCGCCTTTCTTCATTTTCTCATTTCTGACGTCACTGTAGAAAGCTTCAATTTCTTCGTCAGTGGCAGTGACGTCATCTTCAGTTCCAGTGGTTGGAATCTGAAATATTTCCGCTAAATCAGTCCATTTCAGGACGATTTGCGTGTTCTGAACTGTAGTAAAGATCACTTTTTCAGTGACTCCTTTACTATCAGTAAGGGACTGGATTTCTGCATTGTTGTAGAATTCCATAGTATCAATCATTCTAACTTGCTTAGTGCGAGCAGATATGAAGTTCATGAGGCCTTGCTGCTTGATAAGCTCAAGCGCCTCTTCATTCTCGTCATCAAGTTCTTGTTCGTAGAAGTACCTAATGTACTTCTCCTTAGCAAAACCTCCCCATTGCATCAACATCTCACACTTTGCAGTGTCAAGATATGACGGAGGCATAGGTTTTTCCGATATTCTATAATTTTTCAACACAACTTTCGTTGTGTTTGTTGCCGGAGTAGTCACCGGAGTAGTGCGTATCTCAGCACTGTCAACCTTAGATGACTTTGAGGACTTAGAAGACTGTCTCTTGGGTGCCATTTCTTTAATAGAGAAGAAAATTGTGTACGAAAAGAGATAGTTGCTTTTGACCGGAGTTACAGTAGATTCAGGCTAAAATTTGCAGAGAAAGGAAATGTGAGTTAAAGAATTTTGTCATTTCTCTAACTCCTTCTTTATATAGTGACTCTGGTGTGTGAGAAACTCAATCGATTTGAGCTCTCAGCAAGGGTAAAACAGAGAAACATAGGCGTTAGTAGAGCCTTTGCATTAAATGCGTAGTGGCCCACTAACTTGAAACCGTCAGAGCACTCTCTCTCTTTGTTTTATTAACCGTTAGATTAGTAACTCCTTTTAATCAATGGCCACGATTGAATTTCATGTCATGATTATTACGAGTTTATCTGTGCCCGATTAACGTCACAAATTGATTTTACCGAGTTTTAAGGGATTAGATTGCTTGCTGAAATAGACAAGAATCTTTTCAGCGAGTTTGAATTATCAACCTAGATAATTGCTGAAAGTTCCCCCTTACTCAGATATCTCATATTTTCATAATTTTTAAAAGATATTTCTGGTTTCCCGTATCAGTAAATTCTTTTGTACTTGAGATATCCTTTGGTAAGATCTGAGAAATGAGTTTTGCTCTTTTTCTGAGTTCCCGTCTCAGAATATTCCCTTGATACTTGAATACCTGTTTTAGTATCTTTGATTGTCTGAATGCCTGTTTCAGCAATCCTTGAGGTTTTTCTCTTACTGAGTGCCTGTCTCAGCAAATGATCAAGTTTCCTAACAAATACCTGTTTTGAAGGAATTACTTGTTGAATGCCTGTTTCAGCAAACATGTAGTGACTTATCATTTCTTAGGAGAAATTAGTAGATGTAGCTTTTAAGTAAGAATACTTTGGCTTGCTGAATACCTATTTCAGCATTCTGCCAAATGTATTCTTTATTGAGGTAGTTCAATCAATCCAAGGTTATACCTTAGCATTGCGAACCTATTATCTGTTAGGGGCTTTGTAAAGATGTCAGCAAGTTGATCATCAGTGCCTACTTTCACAACCTCAATATCTCCTTTTTCCACATGATCTCTAATGAAATGATGTCTAATATCAATGTGCTTAGTCCTTGAGTGAAACTTAGGATTTTGCGTGATTGCAATAGCACTTGTATTATCACAAAAGATTGGTGTTTTCTTTGCAGAAATACCATAATCTCTTAATTGTTGCTGAATCCATAGGATTTGAGCTGTGCATCAACCAGCTGCAATGTATTCAGATTCAGTGGATGAATTGGCAACACAGGTTTGCTTCTTGCTGAACCATGATATTAATCTAGTACCCAAAAACTGACAAGTTCCAGAGGTACTTTTTCTATCAAGAGTTGATCCTCCATGATCAGCATCAGAATAACCAACCAATTCAAGTCCAGAATCTTTAGGATACCATAATCCAACATTGACTATACCTTTGACATATTTCAGTATCTTGATTGCCTTTTTGTAGTGTGATTCTCTTGGATCAGATTGGAATCTTGCACACACACAAACAGCATACTGAATGTCAGGTCTACTTGCTGTTAAATACAACAAGGAACCAATGAGCTTCCTATACTTGTGTTCTTCAACACTTTTATCTTCCTTAGTATAGCCCAATTTGGTACCAACACTCATAGGGATCTTTTCAGGTTTCTCATCCTCTTTGATCCTAAACTTTATGAGCATTTCTTTCACATACTTTGCTTGATTTATGAATATTCCATCTTTGAGTTGCTTGACTTGCAATCCTAGGAAATAATTCAATTTTCCCATCATACTCATTTCAAACTTATTTGTCATGAGTTTGGCAAAATCATCACAAAGTTGCTTGTCCTTAGATCCAAAAATTATGTCATCCACATAAATTTGAACTAAGAGTATTTTACCATCATGGTTCATGGTAAATAAGGTTTTGTCAACTTCACCTTTCTTGAAACCATTTTCCAGCAAGAACTTAGCCAAGGTATCATACCATGCTCTTGGTGCTTGCTTTAGACCATATACAGCTTTCTGAAGCTTGTATACCATCTTGATTTCTGAGGGAAGTTCAAAGCCAGGGGGTTGTTCTAGGTAGACTTCTTCAGCGAGTTCACCATTCAAGAATGCACTTTTAACATCCATTTGGTAAACGATGAAGTCATTGTGAGCAACAAAGGCCAAGAAAAGCCTAATTGCATCCAATCTTGCAACTGGTGCATAAGACTCATCATAGTCCAATCCTTCAGTCTGATAGTAACCTTGAGCAACTAAACGTGCTTTATTTCTTGTTACTTCACCAGACTCACTCAGCTTGTTTCTGAACACCCACTTTGTACCAATAGCTTTCTTGTCTTCAGCAAGTGGTACAAGTTTCCAGACTTTGTTTCTTTCAAATTGATCCAGTTCTTCTTGCATTGGCTTTATCCATTCAGAATGCTTTAAAGCTTCTTCTATGGTTTTAGGTTCAATTTCTGAAACAAAGCAAGAGAACAATGATTCTACTTCTACGACAATTGCTTCTTCAGCAAGTCCATGAGTAGCTTTGGATCTAGTCACTTGGCGTTTATTAATATCGCCAATCATATCCGTAGAGGGATGATCTCTAATCCATTTATTAACAGGTTTTCTGCTTGTTGGATCAGGATATGTTTGCTCATCAGCATGTGACTCTTTAGTATGTACTTGTTCAGTACTACTGGGTATTTGTGTCTCTGGTGAGATTTGTTCATCAGCAACTGCTTGTCCAGTATTGCTTGATTGAGGTAGTTCATCAGCAGGCATTGGAGATTGCGTAATTTCAGCAACTTCCGGAGCAACCGCGTCTTTTGCTGGAAATTCTTTGTCGTGAACTATATTTATCTTGACATGACTAGGGGGAGGAGAGTCATTGTCAGAATCATCATTTAGTTCAATTGACTTGATTTGCCTAGCATTAGATTCAGTTCTTTGCTCATGTATGATTAACTTTTTCATACATTCTGATATTTCTTCTTCAGCAGGCACTCCTTGTGACTTTTCGTAGAATACAACATGCACTGATTCTTCAATCTTTTGTGCCTTTTTGTTGTAAACTCTATAAGCTTTACTATGCAAGGAGTAGCCGAGAAATATCGCTTCGTCTGCCTTTGGTTGAAATGTTCGTAGGTAATCTCTACCATTGTTAAGAACGAAACACTTGCAACCAAATACTCTTAGATGAGTGATGTTAGGAGGTCTTCCAACAAACAATTCATAAGAAGTTTTGTTGTATTCCTTAGTAATCAAACATCTGTTTTGAGTATAACAGGCGGTATTAATCGCTTCAACCCAATAAACCTCACTTATTTCAGTGTCAGCAAGCATTGTTCTTGCGGCTTCGTTCAGGGTACGATTCTTCCGTTCAGCAACACCGTTTTGCTGTGGTGTTCTTACTGAGGATAACTGATGTTGTATTCCTTTTGAGGTACAATATTCAGTTATGTACTGGTTTACGAACTCAGTACCATGGTCTGTCCTTATGACTTTTACCTTGTCATTTTTCATGACTTCAAGCTTATACAACAAGTTAGGTATTTCAGTCTTGGTTTCAGATTTGTGCTTGATGAACACTGCCCAAGTGAATCTTGAATAGTCATCTACCACGACTAGACCATACTTCTTACCAGCATAGCTTGTTGAAGAAGATTCAAACAAGTCCATGTGCAAGAGTTGTAAAGGTTTTGTAGTTGACGGTACTGCCTTGTTCTTGAAAGAAGATTTGGTTTGCTTTCCTTGCTGACATGCATTGCAAACACCATCCTTCTTAAAAGTAACCCTAGGTATCCAACTACAAGTGCCTTTTTAGACAGCTTATTCAGCGTCTTGAAGTTTAGATGACTTGTTCGTTTATGCCATAACCATGCTTTTTCAGCAAGGCAATCATGATCTGAGACAAGGCATTTTTCAACAATTGCCGAAGACCAATCAACGGTGTACAAGCCTCCTGATCTTCTTGCAATCATTATTACCTTTTTAGTCTCGAAATCTATAAGTTTACATTCATCACTTTTGATTTTGATGAAGTATCCTTTGTCAGCAAACTGACTCATGCTGAAAAGGTTAAACTTAAGATTTTTTACATAAAGAACTCCAGTAATGGTTATGCATCCTAACTTCACGTCACCATAGCCTTTTGTTCAACCGGAGCCTCCACCAGCAAACCTTATTGTTGGACCTTTAGACCACCGTCTATAGTTTATAAGGTTATTCTTGTTGCCCGTCATGTGCTTTCCACAACCACTATCAAAGTGCCAGATTGCATCGTTTGTCTGCACAATCAAGAGCAAACAAGTTAATTATCCAATAATGGATGTCCATTAACATGTTCAAGAATGCGTCCAGTGGAAACCCAAGTCTTAAGTTTTTCAACTTTGACTTGTTTTCTACTTGCTGAGGAACTAGGAGGTTTTGAGCTGAAAGACTTTTGACTCGTGCTGGTCAAATCCACTTTCTGATGTGGTGTCTTGCTCGGTTGACCTTTTTGCTGAACATACTTTTCAGTAAGTTCTTTTCTAGTAAGGTTCCTTCTAGCCCTAGCATTAAGAGTCTTTCCAGAACTCTTAGGCTTGATTTTCTTCATCTCTTTGAAGTATCTTTGCTGACTTTGCTTATACTCATGAAAAAGTGGACTTTGCTTGGTTTTGAAACCGAGTCCACTTTTCGGAGAATGCTGAGCTTTTGTGTCAGCAACCTTACTTGATTCAGGTTTGTCAGCAAAGGTCTTCTGATTACTTTTATTAATCTTGCCTTTAGACTTAACAACTTGCTTTTCAGCAACTTGTTTGGCGGGATGCTTCATAACATCCTTCTTCTTTCCAGTTTGCTTCTCAGCAACCTGTTTTCCTTTTAAAGTCTTGTTACTTTGAGTAGCAACAGCGGGCTTTATGGTCATAGGTACTTGATTGCATGTTTCAGCAACCTTAAATTGACCAAACTGATAGAGTTCTGGTAGACCACTATCAGTAGCACGTACAAAGGAGATTGGTGATTTATCTTTACTCAAGATTTCTACGTCATCACCTTCATACATTGCACCTAAATCTTCTTTCTGAGATGGATCTCTCAAGTAAGAGTTTAGTTCAGTCAGCGTATTACTTGTGTCCACATAACATTTGAAATTGATTTTCATCTTTTTTATCTCTTGGATTTCAGCAAGTAACTTTAGAATTGAGGACTGATATTCTTTCAATTCTAATGCCATTTGAGAATTCTTCTCTGTAGCTTCAGCAATCAACTTCTTAAGACGCCTTATTTCAGCATCCTTCTCTTCTGTCTCTTCCTTCAGCAAGACATACTTTTCAGTAGTCTGCTTGGTCAGAGTTTCAGCAATCTGTAGTTTCTCTTGCTGTCTGCTCAGAGTTTTCTCAAATCTTTCGATTTCTCCTTGAATCTTGTCAAGGTCAATCTTCTCTTCACTTTCTGAGTCTGAGTCAGAGGTAGGGTTGTTTACCTGACCGGCCATGAGGCAGAACTCGTAGTTTGACACATCTGGATAAGCTTCCATAGCTATTCCACAAACTTCTTTGCCAATCTCCACGTCTAGAGTGGCTTCTTCATCGTCAGTGTCTGAACTTTCATCCTCACTGTCTTCGGAGCTTGTATCAATACACAATGCATCAATTTTTGCTTGAAGCTTCTTCTTTTCTTCAGCAATAAAAGCTCTTTTGAACTTCTTCTTCTTTTCAGCAGATTTGCCTTTCAGCAAAGGGCAATTACCTTTGAATTGTCCAGGCTTTTTGCAGTAAAAGCATAGATCATTTCCAACTGTTGGTTCTTCTGATGAAGTAGCTTGCTGAGCTTGCTTGTTCAGCGAGCTAGTCTCATTCTTGTACTTATGGTAGTTGTTACCAAGATGCTTTTTCAGCTTCTCTTTTGCTTTTCGCCTTTCAAGTTCTTTGTTGATAAATTTCTTCATGTTTTTGACAACCAAAGAGTTTTCATCAGTAGGCTCTTTTTCATTCTTCTTTTCAGAAGATGACGGCTTTGCAGCAAGAGCAATGTTTTGCGACTTTTCAGCAAATACATTTTCTCTTTGCTTTGTCTCATAGTTGACAGTAGCAAGATGAGAGAACAACTTGTTGGTGTAATGTCTGGCATTCCTTGATTGTAATAGAAATTCTGAGTGTGGATCCATTCTTGATTCAGACTTCTGATGATAGTTTTCACTTTCTCAGAATCTAAGTAAAGGTTTCCAACACCCAAGGCTGCCATTTCACTAACAAGAGTTGTGAATCTGAAATCCAAGTCTTCCAGTGACTCGTTTGTACCTTGCTTAAAGTTTTGAAACTTTAATGTAAGTACTTCAAGTTTTTTTTCCTTGGTTTTGTCAGATCCAGCACAAAGATCTTGAACCATTTTCAAAGCTTCCTTTGCAGTCTTAGCACCCCACAGTTTGCACTTTATGGTATCCGAAGTTGATCGAATGATGATATTTCTTGCTTGGACATCAAGACGGAATCTCTTAGCTTTGTCAGAAGTCCATTCCTCTCTTGGTTTTGGCACAACCATATCCGATGGTTCGCCTAAGATAGTTTCCTTTCCAGCTTCAGTGGTTTTGTGAGGGAAACTCCTTTCAACCTTAGTGATCTTGATAGGTCCATCATTAATGACGGTGACCATCTCATCACTAATGGCCTCAAGATGTAGCATCATGTTGTTTCGCCATTTTTCGTAATTTTCCAGCTTCAGCAAGGGAGCATCTCCTAAAGACGGATGTCAGCAAAGCACTACCAAACTGATCAAGTGAGAGTGATTTACGGAAAGCACCTAAGGGGATCTAGGTTCAGTGCTGAAGGTTAAAGAACCTCCAGCTCTGATACCACTTGTTGGTCCCTTTAAACAACAAGAAAAGAATAGAGGGGGGGTGAATAGTCTTTTCAAACTTTCGTCGTTTAAAACTTTCTCAGCAAGTATTTATTACTTTTCATTAATGAGTTTGCTGATACTTAACTTTCTCAGCAAGCGTAAGTTACTTTTCAGTAACTAGGTTACTGAAAGCGGAAGTCTTTGATACAATAAGTGCTCTTTCAGTAAATGAAGGTTTCAGCAAGTGATGTGAGTGACTGTGTACAGACATATATGATTTGTTAAAAACTAAGTACAGTAAGTAAATCACACAAACACTTTTATAGTGGTATCTGAGAGTGGCGTAATCTCTCAACTAATCCACTTTGTCCTTTCTAGGACTGAATCCACTAAGATATGATTGAGGTTCCTTACAACTCCTATCTAGAGTGATTCAAACAGAAACCAAAGCACACTTGCTTCGTCTCCAACCTAATCTAGAGAACGCAACCTTGTTCTCCACCAAACTTGGTACTTTTAATCAGCAAAACTATGCTCGATTAAGTTCCCCCTGAATATCACGCCTGAAAGGGTGTATTTTCAGTTAGAGAGTTTTGGGGTGAGATAACTTAATTATAACTTATTCAGTTACAACAAGTAATCTAAGAAACAAAACTTTGAATACTTTGCAGTAAACAAGTTTGATTGTTTCTGGTGTCAAGACTTGTTCTTGTTCAAAAGAAAGAAGGAACACTTAACTAATTTCTTAGTCGTGTAAATTCTACTTCTTCACAAGTAGCTTTCTCAATCTTTAAGTCTTGGAACGGATCAATGGCAGTATAAAGAGTTTGAAGGTATGTGAGTTTAAGCACAAGTGAGAGTTTGATCACGTTGTTGACACACTTCAACTCTTTGCCAGATGACCTCTATTTATAGTGAAAATAAGGAGCCGTTTGAATTTTAAATTCCAAGGCTTTTGATCCTTAAGATGTCACTATCTTGCTTTTGTACTTTCAGCAGCGTCCTTGTTTGTCTTCTAGTCTTCATGTCCTTCGCGTGCAAGCTTTGCATTTAATGCTTATTTGAATAGAATTCAAACAGTAACATTGGAGCGCAAATGTAAGTACTTTCAGCAACAGGTCACATATGTTCCTTCAGCAAGTGGTCAGTCTTAGCTTCAGCAAGCACAACCTACTCTGTCTTTCAGATTTTCACTTATGCAATGCTGTTGCTGAAGTTTCCACTTTCTGAGCAACATGTGTCTTTATAGATACCAGTCTTAAGAAATCTTCTAGTCTTCAAATCTTCGAATTCTTCAAGTCTTCAGATCTTCAATATTTTCAAGATTCTGAGCGGTTTCTAAATGCTTCAATAGTTTGTTTGTAAAAACAAAGTACATCGTCAGCAACTGCTTCAATAGGTTATTTTCTTTTTCAGAAAACAAGATACATCATAAGCAGTAAAAACCAACCTATCTAGCACCTAATCTAAGTCTTCAGCAAACGTTCCTCTTTTACAATGTCCTTCAAATTCTAAATTCCTATGGACCTTAAGAGTACTAGTTACTGGACTTTCCTTAATGTAGCATGGTTAATTGCGCATCAAAATTACAAGTTTCCTAACAACACCGTATCAGACAACTCTCCATTCGGAGAGGATATTATCGCAAGGTTTCCACCCAAACGCTCGATCAGAACAAACACCAAAAGACAGGTTTTGACATGTATTTTGAAAGCCTCCTATCTATACTAATACTTGGTTAAGGTTGTCAGACTTAGTGCAAGTAGTACTTGATAATTGTAAATATCGAATCGATGATCTTGAATTGTCCTAGTGTTTCTAACACATTTATACGACGATATTTGGCTTAGTCGGATCAAAGAATCGAATAAAACAATGCTACAAGTAAAAGATTCAGAAACTCAATCATGCACAGTACGAACCCTAGCTAAGAATTTACATACTATCACCAACTAGAAATTTAGCTACTCATATCAAAATCGAAATCAACAATAGCAATCATAATAATCATAGATGAAAACATGTTTAATTGAAAGATAGAGTGCAGAAAATAGTGAGATACAAAGTTACCACCGAGGGTTGTCACGCAGGCGGCATATATATATATATATACATATATATATATATATATACATATATATATATGTATATATATATATATATATATATATATATATATATATATATATATACATATATATATATGTATATACATATATATACATATATATAGTATATATATATATATATATATATATATATATGTATATATATATATATATCTATACATACATATATATATATATATGTATATATATATGTATATGTATACATATATATATATATATATATGTATACATATACATATATATACATATATATATATATATATATATATATATATATATATATATATATATATATATATATATATATATATATATGTATGTATATATATAGATATATATATATATATATATAAAATTTTTTTTTTGAAAAATATAAATTCTAAATTTATATAAAACAAAACTTTCGAAAATCGAATTAATCATAGAATCAATTGCATCCACATAAACTACATAATCACATAACATATATACGTATATACATAATCAATTAACTTGGCTCTGATACCACTGTAAGAGAATATGGTCAGAGTTACCCCTAGGGTACGCAGCGGAATTTCAAAATTTTCTTAACATGCAGGTTAATTGATCATGTATATAACGTATATAATAAACACATTAATCAGAAGACGTACAATACTCCAAAAGCAAGAATAGATATTGAATCGATATGTCAATCGATGAAGTCTTCGTAATAGTCCGGTGAATCTTCTCCTTCGTCGAAGTCGAAGATATCTGCAATAATTTGATTATCTGCAAGACAATAAAAGTTAGTTTCCAGCTCTTTGAACCTCAACCTTGGTATCCACGGATGAACAACTTATCAGAAAGAATGCTAGGATATTCTTTATGTGGCCAAGAAGATGGGCGGCAATTTTCCTCCGGTTGGAAGGTGGCGCGCGCGGCTAGAGGTGTAGGGGAGGAGAGCTTTTATTTTCTCTAAGAAAACTGGTAGAATAATTCTCTAAGAATTCGGTTAATCAGAATGATCTGCAATCAACCATGTTAAAAGCTCTCTAATAGTCTACTATATATAGTAGTCAATAGAAGCCTAAAGAAGAATCAATTAGACTTCATAAAGGAATAAGAATCTAATTCTTATTGAACAAGGAAACCAATTTAAGTCTAGATTCATTCCCAATCAAATTAAAGCTCAATCAGATAAATCTAACTTATCCCTTGACTTCTAATATGGGAAGGAGTCGAACTCCTCCCCATACTACTACTGGTCGCGCGGCTATACAAGGGGATTTGGTGGGTCTCGATTTCGGGACCCACTTATAATTCTAAGATAATTCAAACTCCAAGTAGATTTTGCCCATGTGCATATATTAATTCCAAATTAACATATCCTTTTAAATCAAACCTCTATTATATTTCTAAAATATAATCTTTAATTGTATTTACATAAAATACAATTAATCAGTCAATTCAATTAATAATTCCAAATTATTAATTGAGCCACAAATAATTATAATTAATTCCAAATCAATTATAATTCATCAATCACAATTAATTCTAAATTAATTGCGATTCAATCTTCAAGGATATTCGGATAAGCTGAATCACCACATAGTGTGACCCATAGGGCCTCAATGTATTAAGCAAGTGCTACACTAGGCAACATGGAATTCCTAGACGGTTCCATTTGCAATATTAATACATGAGGACGTTTGAGAGGTTTCTCAAAGCAAACCCTTTCGTTGTGAAGTCTGTTGCGCTCAATGCGGCGATGGTAACGTCCCTTCATCTGACTGACTCGAATGCATCTAGTATCGATGAAGTGTCTCTCCCAATAATACATCCACGGACATCTTCAGTGAGTTGCTTGGTGAATCCAATATCTATTATGACTATCATAATAATATTGATACGCTGGCCAGCGGTTTGACCAATCACAACTTTGAACGACTATGAGCAGTGCTCTCTTGTGCTACACATGAGAGATGAATCCTTCACAGAATCACTTATCATCCCCATTTGTATGTAGCCATAAGCCTTGATCGTGTCTTGGGTCAACTGCTTATTCAGAGCTGACATCGACGGGTCCACCAAGGATATGGGGCAACAAATGTGATGATAAAGTCCTGTAAGTCCAAAGGACGACTGACATCACTTCGACAACTTTCCTGTTCCCATAGACACTTCGGTGTAGAGTATACATTGATGTGAGTTTCCGGTGGGTACTTCCATTGTTCGGTAATCACCCTTCGAACAACTATGCCGAGTTATGGGAACATTTCTTGATTGTTCAACAATCCGTTCCGTGGCCGTGGGATCGGCTCACACTTGCTCTAACAACTATAACCTCCACGCATACTAGTCTCACCTGGTTCATTCAGACCCCTACATCCGAGATGAACCTCGACTAGGGAGAGTTTGGGATAGATGATAACTCACATAGCTCCCACTATCTGTGTGATCGGTCATCTATCCGAGGGGACATGTTTGATATCAATACAGACAGGAATAGAGATATGACATGTTGTATGCCTGTTGTAATATAAATATGAAAGCGATACTCAATAGTCAAACAAGCAAACATATATTATATTACGTTGACCTGTGTAATAGTTCATATATGCCCTTAATAAAGGCTGTATGCCCTTAATAAAGACTGTCTCTAGGACATATACACTATCAAAAATGAGAAAAAGCCTGTAATAAGCTCTTCACACCTATCTAGCATAGAAGAAGGTAGGCTAGTCCAAGTTTTGAAAGACAATTCTGCAGCCATAGGATGGGGAATCAGCGATATAAAGGGGATTAGCCCTACACGGTGTGTGCACAATATCACTCTAGAACAAGATGCCAAAGCCATTAGGCAACCTCAGCGTAGGATAAACCCGGCCATGCAAGAAGTAGTGAAAAAAGAGGTGATTAAGCTGCTAGAAGCCGATATGATCTATCCCATGCCTGATAGTAGGTGGGTAAGCATGTACATGTTGTACCTAAGAAATCTGGGATTACAGTAAAGGAGAATGAGAAGGGAGAGCTTGTGCCAGTTAGGAAAACCACAGGTTGGCGGATGTACATTGATTATAGGAGATTAAATGCCACCACAAAGAAAGACCATTTTCCTCTCCCATTTATTGATGACATGTTGAACCGCCTCGCAGGGCGGAAATTTTATTGTTTCCTTGATGGCTTGTCAGGTTTCTATCAAATTCTGATTGCGCCAGAGGACCAGGAGAAGACGACATTCACTTGCCCTTTCGGAATGTTTGCTTACAGCAGAATGCCATTTGGGCTATGTAACGCCCCGCCACTTTCCAAAGGTGCATGCTTTCTGTCTTTTCTGATATGGTGACTAAGTTTGTTGAGGTTTTCATGGATGATTTTTCCCTTTTTGGTGATTCGTTTGATGAATGCTTGCATAGATTAGATCTTGTTCTATAAAGATGTATCGAATGCAATTTAACTCTAAGTTGGGAGAAAAGTCATTACATGGTTAGGGAAGGCATTGTTCTAGGACATGTGGTCTCCGATAGGCACTACAAGAAAACAGCCTTTTAGCGACGGATGGATAGAAACGGATACCATCCGTTGCTATTTAGCGACGGATCGCTACTTCTAGCGACGGATAATGATGAACTGCGCTCTATGCTCAGTTGGTGTCCAGAAAGATCGAGTTCGTGTTCTAATTAACGACGGATTAATATTATCCGTCGCTAAATCTGTTGACCAGGCGTTTTTTTAGTTAAAAGAAAATTGAAAAAAATAAATAAAATTTCACTTAGCGACGGATTACGTTATCCGTCGCTAAGTCCTCATATACAGACGAGCGACCTTCCATCTTCCCCATTTCTGCTCTTTCTCTCTTTTCCTCTTGTTTTTCTTCTTCGACTTCATCAAGCCATCTCCAAACTCATCCAATTCATTCAAATTTGATCTCAAATCAAACCCTATCCTACAAGGAGTTCGAATCCCTAATTAATTTGGAGGTTTTTCGTCAATTTGAAAGGTAATTAACAAAAACCCTAAATTTTGGGGTTTTTTGATTGTGATTTTCGATTTTGATTTTGATTTGAATTTTCGATTTTGATTTTGATTTTGATTTTGATTGAATTTGTTCTATGTTTATTGGAGGCTAGGTACGACTAGCAAGACACCTCCACCTTCACCGCCACCGCACCGTCGGATCAATTTGAAAGGTTAGTTTTCCTATACTTTTAATTTCAGTTTATTAATTTTGATTTACTGTATGTTAATTTTCATTTAGGGTTTAGGGTTTCTTGACTTTTAATTTTTATTTAGGGTTTAGGGTAGTTCGAACCCCTAATTAGGTTTCTGGAAACTGTATGTTAATTTTTATTTAGGGTTTAGGGTTTCTTGGCTTTTAATTTTTATTTAGGGTTTAGGGTAGTTCGAATCCCTAATTAGGTTTCTGGAAATGAAATGCTTACTGCTTATTGTAACTCAGTTCTTAATTTAACTCAATTCTGGAAATGCTTAATAATTAACTCAATAAGCAAAAAGAAAAAAACATGATTAACTAACTGAGAAAGATAGAAAATATAAAAAGTCGAATTTTTATTAATAATATGGATTACATATAAAAGTTTGATCCATCAATAGGTAATTCTAGTCACTCTTCATCCCCTCGTCCTCGTCCTCGTCCTCATGTAGGAGCGACCATTCGATGACATCTTTTGGTTCCAAAAGTTGTTGAAATATCTTGCAGAAGACTCCTTGGTCTTCAAAGTGCTCAACCTCCTTGTGCTCACAAGGGGGAGGAGTAGAAGATTTGGGGGGACATGGAGGAAATGCCTCTTGGAGAGCTTCCTTCATTTCAACCAATATTTCGGGATCAACTTGTGGTGGGGGAGAAGGTGGGGGGGGAGGGGAATGTGGGGGTGTTTCTTCAGACCTGAATTTGTTAGGGTTTTCCATATTTGTGTGAGAATATGTTAAAATTAAGTGACTTCTTATAGTTGGTGTTGGGAATTCTAGAGGACAAATACACTTTATTGTTAATGTATTAATGTACACATTCATGTAGCTACATTCATGTATAGGGAAAAATTTATGAGGCATACATTTATGTAATGACTTTTAGGATTTTCGAAATTAAAAGATTTTTTGTAATATCTAATCATTTTATAAAGTGTGATGATGATATACGTATATTAGTTCCGATGTGTTGGTTTAGGCTTACCTTGGGTCATAACTAATAGTCTACGTTTATTGAGGATCAGTAAGCGTTTTATTGGTTTTAACCCAATGGTAAGCCTTACCGACATTTAATCGAAGTGATTGTATTTAACTGAACACACCATCATAGTAATATGGTTTACATGCATAAAAAATACAAATACACTGTCCTTCGGACACACCATCACTTCCATATATATAGATTGATGAATGGTATGGTACTTGGCCTGGGCTTGTGAATGATTGTAGTATGTTGGTACCGTAACAACAACATTTCTAATGTCGTTGTTACTATACCAGCGCATTTCAGCCATTCTCAAAGTTTAGTTCAATATCGTAATCATGTAAACCCTCTATTCTTAATAAGTTGTATATACATAAATGTAGTATGTGAGCAAGAAATGTGTCTGGATGTTTAGGAGTTTGAAGTCTCCATCTTTAGTCAGTAACTAAAGATGGATATTTCAAGATCCTAAACATCCAGACATCCTTTCGTGTTCACATATAACGAAGGATTTGTCTAAACACATCTTGTATTTGTCTAAACACATCTTGTATTTGTCTAAACACATTAAGAGTTTGTATTTTAGTGTTTTGTATTTGAGTGTGATGATGCTATATGTATATTAGTTTCCATGGATCAAGAACAGAAACCGGGCGGCCCTCGACGGATCAATGGGCTTCCAGTATTGTCCACCAACGGATCTAAGTAAGTTCTTAATAAATTGGTATTTAATTGTTCTTGTATATATAGTTGTCGGTACTCCAACTTTTAATCTTTCAGAATGTGTGACAGGTTTCAACCTACTATAGCTTCTAGAAGGATTTCAATGCTCATGAAAAGAGAGTTCTTTACGCCTCCTGGGAGTGGCGGAGAAAGGTGGGCTACGGTTCCTCGGCCGGTGAAAGGAGCACTTGTGGGAAGAATTCCAGGTACTTTACTATCTTTACTTGAATATTTCTATATTGGATTCTTGGGGCATTGCCTTAATTATATACGTGTACGTACATTATTTATTTATCTGTTATTAGGGCATTGCCTATATTATCTATTCTTGGGGCATTGCCTATAGTATCTATTCCTGGGGCATTGCCTATAGTATCTATTCTTGGGCATTGCCTTTACTGTACATATGTGTACGCACATTATTTGTTCTTGTGGGACACTGATGTGGGATTTTTTGTGGGATTGTTGTGTTGCAAAAATACTACTTTGTCCCTCCTGCCAATGCGGAGGAGATATTGAGGGTATTCAACATTTCGGCTGAAAAGACTCACAGGCATTCGATTTATTATGCCAAGGCAAAGTACTTTCGGCATAAAGAATGGGTTCGGTACTTCAATCCGGACCATCGGGATCTGCGGGTGGAATCGTGGCAGAACCATGTGACCCGTGAGCAGGCACATAACGATGGGGCATTGCAGGCTGAAGGGGTCGGTTGGTTAGTGGAGAGCCCGTAGGATTAGTACTTTTTAGGATTGTTATTCTTTATCCGTACATTTTAGGATTTTCGTTTATTTTAATGATTATCTTCGTACCTTTTAGTTTCTTTGTACGTACACTTTAAGTTTTTTTTATTGAAATTTCGATTATCGTAAAATGAATCAATCGTATATATTTTGTTAGCGTACTCAATTTTGAGTTAAAATAACAATTTTTAACATAAATTCAATAAAATAAAAAATCAATTTAAAAAAAAATCAGAGAAGTTAGCGACGGATTAGTTGATCCGTCGCCAAATTCCCCTCGCAAGGGAATGAGACGTGTCCCTTAGCTTTAGAGACGGATAACATAATCCGTCGCTATATATAGATACGGATAAAGTCATCCGTCTCTATGTTGGTCAACGACATCATAGCGACGGATAAACTAAACCGTCGCTAACTATAGCGACGGATAATATTAACCGTCTCTTTGTTTTTTAGCGACGCCACTTTTCGTGACGTCCTATTTAGCGACGAGCTTTCCGTCGCTATTGGTGTATAGCGACGCATCGCTTATGTATAGCGACGGATGGTATCCGTCGCTAAAGTCAGTTTTCCTTGTAGTGAGGGGGATCGAAATTGATAAGGCAAAGATAGAGATAATTGAGAAGCTTCCCCCACCCACTTGTGTCAAAGAACTTCAGTCATTTCTTGGTCATGTAGGATTCCATAGGAGGTTTATCAAAGATTTTTCGAAAATTGCAAAACCCTTAAGCAACTTGCTTGCAAAAGATGTTAGTTTCGATTTTTCTGAAGATTGCTTAGAGGCCTTTAACACCCTTAAGGCAAGATTAATTACTACTCCTACAGTTGTGCCACCAAAATTGGAAACTTCCTTTCGAGATAATGTGTGATGCCTCAAATTTTGCTATGGGGGTTGTTTTATGCCAAAAGGTGGATAAGAAGTATCGTGTGATTTACTATGTTAGTAATACCCTAGACTCAGTTCAAGTTAACTATACAACTACTGAAAAAGAATTTTTAGCTGTTGTTTTTGCTTTACAGAAGTTTAGGTCTTATCTGTTAGGACACCTTGTGAATGTCCATACTGATCATGCTGCTTTAAGACATTTAATACCTAAACAAGATTCTAAGACAAGATTAATCCGTTGGGTCTTATTGTTACAATACTTTGATTTGACCATAGTGGATAGGGCTGGTAAGGAAAATTGCGTAGTAGCTGATCACTTGTCTAGAATTCCAAATATCCACGTAGATGCAATTCCTGTTAATGAGGACCTTCCCGATGAACACTTGATGAGAGTAGATGAAGAGCCATGGTATTCTGATATTGTGAATTATTTGGCTACGGGTATTTGCCCAACTAATTTCTCAGCCTCCGATAGGAGAGCACTTTCAAAACAGTGCAGGTTTTACATATGGGATGATCCGGACCTTCTTAGAGAAGGGGCTGATGGAATATTGAGGAGATGCGTTCCACAAGGAGAACAACGAAGTGTACTGAGTCATTGCCATGAGCTTCAGTGCGGTGGACACTACAGTGGGGCTAAAACAGCCCGTAACGTGTTACAAGCAGGATTTTTCTGGCCATCCTTGCACCGAGATGCGAGGGAATTTGTGAAGAATTGTGAACCATGTCAGCGAGGGGGCAATATTGGCAAGCAGGAAGAAATGCCCCAGCAAGGAAATCTAGTGGTAGAACCTTTTGATGTATGGGGAATTGATTTCATGGGACCATTCCCATCAAGCTCGGGATATGAGTACATTCTAGTCGCGGTGGACTACGTAACTAAGTGGGTGGAGGCAATCCCCACTAGGAAGAATGATGCTTCGATAGTCTTGTAGTTCTTGAAGGATGTGATTTTCACCCGGTTTGGAGTTCCTAGAACAATTATCAGTGGTGGAGGTTCTCACTTTGTCAACCGGTCCTTTGCCTCACTCATGAAGAAGTACAGTGTTACCCATAATGTTGCTACACCATATCATCCGCAGACTTCTGGGAAAGTAGAGGTTAGCAACCGACAAATCGAAAAGATCCTTGAGCGTGTGGTGAAGCCTAGCAGGAAGGATTGGGATGGAAAACTGAATGATGCGCTTTGGGCGTATAGAACCAGCCTTAACACCATCACAAGACTTCATTCAGTCTTCTTCACCCTTCACACGAACGTAGCCACCATCAGAAAAGAAAGAAAATCAAAAAACTCTCTGTTTCTCTCACCGGCTCCATCACCATCTCAATTCCTCCATCACCAAAACCCTTTTCATCTTCTCCATTCGTACATCACCCATCATCATCATCAACCGGAACTGGTGCCCCGTTTCCGCCGCCGCGCCATTGCCATCGTGCCTTGCTCCGTTTCCGCCGCTCCCGCCCGGCCGTTCTGCTCTGTTCACGCGTGCTCGTGCTCCGCGCCGGTGCCGTCAGTCACGTCACGCGCCGCTAGATCCGCCGATCTCCGTCCGTTCCGATTCGGTTTCGTTTCATTCGGTAAGTGGGTTCGTCTCGGTTTTTCTTATTGCAGATTCGAAATTCAAAATCTCAAATCCCATCTTGTACTAATCCTTTGATTCCGTCTAATTCGCAGCTCACCTAATTTCCATTCTGTTCGAAGGTAACTGTTCTGTTTCCTTTCTCTTTTTCGTTTCTTTCTTTTTGTTTTGGACTGTGGTGCCCCTGAGACATCTCTCAACCTTGATTTGAACTTTGAACCTTGAACTGAACTCGAACTCGAACTCGGATTAGGTAGAATTGGATCGATTTATGTGGTATTGCATTGTGTTGACTGTTTGACTCTGACCTTGTGTATGTTGACCGCATTCCAACCTTAAGACTGAAACTGGACTATGTAAGGGAAGGGTTGAGACTGACCTGGGTTCGTTTAGTGTTCGTTGGACTCGTTTTATGTGATTTAGCTTCTGTTGGGGTTGTTTTGGAATTTCAGAGGACTGTAGGGGCTTAATTGCAAATTATGTTTGACCAAGGTTGACTGACAGTTTAAGAGAAGTTTCGATTTATGAGAAGTGTTATGTTTGATTTCTGAAACTCGGGGAAACTGCTTGTGATTTCTGATTTTGAAAAGGATCTTTTTGTAATTTACCACTGAGGGTATTTTGGTAATTTCCAGAGTCTGAAAATCGAAAGAGTATTTCTGAAAATGTTTCAACTTAGTTTCTGTTTTTGTAAGTTAGTAATGACTTGACTTGCTAGCCTTGTTGGTTAGGTTCTTGCTTGACTAACTTAGAGGTCCCGAGTTCGAACCCCGTCCTTACCATTTCTTTTTCAACCTTTTTCCTTCCGTCCGTTCGACTTCTAAAGTATGTTTAGTACTTTCTTGTTAGGTTCTCCGTTGTTCGATAACCCGTAAGCTCATTACTCGTTCGAGATCTTTTGCTCGCAAGTTAAGGTGAGTGTTCACCCTAAACCTATTATTTGCGAAAAACTGGAAGGATATGTGACAACTTGTACCTATTACTATATACTGTTTTACTGTATGCTTCCACGTAAAAGTATGTGTCCTAAGTATGACTATTTACTTTTCTGTTTATTGCTACTCTGTTCTGGACTGACTTTTCTGCAGGAACACTTCTTGGTGTTTGACTATTTGTATCTGTTTGTTCTGTTTCTGTTATGTTTCTGTGTGACCGGTCGATTAGGTCGTAACTAGGTAGACTTGGGTAGTAGAGGAATATCGGGTTTGCTTGGTTATTGCCTAGTCTAATCCCTTTTAGACGCGAGGCAGAAGTCGCTGAGGTCTATTAGGGTCGTAGGATCTGTTTCCCCAAAGTACACGGGGGTTTCTGTTTCTGTCCGGAGTTGTGCACCCTCTGGAGGGAGTTATAAGGGCATTCTGGGAGTAGGAGCAATAAGGCGGGCTGCACCAACGGTCTACAGCTTATCTGTTCTGTTATTCTGTTATATGTGATCTGTTCTGTTTGTTGTTTTTCTGAAAAGGATTTTGATTTCAAAATTGTTTACTTTCTGTTTTTAACTTAGAACCTCACTGAGATCCTTTATCTCACACTCTCTTGTTTTCAAAATTCCTTCCTTCCAGATTCTGCTGAGGATGTTCGCGAATAGGATGCCAGCGACTGAGAGAAGGGTCTGGGGTGTCTTGGGATTTTATTTCAAAATAAGAAGATGAACTATTTACTGGCTTCACTCGTTGTTTCATTTGAACTTGAGTTATCGTTGGATATTTATTTATTTTATTTCTGTTAGCGCTGTGCGCGTCAAAGATTATTTAGGCATTAATTGTCGACCGTTGCTATTAAAGTTATTTTGGATTTTCTTTTCAAGAAATTATTTTGTTTTCAAAACCGGTACCGTTACAGAGACGGCCGAAGATGTGTGGGCGTGTTTTGAAAGGCTCGCGAAGGGATCTCAGTTCAAGGATCCGAGGGGCATGAACATGAGGCATGTAGTTGAAGCTCCAACGAAACCCGAGGTGCAGTTGAACGGTGTGAGTGGGGATAGGTTTGATGGCTTCGCCCATGAGATGAGGCAGGCTCTTAAGAGCTCGATGGGGCAACCTCTTTTCAATGAAGTTTGTAGGGTCTGCAAGAACTATGGGCATAGGGCTCATATGTGTAGGTCTGATCTAGCCAACGATGGTGTTTATTTGGTGGAGCAGGAGAAGAAGAGGTGTTTGCTGCAGAACTTGGGGAGGCTAACTATGGGCAAGATGGTAGGAATCCTCGTGGTGGATATTGGAAGAAGGGTTTCCGAAGCAACCAAGGTTATGCTCCCCAAAACCAGACCTATGGACCTAACCAAGACTGTAGTAATCTCAACTACGGTAATGATCATTGTGAGAACCCTCCCCCTAGAACCGAAGCACCTAAGTCCAAGTCAGCTTCTCTCTTAGACACTTTGCAGAAGATGGTCGTTAATACCCAGGGGTTTATGAAGAGGTATGAGGAAGATTCGGAGAAGACGAGGGGTAGGATCGATCAATTGGAGGTAAGTACTAGGCTTGCTCACCAAAAGATGCAAGAGCTCATCGACCGTGGAGCAAGTAGGGAGCAAGGGAAGTTGCCCAGTAACACGGAGAAGTCGATGTCTATAACCTTGGTAGGAGACCTTCCCGTGGAGATCACCATTAAGAAGGTTGCTGAGTGCAAGTGTTGTGCACACGGTGAGCCTCATTTGGCCAAGGAGGAAGACAAGGGACAGGGATTCGATGTGAGTGATGAGGAGGAGGAAGATTCCGAACCAATCCCTGATAGCTTTGATGTTAAGGTTTGGATAGGTGGCCTCGATGACATCCGTGCTACACTAGATACGGGAGCATTCTCAAATGTGCTCCCAATGAATCCGTATGAGAAGAGTGGTCTAGGGAAGCTAGAGGAGCACAAGGCCATTGTGCAACTGGCGGATGGATCTTTTGTGAGGCCAGAGGGTGTTGTTCGAAATGCCTCTATGAGGATTGGTGGCACTCCTGTCCACGCCAGTTTCGTGGTGATGCCAGCATCGCGATGTGGGATGAATGATGTGGTTCTGTTAGGAAGAGCTTTCTTGACCAAGGTGCGATCCGTGATCGATACCTACAGGGGATCTTGCGCCATTGAGGTTGATGGCAAGCAACATACGTTGCAAGCCATTTCTGATCATAAAGTACATTCCATTCCTTCTCACCCCATAAGCTTTTTTGGCCTTGCTGCCTTTGTTCATTCTCATTCTCAGGTACTAGGTATGAGGAAGAGATCCATGAAGGGGAAGGCTAGTACCCGTCTGGAAAGGAACTAAGGGACAAAGAGAAGTCGAGTCAGATACTACTAAACAATGGCGCTTTCCGGGAGGCAACCCGGAGTTTTTATTGCTTTCTTGCATTGCATACATACATCGAATAATTTCTTTTTTGATAAGTTTTTGTGGTTTGTGTATTGTTTTGTGCTTTTTGTATGTGTTGAGTGAATTATTTTCGAGTGTTTTAGTGAGGAAAATGATTTGGAGTGAAAATTTAGTGCGAGGGGCCGAAACAATTCGGCACCCAGCCTCTGTAAGTGGGAGGCGTACCGCCTCCCACCTCCAGAGAGTTGCCAACTCTCCAGAGTGGATAGGCGGACCGCCGCCCATGGGGGGCGGTCCGCCCCCCAACTCCAGAGAGTTGGAGACTCTCTGGAGTTGAGAGGCGCACCGCCGCCCACCCAGGACGGTCCACCCCACAGGTCCAAGACAGTACAAAGCGAGATTTTACCCCCTTTTCCCTCATTCTTCATCCTTTCTCTTCCTCTTACTCTTCCTCTTACTCTTCCTCTTACTCCCAAAATCGAAACAATCCCAAAACCCTTCACTCTTCCATAATTCTTCCAATTCTCCACCAAGTCTTGTGTTCTTTAGCTTGAATCTAAGCCCATTACGTGCTCTTCATTTTCATCCGAACAAATATCTTCATACTTCATCCAATTTCCAGATCTGAGGTAACCCCTCAAGAACCCTAATTTTCAAAATTGGGGGTTTCTTGATTTTTGCTTCAATTGAGCTTATATGATGTATGGGTTACTTGTTTGTGTGTTTATTACATGATTTCTCTATCAATTGTATGCCTAATTTTGTTGGGATGGTTGAATTGGGGCTTTTGCTCAATTAGGATTTCTATGTCTTGATTGCATTATTTTGATTCGTTCATGCCTTATTAAATTCGAGAAAATTGATATGATGACTATAGATTATTGGGTGGAACACTTGATTGGGTAGATTGTGAGTTTTTTGGTGATTTTCGATACTATGGTATGCATGTTGCCTTATGAATTTGAGGTTATTCGTTGTCTAGCATGAGCTTTGATTATGATTTAGTACATGATTGAGATGAATCGCATGATTGTTCTTAGCATAGGTAGCTAGACTAGAACATGGGGTAAGGGAGTAGAGTTGGTCGAAGTTGACACTCAATTACTTGCACACATTGCATTTGCATTAGCATATCGTTTTTGTTTAGTACAAGATACTAATTGCTGCGTTTCAGGCACCATTGTTCGTGATAAGAAGAAAGCAGGGTCATCCAAGAGCAAGAAGGGAAAGGGAGAGCAGCCTCGAGCTCCTGAGCTAGCGAAGCCTATGAACCATCGCTCCGAGCGATCTCCATTCGACTGGACCTTGAGGAGGAAGCTGCAATTAAGCCCCGCTCCATAGTGATGATAGTGTTTTTTATACTATCATTCGAGTCTTTTTTCACCAATTTAGCTATCCTCTTGCATGCATTTTAGTGCATTTTGTTATAATAGTGTCACGTTTCCATTTCTTTTGCTCTTTTCAGGTTTTAGGTGGGAATCGTGTTTTTGGATGTAATTCATGACGAATCAATGATGTTTTGGTGCAACGAGATAACCCGTAGTGTGTCAAGGAGTGCCGAGACGAGTTTCAAGGCCAAGAGATCAAGTTCGGAGCTCAAAACTGTGCAAGGGGCCGAATTCGAGGATCCAAAGGAGGAATTCCGCATGGGCCGCATTCTGCCCGTGCGGGGCGCATTGCCGCGTGCGCGGCGGACCGCCGTGTGGCGGGCGCACCGCCGCGTACGGGGCGGTACGCCGCGGAGCTTCCGACATCTCTATATATATATCCCAAAATCTGCGATTTTAGATATCTCTTTTCATATTTTTCCATACATAAACCCTAGAGTTTGTTCTGGGGATATTTTCTCATAGAATCTTTGTAACTTAGCGATTTTGAAGCTAGAGGAGAGATTTGGATACCGTTTAATCTCACCTTGCTAGATCTTTGTTAGTTTTAGCCATTCACCGGAGATTGACAACCTTTGGTGGTAACCTTGTATCTCACAATTCTTCTATTCATCTTTCAATTAAACATGTTTTCTTTCATTATTGCTTCGATTATGATTTTTTATCGTGTTATTGATATGAGTAGCTAAGCATATAGTTGGTGATAGTATGTCAATTCGTAGCTAGGGCTCGTATTATGCATGATTGAGTTTCTGAATCTTTTACTTTTTTAATTATCTTAATTCTATTCTTTGATCCGACTAAGCCATATATCTTCGTAGAAAGGTGTTAGAAACACTAGGACAATTCAAGATCATCGATTCAATTATATATAATTTGCAAGTACTGCTTGAACTAAGTATTAGTATAGATAGGAAGCTTTCAAAATACACGTTTGTAAACCTGTCTTTGGTGTTTGTAAATCGAATTACTTTTAAGACAGTACGCGTTGCACTTTCATGCATAATTAGAACTTGATGCTTAGAACGAGCATACTATCACCAACTTTCTCCATAAATTGTTAAGTAGAGTTAATATAAATTTGTTTTCTGAAATTATATATAGTTATTTAGTTAAAGCTAGTTTAATCCCTAGAGATCGACACTCGAGGTCATATTACCTCTGCACTACGTGTTTTGTGTAGTTGTGAATTGCCCTTTGGCTTAAAACAAATTTATTTGATTGTTCGAGTCTGACAATCTCGTTCATCAAATTGGCGTCGTTGCCGGGGACTATAACTCCTTTTTACTCTTTAGCTTTTTTGTTTTCAGCATTCAATTTCCAGGATATAGTAATCTAGTTGTCTAGTGTAGAAGTTGGGTTCCAAATTTTGGTCAGAACTAACTTGACTGATTTTTGGTTTTGAGTTATATCCTTTCCCAGATATTCAGGTATGACGTCCATGAGGACTTGCATGACCCCACAATTCTCGCAAGTTAGGAGAGGATCAGCTATATACTTGGAGGATGAGTTAACGGGGTATGAGGTGACAAGTTCTATGGTAAGGAGCATACCAAGGTTTGAGGAAGGAGTAGGGATGAATCCACTGAGTTTTATTCGATCCTATGAGGAGGAAATAACTAGAATTCCAGCTAAGGGGTTTACGGAGGACCAAATATGCAGGAAATTATTTTCTTTCACCTTGGGGTACGAACCGAGACTTTGGATAACAAGGTTGGCACCTGGATCACTGAGGACTTGGGATCAAGTAGTAGAGGAGTTCTTAGCGTGATTTATGCCATACCAAGAGACAATGGCCTTGCGAGGAAGGATTGAAAACTTCAAGCAAGGAGAAGGTGAGCGGTTTTGTGACACCTACGATCGGTTTGAGCGGTATAAGCGAGAGTGCCCCCATCACCGTTTCGAGGATGGGGAGTTGATTTGGCATTTTGTTGGTGGGTTACGCGATCAGGTTAGGCTTAGAGTAGATGGGTTGTGCGGAGGGTTGGAAGATTGTACGGTTGAAGAGGCAGAACAAGTCATTCGTAATTACGCCAGAGGATCCGCACAGTCAGAGAGACTAACACCACGTCTCATCGCCAGTGAGAGGCTAGATCAACCTGGAAGCAAAAGTTTATCTGAGGAGTTCCGAGAAGATGAAGATGATATCAGTGAGGAGGATGCACTTGCAATCTATGCCGGAATTAAATCCACTGAGAGTATTTTTGAGATCGTACATTCACAACAAGTTGAACAGAATCTCTGGATAGCACAAGTTTTTGAAGGGGTAGCAGTAACTGAGCAATTAATAGAGGAAGTCAGTTTGTTAGAGTGTGAAAAGGTCGAAAAATTCAATACACAAGAGCTCGGAGATGAAAATCCATGGGACGCCTCACTGGACGTGAGGGGCGGTCCGCCTGTTGTGGGGGGCGGTGCGCCCCCCACGACCAGAAAGGGCAGGGACCCCCTGCCACTCCCAGGCGCACCACCAGGAGTGGGGGGCGGTCCGCCGCCCATAGCCAGTGGGGAAGGACCCCCACTGCCCACCCCGGGCGGTTCGCCGGGCGTGGGCGGCGGTTCGCCGCGGACCGCCAGGGAGCTGGACGACCCCAGCTCCCCGATTTCACTTGCCACCGATGTTCTTCATGCTACGGAGCCCGTTCCAGCTGTTACTACTAAGGTCCCTGAGTTCGAGGAAGTAAACCTACTCCTCCGAAGTGGTAAGGTAACTAAAATCCCTAACTTTGTACGTCCTAAACATGTTAAATCTACTGTGACTAACAATGCAGGGACAAGCAAGGAGAATGAAATAGGTGAAGGCTCCACAGACCCTCCGGTGCAAGACAATGAAGACGGCGACAACGATGGGGATAAGGGGGACACATCCAATATCGAGGAGGGATTTCATAAGTCTCCCAATCCTTATGTACTCCCAAAACCTAACATGTCATTCCCTGGTAGGATCAAGCCAACCAAGATAGATATACAGGAGTCACCGCTATTCAAGTGCCTCTCTAAGGTCGAAATTAATGTTCCCCTATTGGAGCTCATTCAGAATGTTTCGGCCTATACAAAGTTCTTTAAGGAGGTGAAGAGCAACAAGAAGATTGCACTAGGGGGAGATGGAACAGGTATGGAGACGGTAAATTCTATAGCAGGGATCCCCACGAAACAACGAGACCCAGGGAGCTTCATCATTGATATCACCATGGGGAATGGAAGGTCCACCAAGGCCATGCTCGACTTAGGCGCTAGCATCAACCTGATGCCCTTCTCAGTATACAAAGCTCTAGACCTTGGGGAAATGCAGCCAACCGAGATCGTTGTACAAATGGCAGACCAAAGCGTGAAACGTCCCGAAGGAATAATTGAGGATATCCTCGTAAAGGTAGACAAACTAATAATTCCTGAAGATTTTGTAGTGATGAAGTCAGCCGAGGAAGGAAAGAGCCATGTCCGCGAACACATGGTACTGCTTGGAAGACCATTCATGGACACTACCAACACATGCCTTGAACTAAAAGGCAAGAAAATCACCATGGAGGTAATGGGTGAGAAAATTGAATTGGTAGGATGTAGCATAGTTGATAAAGAGGTTATAGAAGAATTAAAATTTATTGATTGCTATGATTCTGTGATTTCTGAATTTCACCATTGCCATGATCATATTGAAACTCTTGAAGAGGCACTAACCATGCAGGTGCAGACTTGCTCCATGTCTGAGGAAGCAAGAGAACTAGTCGAGTTAATGGACAGCACACCCGAAATCCCATTCGGAGAAGAGGTACTTGAACCCATAGAAGAAGACGAGGGAGATGACCGACTTCCAAAAGAGCCTAGCTTAGAAATGAAACCCCTTCCTAGGCACCGTAAGTATGTTTACTTAGGAGAAAATGAGAAAAATCCTGTAATAATTTCCTCACACCTATCTAGCATAGAAGAAGGTAGGATAGTCCAAGTCTTAACGAAAATTCTGCAGCTATAGGATGGGGAATTAGTGACATTAAGGGGATAAGCCCTACACGGTGTGTGCACAATATAACTCTAGAACAAGATGCCAAACCCGTTAGGCAACCTCAGCGTAGAATAAGCCCAACCATGCAAGAACTTGTGAAGAAGGAGGTGATTAAGTTTCTAGATGCCGATATGATCTATCCCATTCCTGATAGTAGGTGGGTGAGCCTCGTACATGTTGTGCCTAAGAAATCGGGGATTACAGTAGAAGAGAATGAAAAGGGAGAGCTAGTGCTAGTGAGGAAAACCACAGGGTGGCGGATGTGCATTGACTATAGGAGATTAAATGCCCCCACAAAGAAGGACCACTTCCCTCTCCCATTTATTGATGACATGCTAAACCGCCTTGCGGGGCGGAAATTTTATTGTTTCCTTGATGGCTTGTCAGGTTTCTATCAAACTCCGATTGCACCAGAGGATCAGGAGAAGACGACATTCACTTGCCCTTTCGGAACATTTGCCTACAGGAGAATGTCATTTGGGCTATGCAACACCCCCGCCACTTTTCAAAGATGCATGCTTTCTGTTTTTTCTGATATGGTGACTAAGTTTGTTGAGGTTTTTATGGATGATTTTTCCCTCTTTGGTGACTCTTTTGATGAATGCTTGCATAGATTAGATCTTGTTCTCAAAAGGTGTATTGAATGCAATTCAACTCTAAGTTGGGAGAAAAGTCATTACATGGTTAGGGAAGGCATTGTTCTAGGACATGTGGTCTCCGAAAGGGGCATCGAAGTAGATAAGGCTAAGATAGATATAATTTAGAAACTTCCCCCACCCACTTGTGTCAAAGAACTTCAGTCTTTTCTTGGTCATGTAGGATTCCATAGGAGGTTTATCAAAGATTTTTCGAAGATTGCAAAACCATTAAGCAATTTTCTTACAAAGGATGTGATTTTCCACTTTTCTAAAGATTGCTTAGAAGCCTTTAACACACTCATGGCCAGATTAATCACTGCTCCTATAGTGGTGCCACCTAGTTGGAAACTTCCTTTCGAGATAATGTGTGATGCCTCAAATTTTGCTATGGGGGCAGTCTTGTGCCAGAAAATATATAAGCAGTATCGTGTGATTTACTATGTTAGTAAGACCCTAGACTCAGCTCAAGTTAACTATACAACTAATGAAAAAGAATTTTTAGCTGTTGTCTTTGCTTTACAAAAGTTTAGGTCTTATTTGTTAGGACACCCTGTGAATGTCCACACTGATCATGCTACTTTAAGACACTTAATAGCTAAACAAGATTCTAAGCCAAGATTAATCTGTTGGGTCTTACTGTTACAAGACTTTGATTTGAGTATAGTGGATAGGGCTGGTAAGGAGAATCACATAGCTGATCACTTGTCTAGAATTCCAAATATCCCCGTAGATAAAATTCCTGTTAATGAGGATCTACCCGATGAACACTTGATGAGAGTAGATGAAGAGCCATGGTATGCTGATATTGTGAATTATTTGGTTACGGGCATTTGCCCAACTAACTACTCAGCCTCCGATAGGAGAGCACTCGCAAAACAGTGCAGGTTTTACATATGGGATGATCCGAACCTTCTTAGAGAAGTGGCTGATGGAATCTTGAGGAGGTGTGTTCCACAGGGAGAACAACGAAGTGTACTGAGTCATTGTCAAGAGCTTCAGTGCGGTGGACACTACAGTGGGGATAAAACTGCCCGTAAGGTGTTACAAGAAGCAAGAAATGCCCCAGCAAGGAAACCTCGTAGTAGAACCCTTTGATGTATGGGGAATTGATTTTATGGGACCATTCCCATCGAGCTCGGGATATGAGTACATTCTAGTCGCAGTGGATTACTTCACTAAGTGGGTGGAGGCAGTCCCCACTAGGAAGAATGATGCTTCGGTCGTCTTAAAATTCCTGAAGGATTTGATCTTCTCCCGGTTCGGTATTCCTAGAACAATTATGAGTGATGGAGGTTCCCACTTCGTCAACCGTTCCTTTGCCTCACTACTACAGAAGTACGACGTTACTCATAATGTTGCTACACCATATCATCCACAAACTTCTGGTCAAGTAGAAGTCAGCAACCGACAAATTAAGAAGATCCTTGAGCGTGTAGTGAAGCCTAGCAGGAAGGATTGGGCTGGAAAACTGAATGATGCGCTTTGGGCATATAGAACCAGCTACAATACAGTGATTGGCACCACATCATACAGACTAGTTTTTGGGAAAGCATGCCACCTTCCGGTTGAGCTCGAGCACCGAGCTTATTGGGCAATAAAGGAGCTCAACCTTGATTTGGGAAAAGCTGGGGAAGAAAGGTTGATGCAGCTCGACGAGCTTGATTAACTACGCCTTGGTGCCTCTGAGAACTCCAAGCCTTACAAGGAACGAAACAAGAAGTATCACGACCGTGGCATTGTGCGAAAAGAGCTGATCCCTGGCCAGAAAGCCTTAGTGTTCAACTCCCGACTTCTCTTATTTTCGGGGAAGCTCCGTACTCGATGGGATGGACCATACGAGATTGTCCAAGTTGCTCCCCATGGAGCTGTAGAACTCTTGGACCCGAAAACTGGAGACACCTTCAAGGTGAATGGGCAACGTGTTAAACCATACTTCGAGCGTCCCAGTGATCAAGTGGAGGTTGATCATCTCGACCTCACCACTCCCACCTTCACATGAAGGTATGTAGCTTGTAGTTTTTCTATTTTTTGAGTCTTTAGTAGTTTTCCTTTGTATTTAAGTGTGTTTTAGGTGATAAAATAGGTAAAAGGTTGATATTTTCCGTATTCGGACATAAAAACGGAGGACCCAGGAGTCTGCAGCTCCCGGGCGGACCGCCCCACACGGGGCGGTGCGCCTGGGAGCAGCAGAACGCCTGGGCAGTTTCTGCCGCTGCCTGGCGGACCGCCCCACACCGGGGGTTGTGCGCCCGGGAAGGGCAAAACGCTCGGGCGTTATGCCACTCCCAGGCGGACCGCCCCACACCCGGGGCGGTGCGTCCGGGAGTGGCAGTGGCCTGGGCACCCCCTGGCGGCCCAGGCGGACCGCCCCACACGGGGCGGTGCGCCTGAGGACGCCAGTGACCCGGGTGCCCGGTTTTGACCCCGGACACCGCAGATCACCTCCGAATGCAACCGTATCAACCCCTTTACCCCTTCTATCACCAGTTTTGGTTTCTCACGAGTTTGCTTGAGTAATACAGGTTACAGGTATACGACTAGCTCTTACCTCATGTCCACTTTCGACGTTCGGGACGAATGACGAAGTTCAGGTTTTGGGGGGGGGGGGTTATCGCTGTGTATTTCTATAACTTATTTTGCTTATGATGACTCGTGAAAACCTTTTCATTGCACGTTTACTGCTTTCCTAGGATTTAGTTTGCATTCATCCTTAGTATAGCTTTGCATGATTTTTGTGTAGAGTTTATTGCCAAAAAATTTTGAAATTTTTTATTGTATAGACTAAGCGTTTATGACCATTGCCCATGCATTGCATCTCTATGGAATAGTTTGAGGTTTGTCTCGCTTGGCTTGTCATATTTGTATGTGCACTAGTTAAATTTGGTAGTCTCGACATTACTATGTGGTGTTTTCTCTACTGTGGTTCGCAAAGGCCTTATAAAATGTTGCATGTTAGAGTCTTTGGTTGTATTCCCGTGTAAGTATGTACCTAAGAGGCAACAAGTCTTCACCTTGCTTATTGAGATTGCTAAATGCCTAGGAGGAGGTAGAGTGAGGTGTGTGATCCTTTGTTTGAAACCTATTCTAAAGAATAGGTTTGGGGAGGGGGTTACTATCATTATGACTTGTTTTTCGTCTTTGTGAGTCATGTTGAGTTTGTTTTTATTTTTTCTTGTGAGTTTGTGCTCCAACCTATTCTTTCGAATAGGTTTGTGGAGGTCGTTCTAGTGTCGTTGTTATTTACTTTCCTTGTACTTTCATTGTGCTACTGCTGGCTATATACAGAAAAAAAAAAAAAAAAAAGAAAAGAAAAAAAGAATAAGACCCAAAAAAAGCAAAAGAAGGGTCCAAGCAAGCCAAAAGCAGTTTTAGCATAGTGTTGCATTATTTTCTCAGCTTTTGTAATAGTTCATAATCGAGTTGTATATTCTATCTTTTGTTTTGTGTCTTATGTTCTAGACCGCCCTCGTCCTGCCATTCAGGAAGTGGTGAATAGTCTTTGCTTTGAGAGTTGGGTAGAATAGGGGAGTGTTGTCTATTAGGGAACCCTCCTTCGTTTGATGAGAGCCAGTATTGGTTCGACCTCTCTTGAGGGAAAGTCTCAACTTGGTGAACAGTAGTAAGCCCTCAGTTTCATAGGCACGGGGCAACCATTTGTATTCTAAGATGTTTCATTACGTCGTCACTGACCAGGTCGAGGTAGAGAATGTTATGAGAGTCTCTCTTGTTTAACAAAGTGCATATGTGAATATGTATAGGTTCAATCGAGACATTCTTCAACCTACTTCCATGTTATGATTTGTATGGTCTTTGTTCATAAGCATTTGCTAGATTGAATCGGTTATTTCTTCTTGTTTGGCATGAGACTCCTCTTTGTGTTGCATGTAGGTTGCATAGAGTCTAGTTAGTTGCTTGAGGACAAGCAAAGGTTCGGTTTGGGGAGTTTGATGACAGTGTTTTTTACACTATCATTCGAGTCTTTTTTCACCAATTTAGCTATCTTCTTGCATGCATTTTAGTGCATTTTGTTAGAATAGTGTCACGTTTCCATTTCTTTTGCTCTTTTCAGGTTTTAGGTGGAAATTGCATTTTCGGATGTAATTCATGGCGAATCAATGATGTTTTTGGTGCAACGAGACCACCCGTGGTGTGTCGAGACGAGTTTCAAGGCCAAGAGATCAAGTTCTGAGCTCAAAACCGTGCAAGGGGCCGAATTCGAGGATCCAAAGGAGGAATTTCGCACGGGCCGCGTTCTGCCCGTGCGGGGCGCACCGCCGCGTACGGGTTGGTGCGCCGCGGAGGTTCCGACAGCTCTATATATATATATCCCAAAATCTGTGATTTTAGATATCTCTTTTCATATTTTTCCAGATATAAACCCTAGAGCTTGTTCTGGGGATATTTTCTCTTAGAATCTTTGTAACTTAGCGATTTTGGAGCTAGAGGAGAGATTTGGACACCGTCTAATCTCACCTTGCTAGATCTTTGTGAGTTTTAGCCATTCATCGGAGATTGACAACCTTTGGTGGTAACCTTGTATCTCACAATTTTGCTATTTATCTTTCAATAAAACATGTTTTCTTTCATTATTTCTTCGATTATGATTGTTTATCGTGTTATTGATATGAGTAGCTAAGCATCTAGTTGGTGATAGTATGTGAATTCGTAGCTAGGGTTTGTATTATGCATGATTGAGTTTCTGAATCTTTTACTTGTTTAATTATCTTTATTCAATTCTTTGATTCGACTAAGCCATATATCTTCGTAGAAAGGTGTTAGAAACACTAGGACAATTCAAGATCATCGACTCAATTATATATAATTTGCAAGTACTGCTTGAACTAAGTATTAGTATAGATAGGAAGCTTTCAAAATACACGTCTGCAAACCTATCTTTGGTGTTTGTAAATCGAATTACTTTTAAGACAGTACGCGTTGCACTTTCATGGATAATTAGAACTTGATGCTTAGAACAAGCATTCTATCACTAGCTTTCTCCATATCTTGTTAAGTAGAGTTAATATAAATTTGTTTTCTGAAATTATATATAGTTATTTAGTTAAAGCTAGTTTAGTCCCTAGAGATCGACACTCGAGGTCATCTGATGACAGTGTTTTTTACACTATCATTTGAGTCTTTTTTCACCAATTTAGCTTTCCTCTTGTAGGAATTTTAGTGCATTTTGTTAGAATAGTGTCACGTTTCCATTTTTTTGTTCTTTTCAGGTTTTAGGTGGAAATTGCATTTTTGGATGTAATTCATGGCGAAACAATGATGTTTTGGTGCAACGAGATCACCCGTGGTGGGTCAAGGAGTGCCGAGACGAGTTTCAAGGCCAAGATATCAAGTTCGGAGCTCAAAACCGTGCAAGGGGCCGAACTCGAGGATCTAAAGGAGGAATTCTGCACGGGCCGCGTTCTGCCCGTGCGGGGCGCACCGCCGTGTGCGCGGCGGACCGCCGCGTACGGGGCGGTGCGCTGCGGAGCTTCCGACAGCTCTATATATATATCCCAAAATCTGCGATTTTAGATATCTCTTTTCATATTTTTCCAGACATAAACCCTAGAGCTTGTTCTGGGGATATTTTCTCTTAGATTCTTTGTAACTTAGCGATTTTGGAGCTAGAGGAGAGATTTGGACACCGTTTAATCTCACCTTGCTAGATCTTTGTGAGTTTTAGCCATTCACCGGAGATTGACAACCTTTGGTGGTAACCTTGTATCTCACAAATCTGCTATTTATCTTTCAATTAAACATGTTTTCTTTCATTATTGCTTCGATTATGATTGTTTATCGTGTTATTGATACGAGTAGCTAAGCATCTAGTTGGTGATAGTATGTGAATTCGTAGCTAGGGTTCGTATTATGCATGATTGAGTTTCTGAGTCTTTTACTTGTTTAATTATCTTAATTCGATTCTTTGATCCGATTAAGCCATATATCTTCGTAGAAAGGTGTTAGAAACACTAGGACAATTCGAGATCATCGATTCAATTATATATAATTTGCAAGTACTACTTGAACTAAGATTGACAACCTTAGCCAAGTATTAGTATAGATAGGAAGCTTTCAAAATACACGTCTGCAAACCTGTCTTTGGTGTTTGTAAATCGAATTACTTTTAAGACAGTACGCGTTGCACTTTCATGCATAACTAGAACTTGATGCTTAGAACGAGCATACTATCACCAGCTTTCTCCATATCTTGTTAAGTAGAGTTAATATAAATTTGTTTTCTGAAATTATATATAGTTATTTAGTTAAAGCTAGTTTAGTCCCTAGAGATCGACACTCGAGGTGATCTTACCTCTGCACTACGTGTTTTGTGTAGTTGTGAGTTGCCCTTTGGCTTAAAACAAATTTATTTGATTGTTCGAGTCTGACAATCTCGTTCGTCAAATTGGCGCCGTTGTCGGGGACTATAACTCCTTTTTACTCTTTAGCTTGTTTATTTTCAGCATTCAATTTCCAGGATATAGTAATCTAGTTGTCTGGTGTAGAAGTTATGTTCCAAATTTTGGTCAGAACTAACAGGACTAATGTTTTGTTTTGAGTTATATCCTTTCCCAGATATCCTGGTATGACGTCCATGAGGGCTCGCATGACCCACAATTCTTGCAAGTTAGGAGAGGATCATCTATATACCTGGAAGACGAGTTAAGGGAGTATGAGGTGACAAGTTCAGTAGTAAGAAACATACCGAGGTTCGAAGATGGAGTGGGGATGAATCCGTTGAGTTTCATTAGATCCTATGAGGAGGAAATAGCAAAAGTTCCAGCAAAGGGGTTTACTGAGGACCAATTGTGCAGGAAATTATTTTCTTTTGCCGTTGGATATGAGCCAAGGCGTTGGATGGCAAGGTTAGCACCGGGATCGCCGAAAACTTGGGGCCAAGTAGTAGAGCAGTTCTTGGCGCGATTTATGCCTTACCATGTGAGCGGTTTTGTGACACCTACGATCGGTTTGAGCGGTATAAGCGAGAGTGCCCCCATCACCGTTTCGATGATGGGGAGTTGATTTGGCATTTTGTTGGTGGGTTACGCGATGAGGTTAGTCTTAGGGTAGATGGGTTGTGCGGAGGGTTGGAAGATTGCACGGGTGAAGAGGCAGAAAAGGTCTTCCGTAATTATGCCAGAGGATCCGCGCAGTCAGAGAGACTAACACCACGTCACATCGCCAGTGAGAGGCTAGATCAAAGTGGAACCGGAAGATTATCTAAGGAGTTCCAAGAAGATGAAGATGATATTAGTGAGGAGGATGAACTTGCAATCTATGCAGGAATTAAAGCCACTGAGAGTATATTTGAGATCGCACATTCAAGACAAGTTGAACAGAACCTCCGTATAGCACAAGTTTTTGAAGGGGTAGCAGTAACTGAGCAATTAATAGAGGAAGTCAGTTTGTTAGAGTGTGAAAAGGTCGAAAAATTCAACACACAAGAGCCCAGAGACGAAAATCCAGGGGACGCCTCACTGGACGTGAGGGGCGGTCCGCCTGGTGTGGGGGGCGGTGCGCCCCCCACGTCAAGAAAGTGCGGGGACCCCCTGCCACTCCCAGGCGCACCGCCGGGAGTGGGGGGCAATCCGCCGCGTACGGACAGTGGGGAAGGATCCCCAATGCCCACCCTGGGCGGTCCGCCGGGCGTGGGAGGCGGTCCGCCGCGGACCGCCAGGGAGCTGGATGACCCCAGCTCCCCGAATTCGCTCGTCGCCAACATTCTTCATGCTACGGAGCCCGTACCAGAGGTTACTACTGAGGCTACTGAGTTCGAGGAAGTGAATCTACTTCTCCGAGGTAGAATGGACGATACACCTCAAACACCTGAAGGAGGCGTCGTCAATGATGAGGAAAAGGGGGACACACCCAATCTTACGGAGGTACTTCATAAGTCCTCCAACCCTTATGTGCCCCCGAAAATTCATATGTCATTCCATGGTAGGATCAAGCTGGCCAAGCAGGATACACAGGAGTCGCCACTATACAAGCACCTCGCGGAGTTCGAAGTTAATGTTCCACTATTGGTGAAATCTTTAGCGGATATTCCTGCGAGGCAAAACCGTCAATTCCCGATGGTGAGATCGATGAAGCTTCCTATGTCTCTTTACTACACCGGACCAAGAGAATGGCGCCCACCGTGGGGAGATACTCTTGAATCGCCAGCTTGAAGTTTTACACATGTCTATTCTAGTACTCAGCCGACAGAGGCCAAATCGGTAACATCTAATATCACTTTGTATTCCTCATTTTCTTTTGCTAGGGACTAGCTTGAGCTTCATGTGGGGGGGGGGGGGGTGTTATGTGAACTTTGATGTTAGTTGTGTCTGGCTTATTGGTGTTGAGTATTGTATCTTGCATTTTGTTTGCACGTTTACCGCTTTCTTAGGATTTAGTTTGCATTCATCCTTAGTATAGTTTTGCATGATTTTTGTGTGGAGTTTATTGCCAAATATTTTAAAATTGTTTATTGTATAGACTAAGTGTTTATGACCATTTCCCATGCATTGCATCTCTATGGAATAGTTTGAGGTTTGTCTCGCTTGGCTTATCATATTTGTATGTGCACTAGTTAAACATGGTAGTCTCGACATCACTATGTGGTGTTTTCTCTAATGCGGTTCGCGAAGGCCTTATAAAATGTTGCATGTTAGAGTCTTTGGTTGTATTCCCGTGTAATTATGTACGTAAGAGACAACAAGTTCACCTTGCTTATTGAGATTGCTAAATGCCTAGGAAGGAGGTAGAGTGAGGTGTGTGATCCTTTGTTGAAACCTATTCTAACGAATAGGTTTGGGAGGGGGTTACTATCATTATGACTTGTTTTTCGTCTTTGTGAGTCATGTTGAGTTCGTTTTTATTTTTCCTTATGAGTTTGTCCTCCAACCTATTGTTTCGAATAGGTTTGGGGAGGACGTTGTAGTGTCGTTATTTCCTTTCATTGTAGTTTCATTGTGCTACTGCTGGCTATATAAAAAAAAAAAAGAAAAAAAAAAAATTCCAGAATCTGGAAAAAAGAAAAACAAGGAAAAAAAAGAAAAAAAGAAGAAAAAAGAATAAGACCCAAAAAAGCAAAAGAAGGGTCCAAGCAAGCCAAAAGCAGTTTTAGCAAAGTGTTGCATTATTTTTTCAGCTTTTGTAATAGTTCGTAATCGAGTTGTATATTCTATCTTTTGTTCCGTGTCTTATGTTCTAGACCACCCTCGTCCTGCCATTCAGGAAGTGGTGAATAGTCTTTGCTTTGAGAGTTGGGTAGAATAGGGGAGTGTTGTCTACTAGGGAACCCTCCTTCATTTGATGAGAGCCAATATTGGTTCAACCACTCTTGAGGGAAAGTCTCGACTTGGTGAACAGTAGTAAGTCCTCAGTTTCATAGGCACGGGGCAACCATTTGTATTCTAACATGTTTCATTGCGTCGTCACTGACCAGCTCCAGGTAGAGAATGTTACGAGAGACTCTCTTGTTTAACAAAGTGCATATGTGAATATGTATAGGTTCAATCGAGACATTCTTCAACCTACTTCCATGTTATGATTTGTATGGTCTTTGTTTTGAAGCATTTGGTAGATTCAATCGATTATTTCTTCTTGTATGGCATGAGACTCCTCTTTGTGTTGCATGTAGGTTGCATAGAGTCTAGGTAGTTGCTTGAGGACAAGAAAAGGTTCGGTTTGTGGAGTTTGATGACAGTGTTTTTTACACTATCATTCGAGTCTTTTTTCACCAATTTAGCTATCCTCTTTCATGCATTTTAGTGCATTTTGTTAGAATAGTGTCACGTTTCCATTTCTTTTGTTCTTTTTAGGTTTTAGGTGGAAATCGTGTTTTTGGATGTAATTCATGGCGAAACAATGATGTTTTGGTGCAACGAGATCACCCGTGGTGTGTCAAGGAGTTCCGAGACAAGTTTCAAGGCCACGAGATCAAGTTCGGAGCTCAAAACCGTGCAAAGGGCCGAACTCGAGGATCCAAAGGAAGAATTCCGCACGGGAAGCATTCTGCCCGTGCGAGGCGGACCGCCGCGTGGCGGGCGCACCGCCGCGGAGCTTCCGACAGCTCTATATATATATCCCAAAATCTGCGATTTTAGATATCTCTTTTCATATTTTTCCAGACATAAACCCTAGAGCTTGTTCTGGGGATATTTTCTCTTAGATTCTTTGTAACTTAGCGATTTTGGAGCTAGAGGAGAGATTTGGACACCGTTTAATCTCACCTTGCTAGATCTTTGTGAGTTTTAGCCATTCACCGGAGATTGACAACCTTTGGTGGTAACCTTGTATCTCACAATTCTGCTATTTATCTTTGAATTAAACATGTTTTCTTTCATTATTGCTTCGATTATGATTGTTTATCGTGTTATTGATACGAGTAGCTAAGCATCTAGTTGGTGATAGTATGTGAATTCGTAGCTAGGGTTCGTATTATGCATGATTGAGTTTCTGAGTCTTTTACTTGTTTAATTATCTTAATTCGATTCTTTGATCCGACTAAGCCATATATCTTCGTAGAAAGGTGTTAGAAACACTAGGACAATTCAAGATCATCGATTCAATTATATATAATTTGCAAGTACTGCTTGAACTAAGATTGACAACCTTAGCCAAGTATTAGTATAGATAGGAAGCTTTCAAAATACACGTCTGCAAACCTGTCTTTGGTGTTTGTAAATCGAATTACTTTTAAGACAGTACGAGTTGCACTTTCATGCATAATTAGAACTTGATGCTTAGAACGAGCATACTATCACCAGCTTTCTCCATATCTTGTTAAGTAGAGTTAATATAAATTTGTTTTCAGAAATTATATATAGTTATTTAGTTAAAGCTAGTTTAGTCCCTAGAGATCGACACTCGAGGTGATCTTACCTCTGCACTACGTGTTTTTTGTAGTTGTGAGTTTCCCTTTGGCTTAAAACAAATTTATTTGATTGTTCGAGTTTGACAATCTCGTTCATCATCATCTTACCTCTGCACTACGTCTTTTGTGTAGTTGTGAGTTGCCCTTTGGCTTAAAACAAATTTATTTGATTGTTCGAGTCTGACAATCTCGTTCATCACATAGTCCGTGACCGCAAAATTCAAATCCCAGCAAGCTATGCTAACACACCGGCGTGCCGAATGCTCTATAGCTTGGAGGGGCGAAGGAACTGGAAGTGGTACACCTCCAACCGGTTCAAGGGGTACAATGTATCGCTACTTCAAGAGTTCTATATAGGATACACAGACCGTGCGGACATGGGGGGCATCCCAGTATGGAACACACTAGTGCCGTGGACGCCCTAGATGATTTCAGACTTCATCCACTTAGGGGAATGGGAGTTCACCGGGAGTGCACACGTATATAGGTACTCGAGGGCAGGCCGGGTGATTGACGATAGCGTCACACAGGTGATCTGCAACAGGGATTATGTGTACCCATATGGCAATAGACCGGAGAGACTAGACAGAAAGGACCTCAACCTTGAGGCTAGGACGGCTATGAAGTTCATCATGGCCAATCTCATTCCTCGTACCAATGATACTTCGATTCAGCCATGGTATGCAGAGCTTATCTACTGTCTTTTGGGTGAACATAATATTGACATCGGCAACATCATCTATGAAGAGTACGAGAGGCATTGTGTTTGGAAAATTGTAATTTTGATGAGCAATTAACCATGCTAAATTAAGGAAAGTCCAGTAACTAGTACTCTTAAGGTCCATAGGATTTTAGAATTTTAGAGGACATTGTAAAAGAGGAACGTTTGCTGAAGACTTAGAGTAGGTGCTAGATAGGTGTGTTTTTTCCGCTTATGATGTATCTTGTTTTCTGAAAAGAAAAACAACCTATTGAAGCATTTGCTGATAATGTACTTTGTTTACACAAACAAACTATTGAAGCATTTAGAACCGTTCAGAAACTTGAAGAATTCGAAGACTGAAGACTAGAAAATTTCTGAAGACTGGTATCTACGAAGGCACATGTTACTCAGAAAGTGGAAACTTCAGCAACAGCTTGCATAAGTGAAAATCTAAACGACAGAGTAGGTTGTGCTTGCTGAAACTGAGACTCACCACTTGCTGAAAAACATATGTGACCTCCTTGCTGAAAGTAATTGCATTTGCGCTCCAACGTTCTTGTTTGAGTCTCATTCAAATGAACATTAAATGCAAAGCATGCACGCGAAGGACATGAAGACTAGAAGACAAATAAAGGACGCTGCTGAAAGTACAAAAGCAAAATACTGACATCTTAAGGAACAAAGCCTTAGAATTTGAAATTCAAATGGCTCCCTTGATTCACTATAAATAGAGGTTATCCGGCAAAGAGTTGAAGTGTGTCAACAACGTGATCAAACTCTCACTTGTGCTTAAACTCACATACCCTTCAAACACTCTTTACTGCCATTGATCCGTTCCAAGACTTAAAGCTTGAAAAAGCTACTCGTGAAGAAGTAGAACATAGTCGGCTAAGAAATTAGTTAAGTGTTCTTTCTTTCGAACGAGAACAAGTCTTGACACCAGAAACATTCAAACTTGTTTACTACAAAGTATTCAAAGTTTTGTTTCTTAGATTACTTGTTGTAGCTGAATAAGTTATAATCAAGTTATCTCATCCCAAACCTCTCTAATTGAAAATACACCCTTTTAGGCGTGACATTCAGAGGGAACTTAATCGAGCATAGTGTTGTTGATTAAAAGTCCCAAGTTTGGTGGAGAACAAGGTTTCGTTCTCTAAGTTAGGTTGGAAATGAAGAAAGTGTGCTTTGGTTTCTGTTGAATCGCTCTAGATAGGTGTTGTAAGGAACCTCAAACTTGTCTTAGTGGATTCAGTCCTAGAAAGGACAAAGTGGATTAGTTGAGAGATTACGCCACTCTCAGATACCACTATAAAAGTGTTTGTGTGATTTACTTACTTCATTTAGTTTTCAGTAAAGCATATCTATCTGTACACAGTCACTCTGTTCACTTGCTGAAACTATCACTTACTGACAAAGCACTTATTGTATCAAAGACTTCCGCTCTCTGATTTTAAGTATTAGCAAAACTCGTTACGGAAAAGTAACTTGCGCTTGCTGAGAAAGTTAAGTATCAGCAAACTCATTACTGAAAAGTAATAAGTCCTTTTTGAGAAAGTTTTTAAACGACGAAAGTTTGAAAAGACTATTCACCCCCCCTCTAGTCTTTTCTTGTTGTTTAAAGGGACCAAAAAGTGGTATCAGAGCTGGAGGTTCTTTAACCTTCAACACTGAACCTAGATCCCCTTAGGTGCTTCCGTAAATCACTCTAACTTGATCAGTTTGGTAGTCTTTTGCTGACAGGATGTCTTTAGGAGACGCTCCCTTGCTGAAGCTGGAAACCTACGAAAAATGGCGAAACAACATGATGCTACATCTTGAGGCCATTAGTGACGATATGGTTACTGTCATTAATGATGGACCTATCAAGGTCACTAAGGTTGAGAGAAGCTTTCCTCACAAAACCACAGAAGCTGGAAAGGAAACTATCTTAGGCGAACCAGTTGATACTGTCGTTCCAAAACCAAGAGAGGAATGGACTTCCGACGAAGCCAAGACATTCCATCTTGATGGCCAAGCAAGAAACATCATCATTCGATCAACTCCGGATACTATACAGTGCAAACTGTGGGGTGCCAAAACTGCTAAGGAAGCTTGGAAAATGGTTCAAGATCTTTGTGTTGGATGTGACAAAACCAAGCAAAACAAACTCGAAGTGCTGAAGTTAAAGTTCCAGAACTTTAAACAAGGTACAAATGAGTCACTGGAAGACTTCGACTTCAGATTCACAACTCTAGTTAGTGAGATGGCCGCCTTGGGAGTTGGAAATCTTTACTCAGATTCTGAGAAGGTGAAAACCATCATCAGAAGTCTGAACCAAGAATGGATCCACACTCTACTACAATCAAGGAATGCCAGACATCACACCTACAGAGTTGTTTTCTCATCTTGCTACTGTCAACTACGAGACAAAGCAAAGAGAAAATGTGTTTGCTGAAAAATCGCAAAACATTGCTCTTGCTGCAAAGCCGTCATCTTCTGAAAAGAAGAATGATAAAGAGCCTGCTGATGAAAATGCTTTAGTTGTTAAAAACATGAAGAAATTCATCAGTAAGGAACTTGAAAGGCGAAAAGCAAAAGAGAAGCTGAAAAAGCATCTTGGTAACAACTACCATAAGTACAAGAATGAGGCTAGCTCGCTGAACAAGCAAGCTCAGCAAGCAAACTCATCGGAAGAACCAGCAGTTGGAAACGAACTCTGTTTTTACTGCAAAAAGCCTGGACACTTCAAAGCAAATTGTCCGTTGCTGAAAGGCAAATCTGCTGAAAAGAAGAAGAAGTTCAAAAGAGCTTTTATTGCAGAAGAAAAGAAGAAGCTTCAAGCAAAAATCGATGCGTTGTGCATTGATACTAGCTCCGAAGACAGTAAGGAAGAAAGCTCAGACACTGACGATGAAGAAGCCACTCTTGACGTAGAGATTGGCAAGGAAGTTTGTGGAATAGTCATGGAAGCTTATCCAGATGTGTCAAACTACGAGTTCTGCCTCATGGCCAGTCAGGTAAACAGTCCTACCTCTGACTCAGACTCAGAAAGTGAAGACGAGATTGACCTTGACAAGATTCAACGTAAAATCGAAAGATTTGAGAAAACTCTGAGCAAACAGCAAGAAAAACTACAGAATGCTGAGACTCTGACCAAGCAGACTACTGAAAAGTATGTCTTGCTGAAGGAAGAGACAGAGAAGAAAGATGCTGAAATAGTGCATCTTAAGAAGTTGATTGCTGAAGTTACAGAGAAGAATTCTCAAATGGCAATAGAATTGGAAGAATATCCGTCCTCAATTCTAAAGTTACTCGCTGAAATCCAAGAAATGAAAAAGATGAAAATCAATTTCAAATCTTATGCTGATGCAAGTAATACGCTGACGGAACTTAACTCTTATCTGAGAGACCCATCTCAGAAAGAAGGTTTAGGTGCAACGTATGAAGGTCATGACGTAATAATCTTGAGTAAAGATAAATCACCAATTTCCTTCGTACGTGCTACTGATAGTGGTCAACCAGAACTCTATCAGTTTGGTCAATCTAAGGTTGCTGAAAAATGCAATCAAGTACCTACGACCGTAAAGCCCGCTGTTGCTACTCAAAGTAACAAGACTTTAAAAGGAAAACAGGTTGCTAAAAAGCAAACTGGAAAGAAAAAGGATGTTGTAAAGCATTCCGCCAAACAAGTTGCTGAAAAGATATTTGTTAAGCCAAAAGGCAAGATTACGAAAAGTAATCAGAAGACCTTTGCTGACAAACTTGAATCAAGTAAGGTTGCTGAGACAAAAGCTCAGCATTCTCCGAAAAGTGGACTCGGTTTTAAAACCAAGCAAAGTCAACTTTTTCACGAGTATAAGCAAAGTCAGCAAAGATACTTCAAAGAGATGAACAAAACAAAGCCTAAGAGTTCTGACAAGACTCAAAATGCTAGGGCTAGAAGGAACCTTGCAAGAAAAGAACTTACTGAAAAGTATGTTCAGCAAAAAGGTCAACCGAGCAAGACACCACATCAGAAAGTAGATTTGATCAGCACGAATCAAAAGTCTTTCGGCTCAAAACCTCCTAGTTCCTCAGCAAGTAGAAAACAAGTCAAAGTTGAAAAACTTAAGACTTGGGTTTCCACTGGACGCATTCTTGAACATGTTAATGGACATCCAATATTGGATAGTTAACTTGTTTGCTCTTGACTGTGCAGACTTCAGCCACGGAGACAAACGATGCAATCTGGCACTTTGACAGTGGTTGTGGAAAGCACATGACGGACAACAAGAATAACCTTATAAACTATAGACGGTGGTCTAAAGGTCCAACAATAAGGTTTTCTGGTGGAGGCTCTGGTTCTACAAAAGGCTACGATGACGTGAAGTTAGGATGCATTACCATTACGGGAGTTCTTTATGTCAAAAATCTTAAGTTTAACCTTTTTAGCATGAGTCAATTTGCTGATAAAGGATACTTCATCAAAATCGAAAGTGATGAATGTAAACTTATAGACTTTGAGACAAAGAAGGTTATTATGGTTGCTAGAAGATCAGGAGGCTTGTACACCGTAGATTGGTCTTCAGCAATCGTTGAAAAATGCCTTGTCTCAGATCACGATTGCCTTGCTGAAAAAGCATGGTTATGGAATAAACGAACAAGTCACCTAAACTTCAAGACGCTGAATAAGCTGTCTAAAAAGGCACTTGTGGTTGGATTATCTAAGGTTACTTTTAAGAAGGATGGTGTTTGCAATGCATGCCAGCAAGGAAACCAAACCAAATCTTCTTTTAAGAACAAGGCAGTACCGTCAACTACAAAACGTTTAAAACTCTTGCACATGGACTTGTTTGAATCTTCTTCAACAAGCTATGCTGGTAAGAAGTATGGTCTGGTGGTGGTAGATGACTATTCAAGATTCACTTGGGTAGTATTTATCAAACACAAATCTAAAACAAGGACTGAAATACCTAACTTGCTGAATAAGCTTGAAGTCATGAAAAATGACAAGGTAAAAGTCATAAGGACAGACCATGGCACTGAGTTTGTAAACCAGTACATAACTGAGTATTGCACTTCAAAAGGCATACAACATCAGTTATCCTCAGTAAGGACACCACAACAAAACGGTGTTAACGGAAAAATCGCACCCTAAAAGAAGTCGCAAGAACAATGCTTACTGACACTGAAATAAGTGAGGCTTACTGGGTTGAAGCGATTAATACCGCCTGTTACACTCAAAACAGATGTCTGATTACTAAGGAATACAACAAAACTCCTTATGAGTTATTTGTTGGAAGACCTCCTAATATCACTCATCTAAGAGTATTTGGTTGTAAGTGTTTCGTTCTTAACAACGGTAGAGAATACCTAAGAACATTTGAACCAAAGGCAGACGAAGCGATATTTGTTGGTTACTCCTTGCATAGTAAACCTCTGAACAAGAGAAATAGCAGCACCCCCGAACTACTAGGGCCCCATCTAAACTGGGACTGAGATAGCCCCATTGCTGGAGCATTAAAAAATCAGGACAATGGGACCTCAAACTTCTCCAATCAGATCTTGTAGCGCTTATAGAGTTTACAACAAAAAGGCACAAAAGATCGAAGAATCAGTGCATGTTGTATTCTACGAAAAGACACAAGGAGTGCCTGCTGAAGAAGAAATATCAGAATGTATGAAGAAGCTAATCATACATGAGCAAAGAACTGAATCTGATGCTAGGAAAATCAAGTCAATTGAACTAAATGATGATTCTGACAATGAATCTCCTCCCCCAAGTCATGACAAGATAAATATAGTTCATGACAAAGAATTCCCAGCAAAAGACGCAGTTGCTCCGGATGTTGCTGAAACTATGCAACCTCCCGTGCCTGCTGATGAGTTACCACAATCTAGCAATGCTGAACAAGCAGTTGCTGATGAACCGATCTCAGCAGAGACACAACAAAATACTAGTAGTACTGAACAAGTACATGCTGAAGAGTCACATGCTGATGAGCAAACTTATCCAGATCCAAAGAGCAGAAAACCTGTAACAAACGGATTAGAGATCATCCCTCTACGGATTTAATTGGTGATATTGACAAACGCCAAGTGACTAGATCCAAAGTATCTGCTACTCATGGACTTGCTAAAGAAGCAAATGTCGTAGAAGTAGAATCTTTGTTCTCTTGCTTTGTTTCAGAAATTGAACCCAAGACCATAGAAGAAGCTCTAAAGCATTATGAACGGATAAACGCAATGCAAGAAGAACTGGATCAATTTGAAAGGAACAAAGTCTAGAAACTTGTACCTCTTGCTGAAGGCAAGAAAGCTATTGGTACAAAGTGGGTGTTCAGAAACAAGCTGAGTGAGTCTGGTGAAGTAACAAGAAACAAAGCACGTTTGGTTGCTCAAGGTTACTGTCAGACTAAAGGATTGTACTATGATGAGTCTTATGCACCAGTTGCAAGATTGGATGCAATTAGTCCTTTTTCTTCTCGTTTTTTGCTCTATTTCCGGGGAATTTCCCACTAGAAAACAGTTTTATTATCCGGAAAACGACCACAGTCGCGAAGAGATTACTTATGAACAGACACTGCTTTTCTTGGCCTTTGCTGCTGTTAGGAAACTTGTAATTCTGATGAGCAATTAACCATGCTAAATTAAGAAAAGTCCAGTAACTAGTACTCTTAAGGTCCATAGGAATTTAGAATTTTAAGGACATTGTAAAAGAGGAACGTTTGCTGAAGACTTACAGTAGGTGCTAGATAGGATAGTTTTACCGCTTATGATGTATCTTGTTTTCTGAAAAGAAATACAACCTATTGAAGCATTTGCTGATGATATACTTTGTTTACAAAAACAAACTATTGAAGCATTTAGAACCGTTCAGAAACTTGAAGAATTCGAAGAACTGAAGACTAGAAGATTTCTGAAGACTGGTATCTACAAAGGCACATATTGCTCAGAAAGTGGAAACTTCAGCAACAGCTTGCATAAGTGAAAATCTAAACGACAGAGTAGGTTGTGCTTGCTGAAACTGAGACTGACCACTTGCTGAAAAACATATGTGACCTCCTTGCTGAAAGTACTTGCATTTGCGCTCCAACGTTCATGTTTGAGTCTCATTCAAATGAACATTAAATGCAAAGCATGCACGCGAAGGACATGAAGACTAGAAGACAAATAAAGGACGCTGCTGAAAGTACAAAAGCAAGATAGTGACATCTTAAGGAACAAAGCCTTAGAATTTGAAATTCAAACGGCTCCCTTGATTCACTATAAATAGAGGTCATCCGACAAAGAGTTGAAGTGTGTCAACAACGTGATCAAACTCTCACTTGTGCTTAAACTCACATACCCTTGAAACACTCTTTACTGCCATTGATCCGTTCCAAGACTTAAAGCTTGAAAAAGCTACTTGTGAAGAAGTAGAACATACTCGGCTAAGAATTTAGTTAAGTGTTCTTTCTTTCGAGCAAGAACAAGTCTTGACACCAGAAACATTCAAACTTGTTTACTGCAAAGTATTCAAAATTTGTTTCTTAGATTATTTGTTGTAACTGAATAAGTTATAATTAAGTTATCTCATCCCAAACCTCTCTAACTGAAAATACACCCTTTCAGGCGTGACATTCAGAGGGAACTTAATCGAGCATAGTGTTGCTGATTAAAAGTCCCAAGTTTGGTGGAGAACAAGGTTTCGTTCTCTAGTTAGGTTGGAAACGAAGCAAGTGTGCTTTGGTTTCTGTTTGAGTCGCTCTAGATAGGTGTTGTAAGGAACCTCAAACTTGTCTTAGTGGATTTAGTCCTAGAAAGGACAAAGTGGATTAGTTGAGAGATTACGCCACTCTCAGATACCACTATAAAAGTGTTTGTGTGATTTACTTACTGCATTTAGTTTTCAGCAAAGCACATCTATCTGTACACAGTCACTCACTTCACTTGCTGAAACTATCACTTACTGACAAAGCACTTATTGTATCAAAGACTTCCGCTCTCTGATTTTAAGTATCAACAAAACTCGTTACTGAAAAGTAACTTGCGCTTACTTTGAAAGTTAAGTATCAGCAAACTCATTACTGAAAAGTAATAAGTCTTTGCTGAGAAAGTTTTTAAACGACGAAAATTTGAAAAGACTATTCACCCCCCCCCCCCCGCCCCCTAGTCTTTTCTTGTTGTTTAAAGGGACCAACAGCTTCTCACAATGACTTCATTGTTTATCAAATGGATGTTAAAAGTGCATTCTTGAATGGTAAACTTGCTGAAGAAGTCTACCTGAAACAACTCCCTAGCTTTGAACTTCTCTCAGAAACCAAGATGGTATACAAGCTTCAGAAAGCTGTATATGGTCTAAAGCAAGCACCTAGAGCTTGCTATGATACCTTAGCTAAGTTCTTGCTGGATAATGGTTTCAAGAAAGGTGAAGTTGACAAAACTTTGTTTACCATGAACCATGATGGTAAAATACTCTTAGTTCAGATTTATGTGGATGACATAATATTTGGATCTAAGGACAAGCAACTTTGTGATGATTTTGCCAAACTCATGACAAACAAGTTTGAAATGAGTATGATGGGAAAATTGAATTATTTCCTAGGATTGCAAGTCAAGCAACTCAAAGATGGAATATTCATAAATCAAGCAAAGTATGCGAAAGAAATGCTCATAAAGTTTAGGATCAAAGAGGAAGAAAAACCTGAAAAGATCCCTATGAGTGTTGGTACCAAATTGGGCTATACTAAAGAAGATAAAAGTGTTGAAGAACACAAGTATAGGAAGCTCATTGGTTCCTTGTTGTATTAACAGCAAGTAGACCTGACCTTCAGAATGTTGTTTGTGTGTGTGCAAGATCTGATCCAAGAGAATCACACTACAAAAAGGCACTTAAGATACTGAAATATGTCAAAGGTACAGTCAATGTTGGATTATGGTATCCTAAAGATTCTGGACTTGAATTGGTTGGTTATTCTGATGCTGATCATGGAGGATCAACTCTTGATAGAAAAAGTACCTCTGGAACTTGTCAGTTTCTAGGTACTAGATTAATATCATGGTTCAATAAGAAGAAAACCTGTGTTGCAAATTCATCTACTAAATCTGAATACATTGCGGCTGGTTGTTGCATAGCTCAAATCCTATGGATTCAGCAACAATTAAGAGATTATGGTATTTCGGCAAAGAAAACATCAATCTTTTGCGATAATACAAGTGCTATTGCTATCACGCAAAATCCTAAGTTTCACTCAAGGACAAAGCACATTAATATTAGACATCATTGCATTAGAGATCATGTGGAAAAGAGAGATATTGAGGTTGTAAAAGTAGGTACTGATGATCAACTTGCTGACATCTTTACCAAGCCCCTACCAGATAATAGATTCGCAATGCTAAGGTATAACCTTGGATAGATTGAATTACCTCAATAAGGGATACAATTGGCAGATTGCTGAAACAGGCATTCAGCAAGCCAAAGTATGCTTATTTGAATAAAAGCTCCTTCCACTGATCTCTTCTAAAAAGAAATGATAGGTCACTACATGGTTGCTGAAACATGCATTCAGCAAGTAATTCCTTCAAAACAGGTATTTGTTAGGAAACTTGATCACTTGATGAGACGGGCACTCAGTAAGAGAAAAACCTTAAAGATTGCTGAAATGGGCATTCAGACAATCAAAGATACTGAAACAGGTATTCAAGTATCAAAGGAAAATTCTGAGACGGGAACTCAGAAAAGAGCAAACTCACTTCTCAGATTTTACCAAAAGATATCTCAAGACAAAAAGAATTTGCTAAGACGGGAACTCAGAAATGTCTTTTAACTTAAGGAAATATGAGATATCTGATTAAGGGGGAACTTTCAGCAAGTAACAAGGCTGGTTACACAAACTCGCTGAAAAGATTCTTGTTTACTTCAGCAAGAAATCAAATCCCATAAATCTAGGTAAAATCAATTTGTGACGTTAATCGGGCACAGATAAACTCGTTAATAATCATGACATGAAATACAGTCGTGGCCATTGATTTAAAGCAGTTTTGATCTGACGTTTAATATTGCAAAGAGAAAGAGTGCTCTGACGGTTTTTGTTAGTGGGCCACTACGCATTTAATGCAAAGGCTCCACTAACATTGTTGAATCTCTGAATTACCCTTGTTGAGAACTCAAAATCGATTGATCTTCTTGCACATCAGAGATACTATATAAACAAGGAGTTAGAGAAAGACAAAATTCTTTAACTCACATTTCCTTTCTCTGCAAATTGTAGCCAGAATTCACTGTACCTCCGGTCAAAAAGCAAAGTAATCTTTTTCGTACATTTCTCACCCTATATAAGAAATGGCACCAAAGAGACAGTCCTATAAGACTTCAAAATCATCTAAGGTTGACAGTGCTGGAAAAAGCACTGCTCCGGTGATAACTCCGGCAACCAACACAGTGAAAATTGTGTTGAAAAACGACCAAATAACAGAAAGACCCATGCCGCCTGCATATCTAGACACTGTAAAGTGTGAGATGATGATGCAATGGGGCGGATTTGCCAAAGAGAAGTATATCCGATACTTCTATGAACAAGAACTTGACGGTGAAAATGAGGAGGCGCTTGACTTGATAAAACAACAAGGCCTTACTCTCTTCATAACTGCTCGCCCTAAGAAACTGAGTATGTTAGACACAATGGAATTCTACAACAATGCAGAAATCCAGACTCTGACTGATGGTCAAGGAGTCACTGAAAAAGTGATTTCCACCACAGTTCAAGGTGTGCAAATCGTCCTGAAATGGACTGATTTAGCCGACATCTTTCAGATTCCGACCACTGGAACTGAAGATGACATCACTGCCACTGATGAAGAAATCGAAGCCTTCTACAGTGATGTCAGAAACGAGAAAATGAAGAAAGGAGAGATTGCTCCCATGACTACTGAAACCTACTTCAGTAAATGTTGATGAAGTGGTTACTGAAACCTACTTCAGCAATGTTGAAGTGTTTGCGGAAGACTTCAACAATGAACTTAATGTTGATACATCTGCTGAGATGAGACCACAAGGCAGTGGAAACGAAAATCCTGCCTCAATCCCAGATATCTACATTGTAGATAATCTAGATGATCAGACTCTTGAACCAGCAATTGATATTGTTGCTGATCTAAGAACCGCGGCACTTGCTGATGTTGAAAAGATGGTTGCTGAATAAGCAACTCATCAAGTTGCTGAAGAAACAGTTGCTGAGACTGCAATGGTTCAAGTCCCAGAGATTGCTGAAACACCACAAGAGACATTATTCCACGACGCATCTCGTGATGCTGAGAATACTGGACCTAGTTCACCGAAAACATCCATTGACAAAGTTCAGCTTGTGCTGACAGAACTGAGTCAGCAAATGGAATTGGAGATTGATGACACCTCCAACAAATCAGTAGATGTTTTCATGACAAGCAGTGAACTCAAGGGTCAAGATGTATCTGCTCAACTTGTCATTTCAGAGACAAGGGAGATTGCTGAACACGCACAGCTTTCTCAAATAGAGCAAGAAAAGAAGTCTGCTAAGAACAAGTCCCAGATACTGAAGAAGCTGTCGTTGCTGAAAGGACTGAGTCACCACCTGTCCTTCTTCAGCAGGTAGTTAACTCAACCACAAGCAAAACTTCACTATCTGAAACTCATTCTTTTGCTAATATAATGATTTCTTTACAGACTTCTCAAGATACAAGTCAGAAGGTTGCTGAAGCCTCTGCACCAGAATCCACACCTCCTGCTCAGCAGGTAGATAAAATTTTTGGTAATTCAACTAAGTTTGAAAACAATTCAAGGATGAACAATTCAAGGATGAACAATTCAAGGATGCTTTTTGGTAACTTAAAATTATTTCAAGATGAACAATTCAAGGATGCTTTTCAAGCTCCTGAAGCAATGGAAATAGTACCAGCACAAACAAGTGTGCAACATGAGCTTGCTGAATCTCAGCAGGTAAATCATGTTCCAGCTTTGGACTCTAAAACTATTATCCAAAACTTTCCTGAACTTAATTTTATTCTTTTTCAGGCTCAAAAGGGGACCACTGAAGTGGTTCACATCACTGAAGATCCGAAAGTAAGTTCAGAGGAACTTTATTCAGACTTCAAGAAAACTACCTTGACCAGAGTTGCTAAGTCTGTCAGCAACTGGCAAAGGTACATAAGGATGGACTTTTCTGACCTTCACCTTCATCTGTCCAACAAGAAAAAGCGACTTTCTCTGCTGAAACTCAAGACGTTTGTGCACTCAATACTTCCAGAAGAGTTGACATATTCTCAGCTCATGAGCTCCAGTCTGATTGGTCTAATCAGAGAGAATATGAAAGCCCAATTCAAGAGTGCCTCTCCAGCTGAACAAGTTGTGATGCTCAAGGGTTCCTTTGTACCCGTGGTGGCTGATCCCCACAAAATCAATGAAGAAGAGGAAGTTACAAGTATCGCACTGTACAAACATCTTGAGTTGTTCATACTGACGGACGATGATAAAGAAGAAGAGGATGAGAACATTCCTAAAGATCCAAGTGATGATGAAGGAAAAGATTCTAAGGACAAAAAGGATGACGATGATGATAATCAGGTCCTAGTCCTGATACTGGTGGACTTAAACTGACAGTTGCTGAGACTGAACGTCACGATACTGAAAATCAGCAAGCTGATCAAACACCAAGTCAGCAACAAGAATCCAATCCTGCTCCTGCTGAGACAAGTACTCCAGCACCTGAACAAGGCACTGAAACTGAAGAAGAGTACGCCAGAAAGTGCGCTGAATTGAAACTAGGCAAAAGCAAGATTTCTGATGCCGAGTTATCTTTACTCGATGCCAAGGTCACTGATCCAAACCTTGAAGATGAAGAATTGGATGAAGATTATCAAAGAGCACTTCAAAACAGTCTACAGATTCATGCAAGGCATACGCAGAATCTAGACATTGCTCAATCTTCAGGAGTGAAGCCTCTGGGAGTCCCCTCCCTTCCACTTACTACTGGTGAAACTCCAGTCATTGAGTCTCAAACGTTGCCCTCAGCAACTACTCAATCAAAAGTCACTACTGGTGAAACTCCAGTTGTTGAGTCTGAAGCGTTGCCCTCAGCAACCACTCAACCAAAAGGGAATGAAGCTACAGATTTTTAGGAACCAAGGTTGCTGGCCTTGATGAATCTGATGACGAAGAAGATCTCTCAGCAAATGAAGATGATCAATCAAAGAAAGTTGAACCCACTGTGGTCACAATTCCTCCTCCTGATGATGAGAATGATGACATAAGAAGTCATTTGCTGACCAGAGATGATCAATTCGCTACTGAACTTAAAGTTCATTCCTTAGCCCCGACTTTAGTGCCGTTTCCACATGTGGAGGATTTTACTCCAAGAATTTTGGCACTGATGGAAGTCCACAAAGCCTGCAAAGCAGAAGACGATGCACTGCTTGCTGAGAGTCCGCTTGACATAGGCAAAATTCTGGCTACTGTGCTCAAACGCACTACTTCTCTTACCATAGCTCATAAAGACATAAGTCTACACCACAAAAGCTATGAAGAAGATGTCAGTCAAGCACTCAAACTGGCAAAGTCTGCATTGAAAAAGGCTCAGACTTTCATTGAAGACAAAGTCGAAACTGAGCGCAGACATGAGAAGAATTTGGTAAGTATCAATCAAGAATTGTCAAAGCTGACCTCTGATCAGCAGGCAATTATCATGAAGTACAATAGCCTAAGCACTCTTGCTGAAAATTGCAATGAGTTCTTTTCTCTGCACATTACTCCAATGATGCAATCCATGTCTAAGGGGGAAGATAAACAAAGAAACTCTTCAAGAAAGAAACCCCTGCTGAAGCGCCACTGACAATAGAACCTCTTGCTGAAAGAGTGCAAAGTTCTAAAAGACAAGCTGTAGCAGATTCTGAGTTGAATTCAGCAAATCCAAAAAAGAGAAAAACTTCTGCTGAAACTCATGAATACTGTCACACTGAGAGTCATCAAGATCTGAATGAAGATGATGATGATGATGACAATCAGACAATAGCTCAAGCTATAAGAGCTAGACCAATTACAGCCCTAACTCCGTCTGGCCAGTCAAAACATTTTCTTCTGACTCAAAATCTTCGGCAAGAGATCAAGAAAATGCAAAGTCAAGAAGAAGAAGGCAAAGACAGGAAGAAAAGAGGCTAGCCAGCATTGCCATTGGCTCCGGCATTGAATACACAAAGACCAGCAATGAGGAAACAACTCAAAATGTGATCAAAAATGTTCATGGTTGCTGGATCTTAAAGCTAGAAGATGTATTGGCAAATGATTTCTTTCCAACAGCTGTACTGAATCAAATGTACACTTGGATTGAATTAAAGGTGAAAAGAAAAGAAAGGGATCCTCATCCCTTCCCAAGAAACATAGCTGGGAGATGGCTGAATCTGGAAGTCTTGGTAAGAAGAACATCAATTTGCAAACAAATAAAACAAGAACCTGATCTGATTAAACCAATTGATGTTGCCTATTACTCTGACCCTTTAACCAAGAAGTCAAAGAGGAAATATGGCTTGATTCCTTATAAGTATTTCTATCTCACTGCCAAGGATCAAGAAGAAGATCTTCTCTTGTTAAGGAAGATTCATGCTAACAAGGGAACTTCAGATACACAACTTCTCCATGCCAGCAATTGGGGCATGCACTTGTGGGTGTTGCACTACAAAGAAATGAATGTTGAAAACCATCATTATACCGCCTGCAAGAACGCAAGGATCATTCAGCTCGAAGTCCATAAGCTACTTGAAGATTACGAAAAGGACTGTGTTGAATTTTCTGCACTTGCTGAGAAGAGTTTAAGGGAGATTCTGAGAAAATCTTCTGCTGAAAGAGCTTAAGTCCCTTGTAAAAGCCCTGTTTAGTTTTGTTTGCTGATTTGTGTAGTTATCTCTGAACTTTCTTGTAAACTTACTGAAAGATAACTATCAGCAATAAAGCTTTTGACTCTTATTGGTTTTTGATTATGCAATCTACTTATACTTACTGTTTTATTATTCAAGTATGCTTGCATTAATCAACTGATTTATTCAACATCATAAACCTCTAAAAGGGTAACAATTAATTAGCCATGGATTGCTAACATCAAAAAGGGGGAAATTTGTTAGGAAACTTGTAATTTTGATGAGCAATTAACCATGCTAAATTAAGGAAAGTCCAGTAACTAGTACTCTTAAGGTCCATAGGATTTAGAATTTTAGAGGACATTTTAAAAGAGGAACGTTTGCTGAAGACTTAGAGTAGGTGCTAGATAGGTGTGTTTTTACCGCTTATGATGTATCTTGTTTTCTGAAAAGAAAAACAACATATTGAAGCATTTGCTGATGATGTACTTTGTTTACACAAACAAACTATTGAAGCATTTAGAACCGTTCAGAAACTTGAAGAATTCGAAGACTGAAGACTAGAAGATTTCTGAAGACTGGTATCTACAAAGGCACATGTTGCTCAGAAAGTGGAAACTTCAGCAACAGCTTGCATAAGTGAAAATCTAAACGACAGAGTAGGTTGTGCATGGAAACTGAGACTGACCACTTCCTGAAAAACATATGTGACCTCCTTGCTGAAAGTACTTGCATTTGCGCTCCAACGTTCGTGTTTGAGTCTCATTCAACTGAACATTAAATGCAAAGCATGCACGCGAAGGACATGAAGACTAGAAGACAAATAAAGGACGCTGCTGAAAGTACAAAAGCAAGATAGTGAAATCTTAAGGAACAAAGCCTTAGAATTTGAAATTCAAACGGCTCCCTTGATTCACTATAAATAGAGGTCATCCGGCAAAGAGTTGAAGTGTGTCAACAACGTGATCAAACTCTCACTTGTGCTTAAACTCACATATCCTTCAAACACTCTTTACTTCCATTGATCCGTTCCAAGACTTAAAGCTTGAAAAAGCTACTTGTGAAGAAGTAGAACATACTCGGCTAAGAAATTAGTTAAGTGTTCTTTCTTTCGAACAAGAACAAGTCTTGACACCAGAAACATTGAAACTTGTTTACTGCAAAGTATTCAAAGTTTTGTTTCTTAGATTACTTGTTGTAGCTGAATAAGTTATAATCAAGTTATCTCATCCCAAACCTCTCTAACTGAAAATACACCCTTCCAGGCGTGAAATTCATGGGGAACTTAATCGAGCATAGTGTTGCTGATTAAAAGTCCCAAGTTTGGTGGAGAACAAGGTTTCGTTCTCTAAGTTAGGTTGGAAACGAAGCAAGTGTGCTTTGGTTTCTGTTGAATCGCTCTAGATAGGTGTTGTAAGGAACCTCAAACTTGTCTTAGTGGATTCAGTCCTAGAAAGGACAAAGTGGATTAGTTTAGAGATTACGCCACTCTCAGATACCACTATAAAAGTGTTTGTGTGATTTACTTACTGCATTTAGTTTTCAGCAAAGCATATCTATCTGTACACAGTTGATGAACGTGTATTTTACACTTTCATTCGAGTCTTTTTCACCAATTTAGCTATCCCCTAGGTTAATTTAGCTTATATTTTAGTGCATTTTATTAGAATAGTGTCACGTTTCCCTTTTCTTTGCATTTTTCAGGTTTTAGGTGAAAAACGTGTTTTTATGGGCAATGTTGATGAAGTAGACGAGGTTTTGGTGTTTCAAGGACATTCGTGGAGTATCTAGAAGGTTCCGGATGAGATTTGAGGCCTAGGGGATGAGTTTCGAGGCTTAAAGGTCACTAGAAGGCAAAATCCGAGTCCGAAAAGGAAAAGAAGACTAAAATCTCGCTGAATATGATCTGAAGCTCCCGGGCGGTTCGCTCGGGATGTGGGGCGGTTCGCCCCACGCCAGGCGGTTTGCCCCACCTCTTCCGACAGCTATATATTTGTTTGCCCATTCTCTACGTTTTTCATACTTTTTCACATTATTTTGAGAGACAAATTCTCCAGAGCCTGTTCTGGGAATTCTTAGCATATGAGACTCTTTTTCTTATCAATTTGGAGGATTAAGCATAGCAATTGGACCTCGCTGTTTATCAATTCTTGTTTGTGAGTTAGAAATTCTTCGGAGATTGACAACCTTCGTCGGTAACATTGTATCTCACGATTTTTCTGCTTTTCTTTATTTCTTTCAACATGTTTTCATTCAATCTTGCTTTGATTCTTGTTGATTGCAATTTATCTATGAGTAGCTAAATCTATCGTTGGTGATAGTATGTGATTTCTTAGCTAGGGTTCTTGATTATGCATGATTGGCTGTAACGCGATTCAGACTTGACTTATTGCTTTATTTCTTTGATCTATCTAAGCCCTCTATCTTCGTAGTGTTGAATTGAACGGAACACATTGGACAATTCATGATCATAGATTTCTATGCAAACGTTCAAGTACTTCATGCATGATTATTAACCTGAAGCTTTGAATGATCATACTATCGCTAACTTCCATTATTATTGATAAGAAAATCTGTGCTAAGTCGTTTGTTGAGTTTATAGTTTAAGTTAAATTAGATAAAGCTAGTTATAGTCCTTAGAGATCGACACTCGAGGTTATTTTACTTCTACACTACGTGCCTTGGTTTTCGTTGTAGTTGTGAATCGCCTTTGGCTAAAAACAAATTTATTTGATTAATTGAGTCTGACAAACTCGTTTCATCAAATTGGCGCCGTTGCCGGGGACTATACTCCTTTTTTCTGATTAGCTTATTTATATTTTCAGCATTCAGTTCCCTACAGAAGAACGGGCTCTGGGGGTTTGCTCTCAAAAAAATTTCACTTTCTTACCCTATTTCTTTCCCCCTATCTTTTTCAGTAAATTCATCTAATCTGATCTTGGTTACCTTGCGTGTTTGTGCTCTCGAAGTTCTCGTTTACATTGTTTTTGTTTGCACTCTTTGTGTTTTTCTTTGCAAGTTTTTGTTTTTCTTTTGTGTATTCTGCTCCTTGGTTTCTTGTTTCCTCATGTGCAGAAACTAGTCATATGCAAGGATGAGTCAACTTCCGTTGCCCCGGTATGTGATGCCTCGAGGGCCTTGCATAACATTGGATGACGATTGCAGGGATTATGACTTCGATCCTTCTTACTACTCCATTCTCTCCACGTTTTCGATGGGTGATGATCCAAGAGGGTTCTTAGACACGTACGAGGAAGGTGTGTTGAGGATACCTCGTGAGAATGAGGAGGGGGTTATTTTATCGCATGAGCAACTTTGTATGAGAGGATTTATTGGAGCCTTAAAAGGGTAAGCTCGAGGATGGCTCAGAATCCCGCCGGAAAAATCGTTGTGCACTTGGGATGAAGTAACCAGCAAGTTTCTGGAACATTGGGATAGGGACTCACCTCCCGTGTCAAGGGCATGGACGTCTCGCTTCAGTAGTCAGCCACCAGAAATCGACATTGCCGATGAAGAGGAATGTGGAGAAGAATCCATTGATGAAGTCTCCTCAGTGCTGAGCTTGGATTCCACGTCCTTACTTGCGGAATGTGAGGTTGTTGGTCAAGAGGAAGTCGTGGAGGAGGTGATAACTGAATCCATTGCTTCACTTGAGTCAGAAGGTGATGGCGTGAGTTGTGTTGAGGTCGAGGAGCCAATCTCTGAAGATTTTGGTGTCTCTGAATCAATTGCTGCAGATACTCTTGATCTTGACTCCTACGTTCTGGTCAATGCACCCACCTATGAGTTCCAAAGGAGTTTTGATCCTCTTTTCTCTTTTTATTTTCCATCTGTTTCCCTTGGTTATTTTTTAGATTTAGATTTTTTTTGGTTTTGTAAATTTTAATTTTCAGGGAATCATGGACTTGTTTGAGCAGATACGGAGAGGAGCCAAGGATGGTTCCCAAGATGCGAGGAGTAATGGAACGGATGCACAAGATTCGTTTCCATTTGATAATGGATAACATTAGTGGTAATGGTTGCATGTAGTTTAGTTTTATCGCTTTCTTGCATTGCATGCATATTTATTTTTCGTGTGTTTTTGGTGATAAAATAGGTTTTAAGATGATAATTTTGCGTTTTGGGAGGAAAAAGGCGTCTCCAGGAGTCTGGAGATGCCAGGCGAACTGCTCCCCATGTGGGGCGATTCGCCTAGGACGTTCTGGACGCCCCAGGCGAATCGGCCCCCACCTGGGGCGGTTCGCCCCGGGTGTCCAGAAGCCTGGAGGTCCGGATTTTCGTTCGGAATCCCATTTTTCTCCTATTATGCTAAATTATTGATATTTTTACTTCTTTTATCGCCCGTTTTGGTTTCTCATGAGTTTTCTTGAGTCCTATAGGTTACAGGTACAAGTTAGCTATCACCTTAAATCCACTTTCGACGTTCGGGACGAGCGACGACGTTCAGATTTGGGGGGGGGTTATCGCTGGCTATCTCTATACTTGTTTTGCTTATGATAAACTCGTGAAACCCTTTGTTTGCATTTGCACGTTTACCGCTTTCTTAGTATTTAGTTGCATACACTACATTCATCCTAGTATAGTTTTGCATGTTTTCGTGTGGAGTTTATTGCCAAAATTTTTGAACTTTTTTATTGGGTAGATTAACTAGTTACGACCTTTAACCATATGTTTCATCTCTATGAATTTGTTTGAGGTTTTTCTCGCTTGGCTTGTCACATTTATGTTTGCACTTAGTTAAGCTTGGTACTCTCGACATCACTTAGTGGTGTTTTCTCTACTGCGGTTTGATGAATGTGTATTTTACACTTTATTCGAGTCTTTTTCACCTAATTTAGCTATCCTCTATGTTAATTTAGCTATATTTTAGTACATTTTATTAGAATAGTGTCACGTTTCCATTTAGATTTTATTTTACAGGTTTTGGTTGAAATTCGGAGATTTACGGGCAATTATATTAAAGTCTACAAGGATTTGGTGTTCCAGAAGCATATTTGGAGTATCTGAAGGTTTCCGGATAGGATTTGGAATCTAGGGGCCGAATCTGGAGGTTAGAAGGCTACTAGAAGTCATAAACCGAGTCCGAAAGGTGAAGAAATCCAAAACCGCGTCGAAAACGCAAAAATTTCGCGTTTACACTGTGGGGCGAACCGCCCCTGAGGAATTCCGGGCCTATATATAGTTGCGAGTTTTCTCTCCAAAAATCATATCTTTCTAAGCCTACTTTCTCACCTCTCTCTATAGTTTTAGGTAGGAACTTCCCGGGGCCTGTCCTGGGAGTTCCATAGCTTAGGGGATACTTTTTCATAGCAGATTGGAGCGCGTAGGATCACAATCATCCGGAGATTGACAACCTTCGGTAACTTTGTATCTTACAACTTTTATCTACTTATTTTATATATTCTTTCAATATGTTTTCTTCTATGATTGCTATTGATTGCATGCGCATTATGAGTAGCTAAATTTATCGTTGGTGGTAGTATGTGAATTCTTAGCGAGGGAAGATAATCATGCTAATGGCTATATCGTGCATTATACTCCGTGTCATTGCTTTATTTCGTTGATGAGTTGAACACCAAATTCTCGTATGTTGTATTGATCATTATGCACACTAGGACACTTGTCGGCCAATCAGATTTAATTATCTTCGTAGTGTTGAATTATTACGGAACACAATAGGACGTTAGTTGTTGACAGGTCAGACCCATATTATCTTCGTAGTGCACAATACTTACAACAGGACCCAAGATTCATTCAAAGATCTCCATGCAAGACCGAGGAATTTATGCATGATTATCGACCCATTATGTTAAGAAGGACCATACTATCACCAACCTCCATTATCTGCTTGAAAACTCCCTATTGCTTTTTATTTGCTGTTTTATATTTTCTTGATTAAATAGATAAAGCTAGTTATAGTCCTGAGAGAACGACACTCGAGTCCTTCTACTGCTACACTACGGTTTTCGTTGTAGTTGTGGATTGCCTTTGGCTAATTACAAATTTATTTGACTGAACCCTGACAACGTTCATCAAACGGTTCACGAAGGCCTTTATAATAGGATGATGCATGTTAGAGTCTTGTGGTTGTTTTCCCGAGTAATTATGTACGTAAGAGGCAACAAGTCTTCACCTTGCTCTGAGATTGCTAAATGCCTAGGAAGGAGGTAGTGTGAGATTGTGTGATCCTTTGTTTGCAACCTATTCTTTCGAATAGGTTTGGGGAGGGGGTTACGCTATCATTAGACTTTTTTTTCGATTTGTGAGTGTTGTGAGTTTGTTTTCCTTTTTTTGTAAAGTTGTGCTCCAACCTATTCTTTCGAATAGGTTTGGGGAGGTCGTTTGTGAGTCATTGTAATTTCGTTTTTCTTAATGCTACTGCTGGCTATATATATAAAAAAAAAAATCGAAAAAAGAAAAAGAAAAAATTCCAGGAAAAAAGAAAAAATCTAGAAAAGAAAAAAAGAAAAAAGAGACCCCAAAAAAGCAAAGAAGGGTCCTAAGAAAGCCAAAAAGCAGTTTAGCAAAGTGTTTGTCTCGTTTTTCAATTCTTGTAATGTTCGTAATCGAGTTGTAATTTTTTGTCTTTTGATTGTTTGAGTGTCATCTATTCTAGACCACCCTCGTCCTGCCATTCAGGAAGTGGTGATTAGTTTATGACTTTGCTTGAGAGATGGGTAGAATAGGGGAGTGTGAACTTTTAGGGAACCCTCCTTCGTTTGATGAGAGTCAGTATTGGTTCGACCTCTTTGAGGAAAAGTCTTAACTTGGTGAACAACAGTAAGTCCTCAGTTTCATAGGCACGGGACAACCATTCGTATTTTAACATGTTTCATTACGTCGTCACTGACTAGGTCCAGGTAGAGAATGTTACGAGAGACTATCTTGTTTAACATAGTGCATATGTGAATGTGTATGAGTCAATCGAGGCATTCTTCAACCAATATCCATGTTATGATTTGTATGGTCTTTGTTCATATGTTTTTGATAGATTCAATAGATTAGTTCATTTCATTTGGCATGAGACTTCATTTTGTGTGTTGCATTGGTTTTTTGCATTAGAGTCTAGCTAGTTGCTTGAGGACAAGCAAAGGTTCGGTTTGGGGAGTTTGATGAACGTGTATTTTACACTTTCATTCGAGTCTTTTTCACCAATTTAGCTATCCTCTAGGTTAATTTAGCTTATATTTTAGTGCATTTTATTAGAATAGTGTCACGTTTCCCTTTTCTTTGTATTTTTCAGGTTTTAGGTGAAAAACGTGTTTTTATGGGCAATATTGATGAAGTAGACGAGGTTTTGGTGCTTCGAGGACATTCGTGGAGTATCTAGAAGGTTCCGGATGAGATTTGAGGCCTAGGGGACGAGTTTCAAGGCTTAAAGGTCACTAGAAGGTAAAATCCGAGTCCGAAAAGGAAAAGAAGACTAAAATCTCGCTGAATTTGATCTGGAGCTCCCGGGCGGTTCGCCCCACGCCAGGCGGTTCGCCCAGCGTCTGGGGCGGTTCGCCCCACGTCTTCCGACAGCTATATATATGTTTGCCCATTCTCTACATTTTTCATACCATTTCACATTATTTTAAGAGACAAATTCTCTAGAGCCTGTTCTGGGAATTCTTAGCATTGGAGACTCTTTTTCTTATCAATTTGGAGGATTTAGCATAGCAATTGGACCTCGTTGTTTATCAATTCTTGCTTGTGAGTTAGCAATTCTTCGGAGATTGACAACCTTCGTCGGTAACATTGTATGTCACAATTTTTCTACTTTTATTTATTTCTTTCAACATGTTTTCATTCAATCTTGCTTTGATTCTTGTTGATTGCAATTTATCTATAAGTAGCTAAATCTATCGTTGGTGATTGTATGTGATTTCTTAGCTAGGGTTCTTGATTATGCATGATTGGCTGTAACGCGATTCGGACTTGACTTATTGCTTTATTTCTTTGATCTATCTAAGCCCTCTATATTCGTAGTGTTGAATTGAACGGAAAACATTGGACAATTCATGATCTTAGATTTCTATGCAAACGTTCAAGTACTTCATGCATGATTATTAACCTGAAGCTTTGAATGATCATACTATCGCTAACTTCCATTATTATTGATAAGAAAATCTGTGCTAAGTCGTTTGTTGAGTTTATAGTTTAAGTTAAATTAGATAAAGCTAGTTATAGTCCTTAGAGATCGACACTCGAGGTTATTTTACTTCTACACTACGTGCCTTGGTTTTCGTTGTAGTTGTGAATTGCCTTTGGCTAAAAACAAATTTATTTGATTAATTGAGTCTGACAAACTCGCTTCATCAACAGTCACTTTGTTCACTTGCTGAAACTATCACTTACTGACAAAGCACTTATTGTAGACTTTCTCTCTCTGATTTTAAGTATCAGCAAAACTCGTTACTGAAAAGTAACTTGCGCTTGTTGAGAAAGTTAAGTATCAGCAAACTCATTACTGAAAAGTAATAAGTCCTTGCTCAGAAAGTTTTTAAACGACGAAAGTTTGAAAAGACTATTCACCCCCCCCCCTCTAGTCTTTTCTTGTTCTTTAAAGGGACCAACACATTGGAACAAAAAGAGGAAGCCCTTTGTCTTTCCTTGCCTGATCACCGCCTACTACAAGTACCATGGGGTAGAGGGTATTGATGAGACCGGCTCATTCACCTCGGCCTTGACTCCAGCATCTATCACTAAGTAGGAGCATAGGTTCCGACAGAGCATACCATCAGCTGCCGCCGCTGATGACGCACCACCTTCCTCACCGAGTGATGGGGATGACATGGAGACAGATGATCGGGACCCTATTCCAGACACCGCCGCTCTCAGTGGGTCACAGCAGCCACCTCGGGTCGCACGTGGTTCTAGAGGATTTGATTTTACTGAGCTCAGGACCTACCTCAACGACAGATTTCGTGGGTTCGATGCCAATGTTGCAACCCTGACCACCACTGTACAGGGTTTACAGCATACTCTTGATGGACACGTTGCCCAGCGCAACAGTGATTGGGAGCTCGCGGAGGAGCATCGCTGGAACGATAGGCAGCTCATTTTTTGCAGCAGATGCTCTTGGACCGGCAGCAGGAGACCCTACAGCAGTCCCATGATCTTCTCTCTGACATGTGGAACGACTATTACGGGGATTATGACCCGGATTACTAGTCTTTTCACATGTCCATTATGGTATACTCAGCTGACAGAGGCCACACATTCGGTTACATGTAGTATCACTTTACAAGGAACGCACCAAAAAGTATCACGACCGTGGCATTATGCGGAAAGAGTTGATCCCTGGTCAGAAAGTCTTAGTGTTCAACTCCAGACTTCGCTTATTTCAAGGGAAGCTCCGTACTCAATGGGATGGACCATACGAGATTGTCCAAGTTGCTCCCCATGGAGTTGTAGAACTTTTGGACCCAAAGACTGGCGACACCTTCAAGGTGAATGGGCAACGTGTGAAACCATACTTTCAGCTTCCCAGTGATGAAGTGGAGGTTGATCATCTCGACCTCACCACTCCCACCTTCACATGAGAGTATGTAGCTTGTAGTTTTTCCTTTTTTGAGTCTTTAGTTGTTTTTCCGTTTGTGTTAGAGTATGTTTTGGTGATAAAATAGGTAAAAAGTTGGTATTTTTTGAGTTCGAGGACAATTAACTCGGAGCCCAGGCTCTGCCGCTCCCAGGCGGACCGCCCCTCACACGGGGCGGTGCGCCCGGGAGAGGCAGAATGCCTGGGCGCCTCTGCCGCTCCCAGGCGGTGTGCCCGAGAGAGGCAGAACGCCTGGGTACCTCTGCCACTCCCAGGCGGACCGCCCCTCACACGGGGCGGCGCGCCCGGGAGAAGCAGAAGCCTGGGCGCCTCTGCCGTCCCCAGGCGGACCGCCCCTCAACGGAGCGGTGCGCCCGGGAGAGGCAGAAGCCTGGGCACCCCTTGGCACCCCAAGCGGACTGCCCCTTACATGGGTTAGTGCGCCTGTGGGCGCCAGAGCTCCGGGTGTCCAGATTTTTGTCCGGACACCCCGTTTTGTCCCCGTATGCAAACATATTCACCTTTTTACCCTTTTTATCATCCGTTTTGGTTTCTCACGAGTTTCATTGAGTAATACAGGTTACAGGTACTCTTCCAGCTCTCACCCAATATTCACTTTCGACGTTCTAGGCGTACGACGAAGTTCAGGTTAGGGGGGGTTATCTATGGGTATTCCAATGACTTATATTTCTTATTTCAACTCGTGAAAGCCTTTGTTTGCACGTTTACCACTTTCTTAGGATTTAGTTTGTTCGTATGCATTCATCCTTAGTCTAGTTTTGTATGATATTGTGTGGAGTTTATTGGTTTTGCATGATATTGTGTGGAGTTTATTGCCAAAATTTTTGAACTTTTTTATTGTATAGACTAAATGTTTTTGACCATTGACCATACATTGCATCTCTATGGAATAGTTTGAGGTTTGTCTCGCTTGGCTTGTCATATTCGTATGTGCACTAGTTAAACTTGGTAGTCTCGACATCACTATGTGGTGTTTTCTCTACTGCGGTTCGCGAAGGCCTTATAAAATGTTGCATGTTAGAGTCTTTGGTTGTATTCTCGTGTAATTATGTACCTAAGAGGCAACAGTTGATGAATGTGTATTTTACACTTTCATTCGAGTCTTTTTCACCTATTTTAGCTATCCTCTATGATAATTTAGCTATATTTTAATACATTTTATTAGAATAGTGTCACGTTTCCCTTTAGATTTTATTTTACAGGTTTTGGTTGAAATTCGGAGATTTACGGGCAATTATATTGAAGTCTACAAGGAATTGGTGTTCCAGAAGCCTATTTGGAGTATCTGAAGGTTTCCGGATAGGATTTGGAGTCTAGTGGTCGAATCTGGAGGTTAGAAGGCCATTAGAAGTCTGAAGCCGAGTCCGAAAAGGTGAAGAAATCCAAATCCGCGTCGAAAAACGCGGAAATTCCGTGAAATACTGGGGGGCGAACCGCCCCAGCCTCGGGCGAACCGCCCCAGAAGAAATTCGGGGCCTATATATAGAGCTCAAGTTTTTCCCCGAAAATCATATCTTTCCAAGCCTACTTTGTCACCTCTCTCTATAGTTTTAGGTAGGAACTTCCCGGGGCCTGTCCTGGGAGTTCCATAGCTTAGGGGATACTTTTCATAGCAGATTGGAGCGCGTAGGATCGCAATCATCCGGAGATTGACAACCTTCGGTAACTTTGTATCTTACAACTTTTATCTACTTATTTTATTCTTCTTTCAATATGTTTTCTTCTATGATTTCTATTGATTGCATGCCTATTATGAGTAGCTAAATTTATCATTGGTGGTAGTATGTGAATTCTTAGCGAGGGAAGATAATCATGCTAATGGCTATATCGCGCATTATACTCTGTGTCATTGCTTTATTTCGTTGATCAGTTGAAACCAAAATTCTCGTATGTTGTATTGATCATTATGCACACTTGGACACTTGTCGACCAATCAGACCAATTATCTTCGTCGTGTTGAATAATTACGGAACACATTAGGACGTTAGTTGTTGACGAGTCAGACCCATATTATCTTCGTAGTGCTTAATACTTGCAACAGGACACAAGATTGATTCAAAGATCTCTATGCAAGACCGAGGAATTTATGCATGATTATCGACCCATTATGTTAAGAAGGACCATACTATCACCAATCTCTATTATCTGCTTGAAAACCCCTATTGCTTTCTATCTGTTGTTCTATATTCTTAATTAGATTTGATAAAGCTAGTATAGTCCTGAGAGAACGACACTCGAGTCATTCTACTACTACACTACGGTTTTCGTTGTAGTTGTGGATTGCCTTTGGCTACTACAAATTGATTTGACTGAATCTGACACGTTCGTCAAATTGGCGCCGTTGCCGGGGAACTATACTCCTTTTTTCTGTTTAATTTGTTTATATTTACAGCTTTAGATTCCTATTTCTATTAGTTTTAGTTTTCCTTTTTAATCTCTCTCTGCTTTCCTAGTTTGTTTCTAATGACCTTTCCTAATCTGTCACAGATAGTGTATGCCGCATACACGATCTAGAGGAACACCGCTTGCTGATTCAATTGCTGAGATCGACAGAGTCTACCACCAAAGAAGGCGACTACTTGAGAGGCGCGCACTAGAGGAAATAGAGGAAACCGATTTCTCTGAATCTCTAATTAGTCTATTCAAGGAAATCGACGGAATGGCAGAAGCTAGACCACTGAAGGCATAGGTACAACCCACCAAGGATCGTATGAGGGGACCAGCGATAGTTCTTTCGTCTGCAACCCGAGATCTGGAGATCAAGAACCACGCATTCCAACAACTTCCGAGGTTCTATGGCTTATCAAGGGAAGATGTGATGGGGTACTTGCACGATATCGATGATTTCGTCAACCAACTCCCACGACCCGAAGCTGACATAACAACGGATGAGTTGAGGATGAAGGTTTTTGCTATGGGACTTGGCGACAGAGCCAAGTCATGGCTGAGCTCTCTTCCAGCAGGCTCGCTGGACACTTGGGAAAAGGTTTTTTCAGCTTTCATGGAAAAATACTTCCCACACACTCTGACTACCACGCTTAAGGCGCAAATCACTAGTTTCAAGCAAGACTATGATGAGACCATCTACACCGCGTTCAAGAGGTTCCAAGATCTCACGAACAAGTGCCCTCACCATGGTTTTGAACTCTCCGACCTAGTCCAACACTTCTACAATGGGCTAACCTTCGAGAACCAACAAGTGGTGGATTTCCAATGCCGAGGCAATATTTGGGAGGAAACCGCAGAAGCTGTCTGGGCAGTTTTCGAAAGGCTTGCTAAGGGCTCGCAGCTCAAGGACCCAATAGCAATGGTTAGGAGACGAGGACCTGAAGCTACACCAACTCAAGAAGCCCCTATGTACAGGGGGAATGGGGATCAATTCGAGTGCTTTACCAACGAATTGAAGCAAGTCCTCAAGAGCGCCACCGGAACAACTGTTTCGAACGAAGTATGCCGAATATGCAAGAACTATGGGCATGGGGCTAATATGTGTAGATCGGAGCTGGCGTAAGATGATGGCAGCTGGGCTCGAGGAGGAGAAGAAGAAGCCTTTGCTACGGAGTTTGGGACTCAAGAAGTTAGCTACGGACAAGACGGTAGGAATCCTCGAGGTGGATTTTGGAGATGAGGATACCGTAACAATCAAGGATATGCACCGGCTAACCAAACTTATGGACCTCACCAAGACCGTAGTAGGCTGAACTATGGTAATGACCACTGCGAAAACCCCGCTCCGAAAGAGCCACCGAAGTCGAAGACGGCTCAACTGATGGAGAACTTGCAAAAGATGGTCGATCACACACAAAGTTTTCTCAAACGGTATGAAGAGGATTCCGAGAAAACTAGGGCAAGGCTTGATAAGTTGGAAGAGAGCACTAGACTTGCCCATCAAAAGATGCAAGAGTTGATCGGCCGAGGAGCAAGTAGGGAACAAGGCAAACTGCCTAGCAACACTTAGAAGTCATTGTCCATTAACTTAGTGGGTGATCTACCTGTTGAAATCACCATCAAGAAGGTTACTAAGTGCGAGAGTTGCAAGAGGGACCTACCTCCACAAGCCAAAGAAGAAGGAAAGTACCTTGGTACCAACAAGAGTGAAGAGGAGCAAGAGGATCCCGAGCCACTCCCTCAAAGTTTCAATATTAAGGTCGGGATTGGGGAGCTTGAAGATGTCCGAGCCACACTAGACACGGGATCCTACTCTAATGTGCTCCCTTTGAACGTTTCCGAGAAGAGTAACCTTGGAGAACTAACTGTGCATAAGGCTATTGTGCAGCTGGCGGATGGATCCCTTGTGAAACCCGAAGGCGTTGTGAAGAATGTATTAGTCAAAATTGGTGAAGCCTCTGTTCACACCGATTTTGTAATCATGCCAGCATCAGCACCAGGAACGGGGGATGTCATACTCCTAGGACAAACATTCTTGACCAAAATACGCTCAGTGATGGACATCTATTGAAGGACTTGCACTATCGAAGTGGATGGCAAGCAACACGTGTTGCAAGCCATATCTGATCCACCTGATCCACCCGATACTTCTAACACTGTTGACTACAGTGGTCTTAACGTCTATGTTCACTCTTATTCACAGGTTCGAGGCATGAGGAGTAGATCCATGAAGGGGAAGTCTAGTACCCTCAAGAAGAAGAGCTAGGCGAGGACAGGAGTCGAGTCAAAGACTTTAAACAATGGCGCTATCCGGGAGGCAACCCGGGGTTTTTATCGCTTTCTTTACCGCTTTATTGCATGCATTCATACTTGAACAATTTGCTTTTCATATGTGAATTTGTTCGTCTCTGTGTCGTATGTGCTTATGTTATGTTTGAGTGAGATTTTTCGAGTGTTTTGTGAGAAAAATGGTTTTCCTGGCACTTTAAAACCGCATTTTTTCGAAAAGTTCATCTCCCCGCCTCAGGAGGTGGGGGACGAATCGCCCCCCATGGGGGGCGAATCGCCCTACGTGTCCGGAGCGCGCGCGCGCTCCGGACGCGCGGGGCGGTTCGCCCCGCACGGGGCGACTCGCCCCGCGACCTGCAAAAAGTAGAAATCGGGGGTTGCCCCCCATTTCTTCCATCTTCTTCATCTAAACTCCAAAAATTCTCCCATTTTCAAAATATCTTCAAACCTTCATAACTCCTTCATATTTCCATCAAATTGTGTGTTCTTTAGCTTCAATCGAAGCCCGTTACGTGCTCTTTCTTTTCGTCCGAACAAATCTCTTCCTAGTTCATTCAATCTTCGTATTTGAGGTAATCTCACATGAACCCTAATTTTTCAAATTTGGGGTTTTTTTGATTTATGCTTCAATTAAGCTTGTATGATGTATGGGTTGATGATTTGTGTGATTAGAAACGTTATTCATTATCAATTGCATGTTCAATTAGGCTTGGTTTGATTGGTTTGAGATTTTTGCTATTAGAAGATATATCTTGTTAGGAAATGTATCTTTTACTTTCATTCCATGCTTAAACATGTGTTTGTTGATATGATGATGATGATGGATGTAATGGTAGAATGCATGATTGATGAAGTTGAGGATTTATGTTGTTAGATTTTTGTTACTATGGTATGAATTGAACCTTGTGATTCAAGGCATTTGTTGTCTAGCAAGAGCATAATGTGATATGTGATTGTTGTAGTTACATTGATATGTGGCATGATGAAGTAGCTAGACTAGGCATTGGGTTTTTGAGGAGTTGGAATGTTGTAGATATTGCTCGTTTGTTCGCTCGTACATTTACATATGCATAAGTCTGTTTTGCGTCATACAAGATACTAATTGCTGTTTGTAGGAATCATGGCTCCAAGAGGATCGAGGAGAGCTGGCTCGAGCAAGAAGGGAAAGGGAGTAGCATCAAGCTCCCAACCTTCTCACAACATGTACGAGATGTCTTTAGCTGCGATAGATGTCCGACAAAGGCTAGAAGCGGAGCTGGCCGAAGGGGGAAGATCGATCATACCCGATAGGAGGATTGATATCCCAGAGGCAGTAGCTGGAACGGCGGGGTATAGGACGCTCTCCAGATTGGCATCAAGAAGGAATTGGGTTTGGTATAGTTCCAACAGGTTCAAGGGGTACGACGTGAGCCTCCTCCAAGAGTTCTACACTAGATTCACTGATCTCGAAGAGAAGAATGGGGTACTAGTTCGAGGCCTGATAATACCATGGACACCAGAGTCCATTTCTTCATTCATCCATTTTGGGCAGCAGGAGTTCACAGGGAGCGACCATGCCTACCTGTATTCGAGGGCCTCTAGGGGGATAGGAAGACATATTACAGACGTGATCTACAACAGGGAGTACTGATGAATGTGTATTTTACACTTTCATTCGAGTCTTTTTCACCTATTTTAGCTATCCTCTATGTTAATTTAGCTATATTTTAATGCGTTTTATTAGAATAGTGTCACGTTTCCCTTTAGATTTTATTTTACAGGTTTTGGTTGAAATTCGAAGATTTCCGGGCAATTATATTGAAGTTGACAAGGAATTGGTGTTCCAGAAGCCTATTTGGAGTATCTGAAGGTTTCCGGGTAGGATTTGGAGTCTAGGGGCCAAATCTGGAGGTTAGAAGGCCACTAGAAGTCAGAAACCGAGTCCGAAAAGGGGAAGAAATCCAAAAACGCGTCGAAAACGCGGAATTCCGTGAAAAAGTGTCCGGGCGAACCGCCGCAGAGGTGGGGCGAACCGCCCCACAATAATTCGAAGCCTATATATAGTTGCTCAGTTTTCTCCGAAAATCATACTTTTCCAAACCTACTTTCTCACCTCTCTCTGTAGTTTTAGGTAGGGACTTCCCAGAGCCTGTTCTGGGGGTCCGTAGCTTAGGGGACACTTTTTCATAGCGGATTGGAGCTTGTAGGATCGCAATTCTTCGGAGATTGACAACCTTCGGTAACTTGTATCTTACAGTTTAATATACTTATTTTTTATATCTTTCAATATGTTTTCTTCTATGATTTCTGTTGATTGCATGCCTATTATGAGTAGCTAAACTTATCGTTGGTGGTAGTATGTGAATTCTTAGCGAAGGGAAGATAATCATGCTAATGGCTATATCGCGCATTATACTCCGTGTCATTGCTTTATTTCGTTGATCAGGCACAACCTAAATTCTCGTATGTTGTATTAATTATTATGCACAATTGGACACTTGTCGACCTGTACGCGAGTTTATCTTCATAGTGTTGAATAATTACGGAACACATTAGGACAATAATGATTGACTTGTCAGACCAATTTTCTTCGTAGTGCTTAATATTTGCAACAGGACACTAGATTGATTCAAAGATCTCTATGCAAGACCGAGGAATTTATGCATGATTATCGACCCGTTATGCTTTGAAGGATCATACTATCACCAATCTCCATTATCTGTTAGAAAAACCCCTTACTATCTGTCTGCTGTTTTTATTCTAAATTAAATTAGATAAAGCTAGTTATAGTCCTGAGAGAACGACACTCGAGTCATTCTACTGCTACACTACGGTTTTCGTTGTAGTTGTGGATTGCCTTTGGCTTAAATACAAATATTATTTGCTTGAATTCGGAGCACGACATCCGCGTTCATCAAATTGGCGCCGCTGCCGGGGACTATACTCCTTTTTTCTGTTTAATTTGTTTATATTTTCAGCTTTAGATTCCTAATTCTACTAGTTTTAGTTTTCCTTTTTAATCTCTCTCTGATACTGCTTTCCTAGTCTGTTACAGATAGTGTATGCCGCATACACGTTCTGCAGGAACACCGCTTGCTGATTCAATTGCTGAGATCGACAGAGTCTACCACCAAAGAAGGCGACTACTCGAAAGGCGCGCACTAGAGGAAATAGAGGATACCGATTTCTCTGAATCTCTACTCAGTCTTTTCAAGGAAATCGACGGAATGGCAGAAGCTAGACCACTGAAGGCATGGGTTCAACCCACCAAGGATCGTATGAGGGGACCGGTGATTGTTCTTTCGTCTGCAACCCGAGATATGGAGATCAAGAACCACGCATTCCAACAACTTCCGAGGTTCTATGGCTTATCAAGGGAAGATGTGATGGGGTACTTGCACGATATCGATGATTTCGTCATCCAACTCCCACGACCCGGAGCTGACATAACAACGGATGAGTTGAGGATGAAGGTTTTTGCTATGGGACTTGGCGACAGAGCCAAGTCATGGTTGAGTTCTCTACCAGCAGGCTCGCTGGACACTTAGGAGAAGGTTTTTTCAGCTTTCAGGGAGAAATACTTCCCTCACACCTTGACTACCGCGCTAAAGGCGCAGATCACTGGATTCAAGCAGGACTATGATGAGACCATCTACACCGCGTTCGAGAGGTTCCAAGATCTCACGAAAAAGTGCCCTCACCATGGTTTTGAACTTTCTGACCTAGTTACGGAATTTGGTATTCAAGAAGTTAGCTACGGAATTTGGTATTCAAGAAGTTAGCTACGGACAAGACAGTAGGAATCCTCGAGGTGGATTTTGGAGAAGGGGATTCCGAAACAATCAAGGATATGCACCGGCTAACCAAACTTATGGACCTAACCAAGACCATAGTAGGCTAAACTATGGTAATGATCACTGCGAAAACCCCGCTCCGAAAGATCCACCGAAGTCGAAGTCGGCTCAACTGATGGAGAACTTGCAAAAAATGGTCGATCACACACAAAGTTTTATCAAACGTTATGAAGAAGATTCCGAGAAGACTAGGGAAAGGCTCGATAGGTTGGAAGAGAGCATTAGTCTTGCCCATCAGAAGATGCAAGAACTGATCGACCGAGGAGCAAGTAGGGAACAAGGCAAACTGCCTAGCAACACTGTGAAGTCGAATGCCATTACATTGGCTGGTGATGTACCTGACGAAATCACCATCAAGAAGGTTGTTAAGTGCGAGTGTTGCATGAAGGAAGAACTTCTACAGGCTGAGGAAGAAGAGAAGGACCTTGGTTCTGACGCAAGTGATGAGGAGCAAGAGGATCCCGAACCACTCCCTAAAAGTTTCGATGTTAAGGTAGGGATTGGTGAGCTTGAAGATGTCTGTGCCACACTAGACACGGGATCCTACTCAAACATAATCCCATTGAATGTGTTTGAAAAGAGCAACCTTGGAAAACTATCTGAGCAAAGGGCTATTGTGCAACTGGCGGATGGATCCTTTATGAGACCCGAGGGCGTTGCGAAAAATGTGTTGGTCAAGATTGGTGAAGCATCTATATACACCAATTCTGTAGTTATGCCGGCGTCTGCACCTGGAACGGGGGATGTCATACTCTTAGGGAAAACATTCTTGACTAAACTACGCTCCGTGATGGACATCTACCAAAGAAATTGCACTATTGAAGTAGATGGCAAGCAACACGTGTTGAAAGCCATATCTGATCCACCTGATCCGCCTGATATTACTACTCACTACTGTAGTCTTGCAGCCATTATTCTTTCTTATTCACAGGTTCGTGGCATGGAGAGGAGATCAATGAAGGGGAAGCCTAGTACCCACAATAAGAAGAGATAGGCACAGACAGGAGTCGAGTCAAAGACTTTAAGCAATGACGCTATCCGGGAGACAACCCGGAATTTTTATCGCTTTCTTTACTGCTTTTTTGCATGCATTCATTCTTGAACTATTTGCTTCTCATATCCGAATTTGTTCTTGCCTGTGTCGTACATGCTTATGTTTGAGTGATATTTTTCGAGTGGTTTTTTCAAAAAATTGGTTTCGGGGATTAAAACCGCATTTTCTGACGACAGGAGCCGTCTCCCCGCATCGGGGAGCACGGGGCGAACCGCCCCACGTGGGGGGCGAACCGCCCCCGGCTCCAGAACTTCAAAAACGCGGATTTCTTCCCCTTTACCTCATTTTCTTCAAATTTCATCATTCCTCCTCCCAAAAAAAACGAAAATCGCGATTTCATCTTCAAATCTTCATAACTTCTTCAATTCTTGACCAAATTTAGTGTTCTTTAGCTTAAATCGAAGCCTATTACATGATCTATCATCCCATCCGAACAGATTTCATCCTAATGCGTTAGATTTTCAGATCTGAGGTATCATCCTTAGAACCCTAATTTTCGAATTTGGGGGTTTTCTAATTTGAGCTTGAATTATGCTTATTTGATGCATGAGTATGTTGTTTGTATGATTAGACATGTTATTTACTATCAATTGCATGCTCAATTTTGCTTGGATTGTTGATTTGGGAATTTTGCTACTAGATGATATATCTTGTTATGCAATATGTCTTTATCTTTGATTTCATGCTTATGATTGTGTTTATTGATGTAATGTTGGTGGATTTGACGATAGAATGCTTAATTGTTGAGTATGAGGATTTATGATGGTAGAATTTTTCGCTACTATGGTATGAATTGAGCCTTGTTATCAAGGATATTGGTTGTCTAGTAAGAGCATAATGTGATGTATTGCATGTAGTAGTTACATTGGTATGTTGCATGATGAAGAAGTTAGGCTAGACATTACGGTTTGGGGAGCTCGATTGATGATTTTATCACTTATGTGTTTCGCTTTTACACTAGCATATGCATGAGTCAGTTTTGTGTCATACGAGGTGCTAACCGCTGTTTGTAGGTACCATACCAAGGGAAAGAAGCATTCCCATATGATTGCTGTGAAGAATTGGAGGGGGAACAATCACTACCATGTCAAGGAGGGTGACCTCGTTGGATGTGCGTTCGAGCCAAGGGGTTTTGCAACAACGTCGTGGATTACCCAAGAGGAGGAGCTAGAGTACACCTGGAGTAAGGACTCCTATGCCTATTCATGCACCACCGAAGGGACAGAAACCATTATTACGTCAGCAATCCATCACAAGGACTGCAAAGTTCGAGTGAACTGGAAGGCACCGGGACATTCTCTCCGCGACGGATTAAATCATGAGTTCGCAGTTGCTAGAAGGTTCCGAAGCGCTAGCTTGGTTCCAATACATAATGACATGGGTACCCAGCACCTTGTTGGGGTGCCCCTTGCCTGCCTCTAAAGGGAGCATCATATAGACATCGGTCGGATCCACCGTAGAGAATGTGGTCGACATTGGAAAAAATGGTAGAAGACTTCTGAGTATCCGAGCAGCTTACTGTAACCTTCTCGTGGTGTAAAACGTTGGAGGGGGAGGTCCTGATACCACTGCCCTTTCCCCTTCAACAGTTCACATCCTATTGAAAGGCTACAGGATGGAGGATTCCATAACAGCGGCGGCTAATCTTGAGAATTCTACTCGACACTACAACTCTACTAGTGGGGATGTGCGTGATAGTAGTGACAATGAAGGCCATACGGGAAATGATGATACTAATGGAGGAGTTGTTCCTATCCAGCCTATGATTGAAACTACCACGCATACCGGAAGACCTGATGACACCCTATAAAGCTCCCGGAGCGGTCCCAATAACTCACAAACAGCATGCTCAGCCGACCGAGGCCAAACCATGGGGTAACATCTAGTATCACATCTTATTTCCTCATTTTCTTACTGCTAGGGACTAGCGTTAATTTCATGAGGGGGGATGGGATTTAAGTGATCTGATGTTGTTAGCTTGGAGCTTGGTATTGGTAGGATGAGTATAGTACCTCGCATGCTTTATCAGTTTGCATTTTCATTTGCACGTTTACCGCTTTCTTAGATTTTTTAGGTTGCATTCACTACATTCATCCTAGGATAGTCTTGCATGTTTTATATGGACTTTATTGCCGAATTTTTTGAACTTTTTTATTGGGTAGATCAACTAACTATGCCATTAATCGTATGCTTCATCTCTATGAATTTGTTTGAGGTTTTTCTCGCTTGGCTTGTCACATTTATGTTTTGCACTTAGTTAAGCTTGGTAGTCTCGACATCACTTAGTGGTGTTTTCTCTACTGCGGTTCACGAAGGCCTTTATAATAGGATGATGCATGTTAGGGTCTTAGGGTTGTTTTCCCGAGTGATTATGTACCTAAGAGGCAACAAGTCTTCACCATGCTTTGAGATTGCTTAATGCTTAGGAAGGAGGTAGTCTGAGGTTGTGTGATCCTTTGTTTATAACCTATTCTTCCGAATAGGTTTGGGGAGGGGGTTACACCATCATTAGACTTGTTTCTGTTTTTCATTTTTCGTATCGTGAGTTTATTTTTCCTTTTCCGTGAATTTTGTACTCCAACCTATTCTTTCGAATAGGTTTGGGGAAGTCGTGTGAGTCATTTTGTTTCTCTTTTTGTTATGCTACTGCTGGCTAGCAAAAAATCGAAAAAAAGAAAGAAAAAATTCCAGAAAAAAAAAAAAAAGAATCTGAAAAGAAAAATAGAAAAAAAGAGAAGACCCCAAAAAAGCAAAGAAGGGTCCAAAAAGAAAGCCAAATAGCAGTTTAGCAAAGTGTTGAGTCTTATTTTCCGTTTTTGTAATGTTCGTAATCGTGTTTTTTATCTTTTATCTTTTTGTCTTAAGTGTCATCTGTTCTAGACCATCCTCGTCCTGCCATTCAGGAAGTGGTGAATAGCTTAAGACTTTACTTGAGAGATGGGTAGAATAGGGGAGTGTTATCTTTTATAGAGAACCCTCCTTCGTTTGATGAGAGCCAGTACTGGTTCGACCTCTTTTGAGGAAAAGTCTTAACATGGTGGAACAACAGTAAGTCTTCAGTTTCATAGACACGGGACAACCATTCGTATCTTAGAATGCTTCATTACGTCGTCACTGACTAGGTCCAGGTAGAGAATGTTACGAGAGACTATCTTGTCTTGACATAAGTGCTTATGTGGATGTGTATAAGTCAATCGAAGTATTCTTCAACCTATATTCATGCTTTGATTTATATGGTTTTTGTTCATATGTTATTTGATAGATTCAGTAGATTAGTTCATTTTATTTGGCATGAGACTCCATTTTGTGTCTTGTATGGTTTTTGTATTAGAGTCTAGCTTAGTTGCTTGAGGACAAGCAAAGGTTCGGTTTGGGGAGTTTGATGAATGTGTATTTTACACTTTCATTCGAGTCTTTGTCACCTATTTTAGCTATCCTCTATGTTAATTTAGCTATATTTTAATGCATTTTATTAGAATAGTGTCACGTTTCGCTTTAGATTTTATTTTACAGGTTTTGGTTGAAATTCGAAGATTTCCGGGCAATTATATTGAAGTTGACAAGGAATTGGTGTTCCAGAAGCCTATTTGGAGTATCTGAAGGTTTCCGGATAGGATTTGGAGTCTAGGGGCCGAATCTGGAGGTTAGGAGGCCACTAGAAGTCATAAACCGAGTCCGGAAAGGGGAAGAAATCCGAAAACGCGTCGAAAACGCGGAATTCCGCGAAAAAGTCTCCGGGCGAACCGCCGCAGAGGTGGGGCGAACCGCCCCCCACCGGGCGAACCGCCGGGTGTGTGGGGCGAACCACCCGACAATAATTCGAAGCCTATATATAGTTGCTCAGTTTTGTCCGAAAATCATACTTTTCCAGACCTACTTTCTAACCTCTCTCTGTAGTTTTAGGTAGGGACTTCCCAGAGCCAGTTCTGGGGGTCCGTAGCTTAGGGGACACTTTTTCATAGCGGATTGGAGCTTGTAGGATCGCAATTCTTCGGAGATTGACAACCTTCGGTAACTTGTATCTTACAGTTTAATCTATTTATTTTTTATATCTTTCAATATGTTTTCTTCTATGATTTCTGTTGATTGCATGCCTATTATGAGTAGCTAAACTTAACGTTGGTGGTAGTATGTGAATTCTTAGCGAAGGGAAGATAATCATGCTAATGGCAATATCGCGCATTATACTCCGTGTCATTGATTTATTTCGTTGATCAGGCACAGCCTAAATTCTCTATGTTGTATTAATTATTATGCACAATTGGACACTTGTCGACCTGTACGCGAGTTTATCTTCGTAGTGTTGAATAATTACGGAACACATTAGGACAATAGTGATTGACTTGTCAGACCAATTATCTTCGTAGTGCTTAATATTTGCAACAGGACACTAGATTGCTTCAAAGATCTCTATGCAAGACCGAGGAATTTATGCATGATTATCGACCCGTTATGATTTGAAGGATCATACTATCACCAATCTCCATTATCTGTTAGAAAAACCCCTTGCTATCTGTCTACTGTTTTTATTCTAAATTAAATTAGATAAAGCTAGTTATAGTCCTAAGAGAACGACACTCGAGTCATTCTACTGCTACACTACGGTTTTCGTTGTAGTTGTAGATTGCCTTTGGCTTAAATACAAATATTATTTGCTTGAATTCGGAGCACGACATCCGCGTTCATCAAGTACAGATATCCAGAAATCGGGGCAGAACCTGCACGGATCCGTCATAGCGACCTTAGCATTGAAGCTAAGGTAATGATGAAATTCTGCATCTTCAACTTGATCCCTAGGAAGAATGACACATGGATACAGCCCAATTACGCCGAGCTCCTCTACTGCTTGATAGACAGACATCGGATCAACATCGGGCACATCATGTATGAAGAGTATGAGCGCCACTGGGAAAAGAAGAAGAAGCCCTTCATCTTTCCGAGCTTCATCACTGCCTACTGCAAATATCATGGGGTCGAGGACATTGACGAGGGGGATTGCGAGGTCGCTGCCCTTTCACCCTCGACTATTGAGGTGCAGCTGGCTAGGTATCAGTTGAAGAACCCCACGACTGTCGCTGCTGATGTGGAAGCACCCTTCCAACCGAGCGATTCCGATAATGAGAATGATTATGAGGATGCTATGGAGGCTGATGATGGCCAAGCCCCTATCCCGGATATTCCATTTGTCCATAGAGCACCGCATGCACCGCCTCGAGCACCACAGGGGTCTAGAGGATTTGACTTCTCTGAACTCTGGGCCTACCTCGACGATCGTTTCGATAGAGTTGATGCCAGTACCGCGGCACTGCGACAGGACCTCGACGGACACATTGCCCAGCGCAACCGCGATTGGGAGACATTCGAGGAGCATCGCCGTGAGGATAGGCAACAAAGGTGGGAGCATCAACAGCTCATCCAGCAGCAACAGGAGGCTCTACAGCAGTCCAATGATCTCCTGTCTGACATGTGGAGGGACTTTTATGGGGATTACCATCCCGATGATTAGTCTTTTCACATGTCCACTCTCAGCCAACCGAGGCCAAACCGTTCGGTAACATCTAGTATCACTTCTTATTACTCATTCTCTTTTGCTAGGGGCTAGCTTAAGAATCACAAGGGGGGGTGGGATGTGAACCGCGATGTTATGTATTGTTTGGCTTTTTGTTGATTAGTATCTTGTTCTTTGTTTGCATTTGCATTTGCACGTTTACTGCTTTCTTAGTTTTTTAGGTTGCATTCACTGCATTCATCCTAGGATAGTCTTGCATGTTTTATATTGAGTTTATAGCCGAATTTTTTGAACTTTTTTATTTGATAGATTAACTAACTATGCCATTAATCATATGCTTCATCTTTATGAATTTGTTTGAGGTTTTTCTCGCTTGGCTTGTCACATTTATGTATTGCTCTTAGTTAAGCTTGGTAGTCTCGACATCACTTAGTGGTGTTTTCTCTACTGCGGTTCACGAAGGCCTTTATAATAGGATGATGCATGTTAGGGTCTTATGGTTGTTTCCCGACTAATTATGTACCTAAGAGGCAACAAGTCTTCACCATGCTTTGAGATTGCTAAATGCCTAGGAAGGAGGTAGTGTGAGGATGTGTGATCCTTTGTTTATAACCTATTCTTCCGAATAGGTTTGGGGAGGGGGTTACACCATCATTAGACTTGTTTTTCGTTTTTCATTTCCGTATTGTGAGTTTATTTTTCCTTTCTCGTAAATTTTGTACTCCAACCTATTCTCTCGAATAGGTTTGGGGAAGTCGTTTGTGAGTCATTTTGTTTCTTTTTCGTGGTGCTACTGCTGGCTATAAAAAATCGAAAAAAAAAGAAAAGAAAATTCCAGGAAAAAAGAGAAGAAAAAAAAGAAAAAGAAACTGGAAAGAAAAAAAACAAAAAGAAAAGACCCCAAAAGAGCAAAGAAGGGTCCAAAAAAAGAAAGCCAAATAGCAGTTTAGTAAAGTGTTGCGTCTCATTTTCCAATTCTTGTAATGTTCGTAATCGTGTTGTAATTTTCTATCTTTTCTTTTGTTTTTGAGTGTCATCTGTTCTAGACCACCCTCGTCCTGCCATTCAGGAAGTGGTGAAAATCTTAAGGCTTTGCTTGAGAGATGGGTAGAATAGGGGAGTGTTATCTTTTATAGGGAACCCTCCTTCGTTTGATGAGAGCCAGTACTGGTTCGACCTCTTTGAGGGAAAGTCTTAACTTGGTGAACAGCGGTAAGTCCTCAGTTTCATAAGCACGGGACAACCATTCGTATCTTAACATGTTTCATTACGTCGTCACTGACTAGGTCCAGGTAGAGAATGTTACGAGAGACTATCTTGTCTTAACATAAGTGCTTATGTGGATGTCTATGAGTCAATCGAGGCATTCTTCAACCTATATTCATGCTTTGATTTATATGATTTTTGTTCATATGATTTTTGATAGATTCGGTAGATTAATTCATTTTATTTGGCATGAGACTCCATTTTATGTGTTGCATTGTTTTTTGCATTAGAGTCTAGCTTAGTTGCTTGAGGACAAGCAAAGGTTCGGTTTGGGGAGTTTGATGAATGTGTATTTTACACTATCATTTGAGTCTTTTTCACCTATTTTAGATATCCTCTATGTTAAATTAGCTATATTTTAGTGCATTTTATTAGAATTGTGTCACGTTTCGCTTTAGTTTTTATTTTACAGGTTTTGGTTGAAAAACGAGGTTTTCCGGGCAATTATATTAAAGTTGACAAGGAATTGTTGTTCCAGAAGCCTAATTGGAGTATCTGAAGGTTTCCGAATAGGATTTGAAGTCTAGGGGTCGAATCTGGAGGTTAGAAGGCCACTAGAAGTCAGAAACCGAGTCTGAAAAGGGAAAGAAATCCAAAAACGCGTCGAAAATGCGCAAAATCCCGAAATTTACTCCCGGGCGAATCACCCGGGATTTGGGACGAATCGCCCCACACCAGGCGACTCGCCCGGTGTGTGGGGCCCTTCGCCCCACACTATTTCGAATACTATATATAGTTGCTCAGTTTTTCTCCGATTTTCATACTTTTCCAGACCTATTTTCTCACCTTTCTCTTTAGTTTTAGGTAGGAACTTCCCAGAGCCTGTTTTGGGGGTTCATAGCTTAGGAGATACTTTTTCATAGCAGTATGGAGCTTGTAAGATCGCGATTCTTCGGAGACTGACAACCTTCGGTAACATTGTATCTTACAATTTTTCTACTTATTTTTATATATCTTTCAACATGTTTTCTTCTATGATTTCTGTTGATTGCATGACAACTATGAGTAGCTAAACTTCTCGTTGGTGATAGTATGTGAATTCTTAGCGAAGGGTTGATAATTATGCTAATGGCTATATCGCGCATTATACTCCGTGTTATTGCTTTATTTCTCTGATCTATCCAAATCTCTATCTTCGTATTGTTGATTAATTATTGCACACAATTGGACAATTCGTTGGTCTTTGACCTATCAAAATCTATATCTTCGTAGTGTTTGATAATTACAATAGGACAATTCATAGATCAAAGATCTCCATGCAAAACCGAGGAATTTACGCATGATTATTAACCCGTTATGCTTTGAAGGACCATACTATCACCAATCTCCATCATCTGTTAAGAAAAACCTTTGCTAAATCGTCTGCTGTTTTATATTCTAAATTAGATTAGATAAAGATAGTTATATTCCTTAGAGATCGACACTCGAGGTTATTCTACTGCTACACTACGGTTTTCGTTGTAGTTGTGAATTGCCTTTGGCTAAATAACAAATTTATTTTATTCGCGTTGGAACACGACATCCAACACGTTCATCAATTATTCAACACTACGAAGATAGAGATTTAGATAGATCAAAGAAATAAAGCAATAACTCTAGGTATAATGCGCGATATAGCCATTAGCAAAATTATTAACCCTTCGCTAAGAAATCACATACTATCACCAACGAGAAGTTTAGCTACTCATAGATGTCATGCAATCAACATAAATCATAGCACGAATGAATGAAAACATGTTGAAAGATATATAAATATAAATAGAAAAACCGTAAGATACATTGTTACCGAAGGTGTTAATCTCCGAAGAATCGCGATCTTACAAGCTTCAAACTGCTAAGAAAAAGTATCTCCTAAGCTAAGAACCCCCAGAACAGGCTCTGGAGAATTCCTAGCTAAAACTACTGAGAAAGGTGAGAGAAAAGGTCTGGAAAAGTATGAAAAACGGAGAAAACTGAGCAACTATATTTAGGCATTCGGCAGGTGTGGGGCGAAGGGCCCCACACACCGGGCGATTCGCCTGGTGTGGGGCGATTCGCCCCACGTCCCGGGCGACTCACCCGGGAGCTTTTTTCGGCCAGATACGCATTTTCGACGCGTTTTTGGATTTCTTCCCCTTTTCGGACTCGTTTTCGACGCGTTTTGGATTTCTTCCCCTTTTCGGAATCTTTTAGATACTCCAATTAGGCCTTCGGAACACCAATTCCTTGTCTACTTCAATATAATTGCCCCGAAAACCTCGTTTTTGAACCAAAACCTGTAAAATACAAACTAAAGAGAAATGTGACACTATTCTAATAAAATGCACTAAAATATAGCTAAATTAACATAGAGGATAGCTAAAATAGGTGAAAAAGACTCAAATGAAAGTGTAAAATACACATTCATCAAACTCCCCAAACCGAACCTTTACTTGTCCTCAAGCAACTAAGCTAGACTCTAATGCAAAAAACAATGCAACACAAAAAATGGAGTCTCATGCCAAATGATATGAACTAATCTACTGAATCTATCAAAAAACATATGAACAAAAACCATACAAATCATAACATGAATATAGGTTGAAGAATGCCTCGATTAACTCATACACATTCACATAAGCACTTATGTGAAGACAAGATAGTCTCTCGTTACATTCTCTACCTGGACATAGTCAGTGACGACGTAATGAAACATGTTAGAATACGAATGGTTGTCCCGTGCCTATGAAACTGAGGACTTACTACTGTTCACCAGGTTAAGACTTTTCCTCAAAGAGGTCGAACCAATACTGGCTCTCATAAAACGAAGGAGGGTTCCCTAAAAAGATAACACTCCCCTATTCTACCCATCTCTCAAGCAAAGCCTTAAACTATTCACCACTTCCTGAATGGTAGGACGAGGATGGTCTAGAACAGATGACACTCAAAATCGAAAGACAAAAGATAGAAAATTACAACACGATTACGAACATTACAAAAATTGGAAAATGAGACACAACACTTTGCTAAACTGCTTTTTGGCTTTCTTTTTTTTGGACCCTTCTTTTCTTTTTTTGGGGTCTTTTCTTTTTTTCATTCTTTTTTTTTCTTTCCAGTTTTTTTCTTTTTTCTGGAATTTTTCTTTTTCTTTTTTTTTTAGATTTTTTTAGCCGGCAGTAGCACAACGAAAAGAGAAACAAAAATAACACACAAACGACTTCCCCAAACCTATTCGAAGGAATAGGTTGGAGTACAAAATTTACGAAAAAGGAAAAATAAACTCACAACACAAAATTGAAAAATGAAAAAAAAGAAATAAACTCACAACACAAAATTGAAAAACGAAAAACAAGTCTAATGATAGCGTAACCCCCTCCCCAAACCTATTCGAAAGAATAGGTTGCAAACAAAGGATCACACAATCTCACACTACCTCCTTCCTAGGCATTTAGCAATCTCAAAGCATGGTGAAGACTTGTTGCCTCTTAGGTACATAATTACTCGGGAAGACAACCATAAGACCCTAACATGCATCATCCTATTATAAAGGCCTTCGTGAACCGCAGTAGAGAAAACACCACTAAGTGATGTCGAGACTATCAAGCTTAACTAAGTGCAATCCATAAATGTGACAAGCCAAGCGAGAAAAACCTCAATCAAATTCATAGAGATGATGCATATGATTAATGGCATAATTAGTTGATCTACCCAATAAAAAAGTTCAAAATTTTTTGCAACAAACTCCATACAAAACATGCAAGACAATCCTAGGATGAATGTAGTTTATGCAACTAAAAACTAAGAAAGCGGTAAACGTGCAAATGCAAACAAAAACAAGATACCATACTCAACATCACAAAGCCAAACAATACTTAACATCATGGTTCACATCCCATCCCCCTCATGAAACTTAAGCTAGTCCCTAGCAAAAGAGAATGACTAAATAAAAAGTGATACTAGATGTTACCGAACGGTTTGGCCTCGGTCGGCTGAGTATTCAAGAATGGACTCAAGAGTATCTCCCCACGGTGGCCTCCATTCTCTTGGTCCGATGTAGCAAAGAGACCTAGGAAGCTTCAAAGATCTCACCATGGTGAATGGACTTGTTTGCTTTGCAGGCATATCCAATAAAGACTTCATCAATAGGAGGACATTCACTTTGACTTCCTCGAGGTGCTTGTTTAGTGGTGACTCCTGTGTATCTTGCTTGTCAAGCTTTCCACTTCGGAGGAGTAGATTCACCTCTTTGTACTCAAGAACCTCAGTAGTAACGGAAGGAAGTGGCTTCGGATTGATGCGAATGTCTGCGAGTAAAGAAACAGGGGAGCTGGGGTTGGCCAGTTCCCCAGAACCGCCCCCCAGCTCACTGGTCATGGGAGGCGGTTCGCCCCCCACCTCCAGGGGGGCGTCGCCTTCCAATCCTTCCTCCTCTTCAAGTTTTTGAACCTCTTCTTCTTCCGCACATTTTATCAAGCTGAATTCTTCCGTGAGATGCTCAGTTACTTCAACTTCTTCAACAACTTTTGCTATACGAAGGTCATCTTCAACTTGCTCGGCATGTGCCATTTCATCTTCCTCACTGATTTCTTCGACTTCAAAATACTCCTCGGATGAGCTTCCTGCTTCACCTCGATCTACTTCCTTTCCGGTGATGTGAATTGGTATGACTTCATCAGATTGAATTTGTTTTCTAAATTTATATAGTAGCTATTGTAGTTAAAGCTAGTTAAGTCCCTAGAGATCGACACTCGAGGTCATCTTACCTCTGCACTATGTGTTTTATGTAGTTGTGAGTTGTCCTTTGGCTAAAACAAATTTATTTATTTGTTCGAGTCTGACAATCTCGTTCATCACTTACAAGTATCTTAGCCGCATGGAAATGGTCATCATGCTCCGCAGATCCAGGCGAAAGTGGATTGAAAAATAGCCAAGCAGATTGCTCTACAGAAAACTTTAGCAGAGTCCAATGGTTCCCTTCATTAGTGCGTGGATTCAAATTTCCAGTAGTGTTTATTGGGAACAGTCATGTGTTATACTTCATGGCTTCGTTGATCTAATTATCAACAAAAGTGGTGACTAGTTTCTGATAAGATCTGGCCAAGTCCATTCTAGCAACATTAATCTGTAATAACACATAATTTCATCAACTTTCATCAACCATTCAATAAATATAACATGTACAACTTAACAATGGAAAATCAAATAACAAGCAAAGTTACCCAGCAGAAACTGTGGAAAAGATAAGTCTGCCTTGACACCAACACACGATTATCAATTGCATATCTCTCTGCATTCACTTTTTGATTTATAAGCAACCCCCAAGTGTCTATAACATGCCATTATACCAATTTTAAATCAATAACAATGCCTGCAAATGTTGTTTCACAGCTTCACCAAATAATGCCAATTTACTATTTAGAAAAAATGTGCTTGAAAAGGGACTTACAGAATCTTCTAACTGCCCATGGTTCATTATTGTTTTTATATTAGCAAGTATTATGTAGTTTGACACCTGCTGGTTCTCTAGCTGCAGTACTACATCGCTACAAATTAAATACGCATGTCACTAAAATGAACGCAAACTTGAAATTCATTTATGCAAACACCAACTAAATTATAAAGAAAAACAACTAAATACCTTGGTAGCTTCTCAGAAAATTTCAGAACCAACCAACTATTAATGTGAGGTTTAGTGAATGTGAAAGCAGGTATGCTCCGATCAACAACCATCTCTCGTATCACAGTGTCGGTCTCTGGTTTCCTTATCGGATCCACGAACGAAACTGGTATTGGTGAACCAATGTCTTTTTTCTTCCTATCATCAAATAGAGTACGTTCATGAATACGAACTATCCTACTCGGGGGGGCCTTCAACCATACCACTAGGTCCACCATCAGGAATCTCTTGCCCTGCAGATTCGTCATTCAGAGTGACTATAGGTGTACACACAGACCCACCACTTGCAGATGTCTGTTGTCGAATTAAAGGCACAGTTCCAGTGCTAAGACCACCAGATTTATCCCATATAGGAGGTTTCCCACTTCCATTTTGAGGTGACACAAACAGATTTGCAATAGGCAAGTCCTTCCCAGACCTCATACTAGTACAACCAGTCTCAATCATAGGGGTCTTGAAAGTGCTCGCAGAACCGCAAGACTTAGTGTCTGACTTACAAACAGATGGATACACTGGCATTCCACCACTCAACCTCCCATCGACGCTTTCACCTCTATTCTCTACCACTAACCCTTTATCTTTGTTTTCTAACAGTTGAGATAGCCTAGCAATCTCATTCTGGGCCTGCTCAAGTTCGAAATTCAACCGGTCATTTATCATCATAAGTTGGACCTTCCTGTTGCCATTCTCCAAATTACTTTCCTCCAATGCTTTCGTCTCCAACAATACAGTTTCATGTAACTTACGCTCCCTCTCAAGCTCATGCCCGGCCTTCCACTTCTCATCATCAAGGCGATCTAACTTCTTACCGTCCTCAGTTTTCTGCATCCACAGTCTACGTTTAACATCTTTTAGCTCCTCCATCTGAGCACGGAGAGAGACCACTTGATCCTTCATCTGAACAGTAAACTCTGCAATCACCGCACTCTCAATTGCTGACCTATGATATATAATTTCCTTAGCTTCATATTCCAACAATTCAATGTTATTCGTGGCTACTTTCAGATCTTCCTCAAGTTCCTTCACCCTTTTCTCAAGAATCTCCATCCAGGAGCCATCAACTGAAGTAAATAGACTCCGAACACCACTGCCTGAGATTGTGTTGTTAAATCTAACTCTCACCTCACCACAAACAGGGTTACTTAGAGTGACAGAAGGCCCAGATTCATTCACAACCGTCTTTGCATTAGGAGACTGTTCAACTGATTTCACCGAAAGGTTCCCATGTACAGTGTCATTACCAAATCCCAAATCAAAAGACGGATCAGGCATCTCACCTGGGCCAGCCTCTATGTTTGGCCTCGGAAACTTGTGCAGATCCTCTGAAAACTGCTGACTCACCACATCCCGACTACCATTATTTCCATTTCCAACATCTTCTTCACCAACACGGTTCCTCACCCTTTCCTTTCCACGGATCCTTGCTGACTCATTTAGTTCTCCACCATCACTACTGCTCTCCAGTTCGTCAACCTCATTGTTGACTGGCAAAACCAACAAATTACCCAGCAAATTCACTTCTTTATCTGTGGGGACCAAGAACCTTTTGAATTCCTACAAATATATCCAAGAAAAACAAGAAATAAGAATCGGACATGTTGCTCAGGATAGGTAATTGTGCAATGCTTAAAATAATTGAAATCTCAAGAAATAGTGCTCCTAATTATCCTATTAACTACTTCTGTTCTATGGTACTTCGAATAATACTTTTAGTTAGGGAAAACAAAAGTTGCAAAGGATAAACATAAACTCATTACAGCATGCTGACTTTCACGAGAATCACATTGTCATTTCAACAAAACTTAAGCAAAAACAACTATTAAAAAGAAAGATACTTAAACTGAGTTCCACATTCACAATTTCAAACAGAAACATATAGACCCATTTTCTGTTCTCTAAATATGTAAAAACTATGGTTGGAAGTGTGAAAAAAACAAACAATTGAAGATATTTTCAATCACACACTCTGAAACACATACACAAATTTAATGGTGAATGATTGTTCTGGTTTTTATGTGCTAAATATGTCTATGTTAGAAACTGATTCACAACACTACTAATATCAACTTGTAAACAGAAACACACATAAAATGACAAACACATTCTCAATTAACATGAGTATATGCTGAAATGCAGAAACATTAATTCACAACCATATGCATAGAAACATAAACAGATATCCCCAAACATATACTCACCTGCATGTACTCACACATATATCCACAAACTCTTGAACACCTAAACACGTTTCTTATTTCAATTCTTGTTCTATTTCTAATGCGCTAAATTAGTTTATGTTACAAACCGATTCACAAGACATAGTTAACATAGAAACATCAACTAACAACCATATACATAGAAACATATATCCACAAACATATACTCAGAAAAACCTACTCAGAAACATACATGCCGATACAATGTACTCACCTCTACAAACTCACACACATATATCCATAAGGGGGATTATTAAAACCAAAACACTGAAACACATGCACACATTTTTGGTTGAACAGTTAACTATTTTAATGCTCTAAATATGTCTATGTTCCAACGCAATTTACCCCACATACTAACCTCAACTTGTAAACTGAAACACATTCTACTTTAATACCAATGCTTCCTGAAACGCAGGAACTTGTACTCACAAACATATACTCAGCACCATATCCACGAAACACATACTCAGGGAAACATACTTACAAACTTATATATGCAGAAGCATATACTCACAAACATGTACTCACACAAATATATCCCTAAGCATATACTTAGAAAGATATTCAAACTCCGTAGAACATACTCAACGCTGATAATTATTATCAGTTTGTTTTTTTTTTTAAAGGCTGCTCACAATCAGAAGCATGTGTATGTGTATACGAAACACAGGAACATGTGCTCAGTCTAATAACTTAGGAAAAAATGAATTTCTCAACATTTGAATGAGGATGTTCAGTACTTTCTGTTGTATACATTTTAGATTAGAATGTTTGCATCCACAACTAAATAACAATACCGTAAGGTCAGGCACACATACTCTATTTTGTAAATAACGAATTTAATGCACTCATCTTACCGTGTACTCATCAAGGTGATCGAAATCCAACTTCTCCATTTCAGAACTCATTAACTGTAGGTCCCATTTCAGAAAACGTGGAAGAATCGAGCACCTCCTAATAGGAACCATCAGATTGCTACGCTCACACAACCAATACTGAATGAAAAGAATTTTTTTTAATTCAATCATTACCAACTCACTGGAAACCATTTATTTAGGAAATAGTTTATATGAGGAAATATACCAGCAGGAATGTGGTGCAAGAACCTATGAGCAATGTTGATGAACGACTTATGTCAGTCATCAGTTCTCCATGCATAAATGAACTCCAATCATACTCACAAATCATGTCGAAATCATCAACAATCTCCGTCAGTCTCCAACCTAGGCTTGAACTAAGGTTCACAGCGAATAGAGATGCCAACAATTACAGGTGAAAAAGGCGCGTCACATCCTCCCCACCTTTTGTGTAAGCCTACTTTTCAGAAGTAGTGGTGATAGCTTATATTGCGCACCCCCTTTACGCTGCAACTTCTATGGGAAACACCTCTTCAAGAAGCCTGTTGCTTTCACACTCCCACTACCCACATCAACTGGCGTGGTTCCATCCAGTATTCCAAATACAAGCTTGAAGTCGAGGCATGTTAGAACCAACACAGTATCACCAAACCTGAATCCAAACTCTGTACCAACCCATTCATATCTCTTCAGCATTCGTGTAATTATAAAGTTCTTCTTCTTCAACTTCTTAAAGACAGGGTCTTTCTTCATCTCAACTGCAGTATGCACAAAGTAGCGAAATGGCATCCTATCAACGCAACTCATGTCCTCGTCTGTAAGAGGTAATGCACGAAGATCTTTGACAACATTTTGAATGCAACCACGATAAACCAGTCCACCTGGCACATATTACCAATCAATCAATTGACCAATAAACCGACCTTTCACATGAAATTGAGGTTTTCATAAATTAAAGGTGAAACAACTAAATTTAGACAATACCTGGTGTCGATTCATTCTCATCTACATATTCATCCTCAGCTACAGAACAGGTGAACACATTATAAAAACATTAAGATAACTCAAATTTGTTACTAATTAAATAGAATGTGCATTGAACCTTCAGCAGCAAGCCCAACTCCCCTCGAAATTTCCGCATTCACACTTTCAACAGATCCCTGCCTTTACTACATGTGGAAAAGTTTTATTCCGTATTAGGGAAGACCAAGTAAAGATATAGGTTTATGCACCACTTCAGAAATAATATAAACATACCTTTGCGAGCATTACGCTTACAATCCTCCTTCATCCTTTTAGTACCATCTAATTCCTTTCCCTTGTTTTGCATGCCAGCATTACCTATCACTACTTCAACACCATAAAATTATTAATGATATTATTTTTTATACAATCAGTTATTCAACAAGTATAGGGCTTCTTTGCAAAACTATAATCAGTTAAGTACTTCACCTCGGCTAACATGGAATTCGTTTCCCATCATATTCCGACCAGAGTTCCAAGCACCCTCCATAAAACCAACATCTAATCAAAGTATCCAACAAACAAGAGAAAAAAAAATTCAGTTCAACAATGTTTCCACATTCTCAAACCAACAATTGCACAGGTACGTCTAACAAAATCAAACCTCTGGCATGGACATTTGCAATTCTAACATCTTTCACACGCTTCTTGCGTACTCTGACCATTTCATATGAGTCATCTACAATCAAATTCAGAACTTTCTTTATTTGTTCAACAATAGTTATGAGACTTATTTAACCCATAGCCAATTATCAATCAAAAAAAAAAAAAACATTATCGGCCTACACTTGCTACTTTCAATGAGGAAGCTAAACATATTATTACACATGAAATAAAGCGGAAAATTAATCTGACTCGTCATTTACATCAATCCCCTCACTATCCTCAATGTCATACCCATCTGGCAAAACATACAAACAAGTCTTTACTTTACCTACATTTCAATAATACATGTATTGTCACCATATTTACAGAACCAAGATACAGAAACGCTCACATGGATTCACTCGTGGAGCATTCAAACTCTTATGACGAACAGTGTAATCAACATTTCCTTCATAATCTTTCAAAAAAATAAACAGGGATAAATAATTCTGATTAGCTTTTATTCTTCTCTATAATCCAGTACTGAATCAATAAATTAACTATTTTACAAATAGCATTACCCGAACTGACTTGGCTCCTTTCACGCCTGGTTGGACGATGAACACCAATAGAATCATCCATGACTTACTCTCAGAACAGAGTAACTTCTAAAAAAGAACAATAAAATAACCAATGAAAAATGAAAAAGATCAGAGAATTCCAAATTAATAAGCACAATTCATGAAACGTCGAAAGATCATTGAATTTTATTAAAAACAATCTACTTACCGTCTGCATCTACCGTCTCCAGATCTGTTTATCCCAAAACTACCGTCGAGACCAAGAAGAATGAATTAGATCATATCCATAAAGGAAAGTGTTGAAGATGGTTAATGCTTATCCAATTTGTTCTGATTTAGCTGGATTCAAATTACAAAAATACGGGTGGGGCCTCTTCATACTTTTGGGGGAAACTTTTTGGCAAAATAAAATTTGAGTCGTTCTCTGATAGGGACCAAAATTCAAATACACCAAGTACTCCAATTTGTCCTCCATCTGTCCCGACCATTCCATCAATGTTGTCCCAACATAGAGGGTATTATTGTCAAATCCATCACATATTCCAGGTAGTTGAAATATTTTTCAGCAAATTGATACACGGTTTCCTAGGATGGGGGGGGGGGGAGGGTTGTTATTAAAAGGGACACTACTGGGGGACCGGATCTATGTGGAAGAAAGGAAAAAAAAGAAAAAGAAAAACATAAATGAATTTAAAAAAGGTAATTATTTTTTGATGAAAATAATTTTGTGCCATATTTTGAATTATAAATTTTATTGGACTGGCATAATAATATTTAGGTTAATTTGTAATTTCGATAAATTATGTGGCTTAATTTTAAATTATTCAATGTCAATTTTGTAAAATAGAATATATTAGGGTCCATTGTGCAGTAAATCCAAAATGAAGTTGTTTGGCTTAGACAAAATTCATTTTTGGAACAGTGCTTAATTCACCTATTGGTCAAATTCGTGGATTAGAATGTAATTATTGGTCTAGTAGGACCTATTCTGATATTAGGGACGTTAAGATGGTATTAAAAAGTTATTTACCTAATTAAAAACATAAAAAGAAAAAAAAAGCATCTGAGCAAACGCATAGAGCAAACGTGTATGATGCCAAAACTCATCCCAACACCAAATTCATCAATATACCTACCCTTCAACCAATATATCTACCCTTCAACCAAACTCATCCCAACACCAAATTGATGTTTATCTATGACCCTCACACCAACCCCAATCTATATAATTATTTAAAGAAAAACATTTTTGAGCCCTATCATTCACCGATTTTAATGCTTAGTTGGCAATTTAAAATGTTCTAATTGGTTGTTCATATTCTTCTGCTGGCTGAATACTGCAATCTGATTGGTCAATTCTTATTCTTATCTCCTACGTGTCTATACGTCTCTCTCCCTCTTCTCGATCGGACTCCTACATCGGCTCTTCTTTTCTTCTTCCATGAACAAAAGTCTCAAATCAATCGATGTGATTTCAACAACATTTTCCCTTCCACGAAACTCATAGACCACCAATCTCGATCTGCTCCTAGTAATCACGGTGCTTTCACCCGACCGGCACCGGTCTGCTTCCCGTAATCACAACGAATTCAGGTCACCATGGACCTCGGTATGCTTCAATCTATAATCAATCGATTCTTTGTTCCTTTCTTCAGGAGATTCTCGCTTATTCCGCTAATTATCAATACCCAATTACAGTAATTAGTCAATCTGAGATGTATAAATCTTGAAGTATTATCTTTGTGCTGATTCTCAAACTTCAATTCAGGACACTAATTATTAAACATTATCAAGATTAATTAACCCATGTTGATGACTGTCTTGGGATTATGTACTAGATCAATTGATTTTTTAGAATATAGTACTTTGTTTTCTGTTTTGTAGATGTTAGACTTTAGCAATAGATTCTAATTTGTCTGCAGCTTTTTTAGAAGTACTATATTTTTTCGTGTGTTATGTTAAAGAGAGTGTTAAGTGATCAATTTTGGAAAATGTATCAAACAACAACTGATTTTCTGCTATACAGCTTACACAACCAGCTGAATTACAGGAAGAATATCAGGAAACCAGAGAGAGATTTCTAAGAATAGGTCTTATATATATATTTGGAAATTTCTAGAATAATCACACACGAAACTCAATTTTGCTTCCATTTTTATCAAATTATTTTGTAAATCACATAGTTTGCGGTGTCATTGCATCCTCTTTGCCTTGATCACAGTCCCCAATTAATATGCTACACTCTTATATCAATAACAACAATACAGCCACAAACCTATCTTACTATACCAGCAGCAAAGGTGCATCTAACACTCTTTCTATATTACATACTACTTTGTTTACAAACATATGCTTCAATATACGTATATTTTGATTGCAGGTTTACAAAGAGGAGTGACTGTTTCATCAGCCCTTCCAATACGAATTGTTACCTGCCATCCACGGGGTATGTACTGATCAATATCATTAGTACATGTGCTCAACGAATGATAGAAAAACTTACTGTTATTATTTAGAGTTTGAACAATAACATGGTTATTCATGGTGTGTAAGTGTGTGCAAAATTTATGATAATTTAAAGTCATATACTATCCATTCTGTATCCGTATACCTTATTCTTAGAAAATTTGTTTCCAATTATTTATTTTATATTTTCAATAATACATGTGCATTATTGTGACCATGTGATCTATGCTTTCACTAAAACATGTCGAGAAGAAAACAATGTTATGTAGCATTGAAGTGCGAGTCTTGCGCGCTTGGAAACCAAAATCCCGCACCGGAAAGGATGGTCTTGAGGTCATCCTCCTGGACAGAGAGGAATGTTTTACTGTTTGCTCTATCTTTGTATCTAACATTTGGTCATCTGAACATGTTACTCATAATGGACATCATTGTTGTTATAGTTGAACAAAATCCAAGCCTCAGTTCCTCAACTTTAGCTGGGAAAGAAAAAGGGTCAATTTATTCAAGGCCAGGTTGTGCATATTAGTAAGTTCACTGTTGGTGAGAACAACCCAGCCAACCAGAAAGCCAAGCTAGAAAATGATTGGAAGATAGAAGGTGGACACTCAACGAAAATTGTTCAAGTTCCAGCTGATCCATCATTCCCACTTAATTCTTTTTCATTTATGCCTTACGTGGAATTCCAGCCTAACCCGAACAACAAGTTTGGTCCTCCACTTAACATTGATGTCCGTTTTTTGTTTGGTAAGCTTATATTTCTCCGACAACAGCTGTACTACACAATGCTATGTCAGTTTGTGTTAAATTAACAATTACTAATCGAGGTACTTATTATTTCAGATGTCATCGGTGTTGTCCATACCCCGTTGAAAGCGGCTAAGTATGTAGATGCTGCAAAAGCAAGAAAAGTTGATGTGACAATACCAGACTACATTATAGTCTTATGTTGTGCATATTTCTTTAGCAAATATTTGTGTCATCTAAAAGTATAAAATCTGAACTCCATCCAAAACAGTAGTGTATGTCTGATTGAAAAACATTTGACTGAATGTATATATTGAAATACTTCTTCTATGTCATATTTATATCTATCTTATCTCCAGTACCCTTTACAAGTACATACTCAGGTTCTTAGGCTCCGTTTGTTTCACCTGAAAAACTCTAAACTTATCTGAACTAAACTGAACTTAATTAATCTGAACTTATTTGAAGTATAAATTTTAACTAAGCAAACCTGACCTGAACTTAATAAATCTGAACTGAACTAAACTGAACTTAATAAACTGAAATTAAGGTGAAACGAACAGAGCCTTAGTTGTCAATTCAATATATACATTTGCTGACATGTTCATGCGTTTAATTTCCCCTTAAATTTACATCATCCCATGTTTTAAACTTGAACACTAATTAGTTTCGATGCTTCATGGACATTACTCATCCTATATTATTGTGATTAAATGAGATAAACACGTGCTGAGTATGTAGATGCGACCAAAAAAAAAAAAAAAAAAAAAAAAAATCTATGTGACAATACTATAGTACGTTCTGCACTAATCATGTGCATCTTTACCTTACCAAATATTTGGTTCATCTTCAAGTATACATCTGAAGTCCATCCAAAACAGTAGTGTATGTCTGATTGGACAAAACATTTGACTGATTGTGTCATATCTATGCTTATATGTCATATCTATATCTATCTTATCTCCATTACACTTTACAAGTACATACTCAAGTTCTTAGCTATCAATTCAATATATACATTTTCTGACATGTTCATGTGGTTTTTTTCCCCTTAAAATTACATGATCGCATGTTTTAACTTGATCACTAATTAGGTTCGATGCTTTCTTGAAATTACTCATCGTATCTTATTATGATTAAATGTGATAAACACTTGATGATATGTGTATGTGATGACAGTGTTTTTTACACTATCATTCGAGTCTTTTTTCACCAATTTAGCTATCCTCTTACACGCATTTTAGTGCATTTTGTTAGAATAGTGTCACGTTTCCTTTTCTTTTGTTCTTTTCAGGTTTTAGGTGAAAATCGCATTTTTGGATGTAATTCATGGTGAAACAATGATGTTTTGGTGCAACGCGATCACCCGTGGTGTGTCAAGGAGTACCGAGACGAGTTTCAAGGCCAAGAGATCAAGTTCGGAGCTCAAAACCATGCAAGGGGTTGAATTCGAGGATCCTAAGGAGGAATTCCGCACGGGCCGCGTTCTGCCCGTGCGGGGCGCACCGCCGCGTGCGCGGCGTACCGCCCTGTGCGCGGGCTCACCGCCGCGTATGGGGTGGTGCGCCGCGGAGCTTCCGACAACTCTATATATATATCCCAAAATCTGCGAATTTTCATATCTTTTTTCATATTTTTCCAGACATAAACCCTAGAGCTTGCTCTGGGGATATTTTCTCTTAGAATCTTTGTAACTTAGCGATTTTGGAGCTAGAGGAGATATTTGGACACCGTTTAATCTCACCTTGCTAGATCTTTGTGAGTTTTAGCCATTCACCGGAGATTGACAACCTTTGGTGGTAACCTTGTATCTCACAATTCTGCTATTTATCTTTCAATTAAACATGTTTTCTTTCATTATTGCTTCAATTATGATTGTTTATGGTGTTATTGATATGAGTAGCTAAGCATCTAGTTGGTGATAGTATGTGAATTCGTAGCTAGGGTTCGTATTATGGATGATTGAGTTTCTGAGTCTTTTACTTGTTTAATTATCTCAATTCGATTCTTTGATCCAACTATAAGCCACATATCTTCGTAGAAAGGTGTTAGAAACACTAGGACAATTCAAGATCATCGATTCAATTATATATAATTTGCAAGTACTGCTTGAACTAAGATTGATAACCTTAGCCAAGTATTACTATAGATAGGAAGCTTTCAAAATACACTTCTGCAAACCTGTCTTTGGTGTTTGTAAATCGAATTACTTTTAAGACAGTACGCGTTGCACTTTCATGCATAATTAGAAATTGATGCTTAGAACGAGCATACTATCACCAGCTTTCTCCATATCTTGTTAAGTAGAGTTAATATAAATTTGTTTTCTAATATTATATATAGTTATTTAGTTAAAGCTAGTTTAGTCCCTAGAGATCGACACTCGAGGTCATCTTACCTCTGCACTACGTGTTTTTGTGTAGTTGTGAGTTGCCCTTTGGCTTAAAACAAATTTATTTGATTGTTCGAGTCTGACAATCTCGTTCATCAAATTGGCGCCGTTGTCGGGGACTATAACTCCTTTTTAATCTTTAGCTTATTTATGTTTTCAGCATTCATTACCTAGAATTAGTGGTTTTAATTAGTTTTCTCGGTTTCTAACGGGACTGATTTTCGATTGTGAGTTACTCCTGTCACAGATATTCAGGTTTTGTGATGGCTCGCCCACTTTTGAAATCATGGGTTCAACCGAACCGGGAAAGGATGAGAGGTCCAGCTATTGTTCTTTCTGCTGCAACTCGTGATTTGGAGATCAAGAATCACATGTTCCAGCAGCTCCCTAGGTTCTATGGATTGGCTAGGGAGGACGTGATGGGATACTTGCATGATATTGAGGATTTCATCAACAATCTTCCAAGACCTGGAGCGGGGATAACGGATGATGAGCTGAGGATGAAGGTTTTTGCTATGGGGCTTGGCGATAAGGCCAAGGCATGGTTAGGCTCTCTGGAAGCCGGTTCTCTCGACACCTGGGATAAGGTGTTTTCTGCTTTTATGGAGAAATATTTTCCCCATACTTTGACTACAGCGCTGAAGGCGCAAATCACTAGTTTCAAGCAAGATTATGATGAGACCATCTACACCGCTCTCGAGAGGTTCAAGGACCTCAAGAACAAGTGCCCACACCACGGATTTGAGCTTTCTGATCTTGTCCAACACTTCTATAATGGTCTTACGTATGAGAGCCAACAGGTGGTGGATTTTCAATGCCGTGGTAATATCTGGGAGGAGACCGTCGAGGATGTGGGGGCGTGTTTCGAAAGGCTTGCTAAGGGATCTTAGTTCAAGGATCCAAGAGCAATGGTTAGGAGGCGTGGACCTGAGGCTCCACCAAACAAGGAGATCCCAATGCATGGAGTGAGTAGGGATCAGTTTGAGTGCTTTGCCAATGAGATGAAGCAAGTTCTCAATAGCTCAGTTGGAACAACTCTCTCTAATGAAGTTTTCCGGGTATGCAAGTGATGAACTGGAATTTGTCAGATTCAATTAATCAAATAAATTTTTTTTAGCCAAAGGCAATTCACAACTACAACGAAAACCGTAGTGTAGCAGTAAAATAACCTCGAGTGTCGATCTCTAAGGACTATAACTAGCTTTATCTAATTTGACTTAAACTATAAAATCGACAGACGTCTTAGCACAGATTTTTCTTATCAAGATAATGGAAGTTAGTGATAGTATGATCATTCAAAGCATAGCAGGTTAATAATCATGCATGAAGTACCCGATCGTTTTGCATAGAGATCTAAGATCATGAATTGTCCAATGTGTTCCGTTCAATTCAACACTACGAAGATAGAGGGCTTAGATAGATCAAAGAAATAAAGCAATAACTCAAAGTCTGATTCGCATTACCGCCATCATGCACAATTAAGAACCCTCGCTAAGAAATCACATACGATCACCAACGTTAGATTTAGCTACTCATAGATGTCATGCAATCAACAGATATCATAGCAAGATTGAATGAAAACATGTTGATAGAAATAAATATAAATAGAAAAATCGTGAGATACAATGTTACCGACGAAGGTTGTCAATCTCCGAAGAATCGCGAACTCACAAGCTCCAAATTGATAAGAAAAATAGTCTCCTATGCTAAGAATTCCCAGAACAGGCTCTCGAGAATTCCTATCTAAAACTATGTGAAAAGGTATGAAAAAAGGTCTGAGAAAGTATGAAAAAACGTAGAGAAACTGCAACTATATATAGGAGTTCGGAACGTGTGGGCGAGTCGCCCAGACATCGGGCGAACCGCCTGGTGTGGGGCGAACCGCCCGGGAGCTCCAGTCAGCGAGGAACGTGTTTTTGGATTTCTTTTCCTTTTCGGACTCGGATTTTGCCTTCTAGTGACCTTTAAGCCTTGAAACTCGACCCCTAGACTTCAAATCCCATCCGGAACCTTCTAGATACTCCATGAATGCCCTCGGAACACCGATTCTTCGTTCTCTTCAATATAATTGCTCGGAAAATCACGTTTCACCTAAAACCTAAAAAATACAAACTAAAGGGAAACGTGACACTATTCTAATAAAATGCACTATAATATAGCTAAATTAACATAGAGGATAGCAAAATAGGTGAAAGAAGACTCGAATGAAGGTGTAAAATACACGTTCATCAAACTCCCCAAACCGAACCTTTGCTTGTCCTCAAGCAACTAAGCTAGACTCTAATGCAAAAAACAATGCAGCACAAAAAATGGAGTCTCATGCCAAATGAAATGAACTAATCTATTGAATCTATCAAAAAACTTATGAACAAAAACCATACAAATCATAACATGGATATTGGTTGAAGAATGCCTCGATTGACCCATACACATTCACATATGCACTTATGTCAAACAAGATAATCTCTCTTAACATTCTCTACCTGGACCTAGTTAGTGACGACGTAATAAAACATGTTAAAATACGAATGGTTGTCCCGTGCCTATGAAACTGAGGACTTACTGCTGTTCACCAAGTTAAGACTTTTCCTCAAAGAGGTCGAACCAATACTGGCTCTCATCAAACGAAGGAGGGTTCCCTAAAAAAGATAACACTCCCCTATTCTACCCATCTCTCAAGCAAAGCCTTAGACTATTTACCACTTCCTGAATGGCAGGACGAGGGTGGTCTAGAACAGATGACACTCAAACAAACAAAAGACAAAGATTACAACTCGATTACGAACATTACAATAATTGAAAAATGAGACAAACACTTTGCTAAACTGCTTTTTGGCTTCTTTTTTTTGGACCCTTCATTGCTTTTTTGGGGTCTTTTCTTTTTTTTTTTTCTCTTTTTTCTTTTTCCGGATTTTTTCCTTCTTTTTTTCTGGAATTTTTTTCTTTTTTTCCGATTTTCTTTTTTTAGCCCGCAGTAGCACAACGAAAAATAAATTACAATGACACACAAACGACCTCCCCAAACCTATTCGAAAGAATAGGTCGGAGTACAAACTTTACGAAAAAGGAAAACAAACTCACAGCACACACTCAAAAATCGAAAAACAAGTCTAAAGAAAGCGTAACCCCCTCCCCAAACCTATTCGAAAGAATAGGTTGCAAACAAAGGATCACACAATCTCACACTACCTCCTTCCTAGGCATTTAGCAATCTCAAAGCAAGGTGAAGACTTGTTGCCTCTTAGGTACATAATTACTCGGGAAAACAACCATAAGATCCTAACATGCATCATCCTATTACAAAGGCCTTCGTGAACCGCAGTAGAGAAAACACCACTAAGTGATGTCGAGACTACCAAGCTTAACTAAATGCAAACATAAATGTGACAAGCCAAGCGAGGAAAACCTCAAACAAATTCATAGAGATGAAGCATATGATTAATGTCATAACTAGTTAATCTACCCAATAAAAAAGTTCAAAAAATTTGGCAATAAACTCCACATAAAACATGCAAGACTATACTAGGATGAATGTAGTGTATGCAACTAAATACTAAGAAAGCGGTAAACGTGCAAATGCAAACAAAATACAAGATACCATACTCAACATCATAAAGCCAAACAATACTTAACATCAAGGTTCACATCCCATCCCCCTCATGAAACTCAAGCTAGCCCCTAGCAAAAGATAATGAGTAAATAAAAAGTGATACTAGATGTTACCGAATGGTTTGGCCTCGGTCGGCTGAGTATACAAGAACGGACATGTGGAAAGACTAATTATCGGGATCATAATCCCCATAATAGTCCCTCCACATTTCAGACAGGAGGTCATTGGACTGCTGTAGAGCCTCCTGTTGCTGGCGGATGAGCTGTTGCTGCTCCCACACTATCTCCCTCTCATGCCGGCGATGATCCTCAGCTATTTCCCAATCGCGGTTGCGTTGGGCAATGTGTCCATCAAGGTTATGTTGCAACCCTTGGACATAAGTGGTCAAGGCTGCAACACTAGCATCGAAGTGGGCCCGAAAATTAGAGAAGTCAATACCTCTAGAGCTCTGTGGCGCTCGAGGCGGTGCATGCGGCGCTCTACGGATAGAAGGAATATCAGGGATAGGAACTCGGCCATCGTCAGCTTCCATGGCATCCTCATCCTCCTCATCATCATTATCATCGTCAGAATCAGTCTGTTTGAAGGAAGCTTCAACATCAGCAGCAGCAGCCGTGGGGTTCTTCATACGATACCTACTCAGTTGCACATCAATAGTCGAAGGGGAAAGGGCAGAGACCTCACAATCCCCATCATCAATGTCCTCGACCCCGTGATATTTGCAATATGTTGTGATGAAGCTCGAAAAAATGAAGGGCTTCTTCTTCTTCTCCCAATGACGCTCATATTCTGCGTACATGATCTGACCGATGTCAATACGATGCTTGCCCAACAAGCAGTAGAGGAGCTCAGCATAATTCGGCTGTATCCACGTGTCATTCATCCTAGGGATCAAGTTGAAAAGGCAGAATTTCATAACCACCTTAGCCTCGATACTAAGGTCACTCTGATGGATCCGTCCAGGTTGTGCCACGGTATCTGGATACACATATTCCCTGTTGCAAATCACATCTGTGATGTCACTTCCAATTCCCCTAGTGGCCCTCGAATACACGTAGGAGTGGTTGCTTCCGGTGAACTCCCGTTCCCCAAAATGGATAAATGCAGAAATTGTGGCCGGCGTCCATGGCACAATTACACCTCTAACGAGTACCCCCTCCTTCTCCTCAAGATCTGTGTACCCCGCATAAAACTCATGGAGGAGGCTCGTATCGTACCCCTTGAATCGGTTGGAAGTAAACCAACCCCAATTCCTCTTTCTTGCCAGACGGGAGAGCACCCTGTAACCTGGCCTGCTAGCAAGTCCATCTGGAATTTCTATCCTTCTATCCGGAATAGTTGATCGCCCACCTTGAGCAAGCTCTGCACGGAGCCTCTGACGGACGTCAATTGCAGCAAGAGACAGCTCGAACAACACATGGGAAGGCTGGGAGCTTGAAGCTGCCCCCTTACCCTTCTTGCTCTTAGACGAGCCAGCTTTCTTCTTGTCTCGTGGAGGCATGGTTCCTACAAACAGCAATTAGTATCTTGTATGACACAAAACAAATTTATGCATATTCAAATGCAAGAGTGAAACACACGAGTGATAACAACAACAATCGAACTCCTCAAAACCTCCATGTCTAGTCTAGCTACTTTTAGAACTAACATGCAACACACCAATATAACTTCGACATGTACATATAACATTATGCTCTTGCTAGACAACAAATAGCCTTAAATCATAAGGCTCAAGTCATACCATAGTAACAAAAAATCTAGCACCATAAATCCTCAACTCATCAATCATGCATTCTACCATCATGCCCATCATTATCACATCAATAATCACAACCATAAACATGGAACGGAAGGAAAAGAAGCAATGCAAAACGAGACATAGACATCTAGTTGGCAAAATCCTCTAACCAACAAACCAAGCACAATTGAACATGCAATTGATAGTGAATAATGTTTCTAATCACACAAACAATCAACCCATACATCATATAAGCTCAATTGAAGCATAAATAAAAAAAAAAAAACCCAAATTTGAAAAATTAGGGTTCATATGAAATTACCTCAAATCCGACGAATGAATGAACTAGGAAGAAATTTGATGGAGAATTGAAGATTTTATGAAAGATTGAAGAATTTTTGAGTTTTTGGGTATTTTGGGAGTATGAGAGTGAAAAGGATGAGAAAATGAGGAAGAAAGGAGGGTCTCCCGTTTTTAATTTTGTCTGATGGTGTGGGGCGATTCGCCCCGTGCGTGGGGCGATTCGCCCCGCATGCGGGGCGAATCGCCCCCCACTTCCAGAGAGTATGAAACTCTCTGGATCTGTGGGGCGATTCGCCCCCCACCTCCAGAGGCGGGGAGACGAAATTGTTTCGAAAACCTCAGTTTTTTATCCCCAAAAACCATTTCCCTCATAAAAAACACTCGTAAAAGTCCACTCAAACATAACATAAGCACAAAACAACACATAAACGAACAAACTCACACAATGAGAGGCAAATTGTTCAATGTATGAATTCATGCAATGTAATAAAGCGGTAAAAAAGCGACAAAAACTCCAGGTTGCCTCCCGGATAGCGCCATTGTTTATAGTCTTCGACTCGACTTCTTCTTGCTCTAGTTCTTCTTTTTTAGGGTACTAGACTTCCACTTCATGGATCTCCTCCTCATGCCACGAACCTGTGAATGGGAATGAACATAGACAGCAAGACCAAAGTACTTAATTGTGTGAGAAGCATTGAATTGAATATTTGGATCAGATATGGCTTGCAACACATGTCGCTTGCCATCCAACTCAATGGTGCAAGTTCTTCGGTAGATGTCTATCATGGAGCGTAGCTTAGTCAAGAACGTTCGCCCCAAGAGAATAACATCCCCCATCCCAGGTGTAGACGCCGGCATAACTACAAAGTTGGTGTACACAGAAGCTTCACCAATCTTGACCAATACGTTCTTCACAACGCCTTCGGGTCTCACAAAGGATCCATCCGCCAATTGCACAATAGCCTTATGCTCAGATAGTTTTCCAAGGCTACTCTTCTCAAACACATTCATTGGGAGCACATTAGAGTAAGATCCCGTATCTAGTGTAGCACGAATATCTTCAAGTTCACCAATCCCGACCTTAACATCGAAACTCTGAGGGATTGGCTCGGGATCCTCTTGCTCTTCATCACTCTCATCAGAACCAAGGTCCTTCTCTTCTTCCTTGGCTAGTGGGGGTTCTTCATCCTTGCAACGCTCACATTTAGCAACCTGCTTGATGGTGATTTCAACAGGAAGATCACCCACCAAGGTAATGGACATCGACTTCTCAGTGTTGCTAGGCAACTTCCCTTGCTCCCTACTTGCTCCACGGTCAATCAACTCTTGCATCTTTTGATGGGCAAGCCTAGTACTCTCTTCAAAACGATCAAGCCTCGCCCTAGTCTTCTCAGAATCTTCTTCATAACGCTTAAGAAAACATTGGGTGTGATCAACCATTTTTTGCAAGTTCTCCATGAGTAGAGCTGTCTTCGACTTCGGTTGCTCTTTGGGAGCGGGATTTTCGCAGCGATCATTACCATAGATAAGATTACTACGGTCTTGGTTAGGGCCATAAGTTTGGCTAGCCGGTGCGTATCCTTGATTGTTCCGGAACCCTCTTCTCCAAAATCCACCTCGAGGATTCCTACCATCTTGTCTGTAGCTAGCTTCTTGAGTATCAAATTCCGTAGCAAAAGCTTCCTCTTCGCTTCCTTGAACCCAATTACCATCATCATATGCAAGCTCCGATCTACACATATGAGCTCCATGCCCATAGTTCTTGCATATTCGGCAAACTTCATTCGACATAGCCATCCCAGTGGAGCTCTTGAGGACTTGTTTCAACTCATTGGTAAAGCACTCGAATCGATCCCCATTCCCCCCATACATAGGGGCCTCCTGAGTAGGTGGAGCTTCAGGTCCACGTCTCCTAACCATTGCTCTTGGATCCTTGAATTGCGAACCCTTAGCAAGCCTTTCGAAAACCGCCCAGACGGCTTACGCGGTTTCCTCCCAAATATTGCCACGGCATTGTAAATCCACCACTTGCTGGTTCTCAAAGGTCAGTCCATTGTAGAAGTGTTGGACAAGATCCGAAAGCTCAAAACCATTGTGAGGGCACTTGTTCATGAGGTCTTGGAACCTCTCAAACGCGGTGTAGATGGTCTCATCATAGTCTTGTTTGAACCCAGTGATTTGCGCCTTAAGCGCGGTAGTCAATGTGTGAGGAAAGTATTTTTCCATGAATACTGAAAAAATCTTTTCCCAAGTGTCAAGCGAACCTGCCGGTAGAGAACTCAACCATGACTTTGCCCTGTCGCCAAGCCCCATAGCAAAAACGTTCATTCTCAACTCATCCGTTGTTATTTCAGCTCCGGGTCATGGGAGTTGGTTGACGAAATCATCGATATCGTGCAAGCACCCCATCACATCTTCCCTTGCTAAGCCATAAAACCTCGGAAGTTGTTGGAACGCGTGGTTTTTTATTTCCAGATCTCGAGTTGCAGGTGAAAGAACAATCTCCGGTTCCCTCATACGATCCTTGGTGGGTTGAACCCATGCTTTCAGTGGTCTAGCTTCTGCCATTCCGACGATTTCCTTAAAAAGACTGTGTAGAGATTCAGAGAAATCGGTATCCTCTATTTCCTCTAGTTCACTTCGTCGACGTAGTCGCCTTCTTTGGTGGTAGACTATGTCAATTTCAATGATTGGTTCAGCAAGCGGTGTTCCCCTAGATCGTGTACTTCGCATACACTATCTGTAACAAGCTAAGAAAGGAGTATCAGACAGATCAAATAAAATAAAACTACTACAACTAGGAATTGAATGCTGAAAATATATAAAAGCTAAACAGAAAAAAGGAGTATACTGCCCGACAACGGCGCCAATTTGATGAACTGGAATTTGTCAGATTCAATTAATCAAATAAATTTGTTTTTAGCCAAAGGCAATTCACAACTACAACGAAAACCGTAGTGTACCAGTAAAATAAACTCGACTGTCGATCTCTAAGGACTGTAACTAGTTTTATCTAATTTGACTTAAACTATAAAATCAACAAACGTCTTAGCACAGATTTTTCATATCAAGATAATGGAAGTTAGTGATAGTATGATCATTCAAAGCATAGCAGGTTAATAATCATGCATGAAGTACCCGATCGTTTTGCATAGAGATCTAAGATCATGAATTGTCCAATGTGTTCCGTTCAATTCAACACTACGAAGATAGAGGGCTTAGATAGATCAAAGAAATAAAGCAATAACTCAAAGTCTGATTCGCATTACCGCCATCATGCATAATTAAGAACCCTCTCTAAGAAATCACATACTATCACCAACGATAGATTTAGCTACTCATAGATGTCATGCAATCAACAGAAATCATAGCAAGATTGAATGAAAACATGTTGATAGAAATAAATATAAATAAAAAAATCGTGAGATACAATGTTACCGACGAAGGTTGTCAATCTCCGAAGAATCGCGAACTCACAAGCTCCAAATTGATAAGAAAAATAGTCTCCTATGCTAAGAATTCCCATAACAGGCTCTGGAGAATTCCTATCTAAAACTATGTGAAAATGTATGAAAAAAGGTCTGAGAAAGTATGAAAAAACGTAGAGAAACTGCAACTATATATAGGAGTTCGGAACGTGTGGGGCGAGTCGCCCTAGACACCGGGCGAACCGCCCGGGAGCTCCAGTCGGCGAGGAACGCGTTTTTTACGCGTTTTTGGATTTCTTTTCCTTTTCGGACTCGGATTTTGCCTTCTAGTGACATTTAAGCCTTGAAACTCGACCCCTAGACTTCAAATCCCATCCGGAACCTTCTAGATACTCCACGAATGCCCTCGGAACACCGTTTCTTCATTCTCTTCAATATAATTGCTCGGAAAATCACGTTTTTCACCTAAAACCTGAAAAATGCAAACTAAAGGGAAACGTGACACTATTCTAATAAAATGCACTATAATATAGCTAAATTAACATAGAGGATAGCAAAATAGGTGAAAAAAGACTCGAATGAAGGTGTAAAATACATGTTCATCAGCAAGAACTATGGGCATGGGGCTCATATGTGTAGATCGGATCTAGCAAACGATAGTGTTTACTGGGTAGACCATAGTAATCGCAACTACGGAAACGACCATTGTGGAAATCCTGCCCCTAAGGTCGAAGCATCTCAATCCAAGTCTGCTACTCTCTTGGATAATTTGCAGAAATTGGTAGATTTCACCCAAGGATTTTTGAAGAGATACGAGGAGTATTCGGAGAAGACAAATGCTCGTCTAGATCAATTGGAGGCAAGTACTACGCTTGCACACCAAAAGATGCAAGATCTAATCGATCGTAGAGTGAGTAGGGAATAGGGGAAGTTGCCTAGCAACACTGAGAAGTCGATGTCAATTACTTTGGTAGGTGACCTTCCGGTGGAAATCACCATTAAGCAAGTTGCTGCGAACAAGTGTTGTGCACAAGACAAGCCTCCATTGGCCAAGGAGGAAGATAAAGGCCTGGAATTAGATGTAAGTAATGAAGAACCTAACGCTCCTGAACCAATTCCTGATAGCTTTGATGTTAAGGTTGGGATTGGTAGTCTCAATGATGTCCGTGCTACATTAGATACGGGATCTTACTCTAATGTGCTCCCCATGAATGTGTATGAGAAGAGTGGCCTAGGAGAGATTGCGAAGCATAAGGCCATTGTGCAACTAGCGGATGGATCCTTTGTATGACCGGAGGGCATTGTGAAGAATGTATTGGTTAAGATTGGTGAAGCTTCTGTTTACACCAATTTCGTTGTGATGCCGGCGTCTACACTTGGGATGAGTGATGTTGTTCTCTTGGGGCGAACTTTCTTAACCAAGCTACGCTCCGTAATCGACATCTACCGAAGAACTTGCACCATTGAGGTGGATGGCAAGCAACATGTGTTGCGAGCCATATCTGATCCTAGTCCTCGTTTTAATGCTTCTCATACTATTAATTATTTTGGTCTTGCTGTGTATGTCCATTCTTATTCTCAGGTACTAGGTATGAGGAAGAGATCAATGAAGGGGAAGTCTAGTATCCGTAAGGACAAGAACTAAAGAGCGAGAAGAAGTCGAGTCAGAGACTCTTTAAACAATGGCGCTATCCGGGAGGCAACCCGGAGTTTTATTGCTTTTTGCATTGCATGCATATTTATTTTGAGCATGTCATTGTTTTTTCTCTTATGTTTAAAGTGTGTTTTAGGTGATAAAATAGGTAAAAGGCTGATATTTTTCGTATTCGGACGTAAAAAAAAGGAGAACCCGGGCGGGGCAGTGCGCCTGAGGGCGCCAGTGACCCGGATGCCCGGCTTTGACCCCGGGCACCGCAAATCACTTTCGAATGCAACAGTATCAACCCCTTTACCCCTTTTATCACCCGTTTTGGTTTCTCACGAGTTTGCTTGAGTAATACAGGTTACAGGTATACGACTAGCTCTTACCTCATGTCCATTTTCGACGTTCGGGACAAATGACGAAGTTCAGGTTTGGGGTGGGGGTTATCACTGTGTATTTCTATAACTTATTTTGCTTGTGATGACTCGTGAAAACCTTTGTTTGCACGTTTACCGCTTTCCTAGGATTTAGTTTGCATTCATCCTTAGTATAGTTTTGCATGATTTTTGTGTGGAGTTTATTGCCAAATTTTTTGAAATTTTTTATTGTATAGACTAAGTGTTTATGACCATTGCCCATGCATTGCATCTCTATGGAATAGTTTGAGGTTTGTCTCGCTTGGCTTGTCATATTTGTATGTGCACTAGTTAAACTTGGTAGTCTCGACATCACTATGTGGTGTTTTCCCTACTGCGGTTCGCGAAGGCCTTATAAAATGTTGCATGTTAGAGTCTTTGGTTGTATTCCCGTGTAATTATGTACGTAAGAGGCAACAAGTCTTCACCTTGCTTATTGAGATTGCTAAATGCCTAGGAAGGAGGTAGAGTGAGGTGTGTGATCCTTTGTTTGAAACCTATTCTAACGAATAGGTTTGGGGAGGGGGTTACTATCATTATGACTTGTTTTTCGTCTTTGTGAGTCATGTTGAGTTTGTTTTTATTTTTTCTTGTGAGTTTGTGCTCCAACCTATTCTTTCGAATAGGTTTGGGGAGGTCGTTGTAGTGTCATTGTTATTTCCTTTCTTTGTACTTTCATTGTGCTACTGCTGGCTATATACAAAAAAAAAAGAAAAAAGAGAAAAATTCCAGAATCTAGAAAAGAAAAAAAGAAAAAAGAAAAAAGGAAAAAAGAAAAAAAGAAAAAAAGAAGGAAAAAGAATAAGACCCAAAAAAAGCAAAAGAAGGATCCAAGCAAGCCATAAGCAGTTTTAGCAAAGTGTTGCATTATTTTTTCAGCTTTTGTAATAGTTCGTAATCGAGTTGTATATTCTATCTTTTGTTTTGTGACTTATGTTCTAGACCACCCTCGTCCTGCCATTCAGGAAGTGGTGAATAGTCTTTGCTTTGAGAGTTGGGTAGAATAGGGGAGTGTTGTCTATTAGGTAACCCTCCTTCGTTTGATGAGAGCCAGTATTGGTTCGACCTCTCTTGAGGGAAAGTCTCAACTTGGTGAACAGTAGTAAGCCCTCAGTTTCATAGGCACGGGGCAACCATTTGTATTCTAACATGTTTCATTGTGTCGTCACCGATCAGGTCCAGGTAGAGAATGTTACGAGAGACTCTCTTGTTCAACAAAGTGCATATATGAATATGTATAGGTTCAATCGAGACATTCTTCAACCTACTTCCATGTTATGATTTGTATGGTCTTTGTTCATAAGTACTTGGTAGATCCAATCGATTATTTCTTCTTGTATGGCATGAGACTCCTCTTTGTGTTGCATGTAGGTTGCATAGAGTCTAGCTAGTTGCTTGAGGACAAGCAAAGGTTCGGTTTGGGGAGTTTGATGACAGTGTTTTTTACACTATCATTCGAGTCTTTTTTCACCGATTTAGCTATCTCTTGCACGCATTTTATTGCATTTTGTTAGAATAGTGTCACGTTTCCATTTCTTTTGTTCTTTTCAGGTTTTAGTTGGAAATCGCGTTTTTAGATGTAATTCATGGTGAAACAACGATGTTTTGGTACAACGCGACCACCCGTGGTGTGTCAAGGAGTACCGAGACGAGTTTCAAGGCCAAGAGATCAAGCTCGGAGCTCAAAACCATGCAAGGGGCAAAATACGAGGATCCTAAGGAGGAATTCTGCACGGGCCGCGTTCTGCCCGTGCGGGGCGCACTGCCGCGTGTGCGGCGGACCGCTGCGTGGCGGGCGCACCGCCGCGTACGATTTCAGTCTCAGTTTCAGCAAGCACAACCTACTCTGTCATATAGATTTTCACTTATGCAAGCTGTTGCTGAAAATCTCGCTTTCTGAGCAACATTTTCCTTTGTAGATACCTTTCTCAGAATTCTTCTAAGTCTTCAATCTTCGAATGTTCAACATTCTGAGCTGTTCTAGGTCTTCAATAGTTCGTTTGTAAAAACAAAGTACATCATCAGCAAACGAAAGAACCTAACTAGTACCTACACTAAGTCTTTCAGCAAACGTTCCTCTTTTACAATGTCCTTAGAATTCTAAATTCCTATGGACCTTAAGAGTACTAGTTACTTGGCTTTCCTTAATTTAGCATGGTTAATTGCTCATCAAAATTACAAGTTTCCTAACAAATTTCCCCCTTTTTGATGTTAGCAATCCATGGCTAAATTAATTGTTACCCTTTTAGAGGTTCCTGATGTTGAATAAATCAGTTGATTAATGCAAACATACTTGAATAATAAAACATTAAGCATAAAGCAATTTGCATAATCAAGAACCAATAAGTCAAAATGTTCATTGCTGGTAGTTATCTTTCAGTAAGTTACAAGAAATTTCATAGATAACTAAACTAATCAGCAAACAAAACAAAGCTTTCCAAGGAACTAATCTATTCCAGCAGAGGATTCTCTAAGAATCTCTTTTACACTCTTTCCAGCAAGAGCAGTGAATTCAACACACTCCTTCTCGTAATCTTCAAGAAGTTTACGGACTTCAAGTTGAATAATTCTTGTATTCTTGCAGGCAGTATAGTGATGGTTTTCACCATTCATCTCTTTGTAGTGTATTACCGACAAGTGCATGCCCCAATTGCTAGCATGTAGTAGTTGAGTGTCTGAAATTCCCTTGTTGGCATGAATCTTCCTTAGCAAGAGAAGGTCTTCTTCTTGGTCCTTTGCAGTGAGATAAAAATACTCATAAGGAATCAAGCCATATTTCTTTTTGGACTTCTTGGTCATGCGATCATTATAGTAAGCAACATCCATCGGCTTGATTAGATCAGGCTCTTGTTTTATCTTCTTGCTGATGGAAGTTCTTCTTATCAAAATTTCAATGTTCAGCCATTTCACATCAATGTTCCTTGGGTAGGGAGGAGGATCCCTTTCTTTTCTTGTGACTTTCAATTCAGTCCAAGTGTTCATTTGATTCAGTACAGCGGTTGGAAAGAAGTCATTGGCCAAAAGATCTTCCAGCTTTATGATCCAACAACCATGGAGGTTTTTTATCACATTCTGAGTGGTTTTCTCATTGCTGGTCTTTGTGTAATCAATGCCGGTGCCAATGGCAATGTTAGCTAGCCTTCTTTCTTCCTGTCTTTGATTTCTTCTTCTTGACTTAGCATTTTCATGATCTTTTGCTGAAGATCTAGAGTCAGAAGAGAAGTGTTTGGATTGGCCAGATGGAGTTAAGGCAGATTGAGGCTTGGCTCTTATAGCTTGAGCTATTGTTTGGTCATCATCATTATCATCATCTTCATTAATGCCTTGATGACTTTCAGTGTGACAGAATTCTTGAGTATCAGCAGAAGTTCTTCTCCTTTTAGGATTTGCTGAACTTCTCTGAGAATCTGTTTCAGCTCTTTTCTTAGAACTTTGCTCTGTTTCAGCAAGAGGTTCTCTGGGAGGCGGTCCAGGCAGCTTTAAAGGAGCTTCATAGGGAGTAGTGGACTTGTCTCTTGAAGACTTTCTTTTTCTAGATCCTTCCCCCTTAGACATGGATTGCATCATTGGCGTGATGTGTAAAGAGAAAAACTCATTGCAGTTTTCAGCAAGAGTATTGAGGCTATTGTATTCAAGAATCATGTCTTGCTGATCAGAAGTCAGCTTAGACAATTCTTCTTTAATAAAGGCCAGATTCTACTCATGTCTTCGCTCATTGTTGACTTTTTCTTCTAGTATAGCCTGGGCCTTCGTCACTGCGCTTTTAGCGAGCTTGAGTGCTTGACTGACATCATCTTCATAGCTTTTCTGATGTAGACTTATGTCTTTCAGAGCTATGGTAAGTGTAGTAGTGCGTCTCAGCACAGTAGTCAGTATCTTTCCAATGTCAAGTGGACTCTTAGCAAGCAGAGCATCATCCTCTTCTTGGCATGCTTTGTGAACAACCATTAGTGCTCTCATCCTGGGAGTAAATTCCTCAATATTTGGGAACGGCACTAAAGAGGGAGTAAGTGAGTGAGCTTTGATTTCAGTGGCGATTTAATCATCGTTTCTCAGCAAGCGACTTCTCTCCATATCTCCTTCATCATTAATGAGAGATGCTGGAGAAATTTCTACCAACTTGGGTTTAGCTTTCTTGGTCTTTTCTTCGTCATTTGCTGAGAAATTAGATAGATCTTCTTCTTCATCAGATTCATCAAGGACAACAACCTTGATACCTAAATCCTTAGCATCAGTCACTTTTGGTTGAGTGGTTGCTGAAGGCAACTCTTTGAACTCAACAACTGGAGTTTCACCAGTAGTAAGTGGAAGAGAGGAGTCTTCCTTGTTGTTCACTCCTGAAGATTGAGCAATATCAAGATGTTGAGTATGTTTGTCGTGAATCTGTAGACTATTCTGTAATGCTCTTTGGTAATCTTCATCCATTTCTTCATTTTCTCCAAGGTTTGAATCAGTGACCTTAGCTTCAAGTAATGCTAACTCGGCATCAGAAAGCTTAGCTTTGCCTTTAGGCATTTCAGCACGCTTTCTGGCGTACTCTTCTTCAGTCTCAGCAACTTGTTCAGTTGTTGGATTACTTTTCTCAGCAGGAGTAGGAGCAGATTCCTGTTGCTGACTGGGAGGTTGTTCAGCTTGTTGATTTTCAGCATCGGCATGATTTACTTGATCAGCAACTGCCAACTTTACTCCGTCAGCATCCGGACTAGGACCTTGATTATCATCATCATCGTCCTTTCTGTCCTTTGAATCCTTGGTTTCATAATCACTTGTATATTTAAGGATATTTTCATCCTCTTCTTCTTCATCATCATCCGTCAGTATAACCAACTCAAGATGTTTGTACTTAGCAGCACTTGTTACCTCTTCTTCCTCATTGATTTTGTGTGGATCAGCCACCACGGGTACAAAGGAACCCTTGAGCATCACAGCTTGTTCAGCTGGAGAGGCACTCTTGAACTTAGCTTTCATATTCTCTCTGATTGTTGCAATCAGATTTGAACTCATTTGCTGAGAATATGAGAGTTCTTCAGGAAGTATTGAGTGTACAAACGTCTCGAGTTTGAATAGAGAGTTTCTCTTCTTTTCATTTGAAAGATGGATGTGAAGATCTGAAAAATCCATCCTTTTGTACCTTTGCCAGTTGCTGACAGACTTAGCAACTCTGGTCAAAGTGTTTCTTTTGAACTTTGAGTATAGTTCTTCGGAACTAAATTCATGAACTTCTGTGATGTGAACCACTTCATCATTCTCCTTTTGAGCCTGAATAAGACTAATGTTATTGTCAGGAAGGTTTTTGAAAATAGTTTTAGAGTCTAAAATTGTAACATGAATTACCTACTGACTTTCAGCAAGCTCATGTTGCACACTGAGTTGTGCGGGGACTATTTCCATTGCTTCAGGAGCTATAGCATCATCCTTGAATTGTTCATCCTGAAATAACTCATTGTTAGATACAAATACTAAGTTTTTAAACTTAGTAAAGTTACCAAAATTTTCATCTACCTGCTTAACATGAGTTGTAGATTCTGGTGCAGAAGTTTCAGCAATCTTCTGACTTGTATCTTGAGAAGTCGGTAAAGAAATAATCATGTTAGTTAAAGATAAAGTTTCAGATAGTGAAGTTTTGCTTATATCTGACTTAACTACTTGCTGAAAAATGGCAGGTGGTGACTCAGTCCTTTCAGCATTGATAACATCTTCATTATCTGGGGCTTGTTCTTCAGCAGACTTCTTCTCTTGCTCTATTTGAGAAGGTTGTGCAGATTCATCAATCTCCCTTGTCTATGAATTGACAAGTTGAGCAGAAACATCTAGACCTTTAAGTTCACTACTTGTCATAAACAGGTCCACTGACTTATTGGAGTTGTCATCAATCTCCATATCCATTTGATGGCTTAGATCAGTCAGTACCAGTTGGACTTTGTCAATAGACGTGATTGGTGAAATTGGTCTAACATTCTCAGCATCATGAGATGCGTCATCGAATGATGTTTCTTGTTGAGTTTCAGCAAACTCTGGGACTTGAAATGTTGCAGTCTCAACAATTGGTTCTTCAGCAATTGCAGCTTCAGCAACTTCTTGGTCGTGACTAGTTGCTATTTCAGCAACTGTCTATTTTACTTCTATTGCTTTGCTGGCAACATTATCAGCAAGTGCAGCCTTTCTTAGGTCTGCAGCAATGTCACTTGCTGGTTCCAGAGTAGTATCATCAAGATTATCTACTATGTAGACATCTTCTATTCTTTCTAAGGCAGGATTTTCATTTCCACTACCTTGTGGTCTTGCTTCAGCAGATGGATCCAAGTTAATTGGATTTGTGAAGGCTTCTGCAAGCACTTCAGCAACATCTACTACAGTGGTTTGCTTTTCAGCAACCACTGGAATGTCATCATCTTGAATGACATGGACAACCGAAATAGACTTTCTTGTCGTTGTTTTCTTTCTTGGGAAAGTGGTCTTTGTCCTTGACTTTTTGGGAATAGAATCAGCTGATGAAGCTGCAGTTTGAGTATCATCATCAACTTTCCTCTTTTTCTTTGATCTTTCGCTGGGTGCAGTGGTGTCAGCAACCGCAGTAGTATCAGTAGCAACATTTGCAGCTGTTGCATTTTCAGCAACATTTGCAGCTGTTGCATTTTCAGCAACATTTGCAGCTGTTGTATTCCTAGACTGCTTGTCAGTCTTAGCAACATTTGCAGCTGTTGTATTCCTAGACTGGTTATCAGTCTCAACAACATTTGCAGCTGTTGCTTTCCTTGACTTCTTTTCATCAACCTTTGGTCCATTCAGCTTGTAGCATATTTTCAATCCATACATCACCGGAAGGGAAGGTGAGACTGTGTTTTCTTCAACCTTGACCTTGAACTTTGTAACACAATCAACAAGTCTGTTGAAAATGTACTTAGCCCAGTTGATGTTTGTTTTGCTTTCATAGATATGCATCAGCAATGGCCATCTTCTTAGGCCTACTTGGTCTATTCTTCCAACTTGGGAGTCAAGAACTTTGATTAGTAGCAGAGCTACCTGACCAAGTGAATGGCAGAGATGCTTCCTTTTTGTGTGCTTCGTCCAAGTCATAGGAGCAATCTCTCCTTTCTTCATCCTTTCATTTCTGACATCACTGTAGAAAGCTTCTATTTCTTCATCAGTGGCAGTGATGTCATCTTCAGTTCCAGTAGTTGGAATCTGAAAGATGTTAGTTAAATCAATCCATTTCAGGATGATTTGCTTTCCTTGAACTGTGGTAGAAATCACTTTTTCAGTGATTCCTTGTCCATCAGTTAGGGTTTGGATTTCTGCATTATTGTAGAATTCCATTGTTTCTAGCATGCTCACTTTCTTAGTGCGAGCAGTGATGAAGAAAAGTAGGCCTTGTTGATTTATGTAATTCAACGCCGCAAGATTTTCTTCATCAAGTTCTTGTTCATAGAAGTATCTGATATACTTCTCTTTGGAAAATCCTCCCCATTGCATCATCTGCTCACACTTTGCAGTGTCGAGATATGCAGGAGGCATGGGTCTCTCTATTATGCGGTCGTTTTTCAACACAATTTTCACTGTGTTTTTCACCGGAGTAGGAGCAGTGCTTTTTCCAACATTGTCTGCCTTTGATGAATTGGTGTTCTTAGATGATTGTCTCTTGGGATCCATCTCTTATATAGTATGAAGGGTTGAGAGTGTACGAACAAGAGACTTTTCTTTTTGACCGGAGGTACAGTAATTCAGAGCACATGCTAGGGAATTTTTGCAGAGAAAGGAAATGTGAGTTAAAGAATTTTGTCTTTCTCTAACTCTTCATTTATATAGTATCTCTGTTATGTGAGAAGCTCAATGGTTTTCAGATCTCAGCAAGGGTAAAACAGAGATTCATTGAGTTAATGGAGCTTTTGCATTAAATGCGTAGTGGTCCACTAACACGAAACCGTCAGAGCATGCTTTCTTTGTAATATTAACCGTTAGATCATCAACTGCTTTAAAATCAATGGCCACGATTGTATTTCATATCATAATTTACAGAGAGTTTATCTGTGCCACTGTTAACGTCACAATTGATTTTACCTTGATTCACGGGATTTGATCTCTTTTACTTCAAAGCTAATTGCTTGTTGAAGTATACAAGAATCTTTTCAGCAGTTTTAATCCTTCTGACTTTAGCAATTACTTTTCAAATAACAAGCCTTATAGTTGCTGAAAGTTCCCCCTTAATCAAATATCTCATTTTTCGTAGGGTCAAAGATATTTCTGAGTTCCTGTCTCAGTAAATTCTTTTTATATTGAGATATTTTTAGGTAAATTGCCTTTTAGTGAGAAGCATTTTTGCTCTTTGCTGAGTTCCCGTCTCAAATTTTTCTTTTGATACTTGAATACTTGTTTCAGTATCCTTGATTGTCTGAATGCAAGTTTTCAGCAATCTTTAATGTTTTCTTACTGAGTACCCGTCTCAGCAAGTGATCAAGTTTCCTAACAAATACCTGGTTTGAAAGAATTACATGTTGAATGCCTGTTTCAGCAAACATTTCATGTACAAACATTTCTTTTTATAGGAGTTAGTGGAAAGGGACTTTTCAAGGAATAAATGAACTTTAAGCAACCATTGGCTTGTTGAATGCCTGTTTCAACAATCCACCAAATGTATCACTTTTTATTGAGGTAGTTCAATCAATCCAAGGTTATACCTTAGCATTGCGAACCCATTGTCTGGTAGGGGCTTGGTAAAGATGTCAGCAAGTTGATCATCAGTACCTACTTTTACAACCTCAATGTCTCCTTTTTCCACATGATCTCTAATGAAATGATGTCTAATATTAATTTGCTTTGTCCTTGAGTGGAACTTAGGATTTTGCGTGATAGAAATAGCACTTGTATTATCACAAAAGTTTGGTGTTTTCTTTGCAGAAATACCATAATCTCTTAATTGTTGTGAATCCATAGGATTTGAGCTGTGCAACAACCAGCCGCAATGTATTCAGATTCAGTGGATGAATTGGCAACACAGGTTTGCATCTTGCTGAACCATGATATTAATCTTGTACCTAGAAGCTGACAAGTTCCAGAGGTACTTTTTCTATTAAGAGTTGATCCTCATGATCAGCATCAGAATAACCTACCAATTCTAATCCAGAATCTTTTGGATACCATAATCCAACATTGATTGTGCCTTTGACATATTTTAGTATTTTGAGTGCCTTTTTGTAGTGTGATTCTCTTGGATCAGATTGGAATCTTTCACACACACAAACATCATACTGAATGTCAGGACTACTTGCTGTTAGATACAACAAGGAACCAATGAGCTTCCTATACTTGTGTTCATCAACACTTTTGTCTTGTTTAGTATAGCCCAATTTGGTACCAACGCTCATAGGGATCTTTTCAGGTTTTTCTTCCTCTTTGATCCTGAACTTTATGAGCATTTCCTTTGCATACTTTGCTTGATTTATGAATATTCCATCTTTGAGTTGCTTGACTTGCAATCCTAGGAAATAATTCAATTTGCCCATCATACTCATTTCAAACTTGTTTGTCATGAGTTTGGCAAAATCATGACAAAGTTGCTTGTCCTTAGATCCAAATATTATGTCATCCACAGAAATCTGGACTAAGAGTATTTTTACCATCATGGTTCATGGTAAATAAGGTTTTGTCAACTTCACCTTTCTTGAAACCATTATCCAGCAAGAACTTAGCTAAGGTATCATACCCAGCTCTAGGTGCTTGCTTTAGACCATATACAGATTTCTGAAGCTTGTATACCATCTTGGTTTCAGAGGGAAGTTCAAAGCCAGGGGGTTGTTCTAGGTAGACTTCTTCAACAAGTTCACCATTTAGGAATGCACTTTTAACATCCATTTGATAAACAATGAAGTCAATATGAGCAGCAAAGGCTAAGAAAAGTCTAATAGCATCCAATCTTGCAACTGGTGCATAAGACTCATCATAGTCCAATCCTTCAGTCTGGCAATAACCTTGAGCAACTAAACGTGCTTTGTTCCTTGTTACTTCTCCAGACTCACTCAGCTTGTTTCTGAACACCCACTTTGTACCAATTGCTTTATTTCCTTCAGCAAGGGGTACAAGTTTCCAGACTTTGTTCCTTTCAAATTGATCCATTTCTTCTTGCATTGCCTTGATCCATTCAGGATGCTTTAAAGATTCTTCTATGGTCTTGGGCTCAATTTATGAAACAAAGCAAGAGAACAAAGCTTCTACTTCAATGACATTTTCTTCTTTAGCAAGTTCTTGATTAGTAGACACTTTGGATCTAGTCACTTAGCGTTTGTCAATATCACCAATCATATCCGTAGAGGGATGATCTCTAATCCACTTATTAACAGGTTTTTTGCTCTTTGGATCTGGATATGTTTGCGTTTCAGCATGTGACTCTTCAACATGTAATTGTTCAGTACTACTGGTATCTTGTTGTGTCTCTGCTGAAATTGGTTCATCAACAACTGCTTGTTCAACATTGCCGGTTTGAGGTAACTAGTCAGCAGACACAGGAAGTTGCATAGTTTCAGTAACATCGGGAGCAACTGCGTCCTTAGCCGGAAATTATTTATCATGAACTACATTTATCTTGTCATGACTTGGGGTAGGAGTGTCATTGTCAGTATCATCATTAAGTTCAATTGTTTAGACATTTCTAGCATCGGATTCAGTTGTTTGCTCGTGTTTGAGTTATTTCTTCATACATTCTGATATTTCTTCTTCAGCAGGGACTCGTTGTGATTTTTCGTAGAATACAACATGCACTGATTCTTCGATCTTTTGTGCCTTTTTGTTGTAAACTCTATAGGCTTTGCTATGCAAAGAGTAGCCAAGAAATATCGCTTCATCTGCCTTTGGTTGAAATGTTCTTAAATATTCTCTACCATTGTTAAGAACAAAGCATTTGCAACCAAATAACTCATAGGGAGTTTTGTTGTATTCCTTAGTTATCAAGCATCTATTTTGAGTATAGCAGGCGGTATTAATCGCTTCAACCCAATAAGCTTCACTTATTTCAGTGTCCGCAAGCATTGTTCTAGCTGCTTCCTTACGGGTACGCTTCTTCCTTTCAGCAACACCATTTTGTTGAGGTGTCCTTACTGAGGATAACTAATGTTGTATGCCTTTGGAAGTGTAATACTCAGTTATGTACTGGTTTACAAACTCAGTACCATGGTCTGTTCTTATGACTTTTACCTTGTCATTTTTCATGACTTCGAGCTTGTTCAGCAAGTTAGGTATTTCAGTCCTTGTTTCAGACTTGTGTTTGATAAATACTACCCAAGTGAATCTTGAATAGTCATCTACCACCACCAGACCATACTTCTTGCCAGCATAGCTTGTTGAAGAAGATTCAAACAAGTCCATGTGCAAGAGTTGTAAAGGTTTTGTAGTTGACGGTAATGCCTTGTTCTTGAAAGAGGTTTTGGTTTGCTTTCCTTGCTGACATGCAGTGCAAACACCATCCTTCTTAAAACTAACCTTAGGTAATCCAACTACAAGTGCCTTTTTAGACAACTTATTCAGCGTCTTGAAGTTTAGGTAACATGTTCGTTTATGCCATAACCATGCTTTTTCAGCAAGGCAATCATGATCTGAGATAAGGCATTTTTCAACGATTGCTGAAGACCAATCTATGGTATAGAGACCTCCTGATCTTCTAGCAACTATGATAATCTTCTTTGTCTCAAAGTCAATAAGTTTACATTCATCACTTTTGATTTTGATGAAGTAACCTTTGTCAGCAAATTGACTCATGCTGAAAAGATTAAACTTAAGATTTTTGACATAAAGAACTCCCGAAATGGTAATGCATCCTAACATCACGTCACCATAACCTTTAGTAGAACCAAAGCCTCCACTAGAAAACCTTATTGTTGGACCTTTAGACCACCGTCTATAGTTTATAAGGTTTTTCTTATTGCCCGTCATGTGCTTTCCACAACCACTGTCAAAGTGCCAAATTGCATTGTTTGTCTTCGTGGCTGAAGTCTGCACAATCAAGAGCAAACAAGTTAATTATCCAATATTGAATGTCCATTAACATGTTCCATAAAACGTCCAGTGGAAACCCAAGTCTTGAGTTTTTCAATCTGGACATGTTTTCTACTTGTTGAGGAACTAGAGGGTTTAGAACTGAAAGACTTTTGATCATTGCTGATCAAATCCACTTTCTGATGTGGTGTCTTGCTGGGTTGACCCTTTTGCTGAACATACTTTTCAGTAAGTTCATTTCTAGCAAGGTTCCTTCTAGTCCTAGCATTTTGAGTCTTGTCAGTACTCTTAGGCTTGGTTTTGTTCAACTCTTTGAAGTATCTTTACTGACTTTGCTTTTTTTTCTGTAAATAAATCGAACATGTATTAATAACCAAAAAGAGTACGAAACATACAAGAGTAGAACATTACAAAGAAACCCACAGACGGGTTAAAAGGTATGACAAACGAAAAATAGCCTAACCCGAGATCCAGGTGATCCACGGTTGCAACCGCATGCCTCGTTAAAACCCAGCCATGGAAAAACCTAGTGGGAAAAACCCCTGACTGGGAAAAAGAGTGCCTGAGCGTTAACGTTGCGGAAACCTATAAGAAGGCAAACCGTACATGTCCCTACGAATAAGGCTTAATGACATCCAGCGGATATGTCCAAAAACCCTCCAGATCCAACTTGGAGAGAGCATCAGCGGCCGAATTGCCTTCACGAAAAATATGAGATACCCGAAACTCCATATCACTCAGATGAGAGAGAGCCAATAGCCAACGATTCCGGAATTTCCAAGGGATAGAATGGGAGCCCGCGGAAAGAAAAGTACTAACATATGTAGAATATGTCTCCAACCAAAGCCTACGCCAGCATGAGTGTGCGCAAGTTCAATGCCAATCAAGACCGCAAGCAGCTCAGCTTCAAAAGCATAACGTATGCCCAACTGATTTACAAAGCAACCAATGACTATACCATTCGAATCCCTAAATACTCCAGCCGTAATAGAGGAGCCCGGAGCAGCAAGAGAACTACCATCCGTATTGCATTTAATCCATCCAAGGGGAGGAGGGTACCATCGGACCTCTATTATATCGCGTGACTTAGGTGGGCACCCTCGAATACGAAAAGAATGAAGGATTTGCAAATCAACTTAAGTATTAGACATATAGCCAAGAGATTGGGAATTAGCCTCACCTACAAGTACTCATGAAAAAGTTGATTTTGCTTGGTTTTGAATCCAAGTCCACTTTTCGGAGTATGCTGAGCTTTTGTCTCAGCAACCTTACTTAATTCAGGTTTGTCAGCAAAGGTCTTCTGATTACTTTTAGTAATCTTGCCTTTAGTTTTAACAAATTGCTTTTCAGTAACTTGTTTGGCAGAATGCTTTACAACATCCTTTTTTTGAACAGTTTGCTTTTCAGCAACCTGTTTTCCTTTTAAAGTCTTGTTACTTTGAGTAGAAACAGCGGGCTTTTAGGTCGTAGGTACTTGATTGCTTATTTCAGCAACCTTAGATTGACCAAATTGATAGAGTTCTGGTTGACCATTATCATTTGCACGAACAAAGATGATTGGTGATTTGTCTTTACTCAAGAGTATTACATCATCACCTTCTTACGTGGCACCTAAACCTTCTTTCTGAGATGGATCTCTCAGATAAGAGTTTAGTTCAGTCAGCGTGTTACTAGCATCCGCATAAGATTTGAAATTGACTTTCATCTTTTTCATTTCTTGTATTTCAGCAAGTAACTTTAGAATTGATGACTGATACTCTTCCAATTCTATTGCCATTTGAGCATTCTTCTCTGTAGCTTCAGCAATTAACTTCTTGAGATGCAATATTTCAGCATCCTTCTTTTCTGACTCAACGCTCAGGAAGACGTACTTTTCAGTAGTTTGCTTAGTCAGAAGTTCAACATTATGTAGTTTCTCTTGCTGTTTGCTCAGAGTTTTCTCAAATCTTTCGATTTCTCCTTAAAATCTATCAAGGTCAATGTCATCTTCACTTTTTGAATTAGAGTCAGAGGTAGGACAATTTACCTGACCGGCCATGAGGCAGAACTCGTAGTTTGACACATCTAGATAAGCTTCCATAGCTATTACACAAACTTCCTTGCCAATCTCTACGTCAAGAGTGGCTTCTTCTTCTTCAGTGTCTGAACTCTCTACCTCACTGTCTTCAGAGCTTGTTTCAATGCATAGAGCATCGATTTTTGCTTGAAGCTTTTTCTTTTCTTCAGCAATCAAAGCCCTTTTGAACTTCTTCTTCTTTTTAGCAGATTTCCCTTTCAGTAAGGGGCAATTTGCTTTGAAGTGTCCAGGCTTCTTGCAATAAAAGCAAAGATCATTGCAAACTGCTGCTTCTTCGGAGGAGTTTCCTTGCTGAGCTTGCTTGCTCAGCGAGCTAGCTTCATTCTTGTATTTATGGTAGTTGTTACAAAGATGCTTTTTCAGCTTCTCTTTTGCTTTTCGCCTTTCAAGTTCCTTACTGATGAATTTCTTCATGTTTCTAACAACAAGAGCGTTTTCATCAGCAGGCTCTTTAGCATTCTTCTTTTCAGAAGATGACGGCTTGGCAGCAAGAGCAATGTTTTGTGATTTTTTAGCAAACACATTTTCTCTTTGCTTTGTCTCATAGTTGGCAGTAGCAAGATGAGAGAACAACTCGGTTGGAGTGATATTTGACATTCCTTGATTATAGTAGAAATTCTGAGTGTGGATCCATTCTTGGTTCAGACTTCTAATAATGGTTTTCACCTTTTCAGAATCTGAATAGAAGTTTCCAACTCCTAAGGCAGCCATCTCACTCACTAGAGTTGTGAATTTGAAATCCAAGTCTTCCAGTGACTCATTTGCAACTTGTTTGAAGTTTTGAAACTTCAACTTTAGCACTTCGAGTTTGTTTTCCTTGGTTTTATCAGATCCAGCACAAAGATCTTGAACCATTTTCGAAGCTTCCTTAGCAGTTTGGCACCCCACAGTTTGCACTGTATAGTATCTGGAGTAGATCGAATAATGATGTTTCTTGCTTGGCCATCAAGACGGAATCTTTTGGCTTCGTCGGAAGTCCATTCCTCTATTGGTTTTGGAACGGCGATATCAACCGGTTCTCCTATGATAGTTTTCTTTCCAGCAGTATCTGTGGTTTTGTGAGAAACTTCTCTCAAGTTTAGTCATCACTAATGGCCTCAAGATGTAGCATCATGTTGTTTCGCCATTTTTCATAGTTTTCCAGCTTCAGCAAGGGAGCATCTCCTAGCGACATCCTGTCAGCAAATGACTACCAAACTGATCAAGTGAAAGTGATTTACGGAAAGCACTTAAGGGGATCTAGGTTCAGTGCAGAAGGTTAAAGAACCTCCATCTCTGATACCACTTGTTGGTCCCTTTAAACAACAAGAAAAGACTAGAGGGGGGGGTGAACAGTCTTTCAAACGTTTCGTCGTTTAAAACTTTCTCAGCAAGTGCTTATTACTTTTCAGTAATGAGTTTGCTGGTACTTAACTTTCTCAGCAAGTGCTTATTACTTTTCAGTAATGAGTTTGCTGGTACTTAACTTTCTCAGCAAGTGCTTATTACTTTTCAGTAATGAGTTTGCTGGTACTTAAAAACAGAGTGCGAAAGTCTTTTACAATAAGTGCTTTTCAGAGAGTGCTAGTTTCAGCAAGTGAGCAGAGTGTCCGTGTACAGGAAATGTAGCTTGCTGAAAACTAAATGCAGTAAAGTAAATCACACAAACACTTTTATAGTGGTATCTTAGAGTGGCGTAATCACTCAACTAATCCACTTTGTCCTTTCTAGGATTAAATCCACTATGATAAGAAATGAGGTTCCTTACAAGTCCTATCACTAATGATTCTTCAGAAACCAAAGCACACTTGCTTCGTTTCCAACCTAACTAGATAACTGTAACCTTGTTCACCACCAAACTTGGGACTTATAATCAGCAACACTATGCTTGATTAATTCCCCCTGAATTTCACGTCTGAAGAGGGTGTTTATCAGTTAGAGAGGTTTGGAATGAGATCACTTGAATATAACTTTTAAGCTATAACAAGTTATCTAAACAAACACAACTTGTAATACTTTGCAGTAAGCAAGTTTGATTGTTTCTGGTGTCAAGACTTGTTCTTGTTCTAAAGAAAGAACACTTAACTAATTTCTTAGCCGTAAATGTTCTACTTCTTCAGAAGTAGCTTTTGTTTCAAGCTTAAGTCTTGGAACGGATCAATAGGCAATAAAGAGTATAGAAGGATTCGAGTGTTTAAAGCACAAGTGAGAGTTTGATCACGTTGTTGACACCCTCCTACTCTTTGCCTGATGACCTCTATTTATAGTGTCTCAAGGGAGCCGTTTGAATTTCAAATTCTAAGGCTTTGTACCTTAAGATGTCACTATCTTTCTTTTGTACTTTCAGCAACGTCCTTCATTTGTCTTCTAGTCTTCATGTTATTCGCGTGCCTACTTTGCATTTAATGTTCATTTGAATCAAATTCAAATGTGAACGTTGGAGCCAAAATGCAAGTACTCTTCAGCAAGGAGGTCACATATTTTGTCAGCAAGTGGTCAGTCTCAGTTTCAGCAAGCACAACCTACTCTGTCATATAGATTTTCACTTATGCAAGCTGTTGCTGAAAATCTTGTTTTCTGAGCAACATGTGCCTTTGTAGATACCTTTCTCAGAATTCTTCTAAGTCTTCAATCTTCGAATTTTCAACTTTCTGAGCAGTTCTAGGTCTTCAATAGTTCGTTTGTAAAAACAAAGTACATCATCAGCAAACGAAAGAACCTAACTAGTACCTACACTAAGTCTTTCAGCAAACGTTCCTCTTTTACAATGTCCTTAAATTCTAAATTCCTATGGACCTTAAGAGTACTAGTTACTGGACTTTCCTTAATTTAGCATGGTTAATTTCTCATCAAAATTACAAGTTTCCTAACAGTATTAGTGGCCACTCGACCCTCCAATGTATTCTATGGGAGTCATATGCTGACGACTTGAAGAAATACGTCGATGCAAGGGATATAGAAGATAAAAGTCCACTTGTTATCATATTGCAATTTGCTATGTTGTCGAGTTATAAAGGTAACAAACTTATTATGCTTATTTCACATCATTTATTCTACCGGTGACGATTGAACGCCTCATTACACATTTTCTCCACTACCCAGGTCAGCATCGTGCACAGTCGATGAAATATACGTCAATATTACCCATCAATTCAGACTGTGACGAAGTGAAGGACTTCATTGCCAGGTTTGAGTTTTTTAAATTAACATCCACGTGTCAAGTATCAGTATTTCATATATTTGATTCTTTTTCTTGAGATTTAGCAGTGTGTTATTTTTATTAACTCAATTTCATGAAAATATAAATTTATAATATTAAGGCTTGATTCTAGGGCTTCCTCATCCACATTGAGTTTGAGTACGGATACTTACGACAAGTGGGCAAAGCCTCACATGATGCGGATGATTCCTGCTCTAAAAAGTTGCAATGAGGTACTAAAAAGTATATTCAACTCTATCAGTTCTCCCGAATCAGATCTGCATTATAATGAGTTTTCTATTCATGTAACAAATCAGTCTTTACATAACATATGCCAACATCTATGGTGTTGATCCCCGTTCAACATGGTACTATATAGCTTGTGGAAATAAACATTGCACCAAAGGCATTGGGTATTTAGGGAAAATTGGAGACATATGTTTACGATGCAACAACCGAATCCAATCACCAAAGCCTAGGTAATTTCTTATAAAATAATATGTTATGTTGCTTCAATTTGCATGTAGATTATTCACCTGAAGTTACACCCTATGTTAATTTTATGGGGTCTTACGTAGATTCCGAGTGAGGATGCAAGTTACTGATCTGAAACAAAATACTACGTACTTTTTTTTGTACGATGATATTGTTGAAAAGCTTACTGGCAAGTCAGCTGCGACTGTGGTCGAGGAAAATAAAGTTGAGGTACACTAAATTTTGTGATAAAATATTACTTAATGTCTATCAATTTGTGATAATTCTGATGCTACAACATTGGCACCACTCCACAGTTACCAGATGAGTTTGATCTGTTATTGGACCGACAATTCCTTTTTAAGGTTGAGCTGGACCCCAAAAATAGAGATGAAGCAGAGTACAATAAAAAGTTTACTGTCAGAGAAATAACTTAAGATGCGATTATCATTGATGAATTCATATCAGTCGGGAAATCGGAGGTACATTTTAGTATTTCCTTATAACACATAGATTCCAACTATTAATAACTATTTAAAGCCTGAGACTTAATTACTTATGCAATTGCAGGAGGTGGCTTCTACCTTGATGTTGCATGATAAGGGTGTTATTACTGCCAAAGACAGTAACATGGTAGGCCGTAGCGATTTTGTCCAGTCTTATATTTTCATAATATTACCTTAATCTTTAATGTATACTTAATTAATACCATGATGCCTCTCTTATCCAGGAATCAATTGTGGAGTCTGTGGACGATTGCGCCTCTCCTTCTGCAAATACTGATCTGACGCCTGAAAAGCGCCAAATGCTTGGAACTTCAAATGTTGTACTAAATCTGGTCCACGAATTCCAGCACTCGGCAACAAAAAGGATAAAAATTGAAAAGTAGTTCGCTTTTTTTTTATTCATGTACTTTTTGGTATTCGATATCTATGTTTCAAATTTTGGAATTTTTATCATCTATTCTCAGTTCAAACGACGAAAATCAGTTCATGTTCATTTCATTTTGTCTCCTTCATTATGTAAGACCCATTTTGGTTCGTCAGTTGGAATTATAATAACAGTATGCATTGTCTTTCTGAGATTTTTATAAAATGTCAAATGCTTTATGAACTTGGATATTGTACAGTGATCTTCTATGCACATGATTTTATACGATTAGAAGACCTTTTTTTTCCTTGCCCCAAAAAATTATACTCCAGGGCCCAAGCTTATACCCATTCACTTAAAAGTATATATTCCTGATTGCAAACATGTAGAAGGGCTGATTTGTCAAGGTGTTTTAATTTTATAAAATCATGTGCGTACAAGATCATTATATAAAGGAATTTACAAAGTACCCCATCCTTTTTTATTTTGTTTGACTCTTAGAGCAGCAACAAAAGCCTGAGCCTACTATGGTCACTTAAATCTGACCAAGGTACCATGAATATATCATACCTAATTGATCCAGTAACAGTATGAGGTTTGCACTGCCAAGATGAACTTGGGTGATGAGATCGCTTATGAGGACTATGTTCTTTGCCAGATAACTTCAATTCTGCCCATGTTCATGTACTTTGGCTTGCTTTTATTCATTGCAAATAGACACATTTTTAAAGAATATTAATTTTTTTTATTCGAAAAAAAAATATTTTTTTCTCTTCGTACAATATATCTTTTCGCAGATTCGGGATGTATGCCAATAATTCATGTCGTAACACAGAAACGCTACGCCATCATTTTCAGAAGGGTTATACATACAGTTTACATGAAGCCGGCTAGGCGGACACTTAGTCAGAATTATCTTTCAACAGTGATGGAACAGAATCTACAAACTGAACGATCAATATCTCAAGGTTGTATTTTAAATTATTCAGCAAGAGTAATCAATGCCTTTGATTTTAACAGGATTAGGATTTAATGTTCATCACACCACTCACCAAACAATACTTGCACATAATATGCAGAAGATATCACATCCTCTTTATGGTCATTTAAGAGTATATTATGACTGCTACAATTTAGTTGCTAATCATCTCATACTTCCAAATTCAGCTTACTAAACTCATCTATAAATGACGATTTACATTCTAAGTGAGCTACGTCGTGCTGCTCTAGTAATACAAGGTACATTCCCAAAGCTCTTTGAAGATTAAGATTATTCTCTCAATTAAGTTTTCCTATAGTTCTTATTGTACTAATCTAACACTTCCAATCATATGAGCAGAATAACATCAAAGATTCATGCTCATTGTTGTGATTCGTATAGAAAGTTACCTGATCAAACACCTGGTATGTTCTAAAATCTATAAATCTTTATGCATATACAATTACTCGGAGTGTTGGATTCATAACATCTTCTTGATTTTACTAAAATATGTCCGGAACGCGCTCGAACAAAAGGAGACGAATTAAGGCCAACGGAAGGGACACAACAGAGACGAAAAGTATTATTGCTGGAAGCATGGCTTATCAAGGAGATCCGTAACCAACGATTATTGGTCCGGAAGGACCTCCCGTCGACAAAGACCATCAGTGGATAAGATTGTTGATTTTTTGACAAAACTTATCTACCAAGGAAAACCTCGTACGATGAAGGACGTGTCTGGTTGTGGCCATGGAGATGTTTTATCAAATGACTGTTGCAACATGTTCAAATCCCAGTTATGCAGTAGTATTAGAGGAGACGTGGTTCAATCTGGAAATAGAGAGATCTAATCATGGAGATGGCGACTCATATAAGAGGGAAGGCAGCAAGCTTCAGGACCAAGGTAGATCAGATCCAGAAAACTACACAGAAAAATCAGGTTCATTCTAAGGAATTCACTCTCTTACAAGGTTTACCTTCAAGTAAAGTCTTCCACGCCGGCCTGACCATCAGCCAAGCTGGTAAATAAGGTCCTAACCCCCCCTTTCCCTTCTTATCCAGTCTTATTAAAGGTTCCAAGGAGGCAGATGGACGGCAAGAGAGGAGTTACCTAGCCAGTCCAAAACCTCATTGCATAGATCTGGTCGATTGTTCTGCCAATATGTAGATAGTTTATAACCCAAGGGAAAATCAAGTCCCATCATTTCTGGCTCCGTCTGTGGGAAGCGATAAAAAAAGCTTCTTCACTAAAAAACCTCTTTGAGTCCAAGCTAGATGGTGAATACAAGGCTCTCAGCTTCAATGATATTGTTACAAAGGAAAAATACTCCAATACTAAACTATGTCATGAAAAGCAATCAATACATAGTTTGTACAGAAAAATACTTCAATCATGTGTACAGAAAAATATTTTGCTTGTGGTTCTTAAGTATTGTAACACAAATGAGCACAATATTATTCCATTGAACTCCTATAGACAACCAGCAAAACCATGTCAAATAATGGATGAAGCTGCAAAAAACAAAAAAGTATATAAATTATAAAATAAAGAGAACATGGTAAGGAGAATCTTTTAAATTTTACTTGGAAATACTTAATTTGTACCTCATAACTTGTTGAAGATATCTTTATACACGACATTTGTTGTTGTATTGGAAGTTTGACCCTCTTCATCACATATCAAAACTTTAAGACCTTTCTTGTTAGTGAGTCTGGAAAATACAACATAAAGTTGTCCATGACTAAATACAGGCTTTGGAAGATATAGGCTGACCTTTGAAAGTGATTGTCCTTGAATTTTATTTATAGTCATGGCAAAACAAACGGACAATGGGAATTGTCTGCGCTGGAATTTAATAGCGAATGTAGTTGCATCAGATGGGCTCATAATAGTTCGTGGAATGTATACTGGGTCGCCGTTGCTTTTCCCAGTTAGCAATTTAGCCCCAATAACATGTTTCCCCAGATTTGTCACCACCAGCCGAGTACCATTACACAACCCTGCAGCATGGTCTATGTTCCTAAGTAACATAACAATGCAACCAACCTTCAACCTGAGAGAGTGATTTGGTATTCCCGAACATTTTACTGTATTTAGGAACTCCACTGAATATATATCTTCGTGCTCATCAACATAGTCTTCCTCCTTGCTTATGCAATCCGAGCTCGTATACTCAACTTCATCACCCGGCATCAAAGATAAAACATAATCATTAATCCTCTTTTTTCTTTCCCTTTTTCTTCTTATTTTTATTTAGTAGCTCCTCGTATTAATTCGGTCTTTCCATTGGTCGCTCACTTGTGAGTCCCTGCCCCGTTTACGTTATTTCTATTTCTAGGAAAAAAAGTCAAAGGCTTCTCTACCATTTCATTTGTCGGGGCAAGTATTGCTCTATTGTGAAAGAATTTATCATCCTTCATATTTTGCAAAATAGAAGGATAAGTACTTTCCACTATAGACGCAATGGGATTGGATAATTTGGGATCAGAATATCTTCTGGCAATTGTATATCAGATTCACCATCATTCTCCCCACCTGCTGTCCCGTTTCCTACATCTAATAGCCAATTTTTGAAGTCCCTAATTCTCTTTTACTTCTGAAGGAGTTGAGCCAGCCTGGATAAATTAATATATGAAAAAATAAAAAGGGATGAGTTGATGTTTTCCATTCTATGAAATCTATAAATTGTATTTAAATTATTCAACTTTCATTAGGTAGATGAACAAACCTGTAAGCGCATATTCTTGGTCAAGTGAAGAACATGGCATCTTTCCCACAATTTAGATAATGTAATGGAGGCCTGAACAATATCGCATCTACTCCCCATGGGTACTGTTAGTGTTGAAATATGTCCAGTCCGCATGTACGAACTGGAGCGGTCTAAGAGCGCGACAAGGCATCATAGGTCGTCCCTCAAGGGGCACGACCACACCCAAGTATGTCACTAAGGTGTGGACCGACCAAACATAGGGTCTGACCATCACTTGGAGGACAACCCTCAAAATAAGCTCCTCACAAGGACAAAGCTGCCAGTGAGCTCGAGGAGCATCTCTCGGGCTCGAGGAGACCTTACGTCTAGGTAACGCTCCTTGACAGAAACTGAGCACGACACTACTCGCATCTTCCACGTACAAGGAAGGCACAAGGACCCTGAGCGACCAGCCATGGTTGCTCCCTTGGGCCAAGGCCCATGGACCTCTTTAATGGGCCTGGGCCGAGGAAGGCCTCAATCCTATCCGTACACGTGTCGCGATCCTACACTACCGGAAGTCGAAGGGTCACAAGTATATAAAGGCCTCATTTACTCCTCAACTGTAAGCAATATTAACACCTCTCAACCACCACATTTACTACTCGTACTAGGGAAGCCTCACAACTCCCTACTCGTAAAGTCACCTCTCCGGTCTGATACCTTACAGACCGGGCAAGAGACACTAACCCACCCCTCTAGTCTATTTCAGGTACGAGGAAGCTACAAGAAGGCTCATTTCCTATCTTACAGGAATACTACAAGAAGAAGAACTAGAATGACTTAGATTAGCGACTCATTGCGAACTTAGAAAGAAACACGAATTACCCTTCAACATTTGGCGCCGTCTGTGGGAAACGACACGAAAGGTCATTCCTCGCCCTACTAGTCGAGCCACAATCCTCCTCGTGACTCTTCACGAGCATGCCTCCCAGAAGAAGCAACCGTCTTGCTAATGCACCACCCAGGAATCCTCCTCGACCTAGAGGCCGTCCCTCTAGTAACGGTCGTGGAGGAGGAACGGAGGATGCTCCAAGGGAACCAAGAAACAACAATGTTGTAAGGAATCGGGATTACACGGAGGGGGCATTTACTAATGTCACCCACTCCCTAAATGAAAGATCGGGCGAAAACAACCCGCAAGGAATCCCGGTAGGAAATGCCTATGGAGCGTTGAGAGTCCCGAACAACGCCGAGCCTAGGGGGCAGCCTCCTCCAGTAGCAATCAACCAACCTCCCGTAGCAGTGAACCCTCCTCAACCGGCCGCATTGACCTTCACCCTTCCTGATGGACGTGTAGTCCGACCATCAGACTTCGGGATGGGCGAAGCTCAATATGGTCTCTTCCTTCTTACTCTACAAGGATATGTCGGGGGTAATGAGGCTGTTAGGGTTAACACTGAGATACAAGCTCAAGGAGCACAACCAGCACCGGTGCAAGAGCAACCTCGTGACACCATGGTCGCTCCTCGTCAATCCCAAGGAAGAGCACCAGTTGCACATGACGAAGCACATTCAAGAGCCAACACAAGGCCGATCCAATCTCGACTTGGACCATCAAGAATTCAATCGAGGTTAGGACCCCAAGGTGCCCCGGATGACTTGAGAGACTTGATTGATAGAAGGATACGGGCATCGTTACAAAATGTAGCTCAACCAGAAAATAGAGCTCAGGTGGTCGCTACACCACCCGCTCTCCCCAATCAAGTCACCCCCAATCATGTAACTCCTCAAACCAACAAGAAGCAGTGGAGGAGAATCAAGCATTGAGAACAGTAGTTGAGGTAACCCCCCTGGTCGATCCGATCACGGGGAGGAGGCTCACTCTGGAGGAACTCAACGCGAGGAAATCCGCACTTGATGCTCAGATAGAGACTCTACGAGGAACTGTCCAAGAGAGAGAGCAAGACCAAGATCCGAGCCCTTTGTGCGATGAGATTAGAAGCCACCAGGCCAAAATCGAAAGAGGGTTCCCCACCTTCGAAAGCTATGATGGAACAAGTTGTCCGAAGGACTACTTGGTAAGATTTGGCACTAAAATGGACGCTTACGGTCATGATTCAAGGACCAAAGCACTCCTCTTCCCGGCTAACCTCTCCGGAGAAGCCATGAAGTGGTGGTCGCGCCTCCCTTACCGATCCATCAAGTCATATAGAGATCTCTGTAAGGAGTTCTCTAAGCGTTTCGAGAAGGTAATGAACGCCAAGAGACGGGTGAGGTACTTAGCTGAAATTGTTCAGAGAAACAATGAAGACTTGAGGGACTTCATCAATCGCTTTCATGAAGCAGCCCTCCAAGTCGAAGATCACTCGATCAATGAGAGGAAAGAATATTTGTATGGTAACACTACCAACATCTAATTCCAAGATGTACTCTCAGCATCGTGTGTGGAGAATGAAGCACAACTTGCCAAAGTTTGCAAGGATTTCCTCGAGGCCGAGGAATTCCGGAAAACGGTCACCGTGAGAACCAATCTTCCCAAGGAAAAAGGGAAAGAAAAAGAAAAAGAGAAGGAGTACCCTCCTCGCCCCCAAAACCCCGGGAAGCAAAGGAAAGAGCAAAAATTTGGGTTGATCAAGGAGGGCAACTCCAGAAATGATTTCAGAGACAAGAGGTCTCCTCCCAGAAGGTCACCTCCAAGACGATATAGCAACTACACAGACTTAAATAGGCCAAGATCCGACATCTTGAACTATATAGTCTCGAGGAAGCTAGACGTCTCATGGCCACCCCCGATTAAGGAGAACCAAAGGAACAAGAGCTCGGAAAAATTTTGCAAGTTTCACAAAGGGAAAGGGCATACCTCCGATGAGTGTGTCGAGCTCAAAAACGAAATTGAGAGGATGATACGCAACGGCCAATTGGTTAGCTACATCCGGAAGGAGGAACATCTGGCACTCCTGCCTCCACCACCTCGAAGTGGGAGCGAGCACCCTTACCAAGGAAACCCTCAGGACGATGACATTCATAATTACAACAATTATGAGAACCGCCCTGTGAATGGAAGCATCCACACTCTCACAATTGCGGGAGGACCCGCCGGCGGCGACACTCGTAACCAAAGGGAGATTACGGCGGACAACCTTAGGGTCCGAGATGTGAAGTATGCTCAAGCCGCACGACCGGGAACCAATGTTATCTCTTTCGATGATAGCGAGATACCTCTGAAGCATGCCGGAGGAGGGAACATCTATGATCCTTGCGTTCCACTCGTAGTTTCCTTGGATGTTCAATCATACAAGCTAGGGAGGATCCTCGTCAACACCGGGTGCTCGGCAAACTTGATTTTCACAGGAACCTTGAAAAGGATACAAATGAACCCAAGAGAAGGGCTCAGAGAAGTGAGGAGCGCATTGGTAGGATTTGGAGGACAACCTATCATGCCACTCGGAATGATCAACCTCACGGTGTCAATGGGTAGCGCGCCTAGACGAGTGACGCAACAGGTTCCTTTCGTGGTCGTCGATATGCCATTTGATTATTCTGCAGTCCTAGGCCGACCCGGTCTCTCCCAATTCCGAGCCGTAGTGTCCACGGTCCACAACAAGTTGAAGTTCCCACTCCTTTGGGAATTGGACAAGAAGTAGGAGACATACGAGAAGCATGGGAATGCTACACCATGTCAGCCAAGTTCACTTCTAGGGTTGCAATCGGAGAACCAAACCTCGGGCAGTCATCAAAGGAGACACCCCTAGTTCACAATGCGCCTTATCGTTTCTACACGGTCCGGCGAGTGAAGAGAAAGTCCAAAAAGCCAAGTCCGTCACTTAGGCGAAGAAAAGCGATCATGAAAAAAGACAAGGATACTCTAGTAGGAGCTGTTAAGGAGCTCGAGGAGTATCAAGTGATTCCACCAGTCCCACCCTCTTCCAAAAAGAAGAAATTCTTTGAGGAAAACAAAATTGAAGCAAGAGAAGCCCTAGAAGAAATCCAAATTGTCGAAGGAAGTGCCGACAAGGTCACAAAAATCGGCACTGAGATGACTACTGAAGTCAGGATGAAACTCATCCAATGTTTGAAAGATAACAACGACATCTTCGCGTGGAGTACCGAGGACCTCAAGGGGATCGACCCACGTGTCGCCGTTCACCGTCTGAACGTAGACCCGTCGATCACCCACATCAGAGAAAAGCAAAGAGACTTCAGTGCGGAAGATAATGCCATCATAGAAGCGGAAGTCCAAAGACTTCTTAAGGCAGGTCACATCAAGGAGGTGAGATACTCCGACTGGGTATGCAATGTGGTCCTCGTGGAGAAAGGCCCGGGAAAATGGAGAATGTGCAACAATTTCACAAGGCTCAACAAGTTTTGCCCGAAGGATCCATACCCTCTCCCAAGGATCGATCAGCTGGTCGATTCCACCGCTGGATGCGCCCTCCTGAGTTTCATGGATGCATACCAGGGCTTCTACCAGGTCAAAATGGCCAAAGATGATGTGCCTAAAACTGCCTTCTTCGCTAATGGCAACGTGTCCTGCTTCAACGTGATGCCATTTGGTCTTAAGAACGCCAGAGCGACCTATCAGAGGTTGGTTAACAAAATGTTCAAAGAAGAGCTAGGCAAAACAATGGAGGTATATGTCGATGACATGCTCGTCAAGAGAAAAACCGAGGAGCAACATGTAGGTTACCTGACAAAATGCTTCTCAATCTTGAGAAAGTATGGCATGAAGCTCAACCCGGCGATGTGTACCTTTGGTGTCAAAGGGGGGAAGTTCCTCGGTTACATGGTAACAGAAAGAGGAATAGAGGCAAACCCTGAAAAGATAAAGGCCATCCTCGATCTTCCCCAACCTCAATCCATCAATGAGGTGCAACAATTGGTTGGAAAATCAATTGCATTGAGTAGATTCATCTCGAGGTCTGCCGAGAAAAATCTACCTTTTTTCAAAGTGCTAAGAAAGAGCAGCCACTTCGAGTGGACAAAGGAGTGCGAGGAAGCCTTCGAAAAGCTGAAAGAGTATCTACTCGCTCCTCCACTATTGTCGAAACCCGTAGAAGGAGAGGTACTCTATTTATACCTAGCAGCAACAGGGGAAGCTATCAGCTCGGTCTTGGTGCGAATCCAAGGAAACGACCACTTGCCCATCTACTACTTGAGCAAAGTACTTGCCGGGGCTGAAACACGGTACATGGATATTGAGAGGCTTTCCTTTGCCCTCGTTTATACTGCAAGGAGGTTAAAACCCTACTTCGATGCTCACAAGGTTGTAGTCTTGACAAAGCAACCTCTTAAGCAAGTCCTCGGAAAACCCGAAAATTCGGGTAGAATGGCAAGGTGGGCGATTGAACTAAGTGAGTACGACATCGACTATCAAGCACCCGTGGCCAAGAAAGCACAAGTCATCGCCGACTTCCTCGTAGAGTATCCCTCAAAAGGGACTTCAGAGGAAAACTCTTCAGAAACAAAGAGTGCTATGATGATGGTCGAAGAGCAACCCCAGCAAAACAACCCTATGCAAGCTCTGGAAGATGCTTTGAAAGAGCTTAAGGCTATGTCCCAGACCAAAAGAAAAAGGCATGAAGTGTTCCTGGCGGAGAAAATCGACGAGCCAAAGGGTGCGGAGACCGTCTCTCCAAAACCCAAAGAATTAGTCGACCATGGTGACGTCTAGATTCTTCATGTTGATGGATCCTCATCAGGAAAAAATGGCGGGATAGGAATATACTTCAAAAGTCCCGGAGGGGCTGAACTCGAGTACGCCGTTACTCTTAGTTTCCCGGTCTCCAACAATGAAGCAGAATATCAAGCCATCCTCATAGCTCTACGTATGGCAAAGTCATTGGAAGTGAAGAAGCTACATCTCTTCACTGATTCCCAACTGGCCGAGAAGCAAATCTCGGGGAAATTCAGAACCAAGAAAGACTCACTGGCTGAGTACAAGAGCGCCATCACGGAAGAAATTCAAAAATTCGAAAGTTGTGAGATTGAAAAGTTCTCGAGGGATCTCAATCAAAGGGCAGATGCCCTATCAAAGTATGCTTCATCCTCCGGAGGAGTTGATACTCGGAACGTGATACTCATGAGAATCAACGCATCATCTTTGTGGTCATCAAAGCCAAACGTCTTGGCAATTGACGATCAACCGAGTTGGATGCAAGAGATAACTACATATCTCAAAAATGGAAGCCTTCCTCGTGACAAGGCTGAAGCGAGGAGAATCAAAGGAAAAGCCCCTCGATACATCATGCAAGGAGACTACTTGTACAAAAGGTCTTTCGAGGGAGTCTACTTGAGATGCGTCGCCGAGCATGAAGTTCAAAAACTTCTCGGAGAAATGCATCGAGGAAGTTGCGGAGACCATGCCGGAGGAAGAACCCTCGCGCAAAAAGTCATTCGACAAGGATACTACTGGCCCACTGTTCGCGAAGACGCTGCCCAATTTGTGAGAAAGTGCGAGGAGTGTCAAAGGCACGCGAATTTGATCAACGTCCCGGCGAAACCTCTCATGCCCATCACCATCACTTCCCCTTTCGACATATGGGGCATCGACATAGTCGGTCCTTTCCCAAGAGGCACGGGGCAAAAGAAGTTCATCATTGTTGCGGTCGAATACTTTAGCAAGTGGGCGGAAGCCGAGGCAGTATCTACCATCACCGAACAAAGAGTGATGAACTTCGTATGGAGGAACATCGTGTGTCAATTTGGCTTGCCAAGGGTCCTCATCTCGGATAATGGGGTTCAATTTTGTGGCCAAAGATTCAATGAATGGTGCAAGGAAATGAAGATTGAGAGGAGGTATACCTCTGTAGGACATCCTCAATCCAATGGGCAAACAGAAGCCGTCAACAAAATCCTCGTCAACAACTTGCAGAAGAGGTTCGCCACCAACAAGGACTGGGTCGACGAGCTTGATGGAGTGGTGTGGGCATACCGCACTACTTCAAAGACAGCTACAAGAGAGACTCCCTTCTCGCTAGTTTATGGATTCGAGACGGTCATACCAGCAGAAGTGGCAGTAGAAACCCTCAGAATCCAAGGGTATCAACCCGAGGACAATCATACAGAGAGACTCTTCGACCTAGAGACAGTCAGTGAAGCGAGGACCAACGCTTTGGCCAACATCCTCAGATATCAAGCATTGATCGCGAAGACCTACAACAAAGGCGTAAGAGAGAGAGACTTCCAAGTAGGAGACCTAGTACTCCGAAGAGCAGACATCATGGGCAAAGTTGGGAAGATGCAACCCAATTGGGAATGCCCCTACAAGATAATTGAAGCAAGGTCCAATGGAAGTTATCGTCTTCAAGACGTGGAGGGAAGAGTATTAAAAAACCCATGGAATACTTCTAACCTCCAGAGATTTTACGCTTGAGTTGTTGGTAGAAAAAGCTTTTTGAAGAAACCCATGTCAAATGCCCATAGACCGAGAAGGATTCCTCACTGGTTCAAGTGAGAGGTACCTCTCGTTTTTGTTAAGAAGTTGTTGTAAGCAAGCCGGCCGAGGAGCCCCCATTGTAATTGCATTTCCGACAAATCAATACAATGTCTATCTTTCAACAAGAAAATGTTCAAGTATAGAGCTACTATACTCAAAAAAATAAGGGCTACTCGACATAGAAAGCTTACTTGACCTACATAAAAGCTGTTTGATTCCCATGATTAAGGGGAACCCTCCCCGCTCTCTAAACTCTATGAGAGAATTAATCAGGAAACCATTCAAAAAAGAAAAAGCGAGGAGACGAAGAATCTACGTTGATAGCTCGAGGAGCTCGTAGCGAAGAACATTGGTTCTCGATTCTAACTTATACATGTTTGACTACTCTATCCAAGTTATACGTCATAACAAAAATTGGAATTAGTAAAAACAAGTATAAGCAAGAAAGCGAAGAGCAATGAATTTTATTGAAGAAAACAAAGAGCGAGGAAACAACAACAGTTAAACATATATTACAAACAGATATGTTTCGAAGAGTGCCACAAAGGGCCGAATGAAAATTGTTTGGAAATAAATGCAAGTACGGAAATGGAAAAATTACAACATGCCCGAGCATACTCGGTCTTCAAGAGGCTCCCCAATCCTAACGAGTGCAACTATCAGTGAATTCAGTGACCGGGGTGGTCGCGCTTGTAGCTCCTCGCGCAGAGCTCAGCTCATGGCCCACAGCATTGTCTCGCTCCTGAGCTTGAGCCTCTTCGATGGCCTTTTGATACATAGTCAGCTCAGGCTCGACGAAGTCAACTGCCCTCCCGATGACCGGATCGCTCAGCTTCACCCAAGCAGCGTTCCGAAATGCTGCCTTCTCGAACGGATAAATGATCCCGCTCCTTAAGCACTCGGGCACCCAGGCAGGAAGATAAGATGGTTTGCTGGGATATGGAACTTCAGGATCGGTCACCAGCTCACCAAACTCGCACGCCTCGTGCATCTCCTCGGTAATCTCCTCGTCAGGGTAAGGAGTAAGGTCCTCGTGCCGCCCTGGATGCAAGTCCTCGCGATCATCAGGATCGAAGTCAGCAGGGAGCAAGTTAACCCTCTTCAGCTGGCCAACACACGAGAAGAAGCCCTCCTCGCGAGACGCCACTTGAACGTCCCTTTGAGCCATCTTGTAGGTGGCCGAAGACATGAAGTCGGGAGCAGCGGCGACTCGGCTTCCCTTCAAGAAAGAAAGGATGCTTGCCTTAAACTTTTCCATGCAAATGGATAAAGTAGCATGGGCACCCTTGAAGCTCTTGCTCCTCGACTTCTCCCTGGACAGCTCCTTCTCGAGCTCGTCAACCTTAGCTCGAAGCTTCCCGGACTCAGCCTCCGAGACCTTTGCTTTCGACTCCGAAGCAGCAAGCTTCTTTTCCAAGTCCTCGATCACAACCCCTATATCGGCTCGATCAGCAGCAACTTGACCATAAGCCTCCTTTAAGTTCTCGAGCTGCAAAAGAAAGACACAGTTAGCGAGAATGAAAAATTTTACACTTGGAAAAATTTGCAACGAAAATAAAGGGAGAAAAATACCTGGAGCGAGCACATGCTCAGCTTGTGCGCCCGATCGAGGTCGCTCATCTGGATGAGCCGCTTCACTTCGTCACCAGAAGCGGCCACCTTACCCTTTTTCCGGGCAGGTTCATTGTTTCCCCCGAGGGTGAGCTTCCTCGCTCCCTTCTTGGCCACCGGCCTCTCGGGCCTCTTCTCCGCCTCGATCGTGTTTCGGGCCTCCTCCTCGGCCTCTTTGGCTTCCTTGGCCTTCTTCGCCGCAGCCTCCTCCTCGGCCCTCTTGATGGCCTCCACAGGATTCTCTCTCGTATCGAGCCCCTCCTGCACTAAAGCATCCCGATGATGCGCGGCGTTTCGAGGAGGGGTCAAGTTCAGAGAACCAAGGATCTTGGTCTCCTTGTTCGCCAGCCTTTGCTTCCGCCTTTGTTCCTCTTTTGCGGCGAGAGTCTTCGACATGATCCACTGGAACCATTAAGCTGCAAGGGAAAAAACACAAGTTAGTAAGATCGAGGAAGATCGAAAATCGAAGAGGAGAGAAAAAAGCGAGGACATACTACAAACAAGCAAGGCAAGCAAAGAAAAAAACAAGTGTAAAAAGCTACTTTTTTCTAACTTACCGAAGAGGACTTTTTTGGTATATCGGTTCCCGATATAGCCCGTGTACGAGTAGGGCGAAAGACCAGCCAAGAACGGAAGTGGCTGGAGGACCAACCCCCAATAAAAGTACTTCTCGGGAAGGGGTCCCCGATTCTGCTCCTCGAGCTCCAAGACCCAAGGGTCGGACTCCTCGGGCAAGGGATGCTTGTCCGCTATCTTTCCCCTAAACATAAGTTTGGGTACTCCCCACTCCGCCTCCTCCTCACTCATGTTAGGCAACTTCCTCTTCTTGATGTAGAAGTACCTATGGAACCATTTGTAACCCGAGGAGCTCGGAGCGTCCATGATGAAGCCCAATCCTGGTCGCGCATTGAAGTAGTAAAAGTACTTGTTCCCAGAGCTCATCGAGACTCGGAACAGTTGGTTGAAGTTATGAAAATTCAGCTTGATCCCTCTCTTCATGCAAAAGACTCCAAAGCAGACCAAAGTCCCGAAGGCACTCGGTACTAGTTGCCAAGGAGCGATCCCCAACGTGTTGAAGATGTCGCGGAAAGCATCGCAGAACGGAAGTATCCATCCTCGATCCAAGCTTAGGCAATGAACTGCCATGTACCCAGGAGGAGCATTGTAAAAAGTCTGGTCCTCCTTGGGCACGAGGATGTCAAATTTATTCTCAGGAAGAGAATACTTCCATCTGAGGGTAGGAATCTCCTCGACTTTGACAGTGGAAGAGGTGGTCGGGATAATACCATCCTCGTTCTTCTCACCCTGCGGATCGGGGAGGTCAACTATGCGGGCACTCTTTGTGAATTTCTTCTCAGCAGCCTTAGTGGCTTTAGGCTCAAGCTCCTCGACAACCTTGGCCTTTTTTGACTTACCAGAGCGAGAACACTTGCTCGCTCTCTTCTTGTCGGCAGCCATCTGAGCAAGACGCATTTCATACTCCTGCTCCTCGAGAGGATTGGGTGCTCGGGTCTCACTCGGAAAAGTGAAATCTATCGTGGTCGGATCGATAGAGTGATAGCTAGTCTCCTCCTCGCGTGCGAATCTCTTCGCATCTCTAATGGCCCTTCTTTGCCCTTCCGAGAAGGAAGGAGACCTAGTGCTCGGACCAGCTTCATCCCTATTGGCATCTCCGATCGTCAAAGGATCTTCCTCCTCCTCCTCGTCGGTAATAACAGCCCTCCTAGTGGTTTGAGGGGGAAATCTAACCCTCTTCGATGGAGGACTAGTCCGAGGAGAGGTAGCTTCATCATCCTCCTCAGTCTCATCGCTATCGATGATCTGAACTGGGATAGGGGCCTTCCCGCGTTGGATCGAGTGTTCACCCTCCTCATAAAGCGCCAAGGCTAACTCCGGCCTCTCCGTATCATCCATCTCCTCGATCCTGACTTCTGCAGGAGGTACCACATGAACCGCCCCATAGTTGCGGCCATGAACTTGAGCAGCGCGAGTAATTAACTCCGCGGACACACCAGGGTTGGAAGGGCCACCTTCCGCCTCCGTCCGATCGTCGATGAAATCATCATCTTCGGTACGACGCCTCTTCCTGGTAACCAGCTGATAAAGATCCTCCTCGCTCTCAGTCTCTTCATCCTCCTCGGCAACCCGCTCGCCACCTTGCTCAATATGAGGCTCCTCGGCAGCCTGCTCCATAGTATCATCCAGAAAGGTCGCCGAGACGTCTGACGTATCAGGCGACGTAGTATGGTCGCTCCCATACTCTCCAGCAGCCGACTGGTTCTGGCTGTCGTCGCTCCTCTCGGACATCCTAAAGGTGGGCAAAGAAGAAATTAGGATGGTTTGTGATAGTCCGAGAGGTCCGTTTAGGTGTATTCATTACGTTCGACCTCCCGAACGGAGAAAAATCTCAAACGGAAGAAAAGAAGTTACTCTACAGTAAAGCATAAGTAGAGCGAGAAGCACACAGGGAGCGACCAACCGCTCGAAGCATAATTAAAGCGAGCAGCATACCAACATGCATGTAAACAGATAAGAGCGAGCAGGCATATATGAACGAGGAGCATGGAGCGACCAACCGCCCGAAAAGACAAAGTTCCTACAGTTACTTCTACGGTCATATTCTAAGGAGGAGGCAACAGGATCTTACAGCAAAGAAAATAAAGGCATAAAGAACAGGGAACTACTCCTACGGCCATGCAAGTCGAAGTGACACAATTCGATCCAATAAAAGTCTATCTACTGGTCAGTTTAGCTTTTTTTAAGTCCAATGCCGTTCAAAGGCTGCCGTCCACCGGCAAATACTCAAGTAACAACATTCGGGAAGAGATTGAAGAAAGACGGAACCAAAAAAGGCGGAACCGAGAGCAAAAAGCGGCAAAATCAAGCGAAATAGAGAAGATTAAAGCAAGTAATTGAAAGGGAAACGCGGAGACTTATTTGTTGTTAAGTTGTTAAAGGTTGGAAGCCGGAAAGGAAGCCGGAAAAGTTGAAAATTCGCTTGAAACTCGGATTCTGGACACCGGAAATTCTCCTCGCGCGCTACTTGTCTCGACCACGTTGCTTGTCGATCTCAGAAACTCTCCTCGCTCTCTCTTTTTAGCTCTGAATATTCGGATTGCGAAAAGTGTGGAATGACCGAGTATTGAACTATTTATAGAAGGGTATCTCGGGGATACGAAACGACGCATGCCCTCGCACCATCCGGATCGACCACGTGGCCATGATCAGCGGCCCAGATTACGACCGCCTGGCGAATTACCCATTTTGCCCTCCACGCTCCCGCTCTGGCGCGGGCACAGTTTCCAATGTCGGCTCGAATTACCTAATCACAGTAGACAATTCACAGCGCGAGCACCGCACTACTCGGACCAGGGATAGATCGACGACCATGATCTTTCCTCCTCGAGACCACACAGAGAAAAAGGTTAGAAGGACAAAAAATCGACGGACACGTGGTGGGGGTTCGAGGAGCCACTCTCACAAATATCTCTCCTCGAGATATTTTGCAAAGAAAAAGCGGCAGGAAGTCATTCCATTCCACTCTCACAAATATCTCTCCTCGAGATATTTTGCAAAGAAAAAGCGGCAGGAACTCATTCCATTCCTTTCTCACAAATATCTCTCCTCGAGATATTTTGCAAAGAAAAAGCGGCAGGAAGTCATTCCATTCCTTTGTCACAAATATCTCTCCTCGAGATATTTTGCAAAGAAAAAGCGGCAGGAAGTCATTCCATTCCTTTCTCACAAATATCTCTCCTCGAGATATTTTGCAAAGAAAAAGCGGCAGGAAGTCATTCCATTCCTTTCTCACAAATATCTCTCCTCGAGATATTTTGCAAAGAAAAAGCGGCAGGAAGTCATTCCATTCCTTTCTCACAAATTGCTCTCCTCGAGATATTTTGCAAAGAAAAAGCGGCAGGAAGTCATTCCATTCCACCAAAGAATACTTACCCGGATCCGATCTCTACCCAGCAAACATACCTCTTTTCATACGGTCCGAGCAACGTCTGCTCGCACCCTATAAAAAGGGGGGGAGGGAGAGATAGGAGGAGGGAAAGATACCAAGGTGCGAATACGGAAATCTTTTTTCGCCCACTACTAGTCGAGGCTCTGCCGACCTCTACTTCAACATAGTTCCTCAACTATCTTCTACAAAGATACTTGGAAACTAGGGGGACATATGTTAGTGTTGAAATATGTCCAGTCCGCATGTACGAACTGGAGCGGTCTAAGAGCGCGACAAGGCATCATAGGCCGTCCCTCAAGGGGCACGACCACACCCAAGTATGTCACTAAGGTGTGGACCGACCAAACATAGGGTCCGACCATCACTGGGAGGACAACCCTCAAAATAAGCTCCTCACAAGGACAAAGCTGCCAGTGAGCTCGAGGAGCATCTCTCGGGCTCGAGGAGACCTTACGTCAAGGTAACGCTCCTTGACAGAAACTGAGCAGGACACTACTCGCATCTTCCACGTACAAGGAAGGCATGAGGACCCTGAGCGACCAGCCATGGTTGCTCCCTTGGGCCAAGGCCCATGGACCTCCTTAATGGGCCTGGGCCGAGGAAGGCCTCAATCCTATCCATACACGTGTCGCGATCCTACACTACCGGAAGTCGAAGGGTCACAAGTATATAAAGGCCTCATTTACTCCTCAATAGTAAGCAATATTAACACCTCTCAACCACCACATTTACTACTCGTACTAGGGAAGCCTCACAACTCCCTACTCGTAAAGTCGCCTCTCCGGTCTGATACCTTACAGACCGGGCAAGAGACACTAACCCCCCCCCCCTCTAGTCTATTTCAGGTACGAGGAAGCTAGAAGAAGGCTCATTTCCTATCTTAGAGGAATACTACAAGAAGAAGAACTAGAATGACTTAGATTAGCGACTCATTGCGAACTTAGAAAGAAACACGAATTACCCTTCAACAGGTACAACCGGAAATATCAGGCGGAAATCACCTCCTAATACCACAACTAATCCCCCAAATGGAAGATCATTTCGTCGTCCGTCTGGTAATCGTATAATGTCTCTCAAGCTTTTGTCAAGAGCTTCAAAGAAATATTTATTTGCCATTGGGGCTTCATCCCAGATAATTAGTTTTGTCCGCCGTAGAAGTTCGGATAATTCTGATCCAAGTCTAATCATGGTGCAAGTTGAGCCGTCATCTACTTCAATAGGTATGTTGAATCTAGAGTGTGCGATTCTACCCCTAGGCAGCAACAGCGAAGCAAATCCACTTGAAGCAACAGGCAAAACAATGTCTCCCCTACCTAGTAATTTGGAGCACAATGTCTTCCAAATAAATGTTTTACATGTGCCTCCATAGCCATATAAGAAGAATAGACCACCCATGCCCTTATCAACAGCGTCTACAATTGTATGATAAACAACTATTTGTTCATCCGTAAGCTTTGGAAATAGTATGGAATGCTCTTCATTCATGGCATCTCTATTGTATGAACTTTCATCTTCAATAAGCTTGTTTCCATTACCCGACACAACAAAATCATCTGGAAAAGGGATGGAATAATTGTAAAGGCTAGAACAATTAGCTGCCAATATTTTCTCAATTTCAACCAAAGCAAGGATTTTCAATTGTTCTTCAGAGAGTCTTAAATCCGTAAACAAACACGGGGAAAAAACTGTTAGTTGCTGATTTTGAATGTATGTTGATGTTGTAATGGAAGACATGGTGATGGAAAACATGTAAAGTATGATTATGTAATATGTGTAAAAGCTGCAATTTATGTTTCTGGAAAATATGTACAATATAGGTACCTGGATTGTTGGATTTGTGGCGTTGAATCAATAGGATATCATCATATAAATGTTGTCAAGTATTTTCCCAAACATAGTTGGGCCTGACCATACTTTTTGATAATAACAACATGCAAAATAGACGCCACAGGAAATTTCCAGAACTCCACTGACTTGCTTCCTTTATGACATGAATGTACTCCTTCTCGTCATCCAGTAAACCCCTAGCATAGCAAGCATCTTTGAATGTTGGGTACAATACTCCATTGTATGTTTTTATGACTATAATACCCCGTATTTTTATAAACTATTTGAATTTATTTACTTAATTATATGGGTAATTTAATTACTTTATTCTGATTTATTATTTAATTCATTTCAACGTCAATATATTCAGTTTCAAAAGTTGATTCAAATAGTTATGGGACCGCACCTTCGAAATTAGTTTGTGGGCTAGTTATTAAACCCAAATTGCACAGACCTTACTTGAGGCCTAATTCTCCAAGCCCATTTCCAAACCCTAAATCCTCTATTCCTTCCTTTTCTTTTATTTTTTAATTTCTTCTCCTTATTATCATTTTTTTTCCCCCTCTGTTTTATTTTCAACACTGATCGACTCCTCTTCTACTTGCAAAACCGCTACTGAGCCACCACTCCGCAGCGACCTCCAATCACCACACACCGTAGCACGCATCATCATCATCATCATCATCATTCTCTCATCATCACTGAATCAACCATCATCTTCATCAACGCATCATCATCATCATCCGGCGAACTGCTCATCTCTGCTCGTGTCCCGGCACGGCTCCGTTCAGTTTCTGATCAGCTGCTTGACTCTGCTCCGTTGTTGAATCCAGTTTGAATCCATTCTGCTCCGATTCCGTCCACTATCCCAGCTCTGATTTGGCTCCGGTCAGACCTTTCGGTAAGTTATAATCCTTCCTTCGGTTATTTAAGGGGTTGTGGGGGTCCGTGAGCGATCTAGTAGCTAGTATTCTGTTTCGTGGTGTTAGTTTTATAGACCTTATATATTTACCAGATTGTTAAACTGTACGTTGAAGTCTGTCCATGCATGTTACTCTTATAGACTCGATTCAGCATTGAAAATTGAAATTATGTGTTAACTAATTAGTTAATCAGAACCTATATATATGTACCTCCTAATTGTTGATGTGGGTGTTATGCATATAAAATGATCATCATTATTATTGAAAGAATTATTTGGTTATTTACCTCATGTCCCCTAATTAATTGAGTGTTGTTTATGCATGCTAGCTTGGTTGGCCGCTACAGTACTACGCATGTTAATATGCATGTTAATATGGCCAAGCGTGTATCCTTTTTACCATCTAGTTTAGATTATTGAGAGAATATATAATTGGTCATGTTGAGGGCAATTAATTAGTGAGTATTTCTCTACTCTTTCACTCTGAGTTATGGTAATTAGTAGTAAAAGTATCATTAATTACATTAATGTTCTGCTTCTCGGTTTTTATATGAAGTACGGGATGAACTCGGTTTTATTTAATCAACTTGTATGCTATTTGGTGTCTTAAGCATATATTTTTCTAATTAATTAAGTACAGAGTATATGCTTGCCTACTTAGCTCTTTAAGTGGACCTTACTGGATGTGCTGGTCGCTAGCTCTCTTCTTTTTATATTGTGTTCTCTGGTGCGTTTGATTGTTTTACCTGTTTAATTGTGTTGTATGATTGTTAGTAGTGAGTCTTGGCCGAGAGATTCGGGGTTTAAGGGTAGCATAAATTTATCCATGTCTTATGTATTAAAAATAAGTTGTTTTATCAAGGATTCCGTAGTCGTCTCAATTATGGTTTGTGTTGTGTCGTCAAGAGGTTTGAGGTGAGTGTTCGCCCCAAAGTTATTTATTGGCAAACTTGGAAGGCAATGTGTTATGTATATATATATATATATATATATATTTACGTGTATTGAATTCTGATGCTTCCGCAACTGTATGTAGACATAAGTGTGACTATTTTCTACATCAACCTTTAAGATTGTACTCTGTTTTTATGCTAACTCTTCTGCAGGATTGTTCTCGATTTCTCGAGCTCTGTTGTGTTATTGTTTGTTCTGCTCTGTCTATTCTGTCTGTTTCTGTTTGGCCGGTCGATTAGGTTATAAGGTAAACTTGGGTAGTGTGGACTATCGAGTTTATTTGATTATTTCCTAGTCTATTCCCTTTTAGACGCGAGGCAGAAGTCACTTAGGTCTATTAGGGTCGTAGGATATGTTTCCCCAAAGTACACGGGGGTTCTGTTTCTGTCTAGAGAAGGCCATCTCTGGAGGGAGTTACAAGGGCAATCTGGGAGTAGGAGCAACAAGGCGGGCTGCACCAACGAACTCTATCTGGTCTGTTGTCTGCTTGTCTAATCTGTTTTGTTATCTGTTTCTGTTTTTTGTCATATTACAAATGTTTTTGTTTTAAAAACTCTTTATCTTTTTTGTCTGTTAACTTTTCGAACCTCACTGAGATCCTTTATCTCACACTCTTTCTGTTTTCAAAATTCCTTCCTTGTAGATTTTGCTGAAGGAGACCGAGTCTAGGCGTCCAGCGACTTAGAGTTGGGTTTGGGAGCTCGTGGGATTTTATTTGCTAGAAATAAGAAGAAAAACTCGTTCATCTTCACTATCTGTTCATGTTAAAATTGACACCGAGTTTAGTTACCGTTATCTCTTTTCTACTTTAAATTTGTAAGCTCGTTTGAGTACCAAAACCCATTCCTTGATATTTATTGAAGATCGTTGTTTTCGAATTTCAAAAATTACTTTTATTTCAAGAAAATATTTTATTTTAAAAATCGGTAACGTTACAATGTCATTGTAGCGTGTGGGACCTTTGACATGGTTAATAAGAACCCTAAGAAAGTACAGCTCATGATCGCTGGGTGCTAAATGATATATACGTCCTACAGAAAAAATATTGGATTTTTTCCTTGAAGTCCATCGACGTCTTTTTTTTTTATTCCAGACATACTCAAATGGGAACTCAGAATACTTCAACTTCCTAGCTTGAGGGTTTCTCTTATTGGTTTCCATCCACTGTAGGAACTGTGATTCTCCAACAGAAGGCCTATTTACAACTGAATCAATATCGTCATCCTCAGGGAACACCATGTTTTGCTCTCCCTCCAAACGAAATGATAATCTCTCAACTGCTGGAAATCTATAATGAAGATCAAATTTGAAAATCCTCCATACATCTTCACATGTTGATATATATCTACCATTCTCATGCCCTGTGATCTCATCTACAGTCCCATCTTCCTTCTGACACGTGACATAAAAGGTTTCCTTATCGGTGCCCTTGTTGATGTATTTAAAAAGATACTTGATAGATTGTCTTTGGTTACACCATTCCACATTAATATGTGCCCGATACTTGAGTAGTAGATGTGCATTATAGGGGACAATGAATCTATTATCTATTGTTAATCCACCTTTATCAATAGTTCGCCGAGTGCCTCTCCTTCTATAAACAGGATAGCCATCATCATCGAGGATTGTTCGATCATTAAAGTGCTTTGTGAAATGCTTAGAACACCGTTTCTCATCAACCATGCATGGGGTTTTATTGTTGGCAGCACCACATGGACCGTGCACCATATACGCCTTAACTATCTCATATAATTCTGGGTCAGAATCTTTATCAGGAATCTCAGCGGAAATAACTTGATCAAGTTGTTCAGCTCTGCGGTATTTGCTATCACGGTCCAGGAAAAGGAGGATGTGTGCATGAGGAAGACTTCGTTGCTGAAACTCAACGCTGTACACAACTGAAAAGATAAATTAATAAATAAGCAGAATTGTGGAAAGTATATACACAAATGGACATTTGCAATAATTAAAAACAAAATTAACGGAGGAAAATGTGTGAAATTTTATACGGTGGAGTAGTGCATCCAAGAACAACACATTTTTGTAGATTATTGAGAACATGAATGGTAAATAAATGAAATAATAGAACTAACCTGCACTTGGCTTGTCGAAAACTTGCCGGTCCATCAAGTCTTTTATCATTTCATCAAGTTTCATTTTGAACACTCTACACAATACATCAGGTCTGTCCTCTGGCCTAACACCCTTTGCTTTACAAAATCTGACTATCTCTGGCCATTAGGGGTTTCATGTAAAAGTTATGAACAGATCTGGGAAGCGGGTCCATTTTGAAATAGCCATGGCATCTTGGTAATTTTCAATCGTCCACCTCCTACTCCCTACATGTGTAGATGGCAGACGAAAGTGCCGGACCAGAATGGATGTACTGGTTTGACCTTTATTCTTCGCATCAGCAATATTTTTGTATTTTTCTGTTCTAAGAATCTGTTGATTGTTGCGAAGAAATTGAAGTCTTTTTGTCTCCATTGTTTTGCATGTAATAACCAAAAATTGCTGAAATAGTCTACGTCCAAGGAGAATTGTTGGTGATTCATCCTTCCTGTCCTGGATTCTATATGCCAGAAACTCTCTTATGGTAACATTTTTCTTCTTTGCATTGCCCCTCTCATGAGGAATATCATCTCAGAATCCATCTTCACCATAAGAAAATAGAAGAGGATATTGGAAAGCAAGATATGATGCGTGGTACTCATTGATCCGCTGCAGTCCTAATGATTTCTCATCAACAATAATATCTCAACAGTCATAATCTGGATCTATATCACCAACAATAAGGGTTGCAACTTCCGAGCCGGTTGGAAGATTGAATGTCCTTCCATCCTTTTCTCTCCTTCCTATTAGTTTAAGCCTAACATTGTTGCAATCTCCTCGACCGATTCTATCTGCTGCCATTCGGAAGCTCTTTGTAATAGGACTGGATTCATCAATCATTTTTTTGAGATCATCAACCAAATCAGCATCAAAATCAATTCTGCCATCATTACTGTAGCGGAAAAAAATTCAATATTTCACAATAAAATTGGAATGCTGGAGCTGGAGAATATCAATAGTAAAAGAATATAAGCAAGAAAGTGAAGAGATAATTAATTTGACCTTGCTGCGTTCATCCTGTTTCTTGTTTCTTCCTCAGTATCATATATATATATATATATATATATATATATATATATATATATATATAGATGTGAGAATTTATCAAGATCTCCTTATGAGGGAACTAAGCTCCCCATGCGGTGATAATTCTGACCCCCCATGCGAAATGTGTAAGGACCTCTGCCTTTGTTCACGCTATGATCCACTTTTCCCCCCATTGATGTAAATGAGAACATCTAATTATAAAGTCTGATTCTCTCAAGAAAATGTTTTCTCATTGGATGTATGTTAGAGAGAAGGTCATGGAGCAAACGTGGTGGCTATTGAATTAGAGGTAATTTCACTTTGCCTAGACCACAACATAATGAAAATTTTGGCTTTGTATTAGATGACTTTTTCAACTTCTCTCCGTGCCACATTTGTGCTCCACAATATTCACACTGATACTCTGGATCTCCGACCTCCCAATAACCTAATTAGTGAATAAATAAAATGACTTCAAATAATGATTGCAAGAAATTTTTGAAGTGAATAAAAGATTAGTATTTGCACTTACCTCCATCAAACTTATCAACAACAATGTCATCTGAAGCATCTGGACAGAGCAAGGGATGCATAAAGCAATTGTATTAGTGGGTAATGGTATATGCTGAATGGGTAATAGCAGTAGTATATAAGTTGAAGAGAAACAATGTTAATACGAAGCATGAAACAGAACCTTCAAGTTCTTCTTCAGACTCAATATCATTGGCGTCATTATTTTGATGACTGTTTTCACCTAATATATAAAGTGGATGTGGTTAGCGTAACCACATAATAAATTAACTAATAAAAATGAAACTGAATAGTCAAGGTTAAATATGCTAATACCATGAGAATATTGAGTTGGAGGATAGTTAAATTGTAGTCTCTGTGAATGCCTAATTTGTTCCATAGGAGTATTAGGATGGTATGAAACACCACTTAAAGGAATCCCTGAGATAGTCATTGCAGGACCATACGCAGTAGGAACAGCAGCTGCACAAAACAAATAAAAAAAAGTTACAAAATGAGTTGTTTTATTTTTCTGATTGCACGTGTAAAATAACCATTACCTCTATTTTGTGAAGTCTGATAGTGATCCAAGAAAAGGTTTTTCTGCACTGACTGTAACACATTTGGTCTCTGAACAACTTGTTTTCCGAATATAGAGGGCGTAGCACTGTTAAATCCAAAAGGAGGCCTAAGGTTTGTATTTGGTGTGTTGGTGGTTAATACTAAGCACACTGCAATTATGTGAATATAATATTAATTTAATTTACATGTAAAAGTGTGTATAAATGTGTAGAAAAATTAATATTATCATCATTACCGTTAGGAGAACAACTTTGTGGACTAAACGTTGTGTAGATATAAGTAGGTTGTGGTGCAGTACTTGTGGATATTAATCACAACAAAGCAGTGATGATCTGTTGTGAAACAATTTAATCTTAGATAAAATGAAATGAGTTAAGAGTATCCTACAACCGTCATTTATTTGTATTCCTAGAGATGGATTGATGGTTGAGATTTTATTTCCAGTAGATGGTAATCTCCTCAATGAACTTGTACGGAGATGAGCTATGTTTGGCAGGATGACACCAGAGGTAGTAAGGGGAGTAACATTTTCCTTTCCACTATGCACTTGGGTCCCTGCCACTAAGTTGGAATTTAGAATAAAGTTACTGTAGTTTTTTTATATGAGAGAGTCAAAGATGAATAAAGAGAGTTTCTTAATTTTGTTACCGCTGGACGGCTGATTTGCAAACAACGTTGGAGATGGTTGGTTAGTATTAGAATCTGTTAATGATCATTTTGCAATTATTATACTTGACATGATGGTTATTAATCATAGTTTAAGTGAATGATTGGGAGATGGGAATGTAAATACTAACCATCATGAACTTGGTTCAATGGTGGTCTGTTATTGGAATTAGGTTCTTGCCCTCGTCGCCTCTTTGTGCAACAATCAGCTTTCTCTCGACCCTTTTAGCTTTGGAACTTTTGTTGTCCATGGATTTGTTGCTGCAAAATGGAGGGTAAATCCTAAGCTCACGTGTGATATCACTTTATCTAATACTTCATGTTAGTGTGTACATAGAGATGAATGAAAATAATTAGTAGAGTTAAGAATGCATAGAACTGAATATTACTACATGGAAGATTAAAAAAAGAAATGCAATTTAGAAGGAGATGGTTGATATATGATGTGCAGTCTGTAAATGAGCAGGTGGCAAGTTGAAGAGGGAAATATCACATCAGAAGATTGGACCTGGAGCGTTTAAGCTTGGCCTGAACAAAAACAGGAACAAAAGCTACATAAATGTCACTTATACATTTTATCAAACAGGTGGCGTGCATCACTATATTCATGGTAAAAATACAGAAGTTGAATCGTGTTACCTTCCAATGTTTTGCAGAAACAATGTAGATGTTGAGTGGAACAATATGTGATCAAGATGAATGCATTGCATAAATTAAACTTTATGATTTTATTCTCCTTACTGTTTGCTAACTCACACTCCATGACATACCCCTGTTGTATTCTGCTATATGTTCTGAAGTAGTTAATTGACGTGGCTGGTTATACTGATGTTCAGTTTTTTTTTTGTTTTCATCATCACCCGTCGCTGTATTTTTCTGTCTCAGTTAAAGTAGTTATTTGAACGTGTGGAGTTAGAACAGGCGTTCAGTTTGTGTTTGTTATTATTGGTTTGGAAAGAAAGAAAAGAAAATAGTTATATTGGGCTGACCGACTGAGTTATCGTCATCATGGGCTGAACTGAGTTAGCATAAGAAGGAAGGAAATAATAGGAAGGATGTCGTTTTATAAGGTTAGGAGAGAAAGAAAAGAGAATAAAAAAGGAAAACAAGTTATTATTTACTCTCATATTCACTTAAGAACTCAATATAAGTTTGTATCAGTTTGTGTTTGTATCTACGTGGAAGTAGGCTAAGTTTTTATCCCCTAGTGTTCATGAGATCAAGCATGAAATAGTTATACACACTTATATGAATATATATACTGAAAATTCAGTATAGAAGAATATGAAGAAGAATACATGAAGAAGCTTATATTGTATTTAGATAAAGATAAAGTTTGATTGGTGTAAAGTTGTGGGTATATTGCCGCAACTTTTCAAGAGAAATTTAGTTAGACTGCACTGTAGCAATTGAAAACCCCAACATGCACATATCTGGCATCGCAAATCTCCAAATATGATTAATATAAAAATATTAAAGTGACAGCAGAATGTTGCTCCTGACTAACATTGCAATTAAAGGCAAAGCTTGAAATAACATTGAGATAAAATATCCAAGATGACATTGAGAAGTCATTACTAATAAAGTCACAACAGATTGTAATAAATCCAGATGCTACTAAACTACTCAATATAGCACATGTGCAAATAAAAGCTCCAAATATCATTAAGATAAAATACGTTGAATACACTAGAATATTGTTGGTTCTGGCTAACACTAAGATAAAAGCCAAAGCTTCAAATAACATGAAGATAAAATATCGAAATAGACATGGAAAAGTCCCTACTGATAAAGTAACAACGACTAGCTGCTAATAAGACCAAATCCTACTAAACTAGGCAAGTACAATCCAGAAATTTAGATAAACTAAAAGCTACTAAAACATTGAAAGTAGGCGTTCTGTTCGCCGAAGCTACGTGGTGAACTACTTCTCCTTCTTGGGAATCTTTGTGGCCGAGTATTGAACATATCCAGACTTCATTACACCTACAATGATTGTATCAGCCATGGATCGTTTCGGGGGGGGGGGGGGGGGGGGGGTGCTTGTATTGAGAGAGTTTGAAGCACTGTCCTCTAAAGTATTGCAATTTTCAGCCTAAAAATATTAAAAGCAGTAAGAAATAAATAAAAGGTAATATAATAAAGGAAAATGTATCTTTTAATCCATGAGTTATGGTTATTAACCTCAGAAATATTGATAACAGATGATTCAGCCCCAGAGGATCCAGCCCCACTGTGAGGTTTTGCTGGCACCGAATGGCCCTCCTGCATTGTTAAAATGTGAAGTAAATATTATTGTTATAAAAATAACAAAAGCGTGTCATATTTCGCTGCCAATAATAATAATAATAATAATAATAATAATAATAATAATAATAATAGTAATAACAATAGTGAACTGTACTTACAGCAACAGTTTTGTCCTTATTAAACTGTGATATAAGTTGCTCATCCGTGCTTAGTTCCTTGACTGTAAAATCCTTTTTCTTGCCGATAATATTGTATTGCTCCTTAACATGGATCTTGAAAATCCATGTCTTTTCACAGAACACTTCAAACTCTTGTGGGAAATCGGGAAGACGATTTTCCTCAAATACAAAGGATGGCTTAATGATAGACAAACAAAAATGTTGATTCAAGTAATGTAACAGAAAAGATAATATAATTAAATATCATGAAAGAAGAAATTAAAATAACCTTTTCCAAAGTCTGCAACAGATGAGCAGATGATTTTCCTACAATAGATGCAGCCGGAGACTCGAAAAGCACGAAATGAGCAGTTCAAGAATTGTCAGATGCCTCAAGTTTTATATGGTACCTAAGATTATATAATTAAATTTCAGCAGATGTATCATATTCTAAAGCTAAGAAGGGTTAGGTACTTGTAAGTAATATATACTTTATACTTACGTAGGGATTGTTTTTTCAACAACTTTGTCACATCTGGGACATGTATCCCCAGCCTTTAATTCATCTCTAACCCTTTTGTTGCACTTGTTGCAAGAGTTATAATGCCATTCTGCATCATCGATTTGAAGGACCTCTGCAACAGTGGTGTAGACACCAGGCTACAAATTGAAATTTGAAAACGTATAATACGCAAACTACCCGAATGAGAAGAGCAAGTCCAAGTAGATATAACACAATAAGGTGATATTGTAATGAAACATGATTGAAAATAAAGAACGAAAAAATGTTGTTTAGTACCTCAGTGGTTGTTAGAATCTCTTTCACAGACTTGCAACTATTAGGAGTAAACCAATTGCCAAGGTGTCCACTGTCAACCGAATTATGTACGGATGTTTCATCATCATCACGGCTGATATTTAAACATATAAAAAGTTGAAAAATAAAGTTAAATGGAGACAAAGGGTATGCGAAAAATGAAGATAAAATAACGACATGGGGTAAGTGCTAACCGGTTAGTAAAAGAAGATATCTCAGCTGATTGCTGATCCAACAAAAGTATTGACGGACCCTTCATAGTTTGGACACGATAGACCCCTGTTGTAGACAGTACATTGTAGGTAGTTATATTTAGTAACATATGTGATATTTTAAGTTTGATTTTAAAAATTTATTGAAAGTACCAAACCTTGATATTTTGAGACCAGCACAAATTGTAGGGCCATTGTGCATTGTGAAGGTATCTCTGTTGCCCCCCCCCCCCCCGATTCAATGAACCTGACTAATTGATCTGCGTACGACTCCCATAGGACGCACGTCAATTGTGTGTTCCTGTTTTTCCTGTTTTAGGAGAAATAATTAGTAAAAGGTTAAAGTAACGTAACGATGTCATGATGTGAGTATGATGCGAGTAAAGAAAACTTTACTGATGATCTAGAATTGTGACATCCAATTTCCTTGCACCGATAGAGGCTACACGTTCAATGACAGTGTGACTGATGTACCTTCCAACAACATTTGTATAAGAAACAGATACAGTAAGTCAATTTAGACAAACAAAGAAACACTTGCACTAAATTGTTGAATTGAGACTTATAACACTAATACCTAATGTATACTGAGGGTCCACACATGGAATATCTCTGAATAATACAAACTGAAACCCATTCTGTGGGATCTCAACCGCATCACCTACAACAATAACCTTGGTATTGAAGCATAAGTCTATCTGAGAGGATGGTTAATGCGTTCAGTCTTCCCTGTAGGCTTTTGGAGTGTTAACTTAAAATTAGTTAGCATCTGAACCTGGCCTTCTTCCAATAATTTCTTGAACTTATTGGTTTGTAACACGCTTGCAGTAGCTAATATCTTTGTTCCCTGTGGAAAATTATATAGATGAATATAGAACTCCATGAATATAGAGTGGCAGAATAAAGTTGCAGAAAGACACAAATCGGTTATCTGGAACGATGCTTGGACAGACATGACATAGGAAAATAGAGTGGCAGTACAGTAATAAAAAGTGAAAAATATGAAATTTCAGAAAGCATGTAAAAAGTAAAACGGTAGTTGATAAATAACTGGCCTGTGAATCCATGAGAATTGTTTAAAGCCTAGCATGACGGACTTGTCCAGGGTAAATTGCATTTTTCGTCCTCCAAGTCTCGATCCTCCGCGTATTTAGTCCTTTTTTTTATACATTCTAAAATACGGTCCCCTTCTTTCCTACTAACAAGTCCTCCTGCCTAGTTGGCACGAACTGTGATGAGGTGGACGAATTCCGGGACGAACTATGACGCACGCTCTGAGCGAAACTACAAGTTTCGACTTCTCTGATATAACCGTATCAGAATTCTTGCCCCAAATCATAATCCAAAAAACCTAACCTTGCCAATTCGAATCGAATCTCTCTGGAACTCTGTATCTCTGACAAGATGACCTCTTCTTCATGGGATTCGTGGATGCCTAGGTCGTCTTCATCGTCGGAAAGTGATTCTATCGTCCAGTACTGTGATTGCAATGCTCGAGCTCGTTTCATGAAGTCTGGCGACCCACGGGATCCGTTCAGGAGGTTTTGGACGTGTGCATACTACGATACTCCGGTAATTCTACAACTTGTACTCGTTATTTTTTTGGTTATTGCTGTAATTGTTATGATTTTGCACACAATTGATTGTGCTCTGTTTTAGTAGAGTTAGGTTAGTAAATTCCGTATATGTTGAATTGGCAGGCGCCTAAGTGTACCTATTTTCACTGGGAGGATCATGAGCTAAATGAGTACTACAAGAATTACATAAACAATAGCATGAGTATGGAATTTCGGTTGACAGTTGAAAACAGAGAGGTTAAGTATAAGTCCGAGGCCCTAGCTGGGGAATTGATGTTGAAAACTAAACATGTTGCTTTTTTGGAGAGTAGACTGGAGGCTTGTGAAATTGAGAAGAAGAATGCTGAAAAGGAAATTGTTTTGTTGAAGGGTAAGGTTGCTAGTGTGGCTGATAGTGAAAAGAAGTTGACAGAAGCTAGTGAGGAAATTCTTTGGTTGAGTAATGAGATTGAAATGGCTAATGATAGGGAAGGTAGAATTGGAGAACTGATGAGGAGAAATGTTGCATTGGTTAAGAGGAATAAAGAATGGGGCATAAGCTTGCAGTTGCTTTGGGTATCATTGGTGTCTTGATTGCTCTTGTGACTTTGTTTCTGCTGAAGCTGTTGGTGTAGGAAATTAGTAGTCTCTGATGTAGGATTAGTAGTAGCTATATGTATTAGGAATTAGGCCTGTATTAGGAATTAGGCTAATGGGATCACAGTTTAAGCCTTTTTTGTGCTCTTAGTAAGTGTAAAAACTGTGATCTTCTTTAGGCCAAGGATGTCTATGTATCAGTCTATTTTATCAATGAAGATGATATCTTTTTGGACTTAAAATAATTATGATTATTTACTGTATTTCATTTACTGTCTTTAATTTATCACTCCTTTCACTTTTTTGAATTATTATTTACTTTGTAGTATTAATGGTAAAAATAATAAAAAAAATTAGACTGAGGAATTGGAAAAACAAGTAACTCATGAACTAAAAACACACATCATACATTAAACATAAACTTCATTAAACATTACCTTGATTAAAGTACCATTACAGATTACCATACTTGTTCATAAACTAAAGACCATGCATAAACCATAAACTAGAGCATACAGTACACCTGAAACTAGAACATAAACTTGACCATAAAAGCAGACCAGACCATAAGAGCAGAATGTTCAGAGATTTCCATTCTCCACCTTGTTGATGAGAGCCTGGAGGGACTTGAACACATGCAGCATCAGTTCTGCATGATTCATCACCATCATCTCTTGTAGCTCAACCTTCAGGCTCACAGCATAGGGGAGTATCTCTGGATGCTCATGAGCCACATAGCCAAGCTTAGAGACCAAATCAAAACACTTCCAGAAAGCTCCCCTAGAATCACAGTTCCTGAAATGAGCTTTCAAATGCAGAATCCGGAGCTTGGTGAGGAGGGTTGGATGAGTGATGTGGATGCCTATGCTTGTGTAGTACCTGAGAATATAGAGATGTTAGTACAAATCTAACAATTAAGATAACAAAATAGAAGAGGAAAAGAAACAAGAAAAAAAAAGAAAACACCATAAGCCCCTTACTTGATGCCCTCTTGCAAGTTCAGCCTATCCCTTTGAGCTATCTCTCATGCAAGCTTTCCATGGTAATTCTCAGGCACTTATACCTCATCAGAACCATGGAGAGGAGCATTAGGTTGCCCAGTAGCAAATGACTTAGTGATTCTTGAGGAGGCAGAAGAAGCCATTCTTTCCTTTCTTTCTTTGTTCTGTTAATTATGTGTGTGAGTTGATGGAGCAGAATGTTATTATCTTGGGGGGTATTTATAGTAGGTAAAAAAGGGTGAGAGATTGTTACTTCGTAAACATGCATTGGGTAAAAAAACATTAGTGGGTAAATTGCAGATATGAATGCATACAACTACTTGTAGCTTTTTCTTGGAAGATAAAAAGACTCCTACTCATCTTATTGGCCACTTAAATATGGAAATCTACCTTGAGTGTAAACCTGGTAGTACAATATATGCCACTAATGATGAGTATTTTGCAATATCTATGTGATTCCTTGAAAACATACATATAATTAAATAATGACATATAATTACTTCAAAATCGAGCCAACTTGCAGGGAATAACAGCAAATACTTACTAATGGTTCAAATGTCATACCATAACTTAAAATAAATGTCATTACATGCCAATCTTTAACCAACATATTGCAAGGCTATTTTGACACAAAACCTGCAATATAGTCAAAATACCACTGCAATATCATGAATCCTCCAAAACAAACCACACAACACCCTTAAAGTTTGACATGTTCAAAGTGCATAAAATTTAAAAAACTACTACTACTGATCAAAGTACTACTTCTTGTTTTTCTTTTTCCCCTGCTCCTTGCCTTTCTTCTTAGCATTCTCTTTGCTCACCTCTGCCAAAGCCGCACCTAGGCTCTTCAAAGAAACAAACTTCTTTCCACCAGACATGTAAGCAGGTCCTAGGTTCTCATCTCTTTGGGATTCAATGAGTGGAGGAGTAGTGAGACCAGAGATAGTATCCTCATGAGCTATGGAGAGCTTAGCAAATGCAGCTTTTCCTTGCAAAAGTTGTTGGTGATTACTTGGGGGTTCTTCATAAACCGGAGCAGCAACAATTCCAGTTGGTTCATCACCAAGCCTTCCAAGAAACACAGCTTCCTCACCTTGAGTGAAGTCCCAAACCTCATCACCAATGTTACCCTATACATGAAAGTTTACAAACATAAGTACTAGAACATATTCATGAAAGTTTAAAAAAGCAAGTACCAGAACATATACATGGAAATTGTAATTATTTAAATGTAAACTAATCAAATACTACCTTATGCTTCTTTCTAGGCCTTCTTGGAGCAGCCTGAGATGCTTGAGTAGGGATCACATTTTCATCATCCAGTATGGTAATCACCTAAACAAAACCATCAATTACGGCAAATATTTACACTTACAACATATATAACTAAACATATATTTAAACTTATACCATATATTTGCATCATATAACTAAACATATACATATATGAACCATAGTTAAATGCATACCTCAGAATCTTCCTTTTTACCCTTAATGAAATCAACCAGACTTAGATCATCTTCCAGGTCAACAGAAGCCTGAGATTCAATGTTAAGATCTTTGAATAAGCCTTCAACTTCATTCTCAGATGGTCCTTCTCCCTCAGTGTTGAAGTAGTTATCAAATTCCCTAGCCATTTCTTGATCATAGTTCTCTTCACCACTGTCATATCCCAAGTCATCTCTTAATTTCCTAGGGCAAGCTAGTATGTTATGACCCTCACCCCTACAGTAGCCACACTTGATCCCAGATTGATCTCTTCTTGCCTTGGTGGACCTCTTCTTACCTTGCTTGCTAGCTGGTCCCTCATCTTCACCCCTCCTTCTACTAGTTTCAGGTCTTCCTTTTTTCTTCATCATTTGGGGGGGTAGTGGTGGAATGAAAAGTGTCTCACCCCACATCTATTGACCATTCACTCCATAAATGGCACCACTGTAAACCCTTTTATAGGTTTCAACTTGGTAACAAGGATGCACTTGTCTCTTTGCATCAATCTTCCTCTTGGACATTGCACTTAGAGCATGGTTGCAGGGCATACCAGTTAACTGCCACCTCCTACAAGTACATGATTGATCAGCCAAGTTCACATTGTATTGGCTACTGTCACACCCCTTGACAACCCAATGATCATCATCAAACTTAGTGGTGATGCAATGCCTCATTCTACTCATTGTTTTGTCCAAGTTAAACTTTGGAGTTGGACATAGGAGACCCTTCCACCTTAGCTCAGCATGGTCCCTATTCACTTGCAACCTTCTCATCAAACTCTCCCTAATCCACTACAACATAGTGAGTATTGGCTTCTTCCTAGCCTTCAAGATCATCTTGTTAAAGGACTCACAGTTGTTGTTCATAGTCTGATCACATTTAGTACCAAAATCAAAATGACTCTTGGTCCAGCCCTCAGGAACCTTGCTAGCCAACCATTCATATGCTTTAGGATCAAGCTCCTCCATCTCTTTCATAGCTTTCTTCCAAGCACCAACAGTAGTTGCATTGGCAGCCTTATACAATGCATGCTTAAATGCATCACCCCTGAAACCAGCAGACCAGAAGTTCTTCAAGAGATGCCTTACACAGAACCTATGGTTAGCTCCAGGAAATACCTCAGCAACACCCTTAATGAGCCCTTTCTACTTGTCAGACATTATGGTGATCTTGCTGGGGTCTTTGATATTAAGATCAGACCTCAATAGACCTAAGAACCAAGTCCATGTGTCTCCAGTCTCATGAGTGACAACACAATAAGCAAGAGGGAACAAATTATCATTAGGATCCACACACACAGCTGTAAGGAGCACTCCCGGATGAGGCCCTTTCAAGTGACAACCATCCACACCAATCAATGGCCGGCAACCAAGCATGAATCCTTCCTTCAGAGCCTTAAAGCAAACGTAGAAACTTGTGAACTCATATGTCTGCCTGTTCATGTCACAAATGACAGTAGACCCGGGGTTCATCTTCCTCAATTCCTCCGCATAGTCCCACAGCAATGCATATTGTGCATTAGGATCCCCTTCAAGTAGTGACAGAGCTTTGTTCCTTGCCCTGTAGGCTTGATGTTCAGAAATCACCAAACCAATCTCATTTTGGACATCCAACACAAACCCCTTGACTGACCTATCTGGATCAGACTTGAACTTAGCAAGAAACCTGTTTGCTAGAAAAGAACTCCTAGCATTGTTCACATTCTGAGTCATACCACAACTATGAGTAGGGTCATATGTGTGGACCTTGTATCCAGGCTCATCCTTCACCCTATGTGACCTCAACTTCCATTCACATTCATCACTTTCAACGCACTTAGCCCACATTCTGATCTTGTCATGTTTGCAAACCCTCAAATTCCTAAATGATTTCACAGCATGAGCATGGATACAAAGCCTTAACTCTTCTTTGGTCTTGAAAACCATGCCCAAAGAGAACCTTGGCTCATAGTCATTAGCTTTCTTATGGCAAAGAACCTTATTTCTACCTCTTGGCCTATCACCACAACTTGCATCAGATTCAAGCTCTGAATCCACTTCCACATCACTCCCCTTCACAACTTCAGACTCATCAGTTTCATACTCACTTGGAGTTTCAGATACATAGCCACTTTCATCCACAAATTCCTCATCCACAACTTTCCCCTTCCCCTTAGCTTCATTGGCTTTTGGTTGACTGTCAAAGGGATAGGCAGTAAGAACAATGCCTTCAATGAAGAAAGACATGTCCCTAGCATCTAACCCCTCAGAGCCATTGGCCATAACCTCAATGTCACTAGCAACCTCCTCAAAGTAAAATTTCTTGTACACATGAAACTTTCTAATAGTCCCAATCCCACACTTGTCAGCCATTTCATTCAACTTAGCCATGCTCAGCTCTTCAACAGCCACATAATCAAACTTCATAAGCTTACCCTCCACATACTTTTGCTTCTTAGTAACTATGTCACTCACAATTCTCCTACCATAGTGAACACAAACAGTAAGGTCAGTAGAGTCCTCATCTGAAAATGAAAAAATCCATTCTTTAGACTAATGTAACAGTTAATCACTACTACAGTCAAACACCAGCCTTTTTCCATGTAAAAAACACAATTTCAGCAGTACATAAAGCACTACAGTACATATCCAATGTAACAGTTCCAATTTCATGCATACTAAAACACATTCAAGTGCAATTAATCCAATGTAACAGTTCCACTTTCATGCATACTAAAATGTAACAGCAAAAAATGCTATATTACTCTGTTTTTCACATATATTCATGCAAAAAGTTCATATCATGCACTACTAATTACAACTTGTAATGGTAAAGTCACAAAGAATATGCTAAAAGGCCCAAAAGTTTCATTATAATACTCTGTTAGTGGTATGTAATCTATAATAAACAACTTCAACAACATTTATACAACCAAGAATGCATTTTCAGACCATATTTTAAAATTCTATGACAATAAAATACTTACCATACGGAGGGTGTGGCATGAACAACTCATCTTGGTCTCTTAAATGCATGCTTTGAGATGTTTGGAAGATTCAGTATTCAGAGATTATATAGTAAATGTAGTGGTCCAAGTGTTGATTAGTTTAAGGTTGTTGGAGAGAAAAGAGAGAAAATGTCGGCTGGAAGTAAATGTTCTAGGGTTAATGTGAATGGATAGATTTTACTAGGGTAAACTACAAGATTTTGGAGGGAAATGTTCAGCACACTAACCCAATTCCCTCCCTTTTTGGTCCCAGATCTGTAAGTGTGTTAAAGTATGTTGTTTGTGTGTTTTCAGGGACGTGGAGCTGACATGGAGTGAGCTGGAATGCCATTTCTTCTTTCTCCACACGCTGGCAGGCATGTATTGCTTAAGTCGCACGTTTCACGCTCCCATACGATGAATTATACAAAACAGAGGACCAAGAGCGCAGAGAGCGTGAGAGCGGGGACCAAAACCGAGGAGGATGGCGACTTGGAGGACCAAAAATGCTTTTTACCCGACTTGTCCACTGAGGTGTACACTCGAAGGACCCGAACAACAATAGCAAACTTATTGGACGTGTCCTCAAGGTCCTTCATATCCAGGTCCTTGAGAGTAGCGTGGATCCATAACCTGAATAGTAATTAGAAATGAGGTGCAATGACATAAGTCCATGTGGAGAGAAAAAACACAAAAACATTGACAAAACTGCATATAAGCTGTAGATATGTGTGAGTTGAGCATGACAAAATTACCAGAATGTTTCCAGAATTTTGTTGATTGTAAAGGTGTATGGAATGAGTCTTACAGAGAAGAATATGAATGCTCAGTAGAAGTATACACCAAATGTATATGTTGATTCATGACGCGAATAAATGGTTGATCGTGGGTGTGATGGGAGTAATGCGTTAAGAAACTGTTTGTGCATGTTTAACAACATAGATAAAAATTTGCCAGTTTTTATTTAGTTATTTAAAAAAAATAAAAAAATATTGAATTAAAAAAAAGAATGCTGGAAAAATTTAGTTATCAGAATTTGGGTGGATGCAGACTGTAAATATTTAGTTATAAAAATTTAGTTATGAAAATTTGGGAAAAAAAATTTGCACGCAATTGCAGTAAACATAAAAAACTTGCTCACTGCTGGACCCGTTTTCCGACCCGGCCCACCAGAACGGGTTTATGGCCCGACCCGAATAGAAATCCCGACCCGATCGGGTTTTTGACATAACCCGGTCATAAAAAGATGTTGGAAGTAGGGTATTGATTCCCACTTAAGCGAAGAGTAGCTTGATAGAATGGCTTCAAACACTCATACATAACCCCAGCAACTTCCCATTCATCTTCACTCGGATTGCTGCCATAATTCTTATCATTATCCGCCCACCATTTGAATGCTTCCCTAAGCGGTAGGGCTGCCTCCAACATCAGAAAGGTCGAGTTCCACCTATTTTGAACATCCATAGGCACATCTTTCAAACCATTCAATTTGCACTCTAACTTCGCACGTTCAAACCATTGAGCACAATTATCCGACCTATCAAGCAATTTAACTGCTTCACGAATGTTTTCAAGCAATCCATCAATTACCTCAAGTCCATCGTGCACAACAAGATTGAAGATATGAGCACTAAATCTTGTGTGAAATTTGCTGCCATTCAAGAACAAATCATGAAAGAACCAATTCCTTAATTTCTCCACCATCACATCATTATTTGAGGCATTATCAACAACAATTGAACTTAGTTTCTTCCCCAAATCCCATTGTGTAATCACTTCCCTCAGAACCTCATATAATGCTTGTCCAGTATGTGGAGTTCGAAATCTCTTAAAAGCAATAATCTTCTTTCTCAAAGTCCATGTGCCATCAATGAAGTGAATAGTCACACAACAATAATCCTTCTTAGAATGAGTAGACTTCCACATATCAGTAGTCAATGTAACTCTACTAGAAACACCATCAAAAATATTATGCATTTCCATCTTCACACTTTCAAATAAAGCCAAAATATTTTTTTTCAGAGTGGCAGGACATGGGAGTTTGAAATGGGGATCACGCCTTTCATAAAATGAACAAAGTACTTGTGTCGCACAATATTAAGAGGATAATTGTGTTTAACAACCGCAACAGTAAAATCTTCCATACTCTTCTCTTGATTAAAAACATAGGAAGCACTAGGACTTTTAATCACCATCCCCTCATCTTGATACTTGTACTCCTTGCAATATAGTTTAATGTGCTTCAACATAGTATTTGTCCCTATACTCGGACCACAAAGAATACTAATGCCACAATGATCTCAAGTTGCTGACTTACCACCTTTTGGCTTTGTAAAATGCTACCAAACAACAGAGGGATTCTTTCTACCTCTCTTCTTAGTGCGCCGTTGTTCATGTGTAGTATCTCCTTGGGCAAATTGAGAAGATTTCAGCCCTGGGTCTACAAAGTAGAGAATTATATATACTCAAATTTTTAGGAAAACAAAAGTAAATACTTAAACAGAGTTAGTATTCCAAGTTCTTAAGAACCACACCAAACAGAACAGATTCCCCTGCCAGCAAGCAATAATATTCTCAAATAAATTAAGAGACATGAAGTTTATGCTATGTTATTTGGCTGAACATTACCCCAGAAGCAAGAATAATCAATACTACCCATATATTGTTTTACTACACTCTTAACTTAACAGAGTTAGGAAATGAAAATAAAATTTGAATACGACATTTGAATAGAGACACACTAATTCTACTACCTCATTATTCAGTATTGCAGTACATACAATACAACAATCAATACAACATGAAACAACATGAAACAACATCATACTAATAAAACAAATCCTTGACCAAGCCAGCACAAGTATAAGTGAATTTCTCAAACTGATAAACCAAACCAGCTCATATATAAGAAACTACTTGGTAGAATAAGACAAATAAATGAAATAATGACCAAGCCAGCACAAGTAGTACCTTTTGAAGCACCGGGTGCTTCGTCTTCTCCGCCATCTCCCTTGTTTAACTGATCAAGCCCATCAACTTCCTCGACTTGTTGCTGAGTCGCTTCCTCGACTTGTTGTTGAGTCGCTTCCTCGACTATTTTTCTCTTGTTCTTTGGTGATCGACCCTTTGTTTTAGCATGAGGTACTTGGGACCTACCTTCAGAATTACTAGCAACCTTGGTCTTCTTTCGCCTTCTTTTCCTCGTGTCTGCACGTTAACAATAACAATTATCAAACACCAATATGAAAGTTAAAACAATAACCAACGTCAACATATCTAAATATCGAAAATACATAAACGATTGGAGAATTACTCGTCTTTTTGTGCAATAAAGGGTCCGGCGGAGGCGGTGTTAGCAGTTCTTGAGAATCTTCGGCATAGTCGGGATCAGGAATCCCATATAAATCCAAACCTACATCAAATATTGAAACTCGATGAAGCACTGAAGTTAAATTCTTGTGCAAAACATTATGCCTCTCTTAAAAACTCCAACAGGCAACACAACAATAAAAAAATTAAACATCCACTTTTAAATTAATTCATTCATTCATACAAGAATCGAGCAAATAATCCAGATACTCATCTAGGCTAATGAAATTTATAGATCCAGGCTAGCATCAAAGGCTCAAATACTCATACTCGTTGCGATATATAGATCCACTAAATTAATTTAATTTCAGAGCCTCTCGGAGAAGAGGGTATGCTTACGAGTGTAATGAAAACCCATATCAAATCAACATAATCAACATTACCCATGAAATCAACAACATCAATATCAAATCAAGAGAACCCATGACATAAACAAAACCCATATCAATAGAATCAAATCAATAGAATTCATACCTATTTGTGACATGGCCGATTCGAATCCAGATTCAAAAGAGCTTAGTGAAGTCGATTCATGGCTGTTGAAGACGTGAAGTCGATCGATTGATTCATGGCTACTAAAGTTGAAGTCGATTCTGAGTCATCTCGGATAAAGTCAGCCGTGTTTTCTTTTTAGATAGAAGAGATTGGAGTCACGGGTTTATAGGGTTTTACCGTACCCGACCCGTACCCAACCCGTTAATAATTATTTGGTACGGGTTTGGGTTTAAATATTTTCGGGTTGGGTTCGGGTTGAAACCCGTTCCTTAAATTTTCGGGTTGGGTTGGGTTCAACCCAACCCATTGAAAACCCTAGTTGTAGAACAGAATAATAAGCTTCTGCGAGAATCTCTTCAAAATCAGAATCAACGTTTACACATAAGATGAGATCTTGACAATTAGGTAGGGTTTGAAAGATTGATTGGATAAATCAAATGTATGATCGATTAAGTTGCTTGATGAATTAGATGGAGTAGATGGGCAGAAATAAGATACATACTTACGGATAAAGATTCTGAGTGAGGAGCCGTGTTTTTGCTGCTCAACGGTGGAGATGAGGAGCAGAAGGCTGCTGTCTCATCTTCTTGAGAGGCCAGCTGAAGATTTTTTTATTTTAATGTACTGAAATGGCGTGGAATGGGAGTCGAACCCTGGTCTCAGGTTTTTGGCGACAAAAGTTGGGATTTTTTCCTTTTTTTCTCAAAAATTTGACAAAATGACATGTGGAAATTGACCCAAAGCAAGGAATGTGATTGGTCCAAGCTGGAATGGATGTCTTTTTATATATAGTATGATATTGGACAAAAGGTTGGACGTGAAATGGCCAAGGCCACTGCACACGAATCCGAGAAGTCGTAACTCGCATCTCTGTTGTAAGTTCCATCGATCTTCAGGGCATGATACGGAGGACTGTACCAACTTTAGAAGTGAAATCTGCTCTCTTTACAAACACGGAGACTTGAGAGGACTTCGCGAGAAGGAGGAAGAACGGAAAAATCATAGAGGAAGTAACTATGGTTATAACTCGCGATCACAAAGGGAAGAACAGCCGGAGCATCAACACCTGCCTCCGCCACCCGACAGACAGACCTACTATGCACGACCGCTCACCATCCAATAGAGAAGGTCCGCTGAGAAGAGTCATCTACGACAAGTAAACTATCTGGAAGAAGAAGACAATCAACCAATAACTAGTATAGTCCATTTCATATCGGGAGGACTAGCAGGAGAAGATTCAAGGAAATCTCGAGATTAAACACTATATCAGTTATCTGTGATTGATGTAGTGTATGGCCCACCTGGCATGGCAGGAGCCCATATGATAACATTCGACGACAACGAAATCCCCCTAAAGATTGCCGGAGGAGGGTCGATTGATGACCCGGACGTCCCATTGGTTATATCCGCCATAATAGCTTCGGGTATAATGATAAGGTTCTTGTAGATACCGGAAGCTCTGCTAATATCATCCGTGCGGATACTGTTGTTAGATGGAAGCTCGATTAGAGCCCCATGACAGAGGTTGTAAGCTCGTTGAAAGGGTTTGGAAACAAGGAGGTGATGCCTATTGGAAAGATTATGTTACCAGTAACCCTTGGAACTGCCCCCAGGAAAGTAACCAAGAATATTCCTTTCCTAGTTTTACACACCGACTTCGAGTACGACGCTCTGCTAGGAAGACCAACCTTAAGAATCTTCAAAGCAGTGGCATCCACCCTGCACAACTGAATGAAGTTCCCAACTGACTAGGGAATAGGGCAGGCAATAGGTGAGAGAGACTTGGCTTGGAAATGCTACTCTATTGAAACCAAAAGTTTGTCTTCTCCAAGAAGGATAGAAGCTGAAAACTGGCGGCGATTGAGGAAAAAATGGTGGTGTACTGCATTGATGAAACGCCACCTGAGCGACAAAAGATGTTACCTTGTAAGGAACAAGAAGTGGCAGGACACATGAAGAAGGAGCCGGAGGAATACAAGGTTATACCGGAAGAGCCTAATGCACCAACTCCGAAGAAAAGGTTTTTACAACAAAATAAGATAGAGCCACACGAAACCATTAAGAAAATTGAATTGGTGGTTGGAGACAAAGAACGCTGCAACAAGATAGGGACGGAAATGCAGATTGAAGTTGAGATGAAACTCATTAAATGCCTCAGGGACAACTTAGACGTTTTTAATTGGAGTACTGAAGATTTAGTTGGTATTGACCCATCGGTAGCAATCCATAGGCTAAATATGGATCCGAGCAGCACTCACATCCGCCAGAAAAGAAGAGATTTCAGTTCAGATGACGAGGTGATTATTGCAGCAGAGGTCGACAAGCTACTCAAAGTCGGCCATATCAAGGAAGTCAGGTACTCATACTGGATATGCAACATAGTGCTAGTAGAGAAACCAGGAACTGGGAAATGGAGGATGTGCAACGATTTCACGAGGCTCAACAAGCACTGCCCGAAGGACCCATACCCATTACCAAGGATAGATAAGCTGGTTGATTCAACGGTTGGGTGTGCATTATTAAGCTTCATGGATGCATATCAGAGATTCTATCAAATTAGAATGGCGAAAGAGGATATCCCGAAGATGGCCTTCTTTGAGGCAGGAGGTGTCTATTGCTTCAATGTGATGCCATTTGTACTCAAGAATGCTGGAGCCACGTACCAAAGACTAGTAAATCAAATGTTCAAAGAAGAGATCGGGAAGACTATGGAGGTTTACGTGGACGACATGCTAGTCAAGAGCAAAACCGAGGTGGAGAATATTGCACACTTGAACAAGTGTTTCTGTATTCTACGGAAGTATGGAATGAAGCTCAACCCGGCAAAGTCCACCTTTGGAGAAAAAGGGGGAAAATTCCTAGGATACATGGTCAAGGAAAGGGGGATTGAGCCCAATCCGAAGAAAATCAGGGCGATTCAAAATTTTCCTCATCCGACTAGCCATCATGAGGTCCAACAACTTGTGGGAAGAATTATTGCCTTGAGTCGATTCATATCTTGTTCAGTTGATAAGAACCTATCATTCTTCAAAACCTTGAGAAAAAGTAAGGAAGAAAAGAAGAAGAGCAAATTTGTTTGTAGTGAAGAATGCTGAAAGGCATTAGAAGACCTCAAGGAATATTTACATTCACCCCCACTGCTTTCGAGCCAGAGTATGGAGAACCTCTGTACTTATACCTAGTTGTAGCAACAGAAGCGATAAGTTCAGTATTGGTCAGAATCTCTGTTAGGAAACTTGTAATTTTGATGAGCAATTAACCATGCTAAATTAAGGAAAGTCCAGTAACTAGTACTCTTATGGTCCATAGGAATTTAGAATTTTAAGGACATTGTAAAAGAGGAACGTTTGCTGAAGACTTAGAGTAGGTGCTAGATAGGTTGGTTTTACCGCTTATGATGTATCTTGTTTTCTGTAAAGAAATACAACCTATTGAAGCATTTGCTGATGATGTACTTTGTTTTTACAAACAAACTATTGAAGCATTTAGAACCGCTCAGAATCTTGAAGATTTCGAAGACTAAAGACTAGAAGATTTCTGAAGACTGGTATCTGATGAATGTGTATTTTACACTTTCATTCGAGTCTTTTTCACCTAATTTAGCTATCCTCTATGTTAATTTAGCTATATTTTAGTACATTTTATTAGAATAGTGTCACGTTTCCCTTTAGATTTTATTTTACAGGTTTTGGTTGAAATTCGGAGATTTACGGGCAAATATATTGAAGTCTACAAGGAATTGGTGTTCCAGAAGCCTATTTGGAGTATCTGAAGGTTTCCGGATAGGATTTGGAGTCTAAGGGTTGAATCTGGAGATTAGAAGACCATTACAAGTCTAAAACCGAGTCCGAAAAGGTGAAGAAATCCAAATCCGCATCAAAAAATGCGGAAATTCCGCGAAATACTGGGGGGCGAACCGCCCCAGCTCTCGGGCAAACCGCCCCAGAAGTTTTTCGGGCCTATATATAGTTGCGAGTTTTCTCTACGAAAATCATATCTTTCCAAGCCTACTTTCTCACCTCTCTCTATAGTTTTAGGAAGGAACTTCCCGGGGCCTGTCCTGGGAGTTCCATAGCTTAGGGGATACTTTTTCATAGCAGATTGGAGCGCGTAGGATCGCAATCATCCGGAGATTGACAACCTTCGGTAACTTTGTATCTTACAACTTTTATCTACTTATTTTATATTCTTTCAATATGTTTTCTTCTATGATTGCTATTGATTGAATGCACATTATGAGTAGCTAAATTTATCGTTGGTGGTAGTATGTGAATTCTTAGCGAGGGAAGATAATCATGCTAATGGCTATATCGCCCATTATACTCCGTGTCATTGCTTTATTTCGTTGATGAGTTGAAACCAAAATTCTCGTATGTTGTATTGATCATTATGCACAATTGGACACTTGTCGGCCAATCAGACCAAATTATCTTCGTAGTGTTGAATGATTACGGAACACAATAGGACGTTAGTTGTTGATGAGTCAGACCCATATTATCTTCGTAGTGCTTAATACTTGCAATAGGACCCAAGATTCATTCAAAGATCTCTATGCAAGACCGAGGAATTTATGCATGATTATCGACCCATTATGTTAAGAAGGACCATACTATCACCAACCTCCATTATCTGCTTAAAAACCCACTATTGCTTTCTATCAGCTGTTTTATATTTTCTTGTTAAATAGATAAAGCTAGTTATAGTCCTGAGAGAACGACACTCGAGTCATTCTGCTACTACACTACGGTTTTCGTTGTAGTTGTGGATTGCCTTTGGCTTAATAACAAATATTATTTGCTTGAATCGGAACCCGACAAATTCCGGTTCATCAAATTGGCGCCGTTGCCGGGGACTATACTCCTTTTTTCTGTTTAATTTGTTTTTATTTACAGCCTTAGATTCCTAATTCTATTAGTTTTAGTTTTCCTTTTTAATCTCTCTCTGCTCTCCTATTTGTTTCTAATCACTTTACCTAGTCTGTCACAGATAGTGTATGCCGCATACACGTTCTGCAGGAACACCGCTTGCTAATTCAATTGCTGAGATCGATAGAGTCTACCACCAAAGAAGGCGACTACTTGGAAGGCGCACACTAGAAGAAATAGAGGAAACCGATTTCTCTGAATCTCTAATTAGTCTATTCAAGGAAATCGACGGAATGAAAGAAGCTAGACCACTGAAGGCATGGGTAAACCCACCAAGGATCGTATGAGGGAACCGGCAATAGTTCTTTCGTCTGCAACCCGAGATCTAGAGATCAAGAACCACACATTCGAACAACTTCCGAGGTTCTATGGCTTATCAAGGGAAGATGCGATGGGGTACTTGCACGATATCGATGATTTCGTCAACCAACTCCCACGACCCGGAGCTGACATAACAACGGATGAGTTGAGGATGAAGGTTTTTGCTATGGGACTTGGCGACAGAGCCAAGTCATGACTGAGCTCTCTTCCAGCAGGCTCGTTGGACACTTGGGAAAAGGTTTTTTCAGCTTTCATGGAGAAATACTTCCCACACACTCTGACTACCGCGCTAAAGGCGCAGATCACTGGATTCAAGCAGGACTATGATGAGACCATCTACACAGCGTTCGAGAGGTTCCAAGATCTCACGAACAAGTGCCCTCACCATGGTTTTGAACTCTCCGACCTAGTCCAACACTTCTACAATGGACTAACCTTCGAGAACCAACAAGTGGTGGATTTCCAATGCCGAGGCAATATTTGGGAGGAAACTGCAGAAGCCGTCTGGGCAGTTTTCGAAAGGCTTGCTAAGGGTTCGCAGTTCAAGGACCTGAGAGCAATGGTTAGGAGACGTGGACCTGAAGCTCCACCGACTCAAGAAGTCCCTATGTACAGGGGGAATGGGGATCAATTCGAGTGCTTTACCAACGAATTGAAGCAAGTCCTCAAGAGCGCCACCGGAACAACTGTTTCGAACGAAGTATGCCGAATATGCAAGAACTATGGGCATGGAGCTCATATGTGTCGATCGGAGTTGGCATACGATGATGGCAACTGGGCTCGAGGAGAAGAAGAAGCCTCTGCTACGGAGTTTGGTACTCAAGAAGTTAGCTACGGACAAGACGGTAGGAATCCTCGAGGTGGATTTTGGAGAAGAGGATACCGTAACAATCAAGGATATGCACCAGCTAACCAAACTTATGGACCTAACCAAGACCGTAGTAGGCTGTACTATGGTAATGATCACTGCGAAAACCCCGCTCCGAAAGAGCCACCGAAGTCGAAGACGGCTCAACTGATGGAGAACTTGCAGAAGATGGTTGATCACACACAAAGTTTTCTCAAACGTTATGAAGAAGATTCAGAGAAGACTAGGGCAAGGATCGATAGGTTAGAAGAGAGCACTAGGCTTACCCATCAAAAGATGCAAGAGTTGATCGACCGAGGAGCAAGTAGGGAACAAGGCAAACTGCCTAGCAACACTGAGAAGTCATTGTCCATTAACTTAGTGGGTGATCTACCTGTTGAAATCACCATCAAGAAGGTTACTAAGTGCGAGAGTTTCAAGAGGGACCTACTTCCACAAGCCGAGGAAGAAGGAAAGTACCTTGGTACCAACAAGAGTGAAGAGGAGCAAGAGGATCCCGAGCCACTACCTCAAAGTTTCGATATTAAGGTCGGGATTGGGGAGCTTGAAGATGTACGAGCCACACTAGACACTGGATCCTACTCTAATGTTCTCCCTTTGAACGTTTTCGAGAAGAGTAACCTTGGAGAACTAACTGTGCATAAGGCTATTGTGCAACTGGCGGATGGATCCCTTGTGAAACCCGAAGGCGTTGTGAAGGATGTATTAGTCAAAATTGGTGAAGCCTCTGTCCACACCGATTTTGTAATTATGCCAGCATCAGCACCAGGAACGGGGGATGTCATACTCTTAGGACGAACATTCTTGACCAAAATACGCTCAGTGATGGACATCTACCGAAGGACTTGCACTATCGAAGTGGATGGCAAGCAACACGTGTTGCAAGCCATAACTGATCCACCTGATCCACCCGATACTTCTAACACTATTGATTACAGTAGTCTTAACGTCTATGTTCACTCTTATTCACAGGATCAAAGCACAGGAAGGAGAATCATGACGGGGAAGTCTAGTACCCACAGAAGGAAAAGATAGGTGAAGACAGGGGTCGAGTCAGAGACCTTAAACAATGGCGCTATCCGGGAGGCAACCCGGGGTTTTTATCGCTTTCTTTACCGCTTTATTGCATGCATTCATTCTTGAACTATTTGCTTCTCATATGTGAATTTGTACAGTTCTGTGTCGTATGTGCTTATGTTTTGTTCGAGTGCGATTTTTCGAGTGATTTTCGAGGAAAATGATTTTTCGGGGACTAAAAACTTTTTCGGAGACTAAAAACCGCATTTTTATTTCAAAAAACGTTCGTCTCCCACCTAAAAGTGGGGGGCGAATCGCCCCACAACCAGAGCGCGCGCGCGCTCTGGGCGCGCGGGGCGGTTCGCCCCGCACGGGGCGGTGTGCGGGGCGAACCGCCCCAGGTGTGGGGCGAACCGCCCCACACCTCCAGAACTTAGAAAATCGGGGGTTTCTTCCCCAAACCCCCATTTTCCTCCATTTTCATCCTTCAAACTCCAAAATTTCCTCCATATTCAAAATATCTTCAAATCTTCATAACTTCTTCATCTCTCCATCATTTTGTGTGTTCTTTAGCTTCATTCGAAGCCCGTAACGTGCTCTATCATTCTATCCGAACAAATTTCTTCCTAGCTCATTCAATTTCCGGATTTGAGGTATTATCACATGAACCCTAATTTTTACAATTTGGGGATTTTTTTGATTTGTGCTTCAATTAGGCTTGTATGATGAATGGGTTGATGATATATGTGTTTAGATTCATTACTCATTGTCAATTACATGTTCAATTAGGCTTGGTTTGATGATTTGAGATTTTGCGAATTGGATGATATATGCCTTGTTAGGAATTGTCTCTCTTGCTTTCATTCCTTGTTTAAACATGTATTTAATGACATGAAATTGATGAATGTATTGATAGAATGCATGATGGTTGAGATTGAGGATTTATGCTAGAAATTGATTTTTATGATATGGATTGAACCTTGTGATTCAAGGCATATGTTGTTAGCAAAAGCATAATGTGATATGTTATTGTAGTAGGTACATTGATATGTTACGTAATGAATTAGATAGACTAGGCTTTGGGTTCTTGAGGAGTTCGATTTTTGAAATTTTTACTCGTTTGTTCGCTCGTTTATTTACATAAGCATAGGTCTGTTTTGCGTCGTACAAGATACTAATTGCTGTTTGTAGGAATCATGGCACGAAGGACAAGGAGAGCCGGCTCTAGCAAAAAGGGGAAGGGAGTGGCATCAAGCTCCCAACCATCTCACGATTTGTATGAGTTGTCTGCCGCTGCGATAGGGGTAAGACAACGGTTAGAGGAGGAGTTGGCCGACGGAGGAAGGTCTATCATTCCCGACAGGAGGATTGACATTCCTGAGTCTGCAGCGAATAGAGCGGGGTATAGGACACTTTCAAGTTTGGGGTCACAGAGGAATTGGGCATGGTACAGTTCCGACAGGTTCAAAGGCTACGATGAGAGCCTCCTTCGAGATTTCTACACCGGGTATACGGATTTGGACGAGAAGAATGCGGTGTTAGTCCGAGGCCTAATTATACCATGGAGCCCAGAGCACATTTCTTCCTTCATGCACTTCGGGAACTTTGAATTCACAGAGAGCGCACACGTCTACTTGTATTCGAGGACCGCTAGGGGGATAGGAAGAGACATCACCGAAGTGATCTGCAACAGGGGGTACAGATATCCGGAAGTTGGGGGAGCACCTGGACGGATCGGTTATGGCGACCTTAGCATCGAAGCTAAGGTGATGATGAAATTTTGCATCTCCGACTTGATCCCGAGGAAGAATGACACATGGATTCATCCCTACTACGCCGAGCTCCTCTACTGCCTCATTGACGGACATCAGGTCGACATAGGGCACATTATGTATGAGGAGTATGAGCGCCACTGGAAGAAGAAGAGGAAGCCTTTCATCTTCCCGAGCTTCATCACAGCTTACTGCAAATATCATGGGGTCGACGATATTGAGGAGGGGGATTGCGAGGTCGCTGCCCTTTCACCCTCGACCATTGAGGTACAGCTCAACAGGTATCAGTTGAGGAACCCCACTGCAACCGCTGCTGATGTAGGAGGGCCATTCCAGCCAAATGATTCCGATCATGAGGATGCTATGGAGGCCGATGTTGGTGAAGCCCCGATTCCGGATATTCCATTTGTCCATCATGCACCACATGCACCAGCTGGAGCACCACAGGGGTCTGGAGGATTTGACTTCTCCGAATTTCGTACCTACCTCGACAGCCGTTTCGACAGGATTGATGCCAACAACGCGGCCATGCGAGAGGACATCGACAGGCACATTATCCAGCATAACCGCGATTGGGAGATATTCGAGGAGCACCGCCGAGAGGATAGGCAGCACATGTGGGAGCAGCAACAGCTGATCCAGCAACAGCAGGAAGCTCTACGACAGTCCAATGAGCTCATGAATGACATGTGGAGTGACTTTTATGGGGACTACCATCCCGATGATTAGTCCTTCCACTTGTCCACTCTCAGCCGACCGAGGCCAAACCCTTCGGTAACATCTAGTATCACTTCTTATTACTCATTCTCTTCTGCTAGGGGGCTAGCTTAAGAATCGTAAGGGGGATGGGATGTGAACCATGATGTTAAGTTTTGTTTGGTTTTGTGTCGATTAGTATCTTGTTCTTTGTTTGCATTTGCACGTTTACTGCTTTCTTAGATTTTTTAGGTTGCATTCATCCTAGGATAGTTTTGCATGTTTTATATGGAGTCTATTGCTGAATTTTTTGAACTTTTTTATTGTGTAGATCAACTAGCTATGCCATTAATCGTATGCTTCATCTCTATGAATTTGTTTGAGGTTTTTCTCGCTTGGCTTGTCACATTTATGTATTGCACTTAGTTGAGCATGGTAGTCTCGACATCACTTAGTGGTGTTTTCTCTACTGTGGTTCACGAAGGCCTTTATAATAGGGTGATGCATGTTAGGGTCTTATGGTTGTTTTCCCGAGTAATTATGTACCTAAGAGGCAACAAGTCTTCACCATGCTTTGAGATTGCAAAATGCCTAGGAAGGAGGTAGTGTGAGGTTGTGTGATCCTTTGTTTATAACCTATTCTTCCGCATAGGTTTGGGGAGGGGGGTTACACCATCATAGGCTTGTTTCTGTTTTTCATTTTTCGTATCGTGAGTTTATTTTCCTTTTTCGTGAATTTTGTACTCCAACCTATTCTTTCGAATAGGTTTGGGGAAGTAGTGTGAGTCATTTTGTTTCTCTTTTTGTTGTGCTACTGCTGGCTAGGAAAAAAATCGAAAAAAAAGAAGAAAGAAAAAATTCCAGAAAAAAGAGAAAAAGAAAAGAGAAAAGAATCTGGAAAGAAAAAAAGAAAAAAAGAAGACCCCATAAAAGCAAAGAAGGGTCCGAAAAAAAATAAAGCCAAATAGCAGTTTAGCAAAGTTTGAGTCTTTTCCATTTTTCGTATTGTTCGTAATCGTGTTTTTCTATTTTTTTTATCTTTTTTGTCTTAAGTGTCATCTGTTCTAGACCACCCTCGTCCTGCCATTCAGGAAGTGGTGAATAGCTTAAGACTTTACTTGAGAGATGGGTAGAATAGGGGAGAGTTATCTTTTATAGGGAACCCTCCTTCGTTTGATGAGAGTCAGTACTGGTTCGACCTCTTTTGAGGAAAAGTCTTAACATGGTGGAACAGCAGTAAGTCCTCAGTTTCATAGGCACGGGGCAACCATTCGTATCTTAGCATGCATCATTACGTCGTCACTGACTAGGTCCAGGTAGAGAATGTTACGAGAGACTATCTTGTCTTGACATAAGTGCTTATGTGGATGTGTATAAGTCAATCGAGGTATTCTTCAATCTATATTCATGCTTTGATTTATATGGTTTTTGTTCATATGTTATTTGGTAGATTCAGTAATTTAGTTCATTTTATTTGGCATGAAACTCCATTTTTGAGTCTTGCATGTTTTTTGTATTAGAGTCTAGCTTAGTTGCTTGAGGACAAGCAAAAGTTCGGTTTGGGGAGTTTGATGAATGTGTATTTTACACTTTCATTCGAATCTTTTTCACCTAATTTAGCTATCCTCTATGTTAATTTAGCTATATTTTAGTACATTTTATTAGAATAGTGTCACGTTTCCCTTTAGATTTTATTTTACAGGTTTTGGTTGAAATTCGGAGATTTACGGGCAAATATATTGAAGTCTACAAGGAATTGGTTCTCCAGAAGCCTATTTGGAGTATCTGAAGGTTTCCGGATAGGATTTGGAGTCTAAAGGTCGAATCTGGAGGTTAGAAGACCATTAGAAGTCTAAAACCGAGTCCAAAAAGGTGAAGAAATCCAAATCCGCGTCAAAAAACGCGGAAATTCCGCGAAATACTGGGGGGCGAACCGCCCCAGCTCTCGGGCGAACCGCCCCAGAAGTTTTTCGGGCCTATATATAGTTGCGAGTTTTCTCTCCGAAAATCATATCTTTCCAAGCCTACTTTCTCACCTCTCTCTATAGTTTTAGGAAGGAACTTCCCGGGGCCTGTCCTGGGAGTTCCATAGCTTAGGGGATACTTTTTCATAGCAGATTGGAGCGCGTAGGATCGCAATCATCCGGAGATTGACAACCTTCGGTAACTTTGTATGTTACAACTTTTATCTACTTATTTTATATTCTTTCAATATGTTTTCTTCTATGATTGCTATTGATTGAATGCACATTATGAGTAGCTAAATTTATCGTTGGTGGTAGTATGTGAATTCTTAGCGAGGGAAGATAATCATGCTAATGGCTATATCGCGCATTATACTCCGTGTCATTGCTTTATTTCGTTGATGTGTTGAAACCAAAATTCTCGTATGTTGTATTGATCATTATGCACAATTGGACACTTGTCGGCCAATCAGACCAAATTATCTTCGTAGTGTTGAATGATTACGGAACACAATAGGACGTTAGTTGTTGATGAGTCAGACCCATATTATCTTCGTAGTGCTTAATACTTGCAACAGGACCCAAGATTCATTCAAAGATCTCTATGCAAGACCGAGGAATTTATGCATGATTATCGACCCATTATGTTAAGAAGGACCATACTATCACCAACCTCCATTATCTGCTTAAAAACCCCCTATTGCTTTCTATCAGCTGTTTTATATTTTCTTGTTAAATAGATAAAGCTAGTTATAGTCCTGAGAGAACGACACTCGAGTCATTCTGCTACTACACTACGGTTTTCGTTGTAGTTGTGGATTGCCTTTGGCTTAATAACAAATATTATTTGCCTGAATCGGAACCCGACAAATTCCGGTTCATCAGTATCTACAAAGGCACATGTTGCTCAGAAAGTGGAATCTTCAGCAACAGCATTGCATAAGTGAAAATCTATACGACAGAGTAGGTTGTGCTTGCAGAAATTGAGACTGACCACTTGCTGATGGAACATATGTGACCTCTTGCTGAAAGTACTTGTATTTGAGCTTCAATGTTACTGTTTGAATTTCATTCAAAAGAGTATTAAATGCAAAGCATGCACGCGAAGGACATGAAGACTAGAAGACAAACAAGGACGCTGCTGAAAGTACAAAAGCAAGATAGTGACATTTTAAGGAACAAAAGCCTTAGAATTTGAAATTCAAACGGCTCCTTATCTCACTATAAATAGAGGTCATCCGGCAAAGAGTTGAAGTGTGTCAACAACGTGATCATACTCTCACTTGTGCTTAAACTCACATACCCTTCAATACTCTTACTGCCATTGATCCGTTCCAAGACTTAAAGCTTGAAAAAAAGCTACTTGTGAAGAAGTAGAATTTACACGACTAAGAAATTAGTTAAGTGTTCTTTCTTTCTTTTGAACAAGAACAAGTCTTGACACCAGAAACAATCAAACTTGTTTACTGCAAAGTATTCGAAGTTCTGTTTCTTAGATTACTTGTTGTAACTGAATAAGTTATAATTAAGTTATCTCATCCCAAACCTCTTTAACTGAAAATACACCCTTTCAGGCGTGATATTCAGGGGGAACTTAATCGAGCATAGTGTTGCTGATTAAAAGTACTGAGTTTGGTGGAGAACAAGGTTACGTTCTCTAGTTAGGTTGGAGACGAAGCAAGTGTGCTTTGGTTTCTGTTTGGATCGCTCTATATAGGTGTTGTAAGGAACGTCAAGCTTATCTTAGTGGATTTAGTCCTAGAAAGGACAAAGTGGATTAGTTGAGAGATTACGCCACTCTCAGAGACCACTAGTGTTTGTGTGATTTACTTACTGTACTTGGTTTTCAGCAAATCATATCTTTCTGTACACAATCACTCACATCACTTGCTGAAACCTTCATTTACTGAAAAAGCACTTATTGTATCAAAGACTTCCGCTCTCTGATTTTAAGTATCAACAAACCTAGTTACTGTGAGGTAACTTGCTTGCTGAGAAAGTTAAGTATCAGCAAACTCATTATTGTAAAGTAATAAGCACTTGCTGAGAAAGTTTTTAAACGAAGAAATTTTGAAAAGACTATTCACCCCCCCTCTAGTCTTTTCTTGTTGTTTAAAGGGACCAACAAGTGGTATCAGAGCTGGAGGTTCTTTAACCTTCAGCACTGAACCTAGATCCCCTTAGGTGCTTTTCGTAAATCACTCTCACTTGATCAGTTTGGTAGTGCTTTGCTGACCGGAAGTCTTTAGGAGACGCTCCCTTGCTGAATCTGGAAAACTACGAAAAATGGCGAAACAACATGATGCTACATCTTGAGGCCATTAGTGATGAGATGGTCACTGTCATTAATGATGGACCTATCAAGATCACTAAGGTTGAAAGAAGTTTTCCTCACAAAACCACTGAAGCTGGAAAGGAAACTATCTTAGCGAACCGGTTGATACCGATGTGCCAAAACCGAGAGAGGAATGGACTTCCGACGAAGCTAACAGATTCCGTCTTGATGGCCAAGCAAGAAACATCATCATTCGATCAACTCCGGATACCATACAGTGCAAAATGTGGGGTGCTAAAACTGCTAAGGAAGCTTGGAAAATGGTTCAAGATCTTTGTGTTGGATCTGACAAAACCAAGGAAAACAAACTGGAAGTGCTGAAATTAAAGTTCCAAAACTTTAAACAAGGTACAAACGAGTCACTGGAAGACTTGGATTTCAGATTCACAACTCTTGTTAGTGAAATGGCAGCCTTGGGTGTTGGAAATCTTTACTCAGATTCTGAGAAGGTGAAAACCATCATCAGAAGTCTGAATCAAGAATGGATCCACACTCAGAACTTCTACTACAATCAAGAAATGCCAGACATTACACCAACAAAGTTGTTCTCTCATCTTGTGTTTGCTGAAAAGTCGCAAAAGATTGCTCTTGCTACATAGCCGTCATCTTCCGAAAAGAAAAATGATAAAGAGCCTGCTGATGAAAACTCTTTGGTTGTCAAAAACATGAAGAAATTCATCAGTAAGGAACTTGAAAGGCGAAAAGCAAAAGAGAAGCTGAAAAAGCATCTTGGTAACAACTACCATAAGTACAAGAATGAGACTAGCTCGCTGAACAAGCAAGCTCAGCAAGCAACTTCATCAGAAGAACCAGCAGTTGGAAATGATCTCTGCTTTTACTGCAAAAAGCCTGGACACTTCAAAGCAAATTTCCCTCTGCTAAAAGGCAAATCTACTGAAAAGAAGAATAAGTTCAAAAGAGCTTTTATTGCTGAAGAAAAGAAGAAGCTTCAAGCAAAAATCGATGCATTGTGCATTGATACTAGCTCCGAAGATAGTGAGGATGAAAGCTCAGACACTGACGATGAAGAAGCCACTCTAGACGTGGAGATTGGCAAAGAAGTTTGTGGAATAGCTATGGAAGCATTTCCAGATGTGTCAAACTACGAGTTCTGCCTCATGGCCAGTCAGGTAAACAACCCTACCTCTGACTCAAACCCAGAAAGTGCAGACGAGATTGACCTTGACAAGATTCAAGGAGAAATCGAAAGATTTGAGAAAACTCTGAGCATACAGCAAGAGAAACTACAGATTGCTAAAACTCTGACCAAGCAGACTACTACAAGTATGTCTTGCTGAAGGAAGAGACAAAAGAAAAGGATGCTGAAATAAGGCGTCTTAAGAAGTTGATTGCTGAAGCTACAGAGAAGAATTCTCATATGGCATTAGAATTGGAAGAATATCAGTCCTCAATTCTAAAGTTACTTGCTGAAATCCAAGAAATGAAAAAGATGAAAATCAATTTCAAATCTTATGCTGACGCAAGTAATACGCTGACTGAACTAAACTCTTATTTGAGAGATCCATCTCAGAAAGAAGGTTTAGGTGCAACGTATGAAGGTGATGACGTAGAAATCTTGAGTAAAGACAAATCACCGATTTCCTTCGTACGTGCTACTGATAGTGGTCAACCAGAACTTTATCAGTTTGGTCAATCTAAGGTTGCTGAAACATGCAATCAAGTACCTACGACCATAAAGCCCGCTGTTGCTACTCAAAGTAACAAGACATTAAAAGGAAAACAGGTTGCTGTGAAGCAAACTGAAAAGAAGAAGGATGCAGTGAAGCATTCCTTCAAACAAGTTGCTGAAAAGCAATTTGTTAAGTCAAAAGGCAAGATTACTAAAAGTAATCAGAAGACCTTTGCTGACAAACCTGAATCAAGTAAGGTTGTTGACACAAAAGCTCAGCATTCTCCGAAAAGTGGACTCGGTTTCAAAACCAAGCAAAGTCAACTTTTTCACGAGTATAAGCAAAGTCAGCAAAGATACTTCAAAGAGATGAACAAAATCAAGCCTAAGAGTTCTGAAAAGACTCTAAATGCTAGGGCTAGAAGGAACCTTGCTAGAAAAGAACTTACTGAAAAGTATGTTCAGCAAAAAGGTCAACCGAGCAAGACACCACATCAGAAAGTGGACTTGATCAGCACGAATCAAAAGTCTTTCAACTCAAAACCTCCTAGTTCCTCAGCAAGTAGAAAACAAGTCAAAGTTGAAAAACTTAAGACTTGGGTTTCCACTGGACGCATTCTTGAACATGTTAAAGGACATCCAATATTGGATAATTAACTTGTTTGCTCTTGATTGTGCAGACTTCAGCCACGAAGACAAACGATACAATCTGGCACTTTGACAGTGGTTGTGGAAAGCACATGACGGGCAACAAGAATAACCTTATAAACTATAGACGGTGGTCTAAAGGTCCAACAATAAGGTTTGCTGGTGGAGGCTCTGGTTCTAGAAAAGGCTATGGTGACGTGAAGTTAGGATGCATAATCATTACTGGAGTTCCTTATGTCAAAAATCATAAGTTTAATCTTTTCAGCATGAGTCAGTTTGCTGACAAAGGTTACTTCATCAAAATCAAAAGTGATGAATGTAAACTTATAGATTTCGAGACTAGAAAAGTTATTATGATTACAAGAAGATCAGGAGGCTTGTACACCGTAGATTGGTCTTCAGCAATCGTTGAAAAATGCCTTGTCTCAGATCACGATTGCCTTGCTGAAAAAGCATGGTTATCGCATAAACGAACAAGTCATCTAAACTTCAAGACGCTGAATAAGCTGTCTAAAAAGGCACTTGTAGTTGGATTACCTAAGGTTACTTTTAAGAAGGATGGTGTTTGCAATGCATGTCAGCAAGGAAAGCAAACCAAATCTCTTTCAAGAACAAGGCAGTACCGTCACTACAAACCTTTACAACTCTTGCACATGGACTTGTTTGAATCTTCTTCAACAAGCTATGCTGGTAAGAAGTATGGTCTGGTCGTGGTGGATGACTATTCAAGATTCACTTGGGTAGTATTCATCAAGCACAAATCTGAAACTAGGACTGAAATACCTAACTTGCTGAATAAGCTTGAAGTCATGAAAAATGACAAGGTAAAAGTCATAAGGACAGACCATGGTACTGAGTTTGTAAACCAGTACATAACTGAGTATTGCACCTCAAAAGGCATACAACATCAGTTATCCTCAGTAAGGACACCACAGCAAAACGTGTTGCTGAACGGAAGAATCGTACCCTGAAAGAAGCCGCAAGAACAATGCTTGCTGACACTGAAATAAGTGAGGCTTACTGGGTTGAAGCGATAATACCCCGCCTGTTACACT